>CM031880.1:5880888-5900378 GCA_018697195.1 Certhia americana | reverse complement strand
ACGGGCAGGAATGGAGCAGGAACGGGTCAGGGAAGGAGCATGGAACGGGAAGGGAATGGAGCAGGAAACTGGGCAGGCGAAATGGAGAGGAACGGGCAGTGAATGGAGCCCAGGGAAAGGGAAGGCATCCAAGGGCCTCTATCCCCAGGGACCACCGAGGCACTCAAATTATATTACCACAATCCCAATTTTGGAGTTTTCATCTCATCCCCTTTACTCAGGTATCCCATCGCCTTTGGACTTGGGCGTGGCTCCAAGAGCCCAAACCTCGCTGCTCCCTGCGCCCACACCCCTCACGTGCCAAGCCCAGCTTGGGGTTTCTCATGGATCACAAAAACCAAAAAAAATCCCATTTCAAACCTTGAAATTTTTTAATAGTTTTTACTATATAGGGAACCAATTTTGAGCCTGATCGTGTAATTTTGAAAAATAATCTTTCTCAATAGAAAACAGAAACTGACTCCGCCATTTTTTGGGGCCAATTTCTCGTGCTTTAATGTTGAATATTTTAATAAAAAATGAAGGACTCAGGGGGGGCGGTCTTGGTTTATTTTTGTTACTCCAAAGGTGCGGGTTGCTTCTGCCGCACATTTTTTTGTCTGTTTTTCAACTTTTCTCAACACAAATGGAAGCCAGCCAAAATTTGTATGGTTTATTTTGTAACAGAAAGAAGAAAGAAAAATTCTGACTGTGAGGGTGTTTTTTTTTTTTTTAACTAAATTTTCTTAATAAAAAGTGAAACAGGACTCGAGAGGAGGTTTTATTTGTTTTTATTTTATTAATAGAAATAAACCAACTCCAAAGGGGCCTTTATCTATTGTTTCTTTCTATTAGAAAGTGAGGCAAACAGTGCCCAAAGATTTTCTTAATAGTGAAGAAAATTAATTCTGGATTTGTTCCTCATCATCATGGCATCAACATGAAAAAAACATAAAAAAAATTACAAAAAACTCCAAAAAGGCAAGAACACCACACAAAAAAAAGTTGCCACTAGAAAGAAAAACCCACTTGATGTAAAAGTGGAAAAGAAATGCCTACCAAAACCCCTGCAAAAAATAAAAGAATATATGTTTGGCGTTTTGTCAAAAAAGTTTAAAAAATAAAAAAATAAGCTCTAAACAATTCTGGAAATATAAAAAAAAAATTTAAAAAAAAGTTCAGAAGACTTAAAAAATCAAGAAACCTTGCGCGGAAAAAAAATTTCAATATAATAATAGAACCCCATGTAAAAACTAAGTCCCAAACCTCCAAAACCGAAAAAAACACAAATGAAATAAAAAAAATGTTTTAAAAATCAGAAGATTTGCAGGCAGGCCCTCTAAAAAAATGTAAAAACCTCATAAATATAATAAAAAAAAAAATCAAATAATTAAAAAAGAAAATAAAAAAATGGTTAAAAACTTCAAAATACTAAAAGTAAATAAACTCAAGCAGAAAATCGAAACAAAATATACATTAAACAAGGAAAAACTTTACAAGAGTTAAAAAATCAAAAATCTGGGGGAAACAATTTAAACTCGGTAAAAAGTAAAAACTAGTGTATCTTAAAGAATGAGTTAAAGGAAAACAGAGTTTTATAACGTTCATAAAAAAGTCAAAGAATTCAAAAATACAATCTTTATAAAAAGACCACTCTAACGCTAACACCTCAACCGCCTTAAAAGTAAAAAAAAAAACCTGGAAAATCTTTTAAAACCTGAAAAGTTATAAAAACCCTAAAAACCCTAAAAAAACCCTAACAAAATCCAAAAAATGCTAAATACCCGCTTTTTTCTAAAAAAATCTTCTCGAAAAAAGTCTATATAACAGTGAAAATATATCTTTTTAAATAAACTTCCAAAAAATTGAAATTACTTGAAATCTTTAAGAGACTCTTCAAAAACGTGAGAGAGAACAAAGTAGGATAATCTTTTCATAAAAAAAATGGTGGAAAAAATTAACAAAACTTTTGGAAACCACTCCTCGGAAAAAAAATAATTTAAAAATTTAGAAAAATAACCCCTTTTTTTTTTTTTTTAAATTAAAAATTTTAAGTACCCTCCAATCCGCTGGCAAAAACAAGTCCCAAACTGCTCCAAACCTTTTTTTCAAACCCCTCCAATTCAGGATATTTTATAATACCGATTAAGAGGTTCAGCTCGGGCCCCCGACCGCGTCCGCTGGGCGGGCGGCTGTAGGACCGGCGGCCGTGGAAAGGGATGGGGATGGGGCCCAAGCGCGGCATTCAGCCAGCGGGGCTGGGGTGGACGGGCTCGCCGGGGATGGAGAAGACTCGCCGCTTTTGCCTCATAGAACCGGCCCATCCCGGCAACTCGACAGTTCATCCACATGGTTGTCGCCTCTTCCACCCTCCCCCCGGTAACCCGGTAGCAACGCGGTAAACCGGGGGCGGGCCATAACCCAAAAAACCCAAAAATCCTCCGCCGCATCACCTAAGAAACCACAATGGGCGTGCCCTCCCGACAAGGCCTCCCCCCCCCCCCCCGCTCCGCTCAGCCATGGCCGCCACCGGCCGGGCTCGTCCGCTGGCGCTGCCTGCGCGGGAATGGGTTTTTAGTTTCCTTTCTCTAGAGTCGGCATGCAGCGGCCGCCGGGCCGCGCTCAGTACGTGTGCGGGGCGGGCGTATAAAAGCACCGGCGGCGGGTAGGGAAGGGCCGGTTAGAGGCGGTCACGCCGCCCTGGCCTAGTGAGCTGATGGAGGCACGTGCTGCTGCGGGCCGCGGAGGCGACGTACGTGCGATTGTACCCGTAGATGGCGCGGCCCTCTGACCTCCTATGGACCCTTTGACACGCCCTGCACATCAAATACAGTTCTCGTCACCCGCCGCCGAAGGGAGGTTTGAAGGGACCGATTGGCGCGGCCCCGTCCCCCCCGCGGCGGTGCGGTGGCTTGCCTTGGGTGCTCTGCGGGCCCTTCTCTGTTTGCCGCCTCGCCGCGCCGCTCTGCCAGAAGCTGGAGCCGGGTCGTGGGAGCTCCGCGAACCCCCAAGTACGTGCGGCGAGAGAAACAAAGGGGAGGGAGAGGGGGGTCGGGAGGGACGCGGGGCTCGCACCCGCGGGGAAAAAAGGCATGGAAACCGCCATCTAGGTGCGAATTTTACGGAAACAGCGAGGTGTTTATAGGGTTTAAAAAATGGCCCGGAGGCCCCGAGGGCGGCGGATCGGAGCGAACACCGGCTGAGGACGGGACCGCGCGATGACTGTTCTATCGACGCCAATCAACCACAAAAAAAAAAAAAAATTCACCTCGCCCCTTTTGCCTATCGCTCGCAGCGTTTTCCATACTCGGTGAACATTCTCAGTTTTATTTTTGTAACAACAACGTTTTTTGTTTCTTTGTTTTTTAAATTTTTTTTTTCATTTTTCACGCCTTTTTTTTTGTTTTTTTTTTCCTCCTGGTATCGCCGCTTTACTCAGCGTTTGGATTTATACTTTTCTATATTATTATTTTTTTCGGGGGGTTTTTCTCATGGAAAATCAGCGAGGGGATTCTTCGCTTCCGCCCCCACACTCGGGCGCTCGGTCGTCCCGAACCTAACAAAGCGGGCGGTGGGGGCTGCTCCGCCTGTGCAAGACAACTAAATTGTACAAATTCACTATATTTTTATATAAATCCTGTGCCGCTGTGGACGCGGAAGCCGTTCGCAGGAACGATTTGGGAAGGGCCAGGAAGAGAAGGAAGTGGGCGGGTTTTTTGGTCGCCCCTCCTAGGGGCTGGTGCAGTCAGCATGCTCGGTGGCCCTTGCTCAGCTTTTATCTGTGTAGATCGTGGAATGTCTACTTTATCTTGAACTCCTTTATCCCTTCAAAAAATCCTGCTTTTAGGCCTAACCCCTTTTTTTTGTTTTTTTTTTGGTTTCCTTATTTTTTTTCCCATCCCAAAACAACACATTCCAAGGCAATAAAATAACCCCAAAATAGAATCACAAAGAGTTTTTTGAGTGATGGGAAATGAACCGAAACAATTGGGACAACCCTTCCGGCCTGGACTAGTTTATTCCAAACCCATATGACTTTATTTCTTGGTTTCTTGCTGGGGAAAGAAAAAGGAACTTTGCTAGGCACACGTTACGTGTCCCCACGATCTGGAAGCGCCGGGACGGCTGGCTACCGTCATTCGTTCTCCTCCGTGTTTGTTCCCTTTCCTTTTCCTTGGAGAGATTTTAAACCTGTGTCACTTCGGCTGGGAGCAGAGAGAGCCTGTTTCCCTCTAGGAATGCCCTGCTGGATTCGTCGAGGCTCGGCGACGGCAGGGGCAGGCAACCTGGGGTTCCAGAAAGTTGAGTTTTATTTGGGAAAAGGAGCTGGAGGTGGAGCCATGGGCGGCTACCAGGCTTGGTTGGTGGAGAATGCCCTTAACCACTATATAATTCCCACTATTACACTGAGTTTTTCATGCAAGATGATTTGAGGACCTGGGAGCGTAGGGGAGGATGGCCCAGTGGCCATCGGTCGGAACCAGGGTGGACACTACAAGGCTTTTCGTCACCACTGAGCCTGGGAGTGGTGGACACTTGGAGATTGCACACTACTACAGGTGGAGGGTCAACGAGAGACAACACTTGAGGGGTTTTCACAACTTGAAGTTTTTAACTCAAATGGAGATTGATGGCTTTTTATGATCCAGTTCCAGTTTTTTGCTACCTGAAACGAGCGCAGCGGTTTTAGGCGTTTGCCTTTCCAACCCCAAGCCTCATGTTCTCCAGAGCATCTTGTCAAGATCCTCAAGTTCTCTTGCTCCACACCACACACAGGTGCGCGATTCTTGGTGATTTCCCATTCTCAGTTCCCCATGAACTCACGGGATTGGCGTTGATACGTCCTTGTAAGCCCCCCCAGTTCATGAGATCGGAGTTTGTCTGCTTCCAGTTTTCTCCAGTTGGAGCTCGTCTGGTGCTCGCACCCCACGACTCTCCCGTTTCTACCAAACTCAGATATCTCTTAGTAGTGTTTGTGTTGACATCAGTTCACCCCCCAGTGGTGGAGCTCGGTGCTTTTCCACCCTCAGTTCTCCCCCAGTTTGGAGCTCGGTGGTTGCCCGCTCTCCGTTCTCCGGGAATTTGGAATTTGGGGAGGTTATCTGCTCTCGGTTGTCCACAGATTTGGAGCTTGGAGCTTTTCCACCCTGGACTCGGCTTTCTGTGAATGTGCCATCCTGCATGGGGCTGCTCCTGTGGGTGCTTCCCCATCCCTGTATCCCCACAGGGACAGGAGAGAGTGGGAAGAGCCCGAAACCTTGGCGTTTCCACCCAGGAATGACTCTGCTGGGACATGCACAGGCAAAACCCATGCAAGTGTTTTGTCTCCGTGGGGACTTTTGGGGTCTGGCTGTGATCCCACTCCGATCCCTCCACTCTGTGCCCCTGCAGAGCGACCCCAGATCCTCCTGTCTGGGATCAATCTTTGGGATCCATGGCTTTCCTTCCCGGCACCGAGCTTTGCCGGCTGCGTGGCATTGGGCAGAGCCTCCTCATGGCTGCTCCCAGCAAACCCAGTCTGGGGTTTGGTGTGCTGGGCAAAGTCCGGCTCCAGCTGGAGGAAAACTCACGCTCTTGGTTGGATTGGGATTATCTTCCAGATAGGTCCATAAAAACCCTTTGCCACCGTGCCTGGGCTTCCAAGCCCCTTCCCGGGGCAGTGCCGGGGCTGTGCCAGCCCCCATCCCACTCTGCTGAGCGTTAACTCTTGTTTTTAGAGTAAAGAGAGCTAAAGCCTTTAAAAATAACACGGCTAAGTGGAATTTTCCAACGGATCCGAGGAGCAAGCGTGGCGCTCCGGGCCCGGCCGGCCTCAGCGCAATTGCTGTAAATAAGGAAAATATTTTCCTGCCCTTTCTGGGCAGTTGGGAGCTGTGGGCTCCAGCTCCACCAGCGGGTCTGGGGCTCCTGGTGTTATCAGAGGGATGCTGATAACACATCCGATAGATGGAATGATTTCCTAATCGAGTTAAGTCAGGCTTAAGCTGTGTGCTGGGTTGGGAAGCCTAGGTCAGCTTCTGGGTGTGTGTCCCAAAACCAACAGTGAAATCATCACCCACTTCCCACTGTGAGGATGCTGAGTTTGAAAAGGAAAAAAAAACAGGCCCAGGAATGATTTTGTTGGAAAAAGCGATAATTGTCTCAGACCTGTGCTTGGGATGAGCTCACCCTCTGAGTGAGCTTTCCCTGAGATGCCTGCAGAGCCCTTTGGAAGGGGGCTTGGAGAGGCAATATGGCTTTAATTTATTCCATCGTATCCAAGGGGGGGCTTTGGGGAAAGTGCTTCTGGGATTTACTCGTCCCCTGTGCTGCGCGGCCGGGGGGCGGTGGGAGCGTGCTCTCCTTGGACAGCCGGGAATTGCCGGAGGAATTCTGGCTAAATCCTTTCTCAACTCCCTTGGCTGCAATTTGGGAGAAATATTGACCCTGGTGGGCTCCTGTACCGACCGTTAAAGGGAAGCATTCCTAATAAAATATGGTTTGGAAAATTCATTTCAGGCTGGAATTCACCTCCCCAGAAAGTATTTTAATAAGGAGGTGGGGGAAATGGGACACATCATCCACACGGCTCCGGAGAACGGCTCCTTTCGCCTCTGCTTTTCCCTCTTCCCCTTCCAGAAAGTTTTGCTCAGCTTCGAACTTGTTAAAAACCAAATAAATGCATTTAAAAAAAAAGTGAGGGGAAGAGGGAAAAAAAAAAATCCCAGACAAAAGTCTAATCCTTCATGGTATTTTTATTCTGCCTTTAATGACATGATGATGTCCCATGGAATTCCGTCAGCGCTGGGGTTGAAGCCTGGCAGATCTTTGCCTCTTTTAATGCCGTTTTACGAGGGACAAAGTGCTTGCGGGAAGGCTGTTTCCGAGGGGAAAGGCTGGCCTGGAGCTCGGGAGCGGGGGGCTCACACTTGTCGGAGCAGATGGAATGGAATTACGGGAGCCGTGGGCGCAGGAGGCGCTTTGTGCTGTCGGGATTTGGGCAGTAGGGAAAACTCCCTGCTTAGTTTTAATTGAAATTTAATTTTTGGCTTGTTGAGACCCCCCCTTCCTGATGCTGAGAGAGGTGGGGAATGGTTTTAAACTAAAAAGATGGGAAGTTTAGGTTGGATATTGGGAAGAAATTCTTGGCTGTGAGTGTGCGGAGGCACAAGTTGCCCAAAGAAACTGTGGCTGCCCCATCCCTGAAAGTTTCTAAGGCCAGCTTGGATGGGGCTTGGAGCAACCTGGGATAGGGAAAGGTGTCCCTGCTTGTGGCAAAGGGTGGGGCTGGATGTGCTTTAAAGTCCCCTTCCAACCTAAACCATTCCAGGATTTATGATTCTGTGTTCCCATCAAGAATCTCATGGCCCCAATGCACACCCTGGTCTTTCCAGGGCTTTGCTTCATCTCCGAAGGCTGGCTTGGGCAAAGCAAGCCTTGGACAGCCTGCTTTCCAGTAGGAATTTCCCTTTGGAGTTGGGGGGACCCTTTGCTGGGTGCAGGCCTTTGGGAGCCCTCTCAGCTCCTGCTTGCCCTGTACCCAGCCCACATTTCACCGCAGGTGTTCTCCCTCTCCTTTTTCCAGGGGGAAAGGAGCACCCAGGGCTCCTTGTGGGTCGTTTGGGAATGACTTCATTAACTTAAATTAAAAAAAAAAAAAAAAAAAGGGAAGGCAGGGTTGCGGCTCTTGCAGTAGCCGGGTAAATACCGCTGGATTCCATAAAATGGATTTAACTGCTTCCTTTAAAAGAAAAAAAGAGCCGTGATGGGGTGGCTGATTGATTGTAAAAGGAGCCGGAGCTTTCTCCGGAGCAAAACAGCTGCTGCAGCTCCTTGGATCCGCCTGGCACTGGGACTGGATGGGGCTTCCATGGGGCTTCCATGCCATTTCTGACTGGGAAGGGCTGGTGGGGGACTGGTGGGGGCTGCTTCCCCCCACTGCACCTGAGCTTCTGTGTCGCTTTGGGGTCTAAGCTGTTTCCTTGAATCCTTGTCCCAAACGGGCTGGATGTGGCAGGGCAAGATGTGCCTGTGCCCTTGGTGGTGCGGCCAGGTGGGCTGGGGGTCCCTCTGAGCAGCTTCACCAGGTGTTATGGGGTCCCCCAAATAGCTTCACTGGGGTCCCCCCAAGCCCTGTCCACGTTTTTAGGGATCACGGAGGTTGCAAAGAACCAGAGTGCACAAATTCCCCCTTGCATGACGTCTGTCAGGAGCTGTTTGGATCGTCCCCTGTAAACCAGAGGCTTAGCAATGGGGATGATCCCTTATTTCCATGTAGGATTTGTGTGTCCCAGCTTCCCCCCAGCTTTCCCATAGCTTTGTGCTCGCTGCCCCCGTGGCAGGGCACCCTGTCCCCAACACAGCGGTGGCCCGTGCTGTTGGGAAGCCTGTCTGCACAAGGAGCGCTGGACTCCGGTGGGAAAACATCTTGGAGCGATCAGTAGCACATGCTACTTGGAGGCTGGCAGCTGGAGTAGGGTGGGGAGAAACAAAGCTGATTCCGTTCTGTCTCTAATTAATGATTGCTGGGATTGGGGACTCGCAGCAGGACTCGCTCGGTGCTATCGCAGCGTCACATCTGGGCAGGAATGCACGGCCTGGCTGTGGAGCTTTTGTTGTGCAGGACTGAGGGACAGCCCATCTCCTCGCTGCTGTTTCCCGATGCTTTTCCCCTTCCCATCCCTTGCTCTGGGTCGGGTGGTGTGGCAGAGAATCCTGCCCCGGAGAGCAGGAGGGATGGTGGTCGTGGTCCCCCTGCTCGTGGAGAGAGCTGGTGTGCCCCTGGCACCCTTTGGGAGGGGTTTTCTTGCCCCCTGTGGGTTGTCTTTTGCTTGAACACCAGCTCATGGCTGTGCTGGAGCTTCAGGATCCCATCTGTGGTTGGAGCCCTGCTGATCCCTTCAGGGCTGTGCTGGAACCTCTGGATTCCATCTCCAGTTGGAGCATCAGAGCTCAGCTTATGGTTGTGCCAGAGCCTTGGGATCCTTTCTCTGTTGGAGCAGCAGTGCTGGGCTCATGGAGTCTCAGGATCCCATCTCTGGTTGAAGCCCCAATGCTCTGCTCATGGCTGAGCCTTGGAATCCTGGCACTCCTGGCTCCCCCAGCCTGTCCAGGCTTGGTCTGAGAGGAGCTGGACAAGCTGAGGCTAAACGTCCTGCTCGGTGAGACTGGATTTGTGCACGGTGAGATTTTCCTGGCCCCTGCTCTTCCGTGGAGCAGGTTCTGCTGGAGCTGGAGTGGAGGCTGCAGGCGATTCCTGGAGTGCGACTCGGGGGCCTCCAGTCCCTCCTCCCTGGAGGATGAGGGGACAGGTTTGGGGGGTTGCTCGTGGTGTTCCAGTGAGCAGTGGCTTCTCTGTGAGCTCTCCCTGCCGGAGCCCCCGGGCAGGATCCGAGCCGGCTCAGGTGCCGGCGTGGCAGTGCCGCCCCGGCCGAGCTGAGCTGAGCCGAGCAGCTGCACTTCAAAAATGCCAGCTATTTATAACCCTGGCTCGGCTGCTCGGGAATAACCTTTTCCTACCCGCAGCCGGCCCTTCCCAGGTGGGCTGCTTGCCCTTTCTGAGGCCATGGGACCGGGCTTTTCCAGGGGGCCTGTGTGAGGGCAGAGCTGGGGGTTTGGTTGGTGTCCAGCCGTGAGCTCCCCTCGGTGTTTTTCAAAGGCTCTATCCCTCTGCGGTGCTGTGCCTGCACAGAGCTCCACGTGTGCCATGTCTGCTGGGGCTGGGCTGTGGTGAGAAGCTTGGAGTCACCAGGTTTGATGTGGATTGGCCCTTGCTGGTGCCAACGTGGAGGTGCCAGGGTGGGATACTTGGGAGATGCCACACAAGCTGTGTGCACCTTCAGGCCGGAGTTTGGGAAGTTCAAAGCCTTGGAGTGGGTGCCCTCTGTAGCTGGGGGTCCTGGCTGGTTTTGGTGGCACTCAGGCTTGCAGCACTGCTGGTGATGGGACAGGAACATTCCACTTCCCAGCAATCCCTTTCCTTGCCCCTGGCATCCTGCCAGGATGAGCCCAGCCCTGTGTACGAGCTGCCCTGCCTGGTTTTTGCCATTCCACCTCTTCCGAATAGGTACTTTGGGAAAAGCAAAGTGCCTTTTCATGGCTTACAAGCTATAAACCCCCCTACACCATTCCCATTGATCCCAGAGTGTGTCCATGTTTTCCTTCTCATTAGGCTGGGAAGCGTCTGCGGTTGCTCGCGTGGGGCTGAGGCTCGGCGCCGTCTCCTCTTTGCCACCGATTTTTCCCTTTTAATGGATTTCTGAAACGTCGGAGCATGGCTCGGTGTGCGGGTTGGCAGGCAGGGCTGGCAGCCTCGGGATGTGGAGGGATGCAGGGATGTGCTGGTGCTGGGCTCCGCGCTCTTTGTCTGGGCTTGCTGTAGTATCTCAGCCAAACGCGAGAGGGAGGGATGCAACCCCCTGCTCCCACTGGGATTTCGGGGGCCAAATCCTCCGTGGGGTTTGGAAGGGGAATGGGCACAAAGGCATTAGGGGATGGTGGCCGTTGTCGTTGTGCGGGGGGTCGGGCGGTTCCCGGTGCCGGCAGGGATGCTGGTGTGCCCTGCCTGCGGCCGGCCAGGAGCATATGGAAAGGATCTGGGTGTAATATCCCGGGCTGCTCCGCGGCTTTGCTGAAGAGGCCACTTCAGCAGGGGACGCGGCGTGGTTAGTCCTCCCAGCTGACACATCCCAGGCCTTCCTCCGACTTGAAAGAGCTTGAGTTCGCCTTTGAATCTGAGGATTTATAGCCCTTTTAGGCCTCTCCAATAAAAGCACTGCTCCCTCCTCAGACAGAGCCCACCGTCTCCCTCCTCCGGGCTCATTATCCCGGGGATTTGTTGCTTGCTCTCGCTCTGTTGTTCGCTACTGCCGCTTTCTTCAGATGTGTGGCCGAGAACTTCAGAGCAGAAAAGCCGAGCTGGAGTGGCCGTGGGGCCCGGCCTCGCTCCAGGTTGGAGCAATCCAACATCCACATCCCATGGTGTTCCCAGAGAGAAGCCTTATCTGTGGATGATCCCCTGCATTTGGGGAGCAGCAGTTCCTCTTTGTTCCATGCGTTCTCTCAAGGATTGTGAGCAAGCCAGGATCAGCTCCCGTTGTACCGAGGGCTTTGACCAAGTGTCTGCTCCATGTATCCATCCCATCTTCCTCATCCTGGCACATGTGGACACTGGAGCACCCTCAGCCCCAGAGATTTCTGCTTTCTAGAGGCCCCTCAAGCCTCAATATGTTTAAAGGGAGGCTTAGGAAAGAGGCCAGAGAAACGACATAATAATTATTGTATTACAAATTGTTTCCTTTAATGGGCCCTGTTGGATCGCTCAGTCTGCTAAACACATTGTGCCCTCCCCCAGCCCCTTCCCACTCCTCCAGCCTCCCCTCAAAACCCCAGCCTGCCAGAAAATTCCTCCTGGTGAGGAGCTGGGGTGGTGGGATGAGGGATGGGGCTGCATGTGCAGTCACCTGTTCCCTTGGTTCTCCACTTACGAGGGGAGATGGGGTGGCTCCGCGTTCAAGTGGGGATCCTCTCCCTGCAGGTCCCTGCCTATTCCCCATGCCCCGGAGTTTTGTTCTGCCCTAGATGTCACATATTCCGAGGACTTTTGGTTGGTGGCACCCCCAGCTGATTCTCAGGGCTCATGGACGTTGACTCAAAAACCTCTTGCTGTGCAAGGGCTCCCTCCCTCCCGTTCTTTCCTGGCGTTCTGGTGTGTGCTGGCGGAGGCTCCCAGGCAGCTTTTTGGCAGCTCCCAGCCCTGAGAGCTGCGGGGTGTAAGGAGAGGAGCCACCAGCGGCTCTGTGAATTTTTTCGTTGCCCCCCAAAGAACGAACGTGTTGGAATTAGGCAGCAGGTTACGTTTCTTCAAGGCCAGGCAGCAAATATGTTTTAAATTTGGCAGCCGACAGCGGAGAACGGGTGGGAGAAATTTTCCAGGTATTGCATTACACTTTCCCCTGAAAAAGCTCTGCTTTGGGGCTGGGGATTAAAGGGAGGAGAGGAGGGGGACCCCCTCCCTTTCACGTACTCACAGCCCCGCTCTGAGGGTGCTGGGGCTGGGATGCCCTCCCCGGGTGCTGCCTATCCTGGGTGATGCCCGCCCCGGGTGATGCCCATCCCGGCTGAGTCAGGCCCTGCTCGGGGCAGAGCTGCACTGCGGGGGATGATCGGGATTAATTTTTGGGCTTCCTCCCTCTGGGTGCGATGGGAAATTTCCAGCATGCTCTGGGCACCGCCCTGGCCTGCCGAGTTCTGCTTGGCCCCCCTCCCCTCCCCTCCTGTCCTCCTGTGATGTCTTTAATAAACGCTTTATGCAAGAGCAGACCTGGGATTCACTCCCAGCACGGACCTGGGGCTCGGCCAATTAGTCAATTATTTCAAAAGAAGAAATTAAAAAAAAAAAAAAAAAAAGAAAATGTTATTTTTTTTAAGGGAAGTTCTGGCTCAGCCAGCAGCCCCTCTCCTGTGGGAAGGGCTGTGGTGGGGGAGCTCTGCACAGCCCCTCCTTCAGTGGTCACAACCTGCAGTTGCTGAATTCTCCATGTCTGTCTCGTTTTCCCCCATGTCACCAGGACAGGGAGCTGCCTCTCAAACCAAGCAAGGGAGGGTCTTGGCAGCTTCCTGTGCCCCCTGCACCAGGCTGTCCCTCCCAGCCTGTCCCTTGTCTCTGGGCAGCCAGATGGGTGGTCCATGAGTGTCCATCCCTGCCGGAGCTGGCACTGGTGCATCCCATTGTTCCCAGCTTCCTTCGCAGCGTGTGAGGAGGAGGAGGAGGAGGAGATGCTTCCCCAGGAGCTGGGAAGGGCTGTCCCAGTGCTATTGGGGATGCACAGCCCCCTTCCCTCTCACTGGGCCAAGGACGCCTGGCTGGATTGGGGTTTCAGGAAGGTGCTTGGAGGTGTGAAGGGCTGGAGGTAGCTGGAATTTCCCCTTCAGCTGTGTTTGGGTTTAAGATTTGTATTATTCTTCTTCCATGGAAATTTTGCGAGGCCAAGATCTGGCTGTGCATCCCAGCTGGTTTGTGTCCCCCTTTCCCTGTGCCCCCTTTCCCCTGCCCCCCCTATTAGCAGTGCCTCGGCTCAACTAATTACTGAAATAATTGAGGCAGCAACGTCCTGGCAAAGCAGTGAAGGGAGGGGAAAGGAGAGGAGGGTCCCTTGTGCTTCCTGAACCCCCAGCCCTCTCCCACCGCTCTGTCCTTTGCAGCTTTATGCCTGCTGCTCATTTAATGGCAGTAGAAGAGCTTTTTCTATTTCCCTTCTGTTTTTTACTTCCCTGAGCTACAGGAAGACTTGCTGGGAGTGGAGGATGGAGAAAAGCCTGCTTGTGTTGCCTTGGCTTGGTGTTCCCTACCTGCAGTGAGCGGTTCTGGGATGCAAGGATTGGGGAGGGGTCCCACGGGAGTCCATTCCCAGGAGCAGCTCCTGATCCTGGTGAGGTTTAATACTCAGTTCTGCTTTTGATCTCTGCCCTGACTTGGTGAACGCTGGCTGCTGTTCCCTAATTACCCCCTTCATGTGGGGCTGTGCTGGGTATTTGTGCTCACCCAGTCTCTCCAGAAGAAAAACCCACCCTGCGAGGGTGTGTGCGGGGCGGGGGAGCCCACGTGCTTTCCCAGACCACGGAGGAATCCTCCGAGCTCTCCGTATAGCCCTGGGTGCTCCCACCCACGGCAGGCAGTTTCATGCTCCCTGCCTGGTTTCATAACATCCAAGAGAGGCACGAAAGTCTTCGTGAGCCACCTCCCTCTGCTGTGTGTGGAGTTTGTGGGCTCGGGGAGGTGGGTGGGAGTGCCCCTGTTTTGGTGCTGGGGATTTTCTGGATGTGCCAGCCAGCTGAGAAAGTCCAGGTGCCCATTGGCCAGCCTTTGTTGGTTGGGTTTTCCTTTTGGGATGCAAGCTGCCTGTTGAGCATGGTGTGGAATGAGGACAATGCCAGGGAGAATACAGGGAGTATCTAGTTTGGGGAGGGGGTGTTCAGGGTGGTGGGGAACGGCTGTGGGATCCTCCTGGCTCCTGCTCTTCTAGACAAGGCCTGTTCCTCCTTGTTTTTCCTCTTTGAGGATGGAGGCACGTGGGTTGAGACTGGAAACACATGGTTTGAGGCTGGAGGCGTGTTGGTTTAGGATGGAGCATGTGGTTTGAGGATGGAATTGCATGGGGTGCGTTGGAGGCATGGGGATCATCCCACAGAGCTCCCAGAAGTTCATCCATGCCTGTAAAACAGTCGGAGGTTTTTGGGGCATCAAACTTGGAAGTATAGTGTTGGAAGTGCTGCAGCATCATCCTAGGGCCCAGGCAAAGGAGACAAATTGCTGTAATCCCTGAGTGGGCTTCTTCCTTAAGGTGCCTGCAGGTGCCTGTCCCTGCTGTGCCCACTTCTCCTGTAACCTGGCAGGAGGAACCTTATCTACCCTGCCCTCCATCAGAAAAGTCTCCACTGCTTCTTTGGGATGAGGGAAAAATCCCTTTCCTGGTTTAGGACAGAGAGATTGCTGATACTGGGAATGGTTCCTTACAAAAGGAGTGGGTGACAGATACAAGAGTGCTAGGATAATTGCTTCCACATGCTGCCTCCCCTTGTCTCCGGGGCTGTGTGTGTTCCAGCAGCCCGCCAGCTCTAGTGAACGAAACCAGGGAGTCATCCCAAAAAACAGGGCTGGCTGGAGCAGTGGCAGACAGCTCGGAATGCAACGACTCCTGATGTCACCCCAGCTTCTGGTGGCCAGTGTGATCCTCTGTGGCTGTGGAAGCAGGTCAGCTCGCAGGGCCTCTCCCAGTTCTGCCAGCCCCTGAGCTGGAGCTTCAGGAGGAATGCCGAGTGGTGCAGGATTGGGATACGCTCTGGAATTGGCAGCGCCGGCTGCATTGTGCGCGGCAGGCGGCTCTCCCGGATCCTGCCTCCCCTTGTGCCATAAACACGGCGTTTTTGGCATCTGGGCTTTCTTGCAGAGAGCCTGGTTGCTGCTGCAGCAGCATTAATGATTATTTATTGGCTCTTAATGCCAAATAATGTCAACATCTGGCTGACGTAGCACACGCGTCCCTCGTTCCGTGCGGCATCTCCGAGCGCTCGGCGTTGGGTTGGCGTTGGATTGGCGTTGGGCTTGTGCGCTTTAGGAATTAGAAGGTAGCAAATGGTGGGGTTGTTTGGATGCTTCCCTGAAGGGACAGATTCTTGAAGGGCTTCGCTGCTGACCTTCTCCTTAATTGCTGCTCTGCGGCGCCGGCAAGACCAGCTCAAAGGGAGCAGTGAAGCGTCGGCACCGGCGCTCAGCCCAGGGCCCCGTGAGGGGAATGCTGCTCCCTCCCTTCTTGCCGGAATGGTGCCTCTCTCCATGGGCTTCCCTGTGCTTGGCAGCTCAGAGCTCCACTCCTAACACCTGTGTTAAGGTTACCATTCTAACCTTCATATATACCAGCAGCTGATGTAGAATTTTTCCCAAGGTAACTGCTACAGAGGTAAATCCAGCTGATTATAAAGATACCAGAGAAGAAAAGGGAGGAAAATGGCTTTGCTGGATGTTCTTGCTGATGGACACAGGCTAAAGCCTCCCTGCAGCTTTCCCTGCTTTCAGCCCCAGACAGAGCTTGGAGGGAAGGAGAAAGGAAAATGTGAATGGAGGAAAATTTTCTTCTCCTCTGATTCCTGTGTGGCTTCTGAAGGTGAGAGTTGAGTCACTTTGCCTGGAACCAGCTCAGCAATTCCACCTTGTCCCCAGAGAGTGTCTGAAGTCACGCAGGGAGAAATAATGCTGGGGGTTAAAAATAGATGCTGACAATAGGAAGGGAGGACTGGAAAAGCTCCGTGTCAGGCGGGGTGGACAGAGCGTGGTGAATGGCATTGGCATTGTGCGCTGCTAGAACTGGGCTTTACTGGGTTAAACTGGAGTTAAACCTCATTTGCACTTGGAACCTGGAGCGGATTTCAGTCTTGGGCTTTCGTGTCCATCCAGCAGCCTGGGGAAAGCACTTCTGCTTTTAAGGGGCTTGGGAAAACGAGGGAAGGATGTGGCATTGCTGGGGAAGGAAAGGGCTCAGTAAATCCAAATTGTTGGAGGAGGACAGGTGGGACAGGGCTGGGGCAGAGCAGAGTCTGGCACCGGCACCTGTGGAAGTGTTCCAGCTCCCGTGGCATTTTAAGGACTCATCTGCGGAGTGAAGCACTTCTGCTCGATCCACTTCGTTGCCAGTTGGGATGTGCAGTCATGACCAAGCCCAGAGCTCTTTGTCGGGGTCTCCCAGTGCCACCGGTGGGAGCAGGCTGCCTGCTTGGCCGGGGACAGCGGAGCAGGACGATGGCTCCTACAGCCCTTACCCGAGGCTTTTATTGAAGCTCACTGAAACCATCTGAGGCCACAGGAGCCTGGTGACAGCGGAGGTTGGGGCAGCGAGTCCCCGTCCCCGCGGAGGGGACACGGCCAGCACCGTCCCCCGGGGCGGCCGCCAAGCAGCAGGCGGGAGGAGATGGGGTCACAGCTCCCGCTGGAGCGGGACCAGCAGCGATTCCGGCTTCTCTCTTAGTTTCCAGCTCTTTTCTTTCTCTCCTGTTCCTTTCCCGCTGGCAGCGCGCTCGGCCTTCTCCTGGTGCTGCGAGGACAATGGGGCTGCGAGGTGGGGCGGGAGGGGGACGGAGATGAAAGGGGAAAAGTAAAATCGAAGCATGTCTGGAAGGGCATTTTGATGTAAATGGAACTTTTTGATAGACTTTGAGAGACACCGGCAGAAAGGGCACCGGCCCCCTTCGGCGCGCTGAGCTCCGGGCTCAGCTCTTTCATTTCCTCAGGAAAAGGGCATTTTTTCACCTCCTGTTGGGTGCAGCCACGGTTCCTCCTGGTGCTCTCTGTCTCCATCGCTGCCCGTGTCCTGGTGTGAAGCCCTGTGTGCGTGTCTTAATGAGCTCCAACCACCGGAGCTCCTGTTCAGATGGTGGAAGCGGTGACTGAAGCTGAGGAAAGGGAGGAAAGGCTGCTTGCAGCCCTTGGGCGGCCGGGAGGACCCGGCTCCATCCCACCTTCCTCCCCCCGGGCAGCTTCCCTGAAACCTTCCCCCTCCCCGAGGAGGGTGCGTGTTTGATCCGCTCCCGTGCTTTTGATCCCAGCTTTTGTCCTTGGCACCGTCTCGCAGCTCTCGCGTGTCGGTGGAGATGTGGCCTCACCGTGAGTCATCCTCCTTCCTTTCTGCTGCTGTTTTATTTTTCCCTTTTCCTTCTCCTAAGAGAGCACTTAGTAAAAGGAAGCAGCGCATTCATCCAGGAAACGAGAGCACAACAAACGCCTGCCGTTTATCCTTTCAAAGGCATCTCCCTTGAGCTGTTGCTGCTGCTGTGACAGGCTGGGGAGAGATGCAACTGCTGGTGGAGGGCCTGGGGATGCTTCCCTGTGCATCATCCCCGGGGTCCCCGGTCCTGCCCCCTCGGGGGGGGTCACCTTCCCGTGTGCTGGCAGCTCCTGACCCTGCCGAGGTGGGAAGGGGAGAAACGAGGACAGAGCTGCTCCCTGGAGAGAAGTCTGACAGGTCGGGGGGCTGGGAAGGTCGGTGGGAGAAGGCATCCGTGTCCCCGTGCCGGTGCTGGGGAGCCCAGGAGGAGCCCTGTCACTTCTCATCTCGGAGTTGTCACCTGAGCCCGGGGCTGGGCTGGTGTCCTCCCCGCACCTCCCCACCGCTGCCTTCAGTTGTCTCACACACTTGAGCTGTCAGCAGCCCAAAATTTACTGCTGGCATAAACCCATCAAAAAGCCAAACTGTTGGTCGGTAAAAATGGCAAAGCAATTGCAAGGAAACTTGTTTCTTCCTCTGACAACTTCTGAGTCAGTCCTTTAATCTCTAATCTAGGTTTATGGTCATTTTATTGAAATGCTGGGCTCTGTGGAAAACTGACATGTATGACCATCATAAACCAGGAGTTATGGGAGGCCAGAATTGCCTTGATGGTCCAAGTGTCTGCAGGAAGCATTTTTAAAATCCGTAATTGGGATTTATTGGCCGTTGTGGCTCAAACTGTCAGGAGAAAATAAAATAATCAGCCTGGGATTTTTTTTCCTCTTCGGCTTTTGACTCTTTCCACATATTCTTAAACCTTTTGGTGCTTTGCTTCCATTCTTAATTCCCTTGTAATGGGGAGATGTGGGTGAGAGGAGGGAGCCCAGCCCTGTGGGTACCCTGGTTCTCATCCTGGCTGTGCCCTCCTGCCTCCATGGGATGGCTGGGATCTCATCAGTGTCCCACGGGATGTGGAGGTCGTGGACACGTGGGGGATGTGGATGTGGGGACATGGAGCAACAGGCAAACTCAGAGGAGGCCTCTTGGCTGGTTCCTCATCTGGGGTGGCTGGTTTGATGGATGAGGTTTGTGGGTTGGTGAGGTGTTGCTGGAGATGGATGCAGCGCTAGGTGTGTGGTGGGCTGGCACTCCTGTGTCCTGCCAGAACCTGTGTCAATCAAAGCATCCATTGCCATGGAGTTAAAACATGCCCACACCAGATCTTGAGGCCAAGGGGCTGGAGGGGGGGTTGAGCAATGCTGGAACAGGCTGAGCCCCACCTGGTGTTTGTCAAACCTCAGGAAGGACTTCGGTGTTCCACTCATGTTCTTTTTTTTTTGGATATGTTGAACTGATTCACCTTTTGGGGTTTTTCTTCCTGGTCTGTGAGTGACTCCTGTGCTTTACCTTATGCTTGTCCCTCTCCAGTGAGGCATGGACTCATCCAGGCTGTGGGTGGCTCTCATCAGTGCTGCCATTCCCATTCCATTGGCATGCTGGTGCAGGATGCACCCGGCAAAACTCCTGCCCCTTCCCCGTTATCTGCCAGTCCCAATTTTCTCTCCATTAGCTTGCGCCCACAAGCAACACCCAGCAGTGTCAGGTCCAGAGTTAGCCTGGAATAATCTGCTGGGTTTGATAAATATCTCTGCTTCTGTTTTGTTTAACAAATATCTCCTTTAATGGCACAGCTTTTTGTTAAGCTTCCTCACATTATCATCCCGCTTAATCATGCGGGGTGACTTCTAAAAGTACTTTTTAAAAAAATGCCACTTTTTATCCAGGTTTTAAAATTGAAACTCATTTTTTATCCAGAGGCAGGATATAAATGAGTCTACTAAAATTAGATTAATCCTAATAAGAATGTCAGTTATCATTTCTGAATACATTAATTTTTTTTTTTTTAAATTTTACATGCCTCTTTAGCTATAATTGCTGGTGTAATTTCTTACACAGACATGGTGTGTCCTCATGGTTGACAGAAATACTTAATGCAATGTCGACACCGCACTAAGTTCCAAATTAGTGCGTCGCAGACACTGCCAACGGTTTGAACTTTCTCCTTAATAAGTTAAAAAAAGAGAAAGGCAAAGAAAAGAACACCTTACATGCAAAGAAAGACTTAAATTGTCTGAGGGAGTTGGAGAGAAGTGGAATGGCTGGAAGTTAGAGCCCCATGAAGAGCTTTTCTGGGAGAGGGAAGCAGGAAAGGGATGAAGGAGCTGGAGGTCAGGGAGGAGATTTGGGATCCAGAGAGGGGTTTGGTGGGTCAGG
>CM031880.1:5857944-5880878 GCA_018697195.1 Certhia americana | reverse complement strand
CCTCCTCCTCCTCCTCCTCCTCCTCCTCCCCAGGCCCAAGGGCTGGGTTATTTTTAGGTTTAAACCCGAGCTTTGCGTAGTGCCTTGTGAAAGCTCCCTCTGGGAGCAGGAGCCCTGTGTCCCAGCGGAGTCTGGTGACATCCTTGGAGATGGAAAGAAGCACCAGTCCTGAGATCTCTGGCTCTGGCAGCACCAGTGACACCAGAGTGAGTGCTGGGTTCTGGTTCCTCTCCCATTCCCAGCTGGATGTTGTATGTTGGATTGAAGTTCAGCTGTACATGTAAATCTGGCCTAAAAATAAAAGCAAGTACATGCCAGATCTCTTTGTACTGGAGGAGGGATTAAAACCTGACACTCCTGTGCTGTGCTGGCCTCTCTCCTGGCCCGTCCCTCAGCTGCTGCTCTTCCCATCACCCTCAGATGGGTGAACTGGGAGCAGTGGATCTTGTGCTGAGGGAGAGCACAAGGGTGTTCCATCTCCTTCCAGTGGTGAAACCTTTAGGAGAATCTTTTTGGTGTAGATATAGAGAAAATATGGACTGTTGTGCCAGGACAGGGCCTCGCAGTAAAGAGGGATGTGGGTAGCACTGGGAAGAGGTTCTGGGGAAAAAGGAGTGATTTCTGCTCTTCTGAGTAACATCCAGAGCAGGACCAGAGGAGACTGGATCCAGCTTTCCTGCAGAGCTGGCTCTCCAGGCTTTGGTGGTGGCTCAGTTCTGAGCAGGAGGACAAGAGGGGAGAAAACAAATAAACTTTTGAGGTCCTGTGACTCATCTTTAGCTTTTTCTCCCAGACCTAATCCAGCCCCGTCCACCCCCGTGGGGCAGCTGAGTGCAGCGAGCCAGTGGTGGGACTGGTGTGGGAGTGAGGAACATGGGGTGACCTGGTTCAGCCTGGAGAAGGGAAAGCTCCAGGGAGACCTTGGAACTCCTTCCAGTGCTTAAAGGGGCTCTAGAACAGCTGGAGAGGGACTTTGGATGAGGGACAGGACAAGGGAGAACAGCTTCTCACTGCCACAGGGCAGGGTTAGATGGGCCCTGGCACACAGGCTGCCCCTGGATCCCTGGAAGTGTTCAAGGCCAGATTGGACAGGGCTTGAAGCATGGGCTAGTGGAAGGTGTCATTGCCTGTGGCAGGGTTGGAACTGGATGGTCATGAAGGTGTCTTCTAGCTGGGATGGGCAGCTGTGGACAGATGTGCACATGGCCTGTGTCAGGATGGGGAGTTGGGAAGCTCCTAATAACCCCCAGTGCCGGTGGCAGCCGAACAAGTTCCCAGTAATGACGCCAGGGCTGAGGGCTGGTGATTTGCAGCTGCCTGGGAAGATGGCGCTTCCAGACGGAGCCAGAGCTGGAATGCCAGAACTCGTTTGGCCACTCTGGCAGCCGGGGGATCAAAGGGCTCTGTGTGAGTCAGGGCGGCGTGGTGGGGGTGACGCTGCTCCCCTGGAACCAGGGGCTGGCAGGGCTGGCGAAACCCGGGAGACCTGTCGGGGCAGGGCAGGGCATCCCACAGCTGGGATGGGGAACCCTCCGCAGGGTTTGCTCCTCCCTGCCCAGTTCCTAACATCGGGATTAATCCTTCAAACCGCAGCATTGCATCCCCAGGCTGAGCCAGAGCCCCAGGGACTTGGGTGGGTGCTCTGGAGCTGTCACCCAGCCCTCAGTGGGATCTCCAGGGATGGAAACCCACGCCCTGGGACACAGTGAGGGGCTTCTGGAAGCTGGGGGAAATCCAGGAGTCATTGTGGTTTCTGCTGTTCCCCAGGACATGTGTGGGCTTTATTTTTCTGGTATTTCTCAGAAAAATGTGGGAGGCCCGTGCCTTCTCTCCCTTGCTTTGGAGGTGGCCAGTGAAGTGGGAAGCTGAGAGATTTGGGGAGCCCTCCTGTACCCCTTGGAATGCAGCAGGAGCACCCAGTTACTGTCCCGTGGGGAGATTTGAGACTCCAGGCTGCAAACTGTGTTTGAGGGGTGCAGGGTTGAGTGAGGTGTCAGGTCCTGGGGTTCAGGAAGGAAGGGGTTCCCTCTCTCCTAAGGCCCAACTACCCGCTGTAACTTCAGCTCCTGGCTCTTAGCTTTCAGTTCTTTTTTTTTTTTTTCCAACTGAGCTGGAGAAGTGAGAGTTGGGACAAGGGGGGGATCTTGGAAAACACTGGGGTTTGTGTCAGGTCTGCTGTGCTGAGCCCCCCACCCGCCCTTCCCTGTGCCCCCAGCCCTGCTCTGGGGAGGGGGGGGCTGCAATTTGCCTCCGTTCTGTCCCGCCTGGGGTTGATCTGCATGAGAATGAGCGGGGCTTGGCGGGGAGGGCTTGTCTTGGGTTCCTTGGGCATATTCCTGCTGCTTTCCCTTCCAAGTGGGCGCCCGGCCGCCGCCGCAGCCCCTGCCAAAGTAATTCTTTGCTTTGGAACGGGGAGATGAAATCTCCTCCGTTTTATTTCGGAGGGGTCAGGGAAGGAGTGGGAACCCCGCTGATCCAACCGTGTTCCCTTTTAACCTGCCTTTCCCTCTCTCCCCCTCCCGGCCCCCCGTCCTCCGGATGAGCGGGGCTGTAGCCAGGGCACGAGTGGCCAAACCGAAGCCGGAAAACACACAGAGCCGAGCCGGGAACATGAGCTGTTTCCGATGGATCCTTTAATATCTGCAGCATCCCGGGGCTGGGATTGTGCCGCTCCTGGTGCCGTCAGGGTTTTGTGATGCCTGTCGTGTGCTGGGCTCTGTTGTTCTGCCTCCATGTTCTTCCTGTGGGGGTTTTGTTGGGATGGGGGTCACGGTGCAGCATCCAGCTGCCAACCTCTGTTGGGGTAAGGATTGGGGTGCGGGTAGGAGAAGGTGAGTGCCCACTGCCAACACCTCGGCCCCGCCGCCACCCAGCCTCATTGTCTCACTTCTCTCTCCATTCCTACGCCAATTAAAGCGCCGTGTTGCCATTCATGGCCCTTATGGTTTTGTTCAGTTGTCTGTCAGCTCTTGTCAAGCCCTGTCCCCTTCCCCTCCCCCGTTTCCAAAAACAAAACCCCTGACAAACCCCCCTTTGAATCCCCTCTTACCTCACTCCCAGCGTGGGGCCCCATTGCCGGGGGATGCCGGCGGCGGAGACCGCTCCCCACGCCGCCTTTGTGGGGCCGCCGCCGCCCCCCGGCCCACGGCCTCCCGTTTCTGCCAGCATTAATTAGATAACTCGGCCCCTCTTGATTCCTCCGAGGGGAGATCGGGACGATCCGACTCCAGGGAGAAAATATGGCTTTTCTTCCTCTTTATTTTTTGGCCGAGCCCTTGGTTCCGTCGCTGCTGGAGGTGCTTATTGTGCTGGGAAATAACGGGGTTGTAGGGGGGTGGGTGTGAGATGAGGGTGAGCCTGCGGGGCTCTCAGTGTTCCTTGTTCCCTGTCCGGACCCCAGACGGGTGTGGGCGGGAGCTCGGGGTCCCCTGAGCCCACGCCAGTGGCTGCGGAGAGTGCTGCAGGTGGCAGCAGCAGCCTGCGCCAGTGCTCTGGCCCTAATTAAATCTACTCCAAAATCCCTCAATTAGCAGCAGGTTTTGTTTCCCCCCCTCGCTAGGTTTGCATTGAGATCATTCCGGTGCAGCGTCCGAGTGCATGGAGGATGGAGCAGCACATGGCTGCTCCTGGCCAGCCTGGCTGCTACAAGGGAGGGAGCCTTCCCTCTCCTCCTGCTTCTCTTCTTCCTCCTCCTTGGGGCAGGAGGATGGTCAGCAGCTGTCTCTGGAAATGATGGACTGACATCAAGATATATCCTGGCCAAGCCCAGAACATTCTCCTTTTGTGGGCACTGCCTTTGGTGGTGGTGATCTGCCATCCTCCTTGGGGCTGGCACTTGGATACTCTCCCTGGCCATGCTGTAATTATGGGGATAGCTCAGGGAGAAAGCCCTTCCTGCAGCCTTGCTGTGGCACAGGAGAGCTGAGTCACTGGGGCCAGGGATGTCACCAGCTGTGGTGGCAGCCGCTGGCTGTGGGTGCTGAGGTGTGGCTGGCATCCCACAGCATCCATGCCAGCTTTCCTGAAGCCTGCTAACCTGTTCTCCCAGCATCCTGATGGCTGGAACCCTCCTCTGCTCTTGGCAAGGTGGTAACCTTGGTGTGACTCTTCCCTAGGAGAAGGGGTCTGGACTGCAGGAAGGGAAAGCAGGCCTGTCCACAAGCTGCAGGTTTGCAGTTGAAACTGGGATCCTGCTCCCGACTTCCAGTTTGAGAAACCCATCGGTGGTGTGTATTTTCCTGGAACAGTGGGCTCTCTGGTGTGTCCCCCAGATTTTGGGTAAGGGCTTGATCTTCAGAGCTTCGGCAGTGACTCCAACATGTGAACAAAGCTCAAGGAGCTATACTGAGACCTTCCCTGCATCCCACCTTCCCTGCTTCCAGGGCTGCTCAGGGTAAACAAGGCGCTCTCTCAGCCTTCAGTGATGGAAGCTGCTTGGGGAGAGTTACGGTCCAAAGTGTTTAACATGAGGCTCCTGTTTGCCAAATCTCTGTGTGATGCATTGGAGTTGCCTCTTGGCCATTGCCAAAGCCGTGGGAATCCCCAGGGCCACCAGTTTCCCTGTGGAGAGGTGCTGGGAGCCACGCTGTGACTGAGGCTGGTGTTTGACCATGGACAGACTACACTGCCTTGGCCATCACCCTCCTTTCTGGGCAGAGAGTTAGGGTTCATTTTCCCTTGCACTTGGTGTTTCCATCCCTTCTGTTCAATCCCAACCCTGGCTTGACCGTGACCCAGAGTCGGTCCCAGTGTGGAGTTTTCCAGGGTGTCTGTGCCAGGGGGACGCTGGCTTGTAACTTCACCTCAAAAAATGTGACCCCTGGCACCTGGGGGTGTGAGGTGGGGGGGGGGTTACCAGCTTGAGAGGAGCCTCCCAGCTGGCAGGGAAACAACAAAAGGGTTTTGGGGAGCAGCAGAGTTGGAAAATGGCATCCCAGAGCTGGGGGGGTCGGTGAGCGTTGCCATGGAGACCCGTTTATGCCTCACTGATGCGTCGTGTAAATCCGTTTGGAAACGAGAAGGGCCTTTTGTCTTTGGGAGGGTTGAATGGGCCTCATTAAACCCGAGATGAGGAAAAAAAAAAGGGCCTTAGAGTGTATCTGGGAGGAGGACTGGACGGGACGGCCCCGGGGGGCTCAGCAGAGGCTGTTCCCTCTCCCAGGGATGGTGAGGAGCTGGGGGGGGGGGGGGGCTGAGATGGTGAAAACTATCTCCTTGAACAGCAGAGACCAAAGGAGTGGAGGAGATATGAGCTGCTTTTAGATACCTGGAATTGCTGGCTCTGTGTGGCCACCTCGGCTCCAAAGGATAGAGCAGAAATAGAAGAGGGCTGCCGAAGGGCAAGGAAAATAATTATCCATAGATTAGCAGGGGGAAAAAAGATGGCAGGCTCTTCTAAAGGAGACTAATAATAGAGGAGCACATGAAAGGAGTGGGATCTGAGAGCGTGGGGGTTCGTGTGCTCCTATTTACCCTCTTGTGGTGATGAGCGGAGCGATGGATGAGCGAGAAGGCAACGGATACAGAGGGAGGAACCTTTTCATTCCACTTGTAATTAACTTCCTTCCACGGAGTATCTTTGTTCCCAAGAGCTGAATGGAGTCAATAGGAGAAAGGGGCTGTGTCTCTGCGTCCTGGCACCACGTTGGGGAAGGGCTGTGGATGCTGGTGGTGTGCTGGGATCAGGTGGGCCTTTGGGATTAGGGTGTAATTCCTCTGGTTTGATTGTCCTCGGCTCTGGAGAGGTGAAGTGAGGTGGGGGCTGCACTGTCTCCCTGGTACCTCCTGGTGTCAGCAGGAGAGCCTCTCCCTGTGGCAGGGCGTGTCTGATGTTCTCAGCTCAAGCTCCCTGAGGACCATGTGGCTGTCCCTGTCTGGTAATGCTGTTTGACCTGTGACGTCCCACTTCACCTAAGTTAGGTTCCAGTTTTTACTACTGGCCTCTCAGTTTTCTTTCTTGGTAAAAAGACAGATTTTGGCAAGGGCAGGGGTGGCTGGGTGTCACCACGGGAGCTTTGGGCGAGCTGTGCAGGGACCACCCAATGGCAGGAGTGTGATGTGGCACTGTGACATCGGGGTCTGGAAAACAGCTTTGGGGACAGGACTGATTCTTCTGGCCAGTGGCAGAGTCCCCAGTGCCTGGGCATGGCTGCTGTGTCCCAGGGAAGCCTGGACGAGTGAGGCAGAGAGGACAGGGTTGGATTTGTGTGTGCCTGGGCACCAGCAAATCACAGGGCTCTGGAGTGTTTTTCAGCATCCCACACCCAGTTTGAACACGGAGCTTTGGCTTTTTTTCCTGGATCTGGCCCTTTCCCATCCCTTCCTTGAGGAGATTCCCTGTGAGTGGGAGCTGTGATCCATCTGGAAGGACTCACATGTTCTGTTAGTGTGGAGAGCTGGGCCCATGGGGGCTTCAGCTGCCCAGACACCAGGAAAATCTCTCAGCTCCTGCAGGTCTCGCTCTGCCGGGCATTGTCAGCCTTCCCTGCCAGACGTACACGTCCTCCATGTAAGATCAGTTATTTTTGGATTTCTTTGAAGCAAACAGCATTTAGCATATGTCATCTTATATGTATGTCAGCATCAGCTTTAGAACATCTTCTCCAAGGAGAAGGTTCTTGGGAAATGTTGTTCTGTTTCTGCCAAGCCTGAAATCAGGTGGGGGGCATTGTATGCTGTGGACGTGGGGAAAAGTGATGCTGCCTCGGGGATTTTGGGGTTGACATAGTGCAAGGAATGCCTGGATCCAGGGGGAGAGCAGTTGGAAAACGTGTCAACCCATTCTTTTAAAAAGTTGTATGTTTAAGCCATTTTTTGGTTTTTCCTACTGAAAAGCCTATGCATGTGTGCTGACACGGAGGAGAGGTGCCTGCATGGGAGGGAATGTGGAGGAGTGGGGAATCATTCCCAATATGAATCCTGATCTTGCTCTGGCCAAACTTGCTTGGTTTTCCTCCTTAGCTTGTGTTCTTCCTCCTCTCCCAGCAAACCTGGGCCCTGGATGAGCCTTTGGCTCTTCCAGCAGGTCCCACCTGTAGCCCCTGATCTCTCCATCAGATCCTGCATTTTGGACCCCCAAGGGGAAATGAGGGGGGCTCTGCAAGGGCTTGGGGGCCCCACCAGCAGCCCCCAACTCAGGGCACGGGAGAGGCTGCACTTTAATCCCATCTCCCCGCTCCGGCATCCCAGCATCCTGCTGCCAACAGAGCTCCCGTTGTTTACCCAACTCAGAGGAATCGGTTTACAAGGCTCACAAATCCCCTTTTCACCTTTCCCATCAGAAAACACCTCCCGAAACAATGAGGAAATTGGACGCTGCCACCTGATCGCTCCCAAGGAACCTGCGGGGCCGGGAGCTGGGGGCCTGGAGCGGTGCTGGGGATGGGGATGCCTGGCTGGGATGGTCCCTTGGCTCTGCGGGTGGGCAGCCACAGGTGCCACCCAAACCTCAGGGGCTTTAAGGGATGAAGCTGCCAGCCTTCTCTACCTGCACAGCTGGCAAAAAAATACTTGTTTGAAGCTTTAATGGCTGTGGTTAATCACTCCCACTCCCCTGGACACCAGGAGAAAGGATGCTGGGATGTTACCTGTGAACTGGTCATGGTGCCAATCACAGGATCCCAGAATGGTTTGGGTTGGAGGAGACCTTAAAGCTCATCCAGTTCCACCCCTGCCATGGACAGGGACACCTTGCACTATCCCAGATTGCTCCAAGCCCCATCTGGCCTGGCCTTAGACACTTCAGGGATGGGACAGGAATAAAGCTGGAGCCATTATCCTCCTCCTCCTCTCTCATGGTGGGCAAGGTAGAGTGATTCTTAATGCTGAGAGTTGTTTCAGCCTTAAGGTTGAGCTAAGTTTTAGTTTTTTTCTTTTTTTTTTTTTTCCTTCCCACCTTAAAACAGAGAAATCAAGTTGTATTTTCCAGAGGAACAGCAGATTCCCCCCTCCCTCCCTCCCTGAAATTACAGTGGGTGCTCTGAGGGCACAATGAATTTCCCTATTAATTTAAGAGTTGCTCTGTTCACTCCTCCGGGTTAAGATAAATCTGAAGACGTGTCCTTGTGAAGACAAGTCAAGAGTGTAATTCCTTTTTGTCTTCAACCATCCCTTGGAACTGAAATTCCTCGTCTCCAGAACTGGCTGAAATCCTGCGTTCAGGCAACATGTGACAATTTTTGGACGTTTTTTCCCCTCTCCTATTCTTGTGATAAATGTTGCTTTTCACTGTGTATTTTAAAGGAGAATTTCCCGGAGAACCAGCCTCTGGCATGGTGGGAGCTATTGTTGGTCTTCTCTAGGACGATCATCACAAGCTGTTCTTGTGACAAAGCAGAATTTTTTTGGGAAATAAAGGTCTCTGTGTGTGGTGAAAAGCTGGAAGAGCTGTGCAAGGGGTTCGAGGCACATGCCTCAGGTTTATCTCCTCCCTTGTGCTGCCCGGGCTGTCATCTGGAAACAGCCCTGCTGTTGGAGAAGAGGGGAAATGGAGGAGAAAAAAAATCAGGAAAATTGGAGGACAAAGGGAAAACGGTCTGTGTGCAGGTGGGAATGCAGCTGATGGGGAACAGCACTTGGAGGGAGCAGCACAAAAGCTCCATGCACAGGGAAGGGGCTCTGTCTTGCTCCATGTTTGTGTGGAACAACTGGAAGATGTTCCTGGGCTAATTCCCAGACAGCAGCTGTGTGCTTCTGGAGCTGAGGCTGAGTGTTGGTGGAAGGGATTTGCCTCCTTGTTTGATCCTTACATAAACCAAAGGTAGGCCTTGGTCCTGAAGTTGCTGAGATGAAGAGGTGCCAGCAGGATGTGGTGCTGGGAGGTTCTCAGCTCCTCGTGGCTCCTCCCCTGCTTACAAATCCCTTTGGCCTGATCCCAACAGGCCGGTGGCCCAGGGACCGGTTGGTTTGCAGGTGTTGGCCAAGGTTTTTGGCCACAGAGGTGTGATAGGTGCTCCTGGTATGGAGATGAGGGTGGATAGGAGCCTTCTCCTCCTGCTCCGGCGGTGCAAGACATCTGCTTGACTTGTTTGTGGCTTCCTGTTTGGCATCTTCTGGGCAGGAGGGAGCTGGCAGGGGCTGGAGGAGGGAGCTTGAGTCACTCCAGAGTCCTGTGCCAGGAAGCCTCTGACTCAGCCCAACCGTGGAGAAAGGAGTGTGGGATCCAGCTGCCTCTCGGGGTGGGAACCCGTGCAAGTGTTCACTTGCGCTGCGTGTCTGCGGCCGGGTGGGGAGGGAGGGACAGGGGCTGCTCCCGCCTCCTGCTCCTGCTCCGGCCTTGCGTCAGGGCTCCGGCCGTGGGTGGGGAAGCCTTTATCGCTCCCAAACCTTTGGAAGTGCGTGCTGGCCACTGGCCAGGTGACCTACTTGGTAGTGTGAAGTGAAGCATGGCTCACCTGCCGGCAGTGCCAGGATGGAGGCGGGCTCTGCATCCCACCTGCATCCCTAAAGAGCTTGCAGGGGTCAAGTTTCCCACTCTCTCCTGGTCATCTTCTGCCTGAATCATGACTTGTACAAAATTCCCTGCAAACTCATATGGCCGAGGTGCTGCCGTGCCAGTGGTGCTGGGGTTGTTGGGGATGATCCCAACTGTGCCACTGTGCTGTTTTGAGTACTGCTGGAGCTGATGTGGTGGAGCTGCAGCCAGGCAGGGAGGATGGACCCATAGCCCCTCTAAATCTAGCTCCGTGATGGGGCTGTACCTGCCATCCCTGTGCCGTGCCCTAAGTGCCTGGGATGCTCTTCTGACCCGGCCAGCTGCAAGTGAGGTGCAGATGATGTCTGTGTGTCTGCCCTGCTGCTACAGCTGGCACCGAGCTCCAGAGCCTGTGCCAAGGGCACTGGGGGTGCGTGGGCTCTGACTCCGCCTGCCTGCTCTCAGCCCAGCCTGTGAATCTGCTGGGTTCCTGCAGCCAAAGGCCTGCTGCTGCTTCCAGCTCTGTGGCTTCTTGCTAAGACTTGCATGGAGCCACGGAGCAGGTTGGTCTTGTGTGTTTGATCTTCCTTCCATGGAGCCTGCAGCTCCAGCCAGAGCAGCTGGCTGGGGGAGAAGGTATCCCGGCCCCCATCCAATCTCTGGGGTGGGCTGGGGCAGGGATGGGCTGTGTCCGACAGCAGAAGGTGAAGCATGGCCGTGCAGCCTTGGCAAAGCGCTCCCTTTGCGTTTTGCTGTGCCCAGATTATGTGAGGGAGTTGCAGCAGAGATAACTCCGCAGGAAAATCCATTCCCACCTTATCTCCCATCAGGAACGCATTTAGTTGCCTACATCAAAGTAGATGATCTGCTGCTTCCCTCCTTGCTGCCCTAATCCTCTCCTTCACTCTGAAAAAAAACCTAATCAGTGCCTTGCCCCACCATAATGAGATCCAAATGTTAATTATCAGCATCTTGCCTTCCTACCCATCCCAATGCCCTGCCTTCCAGCCCCGAATAGCTTTCCTCCCTCCTTGCTCCTCTCCATCCGGTCCTCCCACGCTCCTGGGCACGCTGTTGAGCCTGGCTTGGTAGAAGTTGTCCTGCAGGATGCTTCCTTCCCTTCCATTTAAGGACAGGAATTCCTCAGGGAGCCGGGGCGTGGAAGGGATCCCTCCCCGCACCCCATTGTCAGGACTTCTCCCTATGCCTAATTATTGCCTGTCCCTGCAGGAAGCTCCTTGCCTGGCCGTCGGGCAGAGCCACGGCGTCTCCCAGCCCTTTGTGGGAAGACTCATTCCCAGTTGGATGCCAGGCTTGGGGCCAGGAAGGGTGCTCACCCTCATCATGGCTGGTGAGCAGGACTGACCCAAGCCAGCCCTGGTTTGTCAGCAGGAGCCTGTGCTGGCTCCATGCACAGGCTGGGATGGTGAGGGAAGAGGAGAACTTGGTTTCAGTGTCAAAACCCATCTTACAGAGGGGGAGCAGCAGAGCTGAAGCACAAAATAAATGGTGTCAGAGTGGGGTGGGCCGGGCTGGTGTGGCCTCTGCTCCAGCACATGGTAACCTCTCCCCCTCCTCTCTTCCAGGTTCATGACTGGGAAGGGGCTGGTCATCTACCCAGAGATTGGGGATAAACTGGACATTATCTGCCCCAAGGCGGAGCCGTCCAAGCCTTACGAATACTACAAGCTGTACCTGGTGAGGAAGGAGCAGGCGGATGCCTGCAGCACCGTCATGGACCCCAACGTGCTGGTGACGTGCAACCGGCCCGAGCAGGAGATCCGCTTCACCATCAAGTTCCAGGAGTTCAGCCCCAACTACATGGGCCTGGAATTCAAGAGGCAGCAGGATTACTTCATCACATGTGAGTTGCCCTCCTCTTCCTCGCTGCCAGCCCTGGCTCGGGAGGGCTCGGGCGCCTGGAGAGTGTCACCAGGCGCTTGTGTGTGACTTGGCCGGTGCAGAGAGCTGACACGGATGGAAAATATGTCCTGCTGGATGGGAGCAGGGGGAGGAATGTGTCACTGGCCGAGTGGGTCACCAGTCCCTATCTGGCTGCTGTGCTGTGTCCCCTGCCCTGCTCATGGCTGGGAGCAGGAGCACATCCCCATCTGGGGTCAGCCCTGGAGCGCTGTCATGCCTGGAGCCTATTTGTTGCTGCCATCTTTGCTGGAAGTATTGCGGGGTTTTACTTCGGGGTTGGGGAGAAAGAGGGATGGTGATGCTTGTCCTTATTCCTGGGTGTTGCCTCCAAGAGCAGCCCCAACACCGGGAAGTGCTGGTGATGTCTAGGGTGTGATGTGATCCAAGTGACTGAAAAATTCTGCACGTTGGCTCGTTCTCTTTGTGTCTTGCTGCACCATGGCATTTTATGGAGGGGAGAAAAAAGGAGGCTGGAATTTTCTTGGAGCCTGTGGTCTGTGCATGCAGGGGATTGCTGCACAGAAATGTATCTGCTTGTGCCTGCTCTGGTGTGGATGGAGGGGGAGCTCAGCCGTGTCTGGGCAGTGCTGCCTGCTCTCTCTTTGTCCCCTCCCCTCCTGCTCAGCCTGGCTGCCCCTGCCTGACTGGGGGCACTGCAAAGGGCACGGTGGCCACGGCTCAGCTCCCCCTCGCTGTGTGCCTTGGGCTCTGTGGTGAGCGGCCAGCACAGGGGTCACTGCCTGTGTGGGAGCGAGCGCCCGGCCGTGGGAGCGGTGTGTTCCTGGCTGGAAACAGGGTATTTTTAGCCTGGAATCCTTGGGAGGGGGCAGCAAGGCCTTGGCGGGCAGTGGAGACGGAGGAGCTGTGCTGTAGCATGGTGCTGTGGTGAGGCTGCTGATCTGGATGTCCCCAGCGAGCCTGGCTGGGGCTGTTGGAGTCTTGCTGCAGAATAATTTGGAATAAACCTGATGCAAAAGAAACAGCCAGGCCTGGCTCTGGCAGGTCAGCCTTGAGCCCTCATCACTTCTGTCACGGCAAATTTTGCCGGGTAGTGACGAGGGCTCACGCAGGATTCTGTTCCCTATGTGGCCATGGATGGTCAGCCAGGGAAGTTTCCCTAACAGGAGGGGTGACAGCAGGGACGACCTGGCGCCACAACCTGCAGAGCCAGCTCGGCTTGGTGCTGGCAGTGACTGCAGGCTCTGTAGGGCTGAGTCACTGTGGCAGGGCCAGGCTCTTCCAGAGCAATGGTCACTGTCACTGTCCAGACATGGGGATGTCTGCCCCATGTCATTTGAGGGGCACCAGCTTTGAAGCCGTTGGGGGCAGGACACCCTGACTCCAGTCCAGATGCCCCAGATGAGGTGGGGATGCCAAAAGCCCTGACACACCTCCCATTTAGCCTCCCATCTCCCTTACCTCAGCTGGCACCAGCCTGGTGGCTCTGGGACCCCAAAGTTCAGCCCTTCTGCTGTCCTTCACCTGTCCACCTGTCCAATCCAGATGGAAAGCTTGATTGAATACAAGCTTTGCCTGCAGTGGGCAAAAATTTGGAAGAAAGGCCAAAGTGCCAGGCTTGGGTCAGGCAAGCATCTTGAAGCACTCGTTCAGTAGCTCCTCTGTGTTTGGGGGTCAAGTTCAAGCACTGACATGGTCATCAAGCTAATGAGGGCTGAAATTGGGGTCCTCCAAACTACAGCCTGTGGGACTCTTAAGCTGCAAAGAGCCCTCAAAGACAAATAGATTCCCTAAAACAAGCTCAGGAGGTGAACAAAGCACAGAGAAGAAGAAATATGGGATCCCTCTTATGGTAACCAAGTCCATCAGGAGGGTGGAGGCAGAAGGATTTACCAGCTTCTGAATTACCCAAATTTCAAGGAGCTGTTTTGCATTTCACACAAAAACTGAAGTGAAAATCAACCTCCCGGAGCTTTGGGAGGTGCTTTCACAAGCGGCCGCCGGTGCATTGCCGACTCCAAACGCGGCTCCCGCGGGGCTCCCGTGGCTTTGAGCCGATGCCAGCTCCCCTCCGAGGCTGCCAGCACACCTGGGTCACTGCAGGTGACCGGCTCCGGCTCGCTGTGGATCTGATGGGACACGCAGCCGGGATTTTGTAAAGACGGCATAGCCCAGCTTGGGAAATCCGAGCTGCGCGTCCCGTCGGATGTTGGGCTGAGCCTTTTTTTAAGCTCATTTTTTAGTTTCAAATCCTATTTTATCCTCTTGTTCTCATTTTCAGGCTGTATAGGGATGCAGCGAGCGGGGTGTTTGGACCATCCCTGTGGGATGTCCCCCCTCTCCTCAGGGGGCCGGCAGTGCCCTCTGTCCCTGCCTTGGACCGTTTCTGACTTTAATTTCTCTTGACTCCTCCAAGCTTTGATGCGAAACCCCTCAGAGCTGGGAGCTGCCAGCTGAACTTTGGCCCCTGGGTGGGCTGAGGATGCTCCTGTGATCTGGCCATACCCTCTGCTGAGCCGCCCCAGGAGTTCTTTCTGCCAAGAAATAAAATAGCCAAAAAAACAAAGTCAAAAGTCTCCTGAGCAGACCACCCACATGTTGTCTTCCTCCCCCCCCCCCCCCCCCAATTTTTCTCCCCTCCCTTTCCCCAAGCTTTGCCTGGACACACAAAAGGGTTTTTTTCTCCCTTTTCATTTCTAAGCTGGGGAAGCAATGCTGGAGCCAAGGGGGAACAGGGCGTGTGCCACTCATCCCCCACCTTCCCCAGCAGCTGGAAAACCTCCTCACCGGAGCCAGGGGGCTTCCCAGGGTCCCTCCTATTCAGGACTACTTCTTGCTATTGCTTTGGATATGCCAAGCCTTGTTTAGGGACACTTTTATCATGGAGGGACATGGCCCCAGCCCTCAGCTTAGCAATGAAAAGGCTTTTGAAAGCTGCTGTTCCCTGTCCTCGTCCTCTCTGAAGCCTCACACTGATCCCCTCCACACCAGCTCCAGGCTTTCCTTAGCAGCATCTTTGCTCCTGGGGGTGAATAAGGAAAGGTGATGCTTATAAAGAACAAGATTCAGGTGTGCACTGGAGACAGAGGCTGGGGGAGCACGTGGGACTCCAGCAGGATGTGGACACCATTCTCAGGATGAAGTGCTGAGAGAGTGAAGGAGCTGGGAGTTTGGGTGTTGTGTGTTTTATATCATGATGTGCTGTGGTTTCTTCCATCCCTGGTGTCCCAGGTGTTTCCCTGCTTGCCTTTGGTGCCTTGGTGGAATTCCCTGTCCCCAGTGTCCTGTCCCCACCCTACAAATACTTCCCACCAGAATAGCCTCCCCCCTGCCTGGTGCCTGCAGTCCCGGGATGTCGTGGGCAGCTCCGGCCCCACCACGGCTTATCCAGCCCTGCAGGTTCAGCTCCCTCCACCTCCCCTCCTAATTCACTCCAGCTCCTAATTGTATTTGCTGCTCCTCTTTGAACTTGCTCCAGTTTTACTATCTCTGGTAATGAGGTGCCTGGATAGAGATCCATTAATCCCTGTGTCCTGGCAGCAGGGTGACGTGAGGAGGAGCTCCCGGAGTGACTCCCTGCTATCCCAGAGCTCTGGATCAGAGAATCAAAGAATAGTTTGGGTTAGAAGGAACTGTTAAATGTCACCTAGTCCATCCCTGGAAGTGTTCAAGGCCAGGTTGGATGGGACTTGAAGCAACCTGGTTTAGTGGAAGGTGTCGCTGTCCATGGGCAGGGTTTGAACTGGATGGACTCCCATAGTTCCCAGTTCCTTCTCTGGTTTTTGGGGCTGGTGGTGACAGCCCCTTCTGTGTTCAGTGGGGTGTGGAGACCCCAGGCACACCTTGCTCAGCCTCGGGCTGTACACCAGGCAGCTGTTTGCAGACATGGTAGTGGTGCCAAGGTGTCCTTCCAGGTGTTCTTCCTCAGCGTCCAACCTGTCCCACGAGCCTTTTTAAAGCACAGAGCCCTTGTTTGATGACAATGCTGAAAGAAAAGCAAGGTCCTAGTAGATGTTTCCTCATAAATCCGAGGCGTTTGCTGTTTATTGTGAGTCCTTAAGCCCTTCAATCCATTTTTGATGTAATAACGTCCGTAATCCAATCCAACGCTTTTTGGCAGCGGGATGCAGTGGGAGCGGATCTATTACCCTGAGTGTTGTGTTAAAGCCCTTGTCTTGCATTTCTGTTTTTAGATGCAATTATTCTTAACCTGGCAAGAGTTATTTGTTGTAAACCATCGCTGCTGCTGCGATGCAGCTTCGTCCCTGGGCCACGCTCCGTCAGCGTTTTCCTGCAGCTCAGCATGGGGTAGGGGGTCACCTACACCCTGCCAGCTGCCAGAATCATCCTTCCTCCTCAGGACCTTTTCTGGGACATGTTGCCATACTTGCTTTTCTGGCTGCGTTCCTCCAGCTTCCGTTGGTTTGGGAAGCCTTCAGCCTGTGCCAGTGTGTGTTTGTGGAGCCGCTTGCTCTCCTTCCTGCCTTCCTTGGGATTTGATAATTCCCTCCCTGGTTCCTTGGGCTGGGGGCTGTGCCAGGGGGGGCTTTGTCAGCCTGCCAGCTCTTTGCTGATGCCATTTGAATGTGGCCACTTTCATGTGCTCCTCATCCTCCTTCCCACAGCTTGTTTGGTGGATGGGGAGTTGAAAGCCCAAGGGCCGTTTGATGCCATGATGGGAGCTGTGAACTTCTGCTGATAAAACTCCAATTAAGCGGCTTCCTCATTCTTCACCCAAACGGGCCCTGCTTGCGACACACCCGAGCCAAGCAGAGCCGGCCTGGTGGCATCCCTCTGCTTTTGGGGCTTTGCTCCTCCATCCCCATCTCGCTGGGATTTGCTGGCAGAGGATGGTGATGCCGCGTGGGAGCCGGTGGCTGGACACAAACGGCTCTAACTGTGTCCTGCTCCCAACTTCAAAGCCCGGGCCCTGGCCATGTCAAACCCAAATAATGGCCCTTAGACAACACGCGGTTCCTTGTCTTGCAGGCTTGTCTGAAGAGCGTGACCACAGTAAATGTGATTTTGTTGAGCCCTGTCCCTTAAGCCTCTGCCTCTTTTCTCTTCTCCTCCTCCCTCCTGACCTTTTCGGCTCAGCGCTGTCCCCGGACAGCCCCTGGCAGCTGATCTCATGGCTCAGCCTTTCACGGCCCTAATAGGGATGAAAAGCCCCCTCAGAAAGGGCCGGTGTCCCGCGCCCGGCCGGGAGGTAAATACCCCGTGCTTTGATCTGCTCTGGGGCCAGGGGGGCCCTGCCTGCCACAAACCCTCACCCAGGGGTCCCTGCCTGCCATAACCACCCACCCAGGGGTCCCCATGCCTGCTCAACTCCCTGGCTGCTGAGCAGCCCAGCTCTGGCACAACAAAGGGCTCTGGAGCTGGGCACTAGTAAATCAGGCTGGCTGCATCCCAGGATGCTCTTCCCCAGAAGAAATAATTTCCAAGAGCATCTCTAGCATTGTCACGACCCATTAAGAGAAAACAAAACGTGTTTAACTCCTCAGTGCTCCTGACACTGAGGTGACAGTAGAGATGGAATGCATGGATGGTGGCAGTGAAGAGGTGACATCTCTCCCTGCGTCATCTACCTAATCCTGCTCTGCCCTCCTTTCCTGGGACACTGGGAATCTGCCAGTCCCCCTAAAGGGCTCTCTTGGCAGCTGTGGTGGGAGGCTCACACCAAAGCAGGTTTTTTTGATGCATCCCATCTTCCCGTTCTTCATCCTGGCTCTTCCAGCCCCTGCTCCTCCTGCCATGTCTGCAGCAAGTTCCAGGGCATGGATTACAGTGGACTTGGCTCTTCAGTGATTGGTCACCTCCAAGGACTTCCCCTGGGACACTGGAAGAGATTAAATTTGGCTGCTTTTGGATTAAATATTGAGTAGGAGACTCAGCTTGATGAGGAATTGCAACAAATCCTGGCATACTGGTGTGTCTGGGAAGCTGTGCATGGATGAGTGCAGGCAGCTACTTCCTTGGCATTTTTTTTTAAATAACCATGACATCAAGACCCTCTCCCTGGGCTTTTCTCCTGGGATCCCTATTGCATTCCACTGCTCCTGTAGTGCTGGGAAGAGGCTTGTTGGCCTGCAGCTCTGAACTAGTGTGGAGGGGTCTGTAATGGTGGGTGCTGGGATGTGGTGGTGGATGCTGGTGATGGTGGGTGCTGTCTGTCAGACCAAGAGCTCACTGGGGGCTCCAGGAAGCACCACCACATTTGAACCCTGAGACGTGCAGAGTGCAGAGAGTCTGACATTAATGAACTGTGACGTGTCACCCTTTTCCATCCCTAGCTTTTAGAGATCTGTGTCTATCTACTCCTCAGCCAGGCCAGCCCAGGTGGTGTGTGACACCTTTAGCAGGTCACTTTTCCTGGGGAGATTGGTGTCATCCTCCATTTGAAGTCTCTTTGCCCCAGGATTGATGTTTTTGCTGCTGCTGTGTAATGCCTGAGCTCTTTGATCCCACCTGGCAGTGTGGAGTGGGAGTTACACACCTCTTGGAGAGCAGGCTGCAGGAGCAGTGGAGTCTGGGGGCAGCTGCAGTGGGATCAACTTTAATTTGGGGATAGAGAGTCCCCTTCCTCTGTCCATTACTCAGTGAGGAGGCGAATCCTTGTCTGGAGAGTCAGGGGTTTATATGGCATCTATTGGAAATTTCCAGACCCTGTCACTCAGGGTGTTGCTGGAGACTGGTCCCTGCACTGGTGCCTGCCTGGAACAGAGACCAGCTCCTGATGTCCATGCAATGGATCATTGCAATGCCAATGCAATCCCCAGGAGCAGTGGATCATCTCCTGCTCCACTTTTGGGGGGTGCAGCACTGGGAGTCACAGGTGATCATGCTCTGAGCTGGGCTCTGGTGGGTGTGTGGCCACTGTGGGAGCAGTGCCTGGGCTGGCTCCTTGGGGATTATTTGCAAATCTGGGCCAGGAGTTTCACTGATGTCACCTCCCCAGTTCCAGAAGTTCCTGGTGGTTATGCAAAGTTTGCCTGTAATTGCAGTGGGGTTTCCTCCTGGCTGTCCCACAGCACCCAGAGCTGCTGTCCCTCCCCACTGCCTGGCACCTTCTTGGCTCCCTGAGCTCTCCCAGGCACTTGGAACTTCCAGAACATCTGCACATGAATTTGTCCCTCTGTCAGCCTCTCTGTCCCTGGTAATCGAAAGTTTTCTCTGGGAGTGCAGATGGAGCCCGAGCTCAGGTGGAGGATGGCACTGTTTGGCTCCATCCCCTTCCCAAAAGATTTCTCAGTCATCTCCCAGATGTTTGGCTACCTAACAGCAGAGATTTACACCCTGTTAAAAGGCAATAAGTGCTTTCCTCCCCTCCTGCTCCCAGCGGGGCTCACAAATGACTCTGGCAGAGCATCAGGTGGGGAATTACGTGGCACTTTCATCCTGACCTGTCTCCTGTTGCTTGGGGCGACCACAGAGACTGCACAAATCACCTTCCTGTCCCAGTGACATGCTCTTTCTTTGGAAGGGATGGACAGACCTGAAGACAAAGGGTTTATTTAGGGCTGTGGTCCTCCTGAGCTGGGCAGGAAGCAGGATGGGGACACTGGGAGTTTACACAGCTCATCCACACATGGACAGTGTTGATGATAAAGGGCTTGAATGAGTCACCAAGCTGTGGTCCTGCAGCCAAGATGTGCTTTCCAGCCTGGATGAGGTTCCCTGCAATCCAGCAGTGACTCTTAATTATGATACTAATTAGGGTTGTTATAATTTTCCACCAGAAAGCTGTTTTAATGGGAAATTAGCTTTTCACTTAAGCATTACTTGGGTTAAAGTGTCTTTTTCCAGAGGATACTTCAGTGTTTGCCTGTTTTTCCTTTGCCCCAGGAAAGAATGGGCGAGTGGAGCTGTAGGTGGTGAGGATGAGTGTGGTGGGTGGTGTCCTCTCTTCTTCCAGCTGTAACTGTGTGTGTCCCTCTGCTCTCTAGAAGAAATGGGGTTAATTTAACCCTTTAATTTGATTTTGGGGGTGCTGACCCTGGCCAGGGAAAGCCAAACCCCATCCCTGCCAAACCCCATGCGATGGTTTTCATTCCCATTTCCAGCAGTGCGTTTGAACCGGGGATTTTCCCGCTGTGTTTGCTGGAGCAGGGTGTATGGGGTGGGATGGCCACATTCCCAGTGCTCCATGGGCTGGCTGCAGCGACAGGCTCCTCACCCGCCCTCTGCAGCTGTGGGGAGGGACACAGCAATCCCACTTGGCTTCATGGCATGGGCCTGGCAGTGTCGTGATGCCAGGGAGGAGAGCAGAGGCGCCCTCCCCCAATAGGAGCGTGGCCCCCATGGCTTTTCTCTTTCCATGCCGGACCGTGTGGCTGGAGCAGCTCTGGAGCAGCTCTGGAGCTGGCAGGAGTGGCTGTGAAACCCAAGCCTTACACCTCCTGCGCCGTGCGGGGACGGGACAGGGCCGGGCTGGCTCACACAGGCATTTCAGGGGCTGCAGGGCCCCTTCCCGGTGCAGCTGCCTCGGGAAGGCTGGGAGAAGGCTGGAAGGCGGCTGCCGGCCCCGCTGGCAATGTGACAACGTGGGGTGGGCTCCCTCCGAACAGCGCCTGCCCCGGCACTGGCAGCAGCCCCAGGCAATGTGCTGGAGCTCAGGGAAGGGGCTGGGGGATGTGTGCGGGGTGGGGGACTCGTGTCCCCACAGTGGGGCTGGCTAGGAAGTGACCCCGATATTAATATTAATATTAATAGCACCAATAACGGGATGCCCTGAGCCGGAGCTGCGTGGCCCTGGTGCCTGGGAGGAGCAGGAGGAGGAGGAGGAGGAGCAGGGGCTGTAACCAAGCCGTGCTCCCCGGAGGCCCCAGGGAGTTGGTATGCAGTGGAGCCGGCTGATGTCTCTGCTCTGTGACCTGGAAGTGGCTCTGTGTCCCCTGGGATGCCAGCCCTGGTTGGGATGGGGGGAAGGAACTCAGTGCCTGTGGGGTTTGGGCTCCAGTGCAGCACCTCTGTGTTGGTACCGAGGGGGTGTAAAACAGCTTGAAAGATGTGGAGAGGGGAGGTGGCAGGAGCTGGGATTTTGTTTGAAGTGCAGTCTGCTTGTGGATTCCTGCAGGGATCTCTGGCAGTGCTGGAGCACGTCAGAGATGTGGGAGGCACATCTGCAGCGTGACCTGTAGGGGCTTCACCTGTGCCAGGTGGGGCTCTCAGCCCAGGGGTGTCCAGGCTGGGCTGAGGCTGCTCTGCACCAGCTGCCCCTTGCCAGAGTTGGTCCCGTGGCTCTGACGGGATTGTGGTCAGGCTGTGGGGCACGGTTGGGATGCTGCACCTCTCCTGAAGTGATGGAAACACAAACCTTGTGCAGGTCTGGGGGTGAGGGGGGTGGTGGGGATGGCGGCCGGGCTGTGGCCATGCCGTGCCTGGCTGGGGCTGGAGCAGGGCTGAGCTGCACAGATGGAAGAGTGATTAAGAGCAATAAAAGGAAAGAGACTTGGATTCGCTACAGTCTCAGCACATTAATTGTGCTTTGGGGCCCAAATCATAACGCAGCCCTGCTAGAGGGAATCCAGCAGAGAAACCAAACATCTCGCTCTGGCCAAGGCTGACCATTTAAGAGACCCTTGCCTTCATCTCTTGCCAGGTATTACTTCCAGCATCTCCCATCTGCCAAAACCCGAGTTCTCTTTTGAAATATTTTTAGGGGAGGGAGAAAAGCTCTGGTGACACCGAGTGCTGGCGCTGGGGAGGCAGCAGGGACAGCACATGGCATTGCTGGCTTGGAGATGGGACCATGGGGTTGTTGGGGGTCTCAGCCATCTGTCCCAGCTCCGTGGTGTGTGTCACTGGGCTGGATAGGCTTGTGGGATTCCAGAAGTGGAGGTCCTGCCTGGCTTCCATGGTGGCTGAGCATCTCCTCTAAATTGACAAGCAATTACATGGTTAATGGTATCACTGTTAAATCCTCATCACTCAGCAGCCCGGGGCTTAATGCTCCATTAGGGCAGAGGCATCTAATGGCTCTCTGGGCTGGGATCGGCCTTTGGAAGTCAGCCTTTGGAAGTCACTGGCCAGAGGTTATTTTTGCTCTCCCGGTCCTACAGCCAGCCTGCAAATCCATCCAAAATGGAGTCGGGCAGGAAAATGCTGCTGTATGCTCAGTGTTGTGGATGGCAGGATTGAGCCTTGCTGGTGTGGCGTCGGGAGGTGACAGTGTTGTTTGAGACCTGCCATTCCCTGTTCCGTGGGTATTCCCAGCTCCCTGCCTGGCTTCCTTCCTCGTGTCACAGCTCTGCCTCCTGCTGCTGCCCTGCAGCTGCCTCTCTGCAGCTCGGGGCTCTCCCAGCTCTCCTGCAGCCGCTGCCTGTGGATTTAACATTTTCCCCTGTGGGTTGCTGACTCTGGATTCCATCGGCAGCTGAGGATTGGTGGTGTCACCACAGCTCACCCTAACCGTGGCAGTGAGTGGCACAGGCACCTGGGGAATCCATCAAGTGCCACCCAGATCCCAGTCTGGATCCACTGAAAGTGGGCTGAGCTGAGCCTGGAACCTTCTGCTGGGGCTTCTTCCGCTGGGAAAGCCGGAAAAGAGCAGCGCTCCATCGCTGAGCTTCACAGGGAATTGCGCTGGAGGAGCCTTTCCCCATGGATCAGGGACCTGCTGCTCTCACATCACCGTGCCCTACGTTTTCACATCAAACTCTCTGGACTCTGCACCATTTGAATGGATTTGGGGATTTAGGATTTTGACTTCTGGAAACCCAACAAGCTTCGTGGAGCATCCAGCTTCCCTCCGGCCCGTTGTGGATTTACACAGAATGTGGAAGCTCATGTCCTTGTTTCCAGAGGCTATTCCAAGACCATCACTGTGGGTTTTACAAACGCTTTTCCTTTTTTTTATTCCTCAAGCAACTGCTTCATTTTTCCACATGGCTCTCTCTCAAAGCTGCTTTCTCCCTCATCATTTCCATGGCCGGAACAAGAAGAAACTTTGTGTCCAAGTGTGGGGTGGGAAGAAGGATGCTCAGCTGTGTCCATTCGTCCATCCCTGTGGCTCCAGCTGCCATCCTTGTGGCTCCAGCTGCTCCCTCTGTCCTCTTCGGACCTTTAATATTTTTGTTGCATGTTGATGGAATGTCTCCATAGTTATTTGGAGGAACTGCTGCCTTTGTGGGATCTTCTGGTTTCCCCCACTTTGAACCACGCTTGCTTGTTACCTCATTTCGTTATAATTAGTTAATTATTTATAAATCAGACCTTGTGAGGCCTCACAGGGACTGGTTTTTACAGTCTGCTGCCTTCTCTCTCAATGGATGAGTCTCTTTGAGATGCAACAAGCCATGGCATGGAGCTGGGAAGCTGGGAAGCTGTTCAAGGAGCTGCTTCAGGGCTGTGAGCTGGGATGTATCTGCTGATTTCACCCCCAAACCGGTGCCTCTGGCCTGGGAGAACTGGGCTGCCGAGCTTTCTGCTGGAGTTCACTCCCGATGTGTTTTTACGGGGAGTCTGAGCTCAGGTCCATCCTGTTTGGATTCCAGAGAACTCGTGCAGGCTGTCGGGGGCGTTTCTCCACATTCCCAGGCGTTTGGTGTGGGGCTCTCTGCTGACAGTGCTGCTGTCGGAACGGCCGCCAGCGGATCCCAGCTGGATACCCCATCCCAGCTGGATACCCCATCCCAGCTGG
>CM031880.1:5815777-5852068 GCA_018697195.1 Certhia americana | reverse complement strand
TTTGGTTGATTTTTTCCTTTGTTTTTTTTTTTTTTTTTTGTTTAATTTTTTGTTCCCCCCCCCCCCCTTTTGTTTGTGTAAATACTAGTCTTTTTTGGAAGAAATAATGTAAAGATGTTTTGTATAAACACCGAATTATTTTCTGGTTGCTTTTTCTTAGAAAAACAAATGAGAACTTGAAAAAAAAGATGAAAAAAAAAGAAATTTTAACCACAAGAACGGGTGTAAAACATTGTCATAGAGCTCAGCCTGGAGCCTGTGGGCTGTGTTGGAGTGTGGGAACTGCCGGGATCTGGACTGGGGACCTGCCCTCGATATCATGCAGGATCAGATGGGCTCCAAGAAGAGAATGAGGCAGGAATCTGGGATTCTATTCCATCCTGGAATCTGTGGCTCATTCCCAGTGAGTCCCAGAGCTCTGAGCCCTGCCCTGACCACAGGCAGAGACTTGGGGACACATGGTGACCTAAAGGAGCATCAAATTTACCTGTTTTCTTATCTTTAACCAAAAAATCCCTGACTTGGGGATGCAGAACTCAGTGCAACATCCTGAGACCTTGCTCTGTTTTTCTGGGCCTGTGGAGCTGCTCCTGGTGCAGATCCCATTCTCAACGATCCCTGTTTTCTATTTGGTTTTTTGGTTGCCAATTGTCAGCTCACCATGGCCCCATCTCTTCTTGGTGCCTGGGCTGGGGTGGCTTCTCCTCAGCCGTGCCCACCTCAGTGCAGGGTCTCTGCCCAGGGGTGGTGGCAGTGTCTGGAGCCATCTCCAGTGTCACATGGCACTTGTCTTGGGGCAGCTGGAAGGCATCAGGGAGCCCCAGTTGCTCCCAGGGGCTGGGCTGTGAACCTGCATTATATCGACAGAGGATTCCTGGGAGGCTCCAGAGGTGCTGGAGCAGGGATGAACATTCCTCTCTCCATCCCGGCAGCGCCGCGCTCCTGCACGGCCTCACCGCGCTCCCACATTTCAGAGCTGTGCCACCTCCACATCCCACAGCGTCACATCCGCGCCGTCCCCTGTCCCCAGGGGCCCGGCCCTGCCATCAACCAGCCGGGGCTGCCACTGTCCCAGCCCTGTGTCACCGCCGGAGCAGCCGGGCTGCCGGATTTTCCCCGTCCACCCCGCGGTGCCGTTAGCCGAGAGGTGGATGCGGAGCTGCAGCCCGGCCGTGATCCTGCTGTGGGGATGGGGCTTGGGCTGAGTGGGAATGGTTGGGCACCCTGTGGGGAACAAGGCCCCTGTGTGCCGGCACCTCCTCGGCTGCAGGGGCACATCCTGGCTCCGGCCTCGGCATCCCTGTGCTGGTTGATCCTCCTTGGCTCCTGGTGGGGCTCCGGCACTCCCGGCGCCGCAGATTTTCTTTCTTCGTGTCATGTTCCTGGTTTTGATTCCTTTCGCCTTCTCCCAGCTCTCCCGCCCAGTAGCATATCATTGGCATCGGTAACAGCTCTGTGGCAGCTGAACTCCATGGAGCCGTGATGGAACCTGATATATTGTTAAATAAAAGGGTTTTTTTCCTATGGAATCCCGGCTGTCTCCCGTGTGCTTTCTTCCTGCCTCAGGTTTGAAACTGCAGCCTGAGCTGAGATCTGGGAAGAGTTGGCTGGGACAGATCCCCACCGGCTGGTCCTGGTAGGTTTGCTTTGGTCAGGAAAATTTTGGAGATTTTTGTCCAGTGTTTACAGCATGGACTCAGGATTGGATGAACTCAGGTTTGGATATTGATAGAAATGGTTGGGCACTCCATGGATATGGTTGGACTTGGTAATCTTAAAGGTCTTTTCCCATCCAAATGGTTTTGTGTTTCCATGGCTCTCCCCAGCGGGAGGCTCCTAGGGGGCCACTAGGTTCCTGTCAGGCTTGAAGGGCTGCTCCTGTGCTCCGGAGGAGGCAGATCCTATTGGGAGCTGCTGGTGGGTGGCACAGGACAGGGATGTCCCTTTCCTGGAGGAAAGAGCCTGCTCCAGACAGGCACAGGAAGGGAGTGAGGCTTGGCTCCTCCTCACCCTGGAGAAACTTTAGGAGAGGATGGAGTCATGGTTTGCCCGGTGCAAACCACACCTGTCCTGTCAGGAATTGTGGGTGCTGGATTCTGGGGTGACCACAGGGGCATGTGAGGGAATGGGTCTGGTTTATGGGATCCCAGAGTTAAAATGGGGCTGAGCCACCAACCAAGAGAGGCTGAAGAAAACTCATCCAGCCCAGAGGGGTGAGGTGAGCCTTGGAGATGGAACACAGTGGGATAGTTTGGAGCTGCTTGGGCACAACTGGAACCATGGGGACCGTGCCAAGAGCCTCCTGGAATGAGCAGGGAATGCTGGGATGGGGGTCGGGATGGGGAGGGGGGCCCTGGGGTGCACCAGCCAGGCTCAAATGTGGTTCACTGATTTAAAAATCCTCCCTCTCTGCGTGCTTTGATCCCAGTGGGAATGAAGTAAGGCTTTTAATTCTAAACAGCTTCACTGGGCCCTGATGCCCGCAGGGAGAGCTGGAAGTGCCAAACGTGCTGGGACCTGCCAGCAGAGGGAAAAGTGCTTTAACAGGTTCCTGGAACCCACCCTTGGCCGGGAGTGGGAGTGAGGGAGGGTCCCCCGGGCTCCGGGGCTGCTCCGGGTGGGACCAGCAGGGACTGGGGGGTGCAGAGTCTGGCAGCCCCTCGGGGTCACTCCTGGTGCTGCAGAGGGGCTCCCATAGGGCAGGGATGTGCTGGAGCTGCTTCATCCTAGCTGCACTGTGAAATCTCCATCTCCTCCTGATCCCACCCCAGTGTGAGATCCTATGGAAGTCCCCGTGCTGGGAAAGGTTTGGTTGGGAGCACCTTTGTCCCTGTCTGTGGTGGGAGGAGACATCAAACCCTGCTGCAACCCCTGCGGGGACGGAGCCGAGGCTGTGCAGCAGCTCTGCTCTGCTCCCAAGGGCCGGCTGGCAGTGAGGGATCGGCAGGATCCTGCCCTGGAGCCTCTGGATCTGGAAAGTTCATTAAAGCTGCAGACCTGCCGATGGTTTTGGATGTCCATCAGGACTGGAGGAGTTATTTTAATTATTTCACATAAAGGAGCTTTTTGTCGAGTTTATTAACTCGCCCTTGGCTGGATCCCACTCGGGAGTGGGGCGGCTGCCAGGCCAGCAGAGCCAGAGCATTTGGGGGGATTGGGATGCTGGAGGTGACCGTGTCCCTGGGGCAGGAGTGTTTGTGAGGATTTGGATCCTGGGGGGCACAATGTTCCTGGTGCAGGAGGATTTGAGGGATCAGGATGCAGGAGTCACCTCAGGTGCAGGAGCGGTGCCACTGTGTGTCATGGTCAGGGTCCCATGTCCCATGAAAGGGGAGTCCATATGGGAAGTGCCTGTATGGCCTGGTTAAGGGATAGGAAGCTCAAAGCCCCTTGGTGAGCAGGGAATGATGGATCTGCAGCACCTCTAGCTCCAGTTTGAGACCGGGCTCAGCTGGAGATGGGATGTTGGGGCTGCAGTGGGGCTCAGGATGAGCTCTGGTGTGGGGGAGCACGGGGCAGGGACACCCCCAGGATTCCCAGAACATCGGCTCCATGTGCTGGGGCTGTGCTGGTGTGCTGGGTTCTGACAGGATGCTCTCCCTGTTCCATCCATCCTCTCCCTCCAAGGCATTGCCATCCCTGGAGTTTCCCACTCCCCTCAAGGCCCAGAGCAGCAATTGCTGCTGCCCATCCATGGATGAGCTGGCCCTGGGAGGCAGCAGGGATGGAGCAGCAGCACCAGTGCCTCCAGCCCCTGCTCTTCCCAGCCTTGGCTGTATTCCTTGGATCTCAGCAGGGCTGAGGGTGAACAGGACAATGTATCCCAGGTTTCCTTTCCAATATCACACCCCATTCTCCCATTGCTTCAGCCCATTCCTGGCCTCATCCGCCCTTCCCAGCCCAGTCAGCCTCCTCCTCTGGCATTCTCACTCCAAAGGGAACATCTAAACCCCCCCCAGCCTGGAAGAGGCTGCATAACAGCAATTCCTGTTCATAAACCTTGGCTGCACCAGCTGTGGCTGCCAGGATTGGGAAGTTTATCCTTGTTTTCCCTGCAGTATATCCAAAATAACTAACAGGTTTTCCTGGTTGAGGCACTGGGCTTTTCCCACAGCCAGGCTTTCTGCCACATCCACTGGCTCGCCTGCACCTGGTTTCCAGGGAGAGGAGCCTGGAAGATCTATTAGGCTGTCGTGGAATGCAACGAGTCCCACGGGCTCCGTAATAAGAGCAATAACGGGAATGCACTGGGGGGCCATTTGTCACAGGGATGGGATGGGATGGGATGGGATGGGATGGGATGGGATGGGATGGGATGGGATGGGATGGGATGGGATGGGATGGGATGGGATGGGATGGGATGGGGACAGGTAGTTCCTGTCCTGTTGGGATGGGAATGTGGGCGGTGGTGTCTGTGTTAGACGCTGAATGGAATGGGATGAGAGGAGGAGAAGGGTGAGGAAGAGGAGGAAAAGAGCACAGCTGGTGCTGGCAAGGCAGCGGCTGCGGCTCCAGCACTCTCCCTGTGTTCCTGTGCCACTGCCAGCACCATCCCTGTGCCAGGGCAGCCATCTGTGCCCGAGGCAGAGCAGATCCGGGTGGAGCGGGCCCGGCGCCGCTCGCACAAAGGCCCCGCAGTTGGACCCAGCGGAGCTCAAGTGCTCGGAGAAAAGCGTCACGCGCTGCCAAGGTTTTTCCTCCGCAGGCAGGCCCGGAGCCAGCAGGGATGGTTGCAGCCTTTTTCCCCTGGCAGCGCTTCCAGCATCCTGAAAAGGCTCTTCCCTGGTCATATCCCAGCCAGCCGGGATGTGCAGGGGCTCCTGTGAATGAACTCTCTGGGTTTGCCAGCAGCCTGCTGGGATAACCATGAGGAAAGGGCTGGGCTGGAGGGGTCACAAGGCTGGAAAAGGCAAAGGAGCGTGCTAGGAAGCCATGGGGGAACGAGGAGGAAACTTTGTCTCAGTGAAACAGGGAGCTTCAGGATAAATCCTGTAGGTTTTGGTTCGTTAAGAAGGAATGAACACGGCTCTACAGCAAACATCAGTTAATTATGTGCAAGGTTTTAATGTTCCTGAAACACAACCCTTGGAGAGGGTCCCCCAGCTGCTGGAAAGGGGTCTGAAGGAAACACAGAAGTTTTCCTTTTGTTTCTGATGGGGGATGAGAAAAAAATGGGAAATATCAGTGCTGTGGCCACCCTGAGAGCTGCTGCTGAGCCAGCCCAGGATCCAACTAATGTTGAGGTGCTCTGCCTCTCTTCAATCCTGGGATCCTGTGGGGGATTTCTTCCTGCTCTGAGCCAGCCCAGGATCCTGCTGGGAGGTTGCCCAATTCAATGGTCACTCTGTTCTTCTCCCCTGTTCCCCAGGGCACAGGGAATAAGGACACCATGACTGCAGGGTGGATGTGTCCTGGGGAGGACATCCCAACTTCACCCCAACCCCATGGAGGGATGTGGCTGAGCCTTTGTCAGTTCTCATGTCCCAGGACCAGTGCCCAGAGCTCAGGGATGGGATTTGGACAGAGCCGGGACAAGCTGGGCTCCTGTTCCCATCCTGCAGCTCCTGTTCCCATCCCAGCAATCGCCTCCAGTCTTGGACCTGCCCTGGCTGGGAAGGGCCGAGCGAGGCTTCGGTTTCAGCCGAGCTCCCCCCTAATTCCTGCAGCCTGGTGTAATCCTCCCCAGCGAGCCCAGCGCCAGGTTCCTGCTGGAAATTGGCTCTGGCTGTGGCTCTGGGGTCTTTGTAGGGAAGCTGAGCCAGAAGGAAAAGCGAGCTGAAGACTCCAAAGGGCTGGGGGGGCCTCTGGTCTCCTCCACCTGGGGGCTGGGGGAGCTCAGGTGGGGACGTGGCCCAGCTGGTGTCTGGAGTGGGGTGGAAAAAACCCTGAATCCTGCTGAGAGCTAGGGTGGGATCATCCCTGCAGCAGGGGGCAGGGGATGGGGTGCTGTGGGGTGCCCAGGAGGTGACCCAGCTGGAGAAGAGCTTCTGTGGTGCAGATGGAGGTGGGGAGGGATACAGGGAATATCTGGGGAGATGAATCAGTGGGTGAACCCACAGCACAGAGTTAGCTGCCCGTGGGCTTATTTCCCATTGCATCAATGAAGGAGCTTTCCTGCTGACCCAGCAGGGAAAACTGCCCTTGGAAAAATGGGGTGGAGGGCTCCCATGGCTGCTGTCCCCATGGGACCCCCTGGTGTCCCCCCAGCTGTGGCTGTGCCAACGCCCAGCTTGCTCCAGTGCTGGGGCTGCAGGAACTTGGAAGGATGGCTGCTCCCATCCTGCATCCATCACTTTGTCCTGTCTGGAAATGAGAGAGCAGCTTGTGAGGAGGATGCGGATGAACTGTGGCTTCCACTGCTTGATGTAAAATGGGATTGGCCATTAGTTATGGACTTTACAGGGCCAGGCTGGGGAGACCTGCAGAGGCTGGATTCCAGTGAGGGTTGAGGGGACCATGCCACTGGGGAAAATGTTTCTCAGGGGATGGATAGGAAGAGCTGAGCTTCATCCCAGCGGGAGAAGGCAGCTCTGAGCAGGCAGAGGTGGGTGCTGCTGGGGTGTCCATCCCACCTCCCCCTGGCTGCAACCCTGCCAGAGCCTGACACCTCTCTTCACCCTCCCTGGGCTTCCAACAATAATCCCAGTGCCGGCTGGGCTTTGCTGCTCTTGGACGAGGGAGTGGGGCCGGAGCGCTCGGCTCGTAAAGCGATATCCCGATATCCCGGCAGCCGGAGCAGCCGAACAAAGGCGCAGTGTCTGCGGGTCCCCGGGTCACCCGGAAACCCGTCCCAGCCTGGGGGGAAAGGGTTAAGGAAGGCTGAGCCTCCAAACATCTCTCGATCCTTCTCAAAACCAACAGAGGGGTAATTAGCTCCTAATAAATGGGAAAGAGGAGTCTGGGTATTCTTGGGGGGTGCAGAGGGCTGGGGGGCTGAGTGGGCTCATCCCGAATTCCAGGAAATCCTGGGCTGTGAACACCTCACTCACAGCTCAGGCAGAGGCAGCGAAGCCTGTAGGGTGGGGATTTTATTCCATGTTTTATCATAGTATCACAGAATCATTAAGGTGGGAAAATCCCACTGAGATCGTGGAGTCTGACCATTCTCCCACCACTGCTGCATCCCCGAGTGTCACTTCCACATGTTTTTTGATCACTTCCAGAGATGTGATTCCATCACTTCCCTAGGCAACCTGTTTCAGAGCCTGGCCACCCTTTCAGCAAAAAAAATCCTGCCAGGATTCTCAGAGTCAGTTTTGCACCTTACCAGTGATCCCAGCTGCTGGAGGTCGATTTCCAGACACAGAGCCCTGTGCATGTGAGGGGAATGGAGGAATTCCCACCAGGAATGCCATTTGGATGTTGGAATCCCCTCATTCAGCTGGAGATGGGCAGGGGGCTTGGCAGGAGCCAAAAAGTCTCTTCAGGAGCAGCTGTGGGTCTTGGGTGTGCGCTGCCCAGAGATGCTCCATGGGATACTCCGTGGAATGTTCCATGGGATGCTCAGTGGGATTCTCCATGGGATGTGCCATAGGATGTGCCATGGGATATTCTATGGGATGTGCCATGGGATATTCTATGGGATGTTCCATGGGATGTTCCATGGGATGCTCCATGGGATGTTCCATAGGATGCTCCATGGGATGCTGAGTGGGATGCTCCATGGGATGTTCCATGGGATGCTCCATGGGATGTTCCATAGGATGCTCCATGGGATGCTGAGTGGGATGCTCCATGAGATGCTCAGTGGGATGCTCCATGGGATGTTCCATGAGATGCTCAGTGGGATGCTCTGTGGGATGTGCCATGGGATGCTCCAGCCCCGCCGCATCCCGTGCTCCCTCCTCTTTTCCCCGCGGCACTGCTGGCTGTGGGAGAGAGGCGGGGGGCGATGGGAGGGCGAATCCTGCCCTGAACGCGAGAGAAAGGCCCTTTCAGGGAGTGCAGCCAAGCACGGAGCATGGCCGGAGCACGGCCGCAGCCAGGGGAGGCCCCGCGGCCCCAGAGGGACAGGCAGGGAGGGTGGTGGGATGCGCTGAGCCCCAGGGCGAGGAAAATCTCTGGAGGGAGGGAAGTTGGAGGCTTCCTGGGAGAGCAGGACTTGCAGCTGGAGACTTTGGATCATCCTGACCCGGCACCAGGGCTGCTCCCGCTGCGGGTAGGGTTTTCCAGCCAGGATGGGCAGCTCGGCTGTGGAGCCCCTCCCTTCTCCAGCACCAGGGGATGCTGGTGGAGCAAAAGGCTCCTCAACCACGTGGGATTCATCCTGCCAGGAGCAGGAGCAGGCAGCCGGGAATGCTGCCAGCTCAGCCCAGAGCTGGTGGGTGCTGGGGGAGCCGTGGAAGGGCCTGGGGGAGCTTGGCTCTCACCCTCCATCTGCAAAGTGGGGAAACCATTCCTTCCCCTCCTGCAGGTTTTTAAAGGAATGCTTTAACCCTAGAAGTCTCATAATTAACATTTCCCACTTCACTGGGTCTGCTGGGCAGGCTGGTCCTGCCCAGTGTCCGGTGCCCAGCTCCACAGTTCCAGCACCAAATCTGGAACTGGCTCTGCTGTGGTCGCTTTGTTTCTAACAGAGTGGGGTGAAAAGTGTCCGATTAATGCTGTGCTCAACAAAAAATATGCAGTTTTGGACTGGCCTGGACTATTCATTCGTTCTGGGTACAGGGCCAAAAGAATGGATTTTTAAAAATATAAAAATGTCTCACTTCAACATTTTTTAAATCAAATATTTTGGCTTTGCCTTTGGAGTCAGGACTGGGAGATCAGGTGAAGCCATAGGGAGCACTTTTAAAAACGTTTTTTTCCAACCTAACTCTGCCTTCCCAAACAAACTTGGCCTTTTCTCTGGCTGTATTTAACGTGGGATTGTTTGTTTATCCTCGTGCAGACCACGGCGTTTGCTTTTGTGGTGTTTCTTGTTTGTTCTGGGATCCTTGAAATGATTTAGGTTTTGTTATTATTTGCTTGCTGAAGGAAACCCCAAATCTGTTATTTTCACACTTCTTGTTGCAGTGGGTTTTTCTCCAGCACTTTCCTGTTACCCACCAGCAGGAAAAGGGATTTGGGGCATTGCTTCCCATGGACAGACCCTTGTGGGGTGGTTGGTGGGTTTTGGGGTGGGAGTTTAGGGGGTTTTTAGGTTTTTTAGAGTGTGGGAAGGTTTTGTAGCAGCAAAGCCAAGGGGAGGCCATGGAAGCCATGGGAAGGGGATCCTTAGGGATGTGTCCCACCCACTCACCCTGTCCTCAGGGCGCTCTGGAAGATCCCCGAGGTCTTTTCCAAGCTAAGTAATTCCAGGATTCTGTGTCGATTCTGCGCTGGGCGGTGGGTGATGCTCCATGGGGAGCAAACGGGGGGTCGCAGTGTGAACTGAGCCTTATCCCCTGCTCCCCTTCCCCCCGTGTGTCCCTGCCCACTCCGTGCCCAGCTCGGGCACCGCCAGCACTGCCTGATGTGCCCTGGCAGCCGCCCCCGGCTCCTCGGGAGCGCGGCCGTGCGGGTGACGAGATGCGTCCTGACGGCCCGGCCACGTTACACAATGGGCTGTGCTGGGGAGGGGCCCGGGGGCTGCGGGGCCCGGGACCCCCCCACGGACACCGCCGTGCCTCGTCCTGCCCGGCTGCTCCGCTTCCCGCTCCGCTCCGTGGGGTTTTCCATGGGGATGCTGTGCCGGTCACTGCGGATGCTCTGCCGGTCACTGGCCTTATGGGCTAGGAGCAGCGAGCCGTGGCTGAGGGAGAGGATGGTGAGGGAGGAAGTTTTGCTTGTCTATGGTTTCCTTTTCCCTGCTTCTCATGGCTTCCCAGATCGTGGCTCTGCTGGAGCAGCAGCTCCCTGGATCCCTGCACCGGCTACGTCCCCCAGGACCGGCTGGGCTGGTGTGACAGGCGTGAACGGAGCGGTGGTGACACAGCTACGTGTCCTCATTCTTCACTGTGGCCTCTGTGTGCAACTTTTAATTGCTTTTGTGCCGTGGGTGGCGAGTCCGGCAGCCCAGGATCCGCGGCGCCAGCAGAGCCGGCTCTTCCTCGTTACTGTCGGTGCTCCTGGAATGTTGGAGCCCTGGCACAGCTCCGGCCTGGAGAGACCCCCGAGACAGGCAGGGATCACCCCCTAGGCTGGGATAGCAACAACTCCAAGCCATTCCAGGTTCAGAGAAGCGTTTGGAGCCATTTCCATCCTCCCTCCCCAGGCTGACGGCAGGCGTGGAGCAGGGGGCAGGGAGCTGGGATGGTGAGGGGGATGCTCATGGCCAGCTGAAGATCTTCAATGCCTGGCTGGACTTGGCGTGAAATATTCATTGGAGACAGCCTCATCCCGCTGGCCACGGGACAAGCCATCAGCTGGCAGGGGACAGGAAGGGGCCGTGTCCCCCACGGTGGGGACAGGGGGATGGCACCAGGCACAGAGAGCCCCCACAGCCCTCCTCCTCCACGGCCTCCAAATGCTCGGGCCTGGTGGGAGGCCGCGGGTTCCTTCCGGGAAGAGCAGAAGGGTCCTGCAGATCTCAGCATCATCCTTGGCTGGTGGCTCAGCCACCTGGAAGATGGCAGGAATCAGCCTGGTTTGGTGCGGGTTGGATCCTGTCTCCCCACCCGGGATGTCTTGCACATGCACGGGGGGTGGAGGAGGGGGCTGAGTCCACTTGGCACTGGCAAGGGGATTTGGGGAGTAACCATGTCCCAGGACAGGGTCACCCCACCTTTGCTGGCATCCCTGGGTGAGGTGAGGAGCAGGATGCTCCCACATGGACACACCTCGTGCCGTGATCCCCATCTGTGCCGTGGGGTCTCATCCATCTGTCAGTGGGTCCAGCTCCCAGCTGGAGCATCAAGGATCTACCACTCCTGCGGATTCCTCAGCTCTGGGAAGATCCAGCCGGGAGCTTTCACGGCAAATCTTGGAGCTCAGGGCTGCAGCATGTGGTGAGGAGGGTGAATGACCTGGAGCAGCCCTGAGAGATGTGGAAGCTCCTGCACCTCCCTCAGCTCTGTGCTCACTACAATCCGTGTTACTGGGAATGTCAGCCTCTCCTCTGATCCCTGCAGCTCCACGGAGCAAGTCTGGATTCGGGAGCCACAGCTGATGGCATCCAACAGGAACTTCCTTCTATGGCTGAGACAAACAGTTGTTTATTATTATTATTATTATTATTATTATTATTATTATTATTATCATTGATCTGGGGCTGAGCCCCCCACTGTCCTCTCCCTCCCCCCACTCTCCTCTCCCTTTGGGGCTCCCTGGGATTCTGCTCATCCTGGGAGAAGAGGAACTGTGACATTCTCCGTGTGCAGCCACCGAGCCCCAACAGCCCCCTGCGGGGGAAGGTGCCAATCCCATCACAGGGACCACAGGGAATACATTCCCCCCTGGCTTTTTCAAGCTGCAAAGGTGTCACAGTCCTTCCTGGGGCACAAAAATTCCGGTGGGAATAATGGACATGGGAGAGCCACTTGCTGCTCTGTTGTCACCCTTTGAGCCTGCCCTCCTGCTGCTGCTGGGGTCCTGCTCCCAGGATGGATGGTGTCAGAACAGGACTCTGGCACAGATCCCTCCTGGTACCCTCAGGGCAGGATGGCCACAGGGGAGCCTCAGGAGGGGCTGCACAGAGCAGGGAGACAGGGACCATGTGGCTGTGGGAAGGGCAGCCCTGGTCTCGCAGTGATTTTGGGGGCAGTAAAAGGGGTTCTGTCCCAGATTCTCTGGGGTTTGGGTGCTGCTGGCCCTGGGTGACAGCAGCACCAAAGCTGGAGTTCATTTGAGCTGGAAATCATTACCAGTGTCAGGCATCCTGTGAGGAGGAACCAGCATTCCTCATCCCATCCTGCAATTCTGGGCAGCAGCTTTTGTCTGACACTGGGCATAGAATTGTAAAATCCTGGAATAGTTTGGATTGTGAGGGACCTTAAAGCTCATCCCATTCCACCCCCTGCCATGGCAAGGTTCCCTCCCACTATCCCAGGTTGCTCCAAACCCCATCCAGGTGAGCAGGACATGGGAAGCCAGCAGTGTTCCAGCTCTCTCTGGAACTCCAGCACCAGCTCTGTCCTCAAAACCAGGTCACAGCATCCTTGTCCTGTTTCCACCTCTCAGTCCCAGCTGTTCCCTACATCTCCCCACCCTCCTCCTGATCCTCTCAGGCCGTGAATGCCAGCAGGTCTCCATGGCTGTACCTGCTCTGTGCCTTCTCCCAGGGCTCGGGGCTGCTGTGGTGCCTCTCACATCCAGCTGGGAATTGGGCTCCTGTCCAGGCACGGGAGCCTCGGCGGGGCTGTGATTTACCATCATCATCTCAGTGCCATGGGCAGGGCTGCCCTCAGCCCTTCCTGCAGCTGCTTTAATGACCTACTTTAATGCAGGGCCTGCTCTGAATTAGGGGCAGCAAAGGTTTTGTTTGGCTTTTCTGGGGTGGGTTCTTTCCCCTGTTTGGGCATCACAAGTGGGAGCCCCTTCGCTCTCGGGGACTCTTTCAACTCTGCTCCTTGAAAGACTCCCCCAGAACTGCTTCTCTCTTTAGTGCTGTGATTAAGCTCCTCTCCCCACCCCTGTATCAAATCCAGCTGCAGAGCTGAAGAGATTCTTGGCAGGAGACTCAAGACAGAAACAATACTTCAAGTGGAGAAGGGGGGGCTGAGGGCCAGAGCTCTTCCCAAAGCCCTGGAGAGCTCTGGGGCTTCATTAAGGGGATTTTTGCAGCCTGTGGTCAGAAAATCCTTCAACTTTGTAGCTATAAAAAGTAAATTTCCATCATCTGTTTTGCTCAAGCAAATGAAGGTGAGCATTCCGTGCTGGCGCCTTGGCTGGATCCATCCGGGGGTCACCTGAGGGAAAAGCTCTCTGAGATCCTTGAGTCCAACCATTCCCCAGTGCTGCCAAGGCCACCACTGATTGTGTCCCCAAGTGCCACATCCCCAGGTCTCTTAAATCCTCCATTTCCCTAGACAGGCCTTGACACTTTCCATGACAAAATTTTCCCACTATCCAACTAATCCCCCCTGGCTCTGCTTAAGGCTGTTTCCCCTCATCCTGTGGCTTGTTCCTTGGGAAGCAGTGGCTTGGGTGGCCCTGGGTGCCCACAGATGGGTGACACTCTCTGCACATCCCAGCATGGAAAAACCTTGGGAAGCTTGGGAAGATGGTGCTCATAGGAACCTTCTAGACTTTGGGAAGTCAATAATAATTGGGTGGAGGGCAGGAAGGGGTTACTAAAAGCTGTTTCTAGACTTGGCAAGGAGGGAATGGGGTTGATCCCTGCCAGAGGCTGCCCATCATGGAATCCTGGAATAGTTTGGGTTTGAAGGGACCTTAAAGCTCATCTCCTTGCCATGAGACACCTTCCACTGGACCAAGCCCCACCCAGCCTGGCCTGGACCCAGTTGGAGATGGGAGGAGCGAGGTCTCCATGGGATGTGCCACTCCACAGGGTCTGGGATCAAAAGGCAGCTGGACATCGACCCACAGGAAAAAAGCCAGGGAGGTTTAAAACTACAGTGACAAGAATATTGGCTGGCCTAGGGTGGCACATTCCTCCCGAGGGGTTCCTGCCCTCATGCCAAGCCTCTCTTCACCTGTGGAAGAGCATCCCATGGCACTGAGGGACAGGGAGCCAGCGAGGGAATATCCAGGGCATTGACAGCCGGTTTGGGAGGTGAGGCCGCCCTGGGCAAGAGGCAAGAGCAGACCCAGAGCAGGAATGAATGTGAGAAAAGCAGACTTTGCTCTGGGTGGGGAATCACCGAGGGATTAAAGGTTTAATAAGATCAGAGGGACAAAGCAATAATTAGCCTAAATTATGCTGTAATTTAGGAAATTAAAAACAAAGCCTCTCATGTCAGAGGAATAGCTCTGCCAGCAATGTGGGGGAAGAGCTGAGGAGCAAAGGGGGACGTGACAACTTGGGACAAGGAAATCGGAGGAGCGGCCACAGCTCGGCCCAGGAGGGGCGAGGGAACAAGGGAGGGAGGGAAAGAGGGAGGGAAGGAGGGGAGCCTGGAGGGTGGGGGGCTCAGCCCTGTCCCCCCAGGGTGTGCTGGGTGTGCAGGCTGGGACAAGCACCTGGCTGCAGCTCTGTCTTCCCTTCCCTGCCTTCCCCTCCCTGCCTGCAGGAGCGGGAGTGGGGCTGGAGCTCAGCCCTGGGCACTGGTGGGGGGTCCCCAATTCCATCTGCCAGGCCTGGTGTGTCTCTGCTGTGTCCCCTGGGATTTGAGGGGCTGCTGGCTGACAAAGCCCCTCCTGGCCTGGAAAAACCCAACCATCCCCGGGATGGCAGCTGGGGAAGTGGCTCCAGGCTGGGAGCAGCGTTTTCACTGGTGCTCAGGAATTCGCCTGGAGAGACAATCAGCTCAGCCCCCAAGCCTTAGCTCATTACAATAACATCAAGATTAAATGGGATATAGGAACAGCTGTCCTAAAGCTCCTTAAAGGATCTGAACAGATGTAACAAAAATAGATTTACATTTAATATATTAAGTTTTTCCTCCCTTAACATTTAGATAATTTGGGTTTTTTAATAGTGTTTTATCTCTGCCTGGGCCTTTCCCAGCCCTCTGTTAGCTCCAATCCCTTGTTCCACAGCACAAGCATGAGGAGAAGCCCCATTCCAGGGAGCAGGGATGCTGAACTGGCCGTTTTGGGTACATTCACATTTGGATCAGCTGCCCAGCTGCAAATGAGATAAGTGTGCAGAGCAGAACTAGGGCAGTGAATGCTCAGAGCAACTTCGGACCTGACCCTGCTGAGCCTGGGCTGCTGCAGGCGCCTGCCAGTGGCTCAGGGAGCTGATTCCAGGCTCTGTGTCACCGGATCTGCCTGGTAACAGGGGATGCAGGGACAGAGGTTTGCTCAGCTCCACAAAATGGAGCTTGGGAAGAGATGGAAGGACTCCCCGGAAATTTGGGGGAGAAGAAAACAAATAGGGAGGGAAGGCATTTAACTCCAGTGGTTATATCAGTGCAAGATCAAATGGTTCTAAGTGGGTGAAGAATTAATTTAGGGTGGTAATTAGGGAAAGATTCTGACCTTGGACTTGGAAGTTTGGAGCAGCCCCTGGGGAAAAGAGCCTGGCAGGGTCTGGAAAGGAGCTCAGACAATTTCAAAGAAATCACAGAATTGTGTGGGTTGAAAAAGGACATTAAAGGTCGTTGTCATGGGCAGGGACAACTTCCAGTATCCCAGGTTGCCCCAAGCCCCATCCAGTCTGGCCTTGGACATTTCCAGGCAGCCACAGCTTCTCTGGGCAGCCTGTGTGCTCTCACCACCCTCATCATAAAACACCCCCCAAATCTTCCCTTATATACAATCTAAATATTTCCTTTTTGTTTTTAAACCACCTGCCCTTAGCCTGCCACAACAGCCCCTGCCCAAATCACTGTCCCCACCTTTCCTACAGGTCTCCTTTACGGACTGGAATTTTATGGAGGCATTTGTGCTGCTGGACATGAAAACACCAAACACTGGGAAACTTATCAGGGATTTGGGTCAGCCTGAAGGACCTGGAGGGAGGTGATTCATTTTTGTGTGAATTATGGTGGGGTTTTTATTCCTTCACCCCTGGTATTGGTGAACCTGACCTTCCAGGGCTCTGACCTTCCAGGGCTAGAAGCCAGAGTTTGCTGTCTGCTTGGGACAGCAAGGGAATGTCACACACAGGGGATGTCACCTGCAGGAATGTCACACACAGGGGATGTCACCCACAGGAATGTCAGCGCATCCCTCAGCCACAGGGCATGGAACTGTGGATCCTGCTTCTCCTTTCCCTCTCCCAGAGATGCTCCCTGGCCCTCCCTGCTCCTTCTCCACCACCTGTCCCCTTCACTGCTTCTTTTCCTTCCTTTGTCTCTTCCTTCCCCTCGCTCCCAACCCCTTTTCCTCATCTTTTTCCCTTCCCCCCCGCAGGAGGTAATTTTGCTCCCGTGTCCTGCGCATCCATCACCGGCACAGCCACGCTGCCAGCCCCTTCCCTGGGACTCGGCTCCTGCTGGAGGATCTGCCAGTAAATTGCTTGGCTGGCAAATGAGCACCTGGGCTCATTACAGCCGAGTCGGGGACATGGTAATTACCTGCCTGCGAGGGAGAGCGGCACCGCCGGCCCCGGGAATGCTCACCGGGATGGATACAGGCTCAGGGACAGCATAGGGGGGAGACTTCAGGGGCTGGGAGAGGGGAAAACTGACCCTTGAGGCAGAGCCTGCCCCCCACCCTGAACCCTGAATCCCTGCAGTCCCTCATGGGGGGACTGTCGGGACTTTCAGCAGCTCCAGCACAGGCAGGGATTTTCCAGCTGGGCTGGGCTGTCACAACCCTCCCTGTTCCTTCCCTTGTGCCTCCTGAGCAGCTTCGCTCAGGCCCTGGAGAGGAGGAGGAGGATGGTCGGGACACGCTGCCTGTCCAAGGGCACTGCCGGACACGGGATTTGTCCTTCCCGTCCCGCGGCCGGGGGGGACGGGGGACACAGGAGGAGGTTATGGTCTCCTTCTCAAATGACAGCTTTTCTGCTGAGCAGCTTGTTCTCTCCTTGAGGCTGCTGAAGGGCTGCCAGGCTGGGTGGTGGCCACTCTCCCTCTCCTCTCCTCTCTGAAGGATTTCAGGAGCATCCTCCACGCTGGAGCTAGAGCTCTGCTCCCCGGCTGGGGAAAGCAGCAGCCCAAGGCTCTGCCGGGCCGGCGCGGGGCCAGCTCCCCCCAGGACAGGTTTTAGCCCGATTTCCAGCCCCTGTGCCACAGACACCATCTGCCAGGGCCAGCCCGGCGTGTCTCACAGTCCCCCCTCAGCCCCCGGCCCCCGGCCCCTCCCAGCCCCGTCTCTCGGCGGTGGCTGGGGCTCGGTTTTCCAGCGCTGCTGGGCACACGCCGCACCCCCAGAGTGTCCATCTGTCCTCCAGTAATAACTCGGAGTCTGCTGCCTAATTTTAACCAAATCTGACAGCTCTTTCGAGCACGTCATTCCAGAATGTCTCCAGCGAGACAGATGCATTGGTAGCGAGGCAGCTTCCGATGGGAAGCTCCAATGCTCAGGGAAACGTCAGGAGGGATTTCAGCCTGAAACTGCTTTTTCCGGGCAAGGGAAGGAGCTGTGAGGGGATGGACCCCTGGTGCCCCACGACTGGGTTGTGTCAGGGCCCCCCATGGGGCAGGACCTTAAACGGGGTCTTTGCATAAGGACAAAGTGTCTCAGTTTTCCTGCAGCCCCCACCCCGCTGTCCCAGCCCCCCGCCCGTCTGTCAGCTCCTTTCCTCGGCCCGGGCGTTCTTCAGCACCAGCCTATTCCTCGGTGATGAAACGGCCACTCAGCCGCTGCCGGCGAGAGACAGTGACCTTGTGTGTCCCCTCTCGGTCTCCTGGAACAGCAGCTGAAAGATGGGGACAAGGTCAGTGACTCCTGCCGGCAGGTTTATTGCCGAGGAGGGGCGGGAGCTCGGCTCCAGGTTCAGCTGCCGGGGACGCTGCCGAGGTTCCACCAGCACAGACAGAACCTGCCCTGCCCCTCCCCGGCCCGGGGGTGCTCCAGGGTGAGGGAGAGCAGTGTTCCGCTGCAAGGACACGGGCCGATTCGGGATGGAGGGCTGGATATGTCGTTATTCCCTCCATCCCTCCGTGTGCGTTCTTCTCCACCCTCGGCGCTGTGCGGGGTGGCTCGGTGCGGGCAGCAAGGTCGGGGACCACCCCATGTCTCTGTCCCCTTCCCTCTCCCTCATCCTTCGCCTCCCGTTGCGTCAGGATGAGCTCAGCCCTCCCTCGCCCGCGGGCGCGGTGTCGGCAGCGATGGCCGGGGTGGAAAATCTCCCCGGCTCCTCAGGTGGGAACTGGGTCAGCCGGAGCGATGGGAGCGATGGGAGCGATGGGAGCCGGGCCGGCACTCGCGGCACCGGGCCGGTGATTCAGAGGGTGCCGGCTGCTCCCTCTGAGCCAGGGCTGATTCAGCAGGGCTGGGGAGCTCTGCTGCTGCAGGCCCGGCCTTTGGGCCACCCCCTTTTCGCTGGAAATGTAAAGGCTAGGGTATTTTGTATAGTTTAAAGGATTGCTTTTATGTTACAGAGGGAGTGAGAATCCCAGAGCAGCAGCCACACATCCAGCACTGCCCTGGGAGCAGCTGCCTGTGCCAGGGCTGCATCTGCTGAGCCCGGAGCATCACCCACCTCCCTGGGAAAACTGGAATTCCAGGAGGCCTTGGGCAGAGCAAAGGTCTGGTCCTGGCAGTGACGGTCTCTGGCCTGTACCTCGAGGTGCCACCACGTACCCTGAGGTGTCACCGTGCACCCTGAGATGTCACCGTGCACCCCAGGGAGCTACAGCGTGCCCTCTGTATGTCACAGTGCAGGAATGTCCCCTGTGGGACCTCCCCTCCCTGGCCACTCTGTCACCCACAGATCCAGACATCGCCGTGACAGGGCCTTGGGGACAAATACCCTGTTTGCAACAAAATCCTGCTTCAAAGAGTTCCCAGCACCCCCGTGATATAAAAAGAACTCGCCTGTCTGTAACAGTATTAAATCCATCACCGGGAGATTAAATTCTAAAGGGATTTTGGCTTTCAATATAAACAGCAGATTCTTAAGTGCCTCTTCATTTTCTGCGTTTAGGAAAGACACAGAAAGGCCTAAAATCCTCCCAAATCCCTTGGCACGGCTGAGCCCGGAGAGGCGCTGGGTGCCGGCGCTCCCGGGAGCTGGTTCGTGACTCCCCGCCATTCCTGACCCACCACCTCGGGAAACCGGAGAGCTGGAAGGTCCCCGGTTCCCTCGGGGCAGAAATAGCCGGAGAATTCCGGGAGCTGCCTGTCTGGAGCTGGGGAGACGGGGAAGGAGCTGCGGAGGAGGAGCGGGGGCTGCAGAGCGGGCACGGAGCATCCCGCAGGATGCGGGAGGTGCGGGGGCAGCTGCCCCCAGCCCCGGCCGAGGAGAGAGGTGCCACGTTGCTCCCGAGATCCGGCTGGAAATTTCCAGTGAGCCCGGAGCATCCCAGACGAGGCCGGCATGACGAAGCCCTGACGAGACACCAGCCCCGAGACAAATTCCTGCTCGGGCTCTTTGTCTTTGGCTGGGTGTGCCCCGGAAGGGAGGGCTCGGGGTGTGGCCCCTCTGTCTGGGGGTGCCTCCCGTGCCCCGCTTTCATCTCCCCCACCCCCAGCGCCGCTCTCGGGGCTGCTGGTTGGGGGTGATGGGCTCAACACTTCCCTGCAGGAGCTGAGCACCCAGACATCCCCCCCGGGCAAGGTGAGCCCGGCTGGCTCCCATCCCCTGAGTCACTCCAGGCTCAGGCGGCGCTGGCAGCAGCGAGGGCAGAGCTGGCAGTGCCACCTCATCCCACATCGCCTGGTCCTGCCACCAGGGAAGCATCTGGAACACGGCAGTGGAAGAGGTTTCTCCCCTGGCCACTGCCTTGTTCATATTCTGATCCCTCAGAGGAGTGCCTTGAATTGGTTTGATTTTGTTTTCTTTTACAAGATTTTATTTACTTTTTTTTTTTTTTTTTGGTCTAACTGAAAACTGACACTAAAACATGCAGCAGTTCTCCATGGTCCCATTCCACCTTGGCTGGCCAAAGTTCTTGTTGTCCTTGTCTTGGATGCTCCAATGGTCCCCCAGCAGCAGAAGCCAGTGTGGAGGCTTGGGGTGTTCATTTGAGATTTTTGGAGCTGGATGATTTTTTGGGGGATTCTCCCTCATCTTTTCTTGCCACAGCCACCCCTCTTGCCCCTGTGCCTCTTTGCACGCTGGAACCACCCTTGGCTCTGGCTCACAGGCAGCAAGGGGTTAACGGAAACACTGCTTTGAAGGTGATTTCTTCTTTATTAAAAAATCCCCAACCAAAGCAATGTAATTCCGTAGGAAAATAACCCAGCCCGGGAACGAGGAACCACCTGAAGGCTCACGCGGGCTCTGAACTCCTTTTCTCCCCAACTCCTGTATCTCGTTGTGCATATTTGCCATAAAAGCAGCCACAAAGAGCTGTTGGGTCATGTAAAATCCTGCCCCAGTGGCCACAGCCCACAGCAGCCGTGCCCTGAGCTGGCACCTCTTCCCAGGCATGGCACAGCTGGGGCTGCCTCACAGCCCAGAGAGTCCAGAGGGATGGGGAATGGGCTGGGGGAGCTGAACCTGCCCGATGGACAAGGGACACCTGTCCCTGGAGATGCTGCTTCTCATGGAGAGGCGGAGCTCAGTGCAGCTGGAGCAGGGATTTGTGTTGGAGTTGGATCCCTGGCTGTGCTGGGGTGGGAATGGAGAGAGCCCTGTCCACATCAGCAAATAGAGGCAAGTATGACCTGTAAGGTGCAGGGTTTGTATTCTGGAAGTGTTCCAGGACAGCTTGGATGGGCTTTGGAGCAGCCTGGTCCAGTGGGAGATCTCCCTGTCTGTGGCAGGGGGTGGCACTGGATGGGTTTTAGGTCCCTTCCAACCAAACCTCTCCTGTGATTCATTCTAGGATTTTGTGATTCATTTTATGATTCCATGGTTCTCTATAAACAAACCCTCCTGAAATCTTCCTTACAAAGTCTAAAATATCAACAGACTTATTTACCCTCCAACTCCTCCTCCGTACCAAACACTGAAATATGAATTCTGTTCCTCCCTGTTACAAAACATGACACGAAGTGGGAATTTGTTCTCCCGATCTCCACCACTATTAAAAAATAAATGCATGAATTTGCATCTCTCTTCCCTCACACACCTCAGCAATAAACCAGGATATCTCTTTATATCATCTTTGCCTTCTTTCCCATCTCCAATATCTGTGGGGTCACAGCAGGGCCACTTCTACAAAATGAAAACCTCTCTAAGACCAAAGGGTTCAATCCCCTCTAGCCTGCTCAGCTCCCAGGTAAATCCCAGCTCTGGTCCCTCCCTGTGGCATTGGGGGCTGAAACAGCAATTCCAGAGCTGGAAGCAGCAAACCCAGCCCTGGGATGTGCTGGGAGCTGTTTGCAATCAACCCCAGCACTGGAGTCAATGCACATGAAACGGATTTGGAGCAATTATGGAGAGCGGAGAAATTAGTAAAGAATCAGAGGCTGTTCCTGAACAATTCCCAGGCAGGAAGAAAGAAAAAAAAGAAAAAAAAAAAAAAGGGCAAAATGCTTGGAATAAGTTGTTTGCTATAAATAGTCTGCCCGGTTCGAGGAGCTGGTGACAAACAGCGGCGGGGGAAGGCGAGGATAATGCAGCACAAACTGTACTTTGTTCATTTATTTGACAAGTGTAGCTAAGTTTTAATTATTTATGATTAGACTTCATAATGTGCTCACACATGTTCTGAGGAATATTTTCATCTTGGAAATCTGAGCCCATGCTCCAGCACTGTCCGGGGCTCTGAAATCCCTGTAGCTCCACAGGGAGCACAGGAACTTCCACGCTCAGGGAATCCATGAGGATCATCCCATCCCGCTGTGTTTGTAACCCAGGTAAAGCCCAGGATGCTGGAAAACCCGGAATTGTGAACCTGACAATACGCCTTTAATCTTTGTCACTTCACATGCCAAATCCCAGAAGTGCTGAATTATTAAGTCTAAAGTTCCAAAATAAACTCACACTCCGAAGATTATTTCCATATAATTTGAAATTTCCTGCTCTAATAACTCCTGCGCTGGGTCTGTCTCCTGCCCTAATCCTGTTTGGAGAGGCTGAGCCCAGTCCTGGGCTGGGCTGAGCCCCTGGGGTGGGCTCACCTTCCCCTTCCCTCCCCAGATAAACCCCCAGCCCCCAACTGCTGACGGCTTAATTATTGCCTGCGATAATTAGCACGAGGAACCAGCCCGAGTCCTCTCCAAAGTCATTTCACTGAGGAAATCAATCTGATCCCTCCCAAAGGGCTCCGCTGCCAAACTTAATTCCAAATAATTGAACGGAAAACTCCTTTAATGTTTCAGAGGGGGAAATGTGAGGAGGTGGTGACCGGGCCCTGTGGGTGCCCACCGGGATCGGGCATTCCCTCACAGGGATCTCGGGACTGGGCAGCCCCTTGCAGGAATCCTGGGATTGGGCATTCCCTCACAGGGATCCCAGGGCTCAGGCAGCACCTTCCAGGAACCCCAGGATCAGGCAACTTGTCACAGGGATCCTGGGATCACATAGCTCCTCACAGAGACCCCATCTCCCTGGGGCCGTGCTCTGTGAGTGCTTGAATCATTCTCTTTCCCTGCTCCAGTAACCCCAATCCCACCCCAGCATGACATTCCAGGACATGGAAAGTCCATGGGGCTGGAATTCCGCAGGCGGGGAGCAGCAGGAAGTGGGTGCTGTGGGCTGTGGGTGGGCACAGGGAAGGATTGGACCCAACCAAAGCTATTTTTGCCATGAAAAGGAAGACTGCGCCTTTGCTCCCTGGATTATGGATCTGTGTGTTTTTCCCCCTGCAGTAACTGGAGAATAGAAATAAAATACTGAATTATTAACTCTAATTACCCCCAGAATTACTTCAATAACAGTGCAATTTCACAGACGGCTGCTGCGAGGACAATATGCAGGGATAAAAGGAGGAGAGAATCCACTTCCACCACAGGAATGTTTGCAATTTATTATTTTCACATTAACCCTCCTTTTTTTTTTTTTTTCGGTTCCCTCATCTTTTCCTTCGTGGTGGTCAAATTTCAAACACTCTGAAGCATCATCCTGATGTGTGGCTCTGTTTCAGGAGTATCCCAAGCCCTCCAAGCTGCAGAGCTGGGCTGGAGATTGCACAGGGATGGAGCCACGGGGGTGGAGAAGCAAGGATGGAGCTGCAAGGATGGAATCCCAGGGATGGATGGCAAGGATAAAGCTGCAGGGATACAGAGGCAGGGATGGAGTGGCAGGAATGAAGGCCCAAGGATGAAGCTCTGTGGATGGAGCAGGAGTTGGAATGGCAGGGGTGGAGCTGCAGGGATGCTCCTGCTCTACATCCTTCCCTGCCCTGCTGCCCATCCCAAGGAGCTGGATATGGGAGCTCACAGCTGGGAGGGGTCTGCAGCCTCAGCAAGGCTGGGTCACACTCAGAGCAGTTTTCAGCTCTTCAGCTTTCCTGGGTTTTATTCCAAATCCAGACTTGATCCCACTGGATTCCAGATGAGAGTCGGTATTGAAGCCAGGCAGTCAGTCCCCTCTGTCTCTGCAGGTGTAGCTGATCTGATTTTCATTCCCTTCCTGAATTTGCACAGGCTCTGGGAAGGTTTTCCTCAATGAAAAATCTTTGGAAATTTGGGAAAATGAGACTTGAGACAGGGAAATGTTCCCTGGTGCTCATGGTCCAGATCCAACGGCAACACTGGGACAGGAAGGACTTCTCTCCTCACTGGGATTGGGGATCCCTGGCACTCCCTTTCCCCACACAGATGCATTTGGAGTGTCCAAGACCCTTTTCCATGGGATTTGAAGCAGGTGCTCCTGCTTCCAGCCTGGCTCTCCATTGGGTACCCGGACACGAGCAGCACTTGGCACGGCCGGGATGCTCGGGCACCATTCCCAGGCAGGTTAATCCCGAGCAATCTGTGCTGTGCTCGGCTGCTCTGGACCTGAACCGTGGCTCGGGGCCGTGTCCTGCAGCTTTTCACAAGCACTGAATCAAAGGAGGCTCCTGGAAGGGGGAAGGGGAAGAGAAGGAAAAAAATGTACTTTCCACTGGAATGTGCCCAGCCAGGCAACTCAAAGCAGGAGCAGCTGGTGGCAACCAGGCAGCTGGCAAGGGGCTGGCAGGGCTGGCATGGCCTGGGGCTGACCTGCCAACTGCCTCTCAGGGCTGGATTCAGGGAAAAAAGGAATCTACACCAAAAACACGGTGACTTGGAGAGCAGCTCCATGCTCTTTGCTCTGGATTGGGAATGCAGCATCTCCATGGGGCAGGGAGCCAGTGCAGTGTGACCCAGTGACAGGGGACAGAGCTGGCAGGGCACATGCCAAGATGGGAAGGTGGAGGGAGATGTGTGAGGGTCACAGGGTGGGTGATGGCACCACAGAGGGACAAATCAGCCTTGGCAAGGGTGTGGGGAGGGGTCTAGGGACCCATCCATGGGGGAGCAGAGTGGGAGAAGTCACAGAATCCAGAATGGTTTGGGCTGGGACAAACCTTAAAGCTCATCCTGTTCCACCCCCTGCCACAGGCAGGGACACCTGCCACCATTCCAGGTTGCTCCAAGCCCTGTCCAACCTGGCCTTGGACACTTCCAGGGATCCAGAGGTAACAACAGCTTCCCTGGGCAGCCCAGCTTATCCACAACCACATCCAAACCCTTTTCTGGGATGCAGCCTGAGTCCCACCTCCCTCAGCCCATCCTGAGCTGCTGGAGACTGTTCCAGCATCCTGGTGTCCCCACTGATGGGACAATGCTGGCAGTGCCACCCAGAGCAGCTCTTTGTGCCCCACAGCCACACGCTGTTTGGTCACCACCTGTCCTCCCCCTGGGGTCACCTCCCAGCCTGGCTCTGGACACCCTGCTTGGGGCTTCCCTCTCTGCTCCTCTGTCACCTCTCTGGCTCCCATCCTGACTCCCGGCAGATCCCAGGGCTTCCGGATACTGAACGAGCCACGGGGATTAGAACAGATCCCACCCACAGGCATCTCCGATCCCTGATTCCATCCTCTTTGTGCTGCTGGTCCCAGACAGGAGCGGGAAGAGAGAGGCAGGATCCCCTCTCCACATGCCCTGCCCTTCCCAGGCTGTTCGTCCCTCCTGCCAACAAGCACTCCAGTGGAGAGCATCCAGCTTTTCCCCGGGAGCAGACACTCGGGCAGGGATCAGCTCTTTGAGGAGCTGGCTTGGAGACAGGAAGGGAAATCCCCGGACTCTGGCAGGCTGCTGCAGGAGCGCTGGGAGCTCTGCACTCCGGGGCTTTTGGGGAGTTTGCCCTTCTTTCCACAGTTTTGCCTTCATCGGCTGGAGAGCAGCTGCTGCTCCCGAGGACACAGCTGGCTCCGGGAATCTTCTGCATGGAGACCAAGGGAGAGGTCTCCCTCTGTGCCCATGTTCCCGCTTTCCAAATGCAATTCACGCCTTTCCTGGCGTTTCTTTCCCAAAAGCTGGCTCAGCCCCTCCTGCAGCACCCTCCCCAGGGTCAGTCCCAAGGTAGTTCCCATCCCCAAGGTCTTTCCAAGGCTGCTCCGGCCGCGCCGTTACCTCTTGGAATGCTGTGTGCCGCCTTCCCGCAATCCCTGCCGGCCTCACTCCATCATCCTTTTGCCACCAGGAAATCATTGTGCCTGATAATGCATTAAAGCGATTGTTATTTCAGTGATCGTGCTCATATTTCCCTCTTTGTTTTCCTGCCAGGCTTGAGGGGAAACCTCAGCAGATAAATCAGGGCTGGGAGCAGGTGTGGGAGCAGCTTTTCCCGTGCTGCTGGGATCACATGGATGCTTTGAAGCACGGACCACTGGCTCCAGCAACACCTGCACGGATCCCTGGAGGGATGGCATTCCTGGTGCCCCACAGCTGCCTCTGTCACCCTGGAGCTGCTCTCCTGTCCCTTTATCCCACCACTCTGACTCCCCCTGTGTGGGGCTGGGCTGCCTCTCTTTCTGCAGGGTCCACAACAGGAATGTGGTCGTCCTGGGATGGGTGGGAGCAATAGGATTTGCCCCAGGATCTGCTCTCCTGGGAAAAAGCAGCCACTTTTGGGGGGCAGGAGCCCTCCAGCCTGGGAACCAGCAGGGCAGGGGGAAGCACAGAGTGCCCAGATGTGCTCCCTAAGCTTCCCCACAGCTGAGAGCTCTCCCGAGGCTGGAGCACTCAATAGGAGCTTTCAATCCTTCCTCCCCTGTCCCTCCTTGCCATGCCCCGCAGCCGAGCCAGAACCCCCCCTCTTTGTTCCCTTTTTAAAAATAAATCATTTTGGGATGAATTCCATGCCAGTGAACAATACCAGCCCGGCCGTGGCAGGGATGTAAGGGTCCATTATTCCGTGGGGATGAGGGGCAGCTGCAGGCAAAGCAGCTCCCGGGATGCTGAGCACCCTGCCCTGCTGCATTGTGGAAGGGATGTCCCCTCCCTGAGAGCTGCTGTCACCTCCCCTGCACTGGAGGGACCCCAGACTGCACCTCATGGGCTGAGACCCCCTCAGCTGCATCCAGCCAGAGCCTGGCATTCCTTACTGGGAAGGACTGGGATACCCTGGAGGAAGGACTGAGGCTGCAAGGCAGGGTGGAGGGGGAAAGGGGCCCATTCCCAAAACACGGATAGCTTTGATAATTAGCCAGGGGAATGGGAAGGGGAATGATGAAAGGTGGGAAGGATTTGTTTAAGCACGGGGTGTTTTATTGCTTTCCACACTCAAAGTTCGCTCTTTAAAGTGGTTGGAAGATTTTTGCTCTTGTTTTGCCTCAGATGTTGAAGTGTAATTACAGCCAACGCACCAAAATACCTGGAATATGAATAAACCATGGAAAAGCTGCTCCCAGGGATTCATTGTGCCCCAAGCTCTCCCCACCTCGCTGCTGCACAGGGGGTCAGCCTGGGGGCGCCGGCACATCCCGGTGATCCCCATGGGCAAAGCCAAGGCTGGGCAGATCCTGGCATGAAAGTTAAGGAGGAGCTGGGGGGGAAATCTGCCACCCTTTCCCAGCCCAGAACTGCTGAGATCCTTCACCATCCTCTTCCTCACAGTTGTGCCTGGAGGCAGCAGCAAGACTGAACACAAAGGTGTTTTCTGGAAGCTGGAGCTCCTCTTCCCAGCCCCTCCAGCTGCTGGAATCCAGGGATGGGGGACAAAGCCCTGTGGCATAGGACACCCTCAGCCCAGCACGCTCAGCACCTGCCTCCACACACCTTCCCAGCCAGTTATGGATGGGATCATTCCAGCCTGTGTGTGCTAATTGTGCCTTTCCCAGGAGGAAATCTGTGGTTTGTGCCCCTTCCCCTCGTGGTCCATGAGGATGTGGTTGAGTTTTCCAGGTCAGGGAGCCAGGGCAGTGATGCTGCTCACCTGGGTCTGGCTGTTCCCTCCAGGAGTGGCTGGAGCTGGCAGGGAACCAGGAGGGATGGGGGATGACAAATCCAGGGGCTGCTTGGCTCAGCCTGTCCCAGCTGGAATCCAGAGGGATGAGGATCTGGGGAATTTGAGGAGTTTGAGGTGTGGGAAGGGGCAGGATGGGGTGGGTGAGGTGTCCTATCTTGGCCTGGCAGGGGAGAAACAAGGAGAGGAGGAGAGGCAGGATGCTGCCACATATCCCTGGCTGCCCTGACCCAGGAATTCTGTTATCCATTATTTTTATGGATATATTATTCATAGTCCTCCATAAGTGCTCAGGGTTTTATAGGCAAACAAAGCCTGTGGGTGATGCCCTGAGGCACAACATTCCCATCAACAGCTCTGACAGCTCCCAGGCTTTCCCAGGACTGCCCCATCAGCCCCTTCCCACACTGGGAAGGGAATGGGAACATTCCCTTCGTTCAGAAGCAAGGAATGGGGACCCCGGCAGCCAGGGGACCACAGCTCAGCACCGCTCGCTCCAAACCAGGGTGATGCTGGGTAGAAAAGAGCCCAATTAAGATAAAATCACAGGAAACTGATTATTAATTAGCAAGTAATTAGTTATCTCTGTGCCATCTGGAGGGCTGAATCTGCCTGTGTGGCACAGGATTGTCTGCTGGGTGTCCCCCACCATGCAGTTGCCCTGTGTCACTGGTGGGGGCCCTCACTGGAGCCCAGACCTCCTCTGGAATCTCTGCTCCAGGCACTGCTCTCTCTCTCTCTGTGTCTCAGGAGGAGGCACAGAGGCATCTGATGCTGCATTATCCCTTTTTTTTTTTTCTGGGTTATTCTGCCAGGCTGTGAAGAGAGAGCTTTCCCGTGGGCCCATCCTTGGTGCAAGGGGACCTGAGATATTGAAGAGCTCAGAGTTGGAGAATCCAGGATTGTTTGGGTTGGAAGGGACCTTAAAACTCATCTTGTCGCACCCCTGCCATGGGCAGAGACAATTTCCATTATCCCAGGTTGCTCCAAGCCCCGTATCACCTGGCCTTGGACATTTTCAGGGATGAGGCAGCCATGAGTATCTTCTGCTGGAAGCTGTAGGAGCTGACACTCAGCTTCTTCCCCAAAGAAAGGCTCATCTGTGCTGAAGTGTTTTAAATTTTCAGCCTCAAGCTTCCAGCTGGGGCAGAGATCCCAAATCCAGGAACACCCTCCTTTGCTGTCAAGATTTGGGGTGGCTCAGCCCCTTACCATGGAGGTGCCATGCCCAGGAGCAGCCGTGCTGTGCCATGGGTTTGAATGTGCTCGTTCCTACACGGCTCATTCTCCATCCTCCCTCGGCTCCAGAAGTGTCACCAAGCCCGTGAGCACCAACCCCCTCCTCTCTGTGCCCTCTCCTGCCTCCCTCAGCCTCAAAGGAATGCCAGGAGAGTCATTCAGGAGGTTTCCACACACAGCAGTGGTCGATGCCATTCCTGAGAGCACCCAGGGAGCAGGAGGGGACCCACAGCCAGAAGGTCTCGTTTCCCTCACAGGATTTCTCCAGAGGGGATTTGTCTGGCAAACAGCACCAGTACAAAACCTGAAAGTTTTCCTAAAAGGAATAAAAGGCTTGGAAGACAGAATGAAGATAACTGCTGTCCAGAGGGTCTGGGTGTTCCAGAGTTGGTGCAGCTCATATCCCAGCCTTGTGGGGCTGGAGCTGTGTCCCGTAAGCACAGACACTGTGTGGGGCTGGTGGGACAGGATGGGATCCCCTGGCCAGAAAAAGCTGTGCTCTGGCTGTCTGGCTCCATTGTTCAGCTCTTGGCTGCTGGGAGCATCATTTGACCCTTTCCCACCCTTGGGAGAGGTCGGGGATGTTTTGCTGTGGGTGGCTCCTCCTCCATGGCTGTGTGACCCACGGGACCAGGATGTGGTGCTGCCAGAGCTCTGCATTTTCGGCAGCTCTGGAGTTCTGCTCCTCCTTCCCCACTCCAAGGCCTCCTGCAATAAAGACAGTCCTGAACTGGAGCCAAGGACTTGTCTTTGGCTCTCCCTGTGGTAACAACTTGGAGGACTTGAGGCAAAGACCTTCCGAAGGCTTTGCTAATGAACCCCTCCCCGTGCCACACATTTCATCACAGACACGGAGAGAAACCACACAAGTCCACGGAGAGGCATTTCTGTTGCTCCAGAGATGGCAAAAATGCTCCCATGCATTTTGGATTTTGTGTCTGGGTTTTGCTTCCATTTTGGAGCCCAAAGCAGCTCTGTGCCTCCCATTTTCTGGTTGCCAGAGCTGCCCTGGGCAGAACTGGAAAACTGAAGCTGTGGATTGTCTTTCTTCTGGGAAGAAAACAGGAGAGAGCAGCTGACTTGGGACTTGGAGGTAGTCAAAGCCCTACCCAAAGGGAAGGGGGGAGCTAGGCCCCTTTCTGTCAGTCCCTGAATTATCTCTGGGTCCCTGAGGACATCCCCAAACAGGACACAGGATTTTTCCACTGCCATGGGATTTTTCCTTTCTCCCCACAGCAAAGCACACACTGGCTGATGGTAACTCTGTGTCCTTGGTGTCATCTCAGTGGTGTAATGAACATTTCTCAGGCAGGCAGAGCCTGGGAATCAGATCCAGCCTTCCCAAGCTCCCCAGGTATCCCATTAGGGTGCATCCATGGGATCCCTCCCTGCTCCTCTGCACCTGCTGTGATTCCCCAGTCCAGGTTGTTCCAAACCCCACTCACCCTGCCATGGATCGAGGTCAGTCTGGGAGATGAAATTCCAGAGGGAGGATGAGGCAGCCATTCCCCATCGCTCCCTGACTTCTGGGCTGGGAAAGGCCCTTGCTGCCCATCTCTGGGAATCCAGAGAGGAGCAGCTGAAGGAAGATCCCAGAAGAGAGGAGGAGAATGGTGAGATGCTGGTGTGAACCTCCCTCGCCTTCATCCCTGCCTTCATCCACAATGGATCAGCTGCTTCCTGCTCTGCCTCTAATTCCTGCCATTTGTAACATCTGAGTCATGCCAAAGCAGTCTCGAGACCTAATTTCTATTTATTACTCCTTTTGTAAGAGAGGGACTGCTCCATGAATACTGAATATTCAGAGAGATGGACTGATGCCACCAGAATTCCCTCAGCTGGCGAGGACGAGGCTTGCAAATCCCAGGTGGAATCCTGTCCCTTCTTCAGCTCCAAAATGGCTGAATTTCTGTGCACATGTTGATTTTCTTCCATTTTTTTTGGCTCTTGCTTCACTCCCAATGAGGTTTTGCCCTCTGCAAACAGAGCAGGGAAGAGCCAAGAGCAGGTGGCTGAATCCATCAAATAAATGGGAAACTTCCTAGGAGCACCAGTGAGCCTGGGCCAGAGCCAGGATCTTCTGTTGATATTTTAATGACGATAAATGCAATTAAGGAGGAAAAAAAAGAACATTAAATTAAATCAAATAACCAAAGCTGGGAGATTCTGAGCTGGTGGGTTCATGACCCTCTCCTGGTTTTCCATAGCTGAGGGGAAAGAGGTGTTTAATCACCTCTAGCCTCAGAGCTCCTGTCCCATCCGTCTGTTGCCTGTCCTGGTGGGGACTGAATTATCCTGGCCTTGGTTCTCACCCACACTGAGCACAGATCTGTACCAGACAATCCCCAGAAGGATATTCAATGTGTTCTCTCTCTCTGCTGTTCCTGTCAGGCTGAGCCTCATCCCAGCTGCTGATGGGACATCCAGTAACTGGTCATCCCACACCTGGGAAGGTCCAATGGTCTGCAGGAAGAAGCATTTTGCCATGAAGAAGGATTTTGCTGTGAGGGTGGGCAGGCCCTGGCACAGGCTGTCCAGAGAAGCTGTGGCTGCCCCTGAATCCCTAGAAGTGTCCCAGGCCAGTTTGGATGGGGCTTGGAGCAACCTGGGCTAGTGGGAGATGTCCTTGCCCATGGCAGGGATGGAACAAGATGGTCTTTAAGATCACTTCCACCCCAAACTGTTTTGATTCCACAATTCCATGCATCTCCAGCAGTGTCCAAGTCTGTGGTGGCATCAATGGCCAAACTCACTTGGCTCCTGGAGGAGCTGGAAGAGCCAAGGACACCTATTTCACAGCTGAAGCAGTGTTATCATCATGTAGGGGGATTGCTGGTGGTCCCCACTCGCTGTGGGAATGACAGCTTGATATTTGCTGGATCCCACCAGGAGCAGGCAGCTTCCCAATGTGGGAGCACTGCCCTTGGACACGGTGCCTCTGTGTCTGCTAATATCTCCTGGACCTTCTCCTGCACCTTTCCAAGGGCAAGGACAGGACAAGAGGGTTTTGCTGGGCCTGGACTAATTGCCAGGTTTCCCTCGTGCTGGCCTGTGCTGTGCTGAGCCACTCCTTCCCATCGGCTCCAGCATTCCTAACGAAGTCCCGCGGGCTTCCCACCTTCCCTCGCCCCTTCTGGAACAGTCACTGCTCCTGAAGAATTTAAAGCTCCTTTGTTCAGGACTAAAAGTGCCTGAAAATAATCATTAAAAATGAAATTAAATTAATTGAAAAGGGACCCATTCCAAGCTGGCTTCCTTCTAGCCCTGACAGATTTTCCATCTGGGTTTGCGTCACCTTGGGCTGGGTATGAACCTGCATCTCCCAGAGCTGCCTGGGGGAGCTTTCTTTGTGTAGAGATGCCTTGGGGGATGCTGGTTGTCCCCAGCATGCCCCCTTCCCATGACTGCTGGCCATGGGGACACAGAGCAGAACTGATCTGCCGTGGTATCCCAGGAATACCAGTTGTATGTTACCAGCAAACTTTTCCCCCCTTCACCAAACATCAATTAGTGCAAAACCAGCGCATCAGTGCTCCTGTCCAGGCTCATCCTCCCCTTCCCAATGTGGGCATCTCTGCCATGGGGCAGCAGGGCTGGGCTCCATCTCTGAGGCTTTCCATGCAAAACCCGGGGTGATAACTGCTCCAGTCTGTCTGGGGTTATTTTCTGCCCCTTTCAGAAATTTCTAATCCCATCCATGAATTTCCAGGCCAGAAGGGACCACTGTGACCAGCCAGGCTGACCCCCTACATTCCACAGCCTTGGCAGAGACCCCGTTGCTCGTGCTCAAACTGAAACACATTTTTGAGAAAGATCCTCAGTCTCTGTGAAAAGCCTTTGAGTGATGGAGATCCCACTCTGTCCCCAGGGATTCGTTCCAACGCTTAATTGCTCTGACGGCTCAAAATGTGCTTCTTATTTCTAATCTGGATTTGTCTTGTTTCAGCTTCCAAGGAGGGATGTTGTAATGCCTTTTCCTGCTAGATTAAAGAGCCGGCTGCTATCAGAAATCTCTTCTCCGTGCATATGCTCGTGGCCCGTGAGCAAAGCACCTCTTGGTCTCCTCAATAAACCAAACAGCCGGAGCTTCTTCGCTCTGTCACTGTAATGCACATTTTCCACTGCCTTGACTCACTCTCAGCTCGTTTCTGAACCCATTCCAAGTTCTCCTGCTCCGGTTGGAAGTGCAGACGAGAGCACTAAAGGCAGCATCCTCCCTGTGCCATGTGGCCTGGTAGGGGTGGTTCTCCCTCTTCCTTTGTGGCTCAGCCAAGGATGACGCTCCTCTCCCTGGATTTCTGCTGCTCTGGCTGCGGGACCTCGGCACTGCCAGCTCCAGGTGTCACCGGAGAGGGACACAGCTGATTGTCTGTGGATGCACTTCCCAGGTCTGCAGGACCCGGCTATTTCAGGTCTGATGAACCAGAGATGTTCCAGACAGGCTGAGCTGTAGCCCTGTCTCTGCTGGAGGCTTGGAGAGCTGCCCAGGAGGGGAAAAGAAAAGTGAACCCAACCACCCATGTCCACCCACAGAACTCCCTCTGAATCCTGGCCTTTTCACCCAGTTTCCCAAGTTTGGTGCTGACATGAGGTAGAATTTATAAAGGCCAAGCAGAGCTCGGCAGGGTTTGATTGGAGTGGCTGTGGGAAAAGGGAGGGGGGGGAGGAAGGGCTGGAATTTGTCCAGTTCATCGTTAAAAGTCAGCGTGGTGGGATTCACCCGCTGGCTCATTAGCGCTGGGGCTCCGGGAGCTGTTGGAGCTGTGGGAGCATCTCCCTGCGAGATTAATCATCTGTGACCCATCCAGGCTGGGCTTTGCCTCCTTTCCAAAGCCTGTCCTGTTCCTGTTCCTTACCCACCACTGGCCAGAGGTCGGTATCCCTCTTCCCCACAAACAATGGAGCTGGGGCTGCAGCAGCCGGAGCAGCTGCTGATGGTTGCCAGCTGTGTTGCCTTAACATCTTCCCATTATCTCCGGCCTGCTGGCTAACCCCATCCTGGGGGAAGCTTCGGCCTGGCTTTGGCAGAGGAAGAAGTCTCCCTCCCAGCATGGAAATTTGGCCTGGGGATGACTCGCTCTGCCCTAAACATCTGCTGCTGGCTTGGCGGAGCGGGGCTGCAGCTGGCACGGCCGTGGGGTGGTCAGGAACACCCACAGGAACATCCACGGGAGCATCCAGAGGAACACACACAGGAAAACACATACAGGAACACACAGAGGAACACACACAGCCTCCCTGCCATTCCTGGGGCTGGGACACCAGGCAGAGCCTGGGAGGTGGGGCAGAAGGACTGAGCATACATGGAGGGGCCCTCACCAAGGGGAAGGCTGTTCACCTGGGACATCCCTTCATCCTGTCTTGAAAGATCCAAAGACTCCTCTCAACCCTTTGACAAACTCCACTCTGTGAGGATCCGACTTTCTGGATGAAAGTGCCAGAGCCTGGATCAGTGAAGGGAGGAATTAAGCCCCCGAGCTGGTCCTGACCAGTGAGGCGCAGCACGGGGTGGGCCATGGAGCAGCCAGAGCAGCAGGACTGGATAAACAGGCAGAGCCTTTGGCTACGGACCTGCCCATGAGGTGCTGCAGGAGCAGGGTGGGAGCAGGAGCAGGGAAGTGAGATGCTGTGGGGATGGGATTGTTGTGGGGACCCATCCTGGAATGGTTTGGGTTGGAAGGGACCTTTCAAAGCCATCTAGACCAGCCCCTCCTTTAGGGATCTTCCACTAGACCAGGACGCTCCAAACCCTGCCCAATCTGGATGATTCCAGGGACAGGACATCTCCCACCTCTCTTGGCAGCCTGTGCTGGTGTTTTACCTCCTGGCAATGCACAGAGGGGTTTAATCCTCTGAAAATGTGGATGCTGACGGAGCTGCAACGCTCCCAGGATTCCAGAGACCGTCTCACATGAATGCCATGTGCTCTTGTTATTACGGAGTGGGATGGGATGTGGGAGCTGCTGTCTGCTGCCTGTGCTCCCTGCTCCTGCTGGGGGAGAAAACCTGAGCCCATGGATCCAGCGCTGTGTCTGGATGTGGCACTTTTCCTGAGTCCCTACATGGCTTTCCAAATCCATGGCTGTGGAGCAGCAGGAGGGAGCTGGGGGGAGGCCTTGTGGAGGGGCCCTGCCAAAGCTGGAGCACGAGAGGGAAAACGAGAGTCCTGAATAATTTGAGAACCTGACCGTCTCTTGCTGTTCAGGTTTTGTGAACATCCTTAACGGAAACACATGTGGAACGAGCTCTCTGCGGATCTACCCGAGAAGGTTTTTCCGTTTTTGCTGCGTTTGCAAACTGCAGACGACTCCTTCTCTCCAGCTCAGTGAACTACTGAGCAGGGACCCTGGACTCGCTCCTCCATTTTCATCCAGAGCCTCTGCCAGCGTCATAAACCCAGTAAAACATTATGGCACTTTGCACCCACTGGGAAACCAAATGTATTTTAATGTAGATTTAATAGATTTCAGGTCTTTCTGTTATTAAATTTGCTTTTCATTCACCCCCTCCCCCTCTCTTTGGTGCCTGAGACTCAATGGGAAATTTGAAGTGTATTAAAGCAGCATCTCGCAGAAACAAATCCAGATGGCCTGGTACAAATCAGGGAAAAAAATCACATCAGAATCTATTAGAATCCCAGCCCAAATGCAAGGCACATTCCGACAGGCAGAGCCCTCCCCGTTCCTCAGCTCCTCACTCCATGACAGCCAGGAAACATGTGCTTTCTTCCCTGGCTTCTTGGGAAGGGGATGGATCTGACAGCCTGAAAGCTGCTGGCCAGATTCTCCCGTGGAGAGTGCTGGTGAAAATAGGCACTGGAAATGTTGAGGTCAGCTGGGGAGTTCTGGTTTTTCTTCACTTTAACTGGGAGCTGAACATGACCCTCAAGCTCTGGGTCCCTCAGAGGAGGGGATGGTGCAAACCTCTGGTCCTGTAGGGTGATGTTCCAGGGGCTCTTCTTCCTTCAGGAGCAACCTGCCCCTCCAGCCAGCACCAGCAGACTCTATTCCCACTGGTTTTCCAATGCCAGAGGATGCTGCTTCTGGGATTGCAGACACAGCTCAGTGCAGATGAGACCCCGAGGGGGATCAAAAGCTTTGGTTTCTCTCCCTGCTGACTCCCAGTAACAGAGCACAGGATCATGGAATCTGGGAATGGTTTGGGTGGGAAGAGGCCTTTAAAGATCATCTGTGGGCAGGGACACCTTCCACTGTCCCAGATTGCTCCAAGCCCTGTCCAACCTTGTACACTTCCAGGGGTGGGGCACCCACAGCTTCTCTGGGCAACCTATTGGAGATGGAAATGGGTGGGAGTCATCCTCCTGCCTGGGGGTCTGCTGCCAGCAGGAGGTGTTGGATAGGTCACCCCATCCATTCCCTACCAGCACACATATCCAAGCAAGGATATGTCCTGTCCATTCTCTACCAGTGCACATATCCCAGGAGCAAGGCTCCTCTGGAGCATGAGGGTGGTCGGGATTACAGGGAGATGCTTTGCCAGGTAAACAACCAGCATTCCCCATTTTCCACACTTTATTAGTGCTTCCAACCATTCCAGTGAGGAAGGACAGCCTGAATTGCCAGGTGAGAATGGATTGTTTCCCTTTTCTGCTGGAGAGAGCACCGGTGGGACGCAGAGGCAGGAGGGAGCTGAGGTGAGGGCTGGAGCAGGCAGGATTATTTATTTCATCTGCACTGACATTTGTGGAGTGCTCCTCTGTGGAATTTCCCTCCACTCTTCATGCCCGCTCCTTCGGCTCCAATCCTCACATGGCCCTGCTCTGTTTGCCTTCAAATATTCAAGCAAACAGAATGAGTTACAAGGAGGAATGGCCATGGAAACAGTGAATTTTAAGACCCTCTTGTAAAATATTCATAGAAAGCAAATTTTGAATTAATACAAAATGTGTGTGCTGAAGCCCTGGTGCTCAGAGTCATCTACTCAGGGAAGGGAAATAATCCCAACTGACCTATAGGGCCAATAAAGCAGCTTGACTTTGGAATTCTCGCAGTAAACTGCCTGTGAACAAGATACAGGCCAAGAATTATGTGCAGAAATTATTCATTAAGGGCCTAATCCAAAACCCAGCTAAGTCAGTGGAAAGATCCCCCTATGTTAGGCCCCAAATA
>CM031880.1:5796978-5815767 GCA_018697195.1 Certhia americana | reverse complement strand
CCCATGGAGACAATGCCAAGCTGGCTCCACGCATCCCCTTCCATCCGCGGGGCTCCTGGGAAAGGCAGGTCATGGATATAGATGGATAAGGGCAAACCCTCCGTGTTCACTGCTCCCCCCGCCACTCGGCTCATCCCTTCCCGAGGAAATCAGGCTGAAGAGATGGTTATGAGTTGTGGCTTCTCCGAGGATCTAATTGCAAAGTACCCTGGGAGAGGCGGGAGGCACGGAAATATATTATTACTGCTATTGTTATTATTATTATTATTACTATTCCTATTAGAACACAGCAGTAATTCCATCAACAGATCCCGGGGACACCGTAAAACACAGGAGCAAGGATTGAAGTTGCCCGGGGGCCTCAGAGCTGGAACGACCCAATTAATAGCTGTATATTTTTATAGCCACATTTAACACTATACATTAATCCCACAAATCTTGCCATATTATTAAATGCTGCTTTTTATCCTGCTTTGGGTTTGTTTGTGTTTAGGATGATGCCGGTGGCAGGGAAGTCAGATTTATCCCTGAAAATTGGGCCCTGTCTCCAGAGTGATGGAGGGGAATAAACAAGGGGGTGTAAACAGCCAGACTGTGAGGGCTGAATGGTGGAGGGAATCATTCCCTTGTCCAGCTGGGATGGATTTGGGACACCGAGCAGGCTGTGACAGGGAGCCAGAGACTTGGGAATGGTGGCACTGGTGGGGGAAATGGCTTAAAAAAACTCAGGAGAACCAGCAGCACGTTGCATTTGTCAGCTATCTGGATAAAACATATCTGCATCCAATATCAATGTAATGGGAAGCCAGTGTCAGGGAGGGTGACCCCCAGTCCATCTGGATGCAATTCTAGCTTCACATCTGAAAATCAAATACATATTTTTGAAGCCTATCAGACAGAAAAGGCTCCTTTTTTCGCTTCTCCCTCGGCGTGTGCCTGGCTCTGATGTGTGGGGACGTTAATGGGGTTATTGTGGCAGGGTGTGACACGGGGGACCGAGTCCCCTTCCCCTGTCTGGGTCAGCCCCGTGGAGAGGGCTGGAGTCCCTTATGGGTTCACAACCAGGGCAAGGCACCCCTCCGGCTCTTCTTGAGACCCAGCACCGGGAAAGGTTTCCTTTCCTTCACTTGAGGTCATGGCTACGCAGCAAGAGTGGAAATTCACCTTCAGAGACTCCCTTGTGCTTTGGATAGCTCGGAAAAAATGGAGGAAGAAAGCTGTTCCAGGGCTGGCACGTCCTCCCCGGCTCCTCTTCCAGGTTTGATGGGATTTCATGCGTTTGAACGCTCGCAGGAACACGGCTTCGGAGCGGGGGAGAGCCGGGAGGAGCCAGGCAAACGCTACCAGCAGCAGGGAATGTTGCAGTCGGGAAGGGCTGAGCCGGTGCGTGTGAGCATCCATGGAAAAGCCGCGCTCCGCCAACCCGGGCACGGCGCAGGCCCCACGTGCCTGATGGCAGGCGGCCAAGGCAAACGCCATGGTACATGAACTACAAGTAAACACAGCTTGAGTTTCACATGTCAAATATGCTCAACAAACTGCTGGCGGATAATCTACAGGCCAAGGAACCAGACAGAAAACGTAGATGATGAATCAGTTGCAATGATGAATAAATTAGGGGCTGGAGCAGTTTGCCCATAGGCGGCTCGGAGAGGCCGGCGAGGAAAAACGCGGCACGCACACAGCTTGCCCAGAGCTCGCTTTTCCTCCGAGCCAAAGCTCTCCCTGGTAGCCCTGAGGGCTGGGCAGGCTCTGTGCTGCCTCTTCAGGGCTTTGCATGGGTGGAAAAAAGCAGTTTGTGCTCAGGGGGAGCTGCTACATCCTGTGTAGAGCACCCTGGGTGGCTGCCACCAGGGCACGTGTGCTGTGGCCATGAGCATCCTCTTCCTCATCCTTTTTTTTTTGGCTGGTCTGCTGTTACCTGGGTCCAGCGCAGAGTTGGTGTGGCTGTGGGTTGGTTCACGATGGTGGAGGGTGGTGGTCAAGGGACCAGTGGGAAAGGAGGAAGAGCTTGCACCAGGGGATCTGCCACTTGATGGTCTCCCACTCGCCATTCTCCCACCCAACTCTGTCCCAGTGCTCTCCCATCCAACTCCCTCCCACCCAATATTCTCCCACCCAACTCTCTTTCACCCAACTCTTTCCCATCTGCCATTCTCCCACCTGCTGTTCTCCCACCCAACTCTCACCAGTCTCTCCCACCCAACTCTCCTCCACCCAGCTCTTACCCAATTCTCCCACACCGGGGTGAAGTTTCCAGTCCGCGCCGGTTCGATCGGCCAGAGCTGCCCATGGCAGCTGGAAAGCAACGTTCCCATCTCTCAGACTCAAACAGGAAGATTCATTAACCGTAAAAATATACAGAGCTCCAGCCCTTCAAAAGCTTGCAATTTATTTTACTCAAGGCAGCCAAACTTTATATAATGGGAGATGAATGCTGGGATCAGGGAGCAGGCAAGGAGGAAGGGGCCGGGAGCGAGCAGCAGGGTCAGAGGAGGAAGGGGAGGAGGAAGGTGGCTCTTAGTGAAAGGACAGGTTTGGGGGGAGCTGGGAAGAAAGGGATTGTCCAGGAGGATGGAGAAAGTGGGGGCAACATGAATGATTGATGAGCAGGCGAGCGGAGCAATCAACGTGCCACTTTATCCCAACAACAACCCCGGAGCCATTGGTATTTATCCAGGCCCCAGCCTGATTATTATTGTAAGGGAGATTTCTCTAATCAAAACTCCAACATCACACGCAGGCTTTGCTGATTAATATTCCATGATAACAGCAGTGGGGCACATCTGGCAAAGGAGCTGCTATTTCTGCACTACTGGTGTCCTTTTGGTGGAAGAATGAAATCCACAGCCTCAGTGCTGTCAGGGCACTCCGGATTCCCATCGTAGGGCATTGTTGGCACCATGCTGGCTCTGCCTAACTGGAACAATCCAGGGTTTTGGGAAGAGGTGCTGTGGCTGAAGCTCTGCCCATGTGACCATTCCCACTTTGGGAAGTTCCAGTTGAGCTGTTTGCCGGCCGCGCCGCTCTGCCTGCCCCTGGTGAGAAGCAAGAAATGTTAATGGGATTTTTTTTGGAAGCCAGGATGGAAACAGTCTCACCTCATATTATAAAATGCAACAAATACGTGCAAGGCAGCAGGGCGAGGAAATTCCATCTGGGATGTTGGTGCTGGGAGCTCCACTCTCTGACTCCACTGTACAGACAGGGATGCACAGGCTGGAAACATCTTTTACATGGCATTACACAGCTTTTTTGGAATTATTCCTCTTTCCCAGTGGAGATGGTGGGGCTGGGTCAGCTTCTGACCCTGCACAATTGAGGAGAGGAAATGTCTGGGATCCTCCTCCTCACTCCAACTGGTGGGAAGTCAGCTCGGATTTGGGTGGGATGCGTTCCAAGGGATCATAGCCTTGACTTGGATGGGATGTGTTCCATGGGACGATAGCCTTGATTTGGGCAGGATGTGTTCCATGGGATGATAACCTTGATTTGGGCAGGATGTGTTCCATGGGATAATAGCCTTGATTTGGGCAGGATGTGTTCCATGGATTGATAGCCTTGATTTGGGCAGGATACACTCCACTGAGAAGGATTGATAACCAACTCCTGTCTATTGGCATGCAGGAGGTACATCCATTTTTCCCAGGGATACTTCAGGAATCTCAGGCTGGAAGTGGCAATTCCTTTCTCATATTGCTGGGAGGGTGCTCATTATACCCCTAAGACGAGCAGATGGGAGAGAGGTCTTGTATTTTCCAAATGGAGGCATAATCTGGCTCCTTTACTTCCTGAGCAGTTTGGAGTGTGGTGGCTTGAACAGACCTGGAAATGCTGTGAGAGGAGAATATCCTCATGGGAATCTGGTGTAATGGGAATCTCACGAGATTTCCAGCTCAGCTGGGAAGCTGAAATGGGCTTGGGAGACGCTTTGGATAAAAACTTCTGCCTTTGGATGCTTTAACCAAATGTCTGAAGACTTCCTTGGTACAGGGGGATGTTGCTCACCAGCTGGAATGGTGATCCAGGATAGATAATCGTGGAATCCCAGAATAGTTTGGGTTGGAAGGGACCTTAAAGATCCTTTTGTTTTGTCACCTGCCATGGGCAGGGACACCTTCCATGATCTCAGTTTGCTCTAAGCCCCATCCAACACGTTCTTGGAAACTTCCAGGGATGGTGCAGGCTCAGCTTCTCTGGGCTACCTGTCCCAGGGCCTCCCCACCCTCACAGGGGGGAATTTTTTCCTAAAAAGTAGGAATTGCCTGTGAGAGACTCTCCTACCCTTCCCTGCATTTCCACTCGGTGCTGCCTCAGGAGCCTGGGCTCAGGGATGCTGGGGACCATTTGCCCTCTCTGCTGTCCCTGTCCCCAAAAGCTGCAGTTGGGGCAGCTCAGAGCAGAGCAGCTCTAAGTGTAGGATGTGGTGGGGCTGGGGGGGATGGGAGGAGTTTGTCCTGTTCCGGGTTTCCATGTTGCTCCAAGTTTGGTTCCTCTCCAAGCTGAGGTACCTGAAGCTGGGCTGCAGCCAGCACGCAGGTTATGCATTATCGGGGATTTATGAGCCATGATTTATGGGCCAGTGGCTGGGCTGCTGTTCCATACCCTCACTGAGGAGGCCAATTTTATGCCTAAACTCTATTCTTGGATCGCTGTACCTCCAGAAGCAGTGGTTAAAGGAAAAGCTCTTCCCAGTCACCCACTGTTCCCAGGGCTGGGGAGCGGAACGGGGGCTGGTTCAGTGCCATTTCAGGAGTTTTAATGCCAGGAGGGAGCTCCTGGGAGGGCTGGTTAGGTTATCCAGACAAAAAAACTGATCCCAAGACCCCTCCTTCCCAAAAAAAGACCCTGCTGGCCGCAGCAGAGCGGGATGCCACACGGCTGGCCGGGGGTGGCAATGGCTGTGGCGGGTGGCTCATCCCGGATCCCAGCTCCTGTCGCTCCCTAGCAGCTGCCCCCGAGCCCAGAGCAAATCCCTGCCGGCAGCGTGGGGGGAAAGGGCCAAGGAGCGCTCCGTTCCCTGATGGACACGGACCATCTGTCCCCTCCGTCCTTGACATTCCAGCAGAGCCGTTCCGCCGCTCTCCGCCTGCGACCCGCTGGAAATTTCGCGTGTCCTGCCGGCCATCAGGATACGTGCCACGGCCTGGGGACACAGCTGCTGCCGGTGTCAGGACGAGCCTGCTCTGGCGGGGGGGGGGGACACGGCCACCCCACACCTGTCTGCGCTCTCCGGGTGACGCGGGGCCGCTTTCATCCCGCGGCACCCGGGGTCGTGCTCAGGCTCCGCTCCGCAGCGCCCGGGGTCAGGGCTGGAGGGGCATTGCCACCTGGCTCCCATTAGGAGGGCTCCGTGCTCCGGAAGAGGGCTATGTCATTCTCTCACTCCTGCCAATTATCCCGCTAGGTCTCTATTAGCCTGCCCAAAGCAAGCCCTCCCCAGCCCGAGCTCTGACAGCCCGGCAGGCGCGGCCGCGCCGGGGCTCTTTCCCGGCTGTCTCCAGGTTGTGGCTGTGGAAAAAGCTGCTCCCGCCTTCCCCTTCCTCTTCTAAGGACAATCAGGCTCATTTTCATTCTTTTCTCCTGCTTTCTTTCCTCTCCTCCCTGCTTGGCTGGCCCTCGATGGGGCTGGGTAAGGTGCAACCAGAACCATGAATTTGGTGCCCAATTCCCTCCAAAATTAAGGCACAAGGGCGATTGTGAGCACAACAAACCATAACCCCCACTGTACCCACAGCACCCTGGCTCAAGGGGAGCCATGCCCATCTGGAGATGCCACCTCCAAGCCTCCCACTGTGGGATTTGGAGCAGAAAAGCAGCTCCCGGGGCTTGTGAGGGTTTTGTTTTTTTTTTCCAGCTGCTCCTGGACTGCTCCACCACCAGCTTTCTGCTCCTGGGGAACAAATCAAGTAGCAAACCACTGAGGTTTGCTGCATGGCTGCCCTCCCCACGGCTCCCCAGGTAAGTGTTGCTGTAATAGGATTTGCTCCACATCCCTGGAAGCCCCCCGGAGGAGGATGTGGGGTTTTCAGCACGTTAACTCCTTCATGCACCACGGAGGGTGAAACCCCAGCATGGCCACATCAAGCCCTGGGCTCTGCTGAGAGCCTTGGCCAGGGCGCTGCAGCTGTGGGAAGCAGCTGGTGAGTTTTGGGAGATGGAAGGAGGGAGAGAAAGGTCATGGGGAAAACCATCCTGTGGGAACATGGCAGCTGTGGGAAGCAGAGCCTGTACATGGGGGGAACACCAGCAGCTTCTCCCCCAGAGTGAGGGACACCAGGCTCTGTCCCCAGCCCGGCCAAGCTCCTGAGCTCCTGACCAAAGCCTCCTGATCTCTGCTGCGTTTCCCTGCTCTCATCCCATTGTTTAACAGCAGAAAATGCTAGATCTGATCCCGGATTCAAATCCCAGAGGGCTGAATTTGGAATAAATTGCCCCTCTCCTGCAGAGGGGTTTCAGGGTGTCTGTGTGTGGTTTGGCTGGAGGGTCCCCAGAACAGAGGGGACCAGGAACTCCAGGCAGGAGCACCCATGGGAGTGCATCCACCTTGTGTGGGGACAATGAAAGTGCAGGGAAGCAGAGACCTGACCTGCTGGCAGGTATGGAGGTGGGAAAGTGCTGTGAGAGCACATTTGGGTGCCCAGGGCTCCTCAGCCCACAGCAGGATGGCTCCATCCCAACCTCCCCAGCGTCCCCTCCCACAGCATCCCTGCTTTGGCCTTGGGAAAAGGCTTGTGTTTATCCCAAACAGCCGTGACTTGTCTTCACGCCAAGCTAGAGGTTATTTGAGGCTGCTGTCTCGTTCATCAGATCCTCATGTTTCATTAAAAGAAATTAAGAAATCTTCCAATTCAGAATAGCAACAGCCTGGAGTAGGAGAAACCTCTCCGTGCCTGAAGCTGCAATTCCCAGTGCGGAGCACCCAGGGCAAGGCTGAACCCCAGCTCTTGGCCAGGGCCCTCCTGAGCTCAGCTTGGCCACAGGGCTCTGGGTGCTGAACCACAGCCTGAGGTACCCCTGCACTGCTGCCACCTGTGTCCCCATGGGAGCTGTGACACGGCCGTGGTCACCCATCTCTCTGTCTGGGATGGTCATCCTGCCCAGGATCTTATCCAGGGGATGGGAAGCACCCAGGACTTGGCCAGGAGCTGTTGGGGGGGTCCCACCCGTGCAGCCCGTGGAGGGGAAGCTGTGGGGTTCTGGAGTGGCCCCACCCCAGCGGTGTGGGGCTGTGGGACCCTGGGGCTGCTGGGCCCCCAGACTGGAGTGACTGGAAATGGGGAAGATTCACAGCACAGAGACTGAGACTATAAAGGGAGCTGAGGAAGCTCATAAGGAGGTGTAAATTGGAACAATATGGGCTGTGTCGTGTCCTGATTTGGCTTCGGGGAATTAAGAGCTAATCTTTTCCCTGAGACTGGGATTGCTGGAGTTGTGCATGCAGCACACGAGGGAGTTTGGGATCGCTGAGCAAAGCCGATGCAGGAGATGCAGGGCTGAGGTTTGGGATGATGAGTTTTACATTTGGTCTTTCTGTGGTTATTGAGGGGCATGCTTAAAGTAAAAGCCTCCTCCTACAGATCTGCCTTGTTAATACAGGATCCCTGCGTGCACTCAGATGAGGGAAATAGGGACCAAACTGGTGGCAGTGGGTTTTAAACTGGAGGCATCTAGGAGAGCTCAAACGCCAGAAATCAAATCAATTCCACCTGGGAATGGGGGGACTGGGTGAGGGTGGAGGAGGCTGGACTGGGAAAAGAGAGGTGGGTGATGCTGCAGCCTCCAACCCTTAGCCTAAAGTGGAGCTTTGGCTCCTGGCAGAGATTTGCCTCCTGCCCACATCACTCCTGTGCAGGAGATGTGAAATGAAAATGAATCTGTATAACGCTTAAAAAGCTTAAAGCCAGGTTGGACAGGGCTGGGAGCAACCTGGGATAGTGGAAGATGCCCCTACCCATGGCAGGAGGTGGAACTGGATGGGCTTTATGTTCCCTTTCCATCCAAACCATTCTGAGACTGCAATTCTATAAATGTGAGCTAGATCAATGAACACACACAAAGACATTAAGAAACTCCAATTCTCACTGAAAACTTGGCATTGCAATGATATAACACAGCAATACTCCATGGACTCCATCCATGTGAACACTCTTCAGGAACATTTGGCTTAAGAGGTTTTTTAAATTTGCTTTTTCTCCAAAACTGCTGTTCCTGCTCTCACGAAGGTTTTGGGGCCTCCTCCGTGCAGCCCCCACGCCGTGCCCTGGCAGGAGGCTCCAGCTGCAGCCCTGCCTGTGCCCCAGCCCCTGCACCCTCCTCCTCCTCTCCCAGCAAGTTCTTTTGCTATCTAGGTCAAAGATTAGCAACAGCAATAAAAAAAAAAAGAGGAGAGAAAGCAAAAGCCAGCAGCGCGCCTTTCATGCGGACATTATTTGCTGCTCGGCACAGAAAACACATCCCCCCTGCACTTCAGGCTCAGCTTTTCCACACCGAGCTGAGCAGGAGCAGGAGGAGGAGGAGGAGGAGGAGGTGGAGGAGGAGGAGGTGGTTGCGTGCCTGTGGAGGGATCAGCAAGGCCAGCCTGGAGGCAGGACTATCCCAGCCCCAGGAGCATGTTCCTATCTTGGCCAACCTGGCTGATGATGTCCATGGCTCCTCTGGGGAGGGGGACAAGCCTGGCCCCCCCTGGGCAGCCCACAAGCCCCCCTGGGGCATGGAAGAGCTTTCCCTGGAAATAAATCCCTCCCCTGCAAGGCACAAAGTCCCGTGTGTTCCTGATCCAAAGGATCGGTGTCCTTGGGCTGTGCTGGGTGCTGGGCAGCCCCAAGTGGGTGCTGAGGGTAGTGGGCAGCTCCAGAGGGTGCTGTGGGTAGTTGGCAGTCTCAGGAGGATGCTGGGAAGCACTGGGGAGGTGTTGGGGGTGGTTGGTAGCCCTGTGAGGGTGCTGAGGGTGGTTGGCAGCCTCAGGAGGAGGCTGGACAGTCTCAGGAGGGTGCTGGGATTGGTTAGAAGCCCCAGGGGGAGGCTGGACAGTCTCAGGATGGTGCTGGGGGTGGTTGGAAGCCCCAGGAGGGTGCTGGACAGTCCCAGGATGGTGCTGGGGGTGGTTTTAGCAAGCAACAGGAGGGTGCTGGAAAGTACCAGGATGCGTGCTGGGGGTGTTGGAAGCCCAGGAGGGTGTGGCTCAGGTAGGTTGGCAGCCCAAGGCAAGCGTGCTGTGCTGCCGAACAGATGTTTCAGCCCAGGCGCTTCCCGCACAAGTGGCAGTTTTGCTAAAAGCGCGCAGAGTTGATTCGCAGGAAGGAAAATTGAATTGTCGGCGGGGCGGGTTTTATCTGGGCTTGGGCTCCGCTGCCTGGCTCGGCCTATAAGTTCGCTCGTCAGATTACAGACACAGCTTGGGGTGAGAGGTCACGTTTAAATCGTGCCTCTTTCCCTTCTCATCAGCAACAGCGGCACTGAGGGGCTGGAGAGGTCTGGGGGAGCTGGGGGTGAGTGGATGAATCCCTGGACAGCTGCCCATGGGCACTGCAGGGTGAGCTAGGAGATGCCAGGTGAGGGATCTTATTCCTAAATATGTTTTTCTCCCAGCCACAAATGTAGGTGACCTACTATTTTTACTCCAAAAAAAAATAGGAGGGGAAAGGCAATGTTAAAAATGACCTTTCTCCTTTAATCACAGGGCTCTGGGAGCTGGAGATTCAAGGGAATTTATAAATAGAGTCAGAAGGTGCCCACTGATACCTAAAGTGAGGTGTGTGGGGACATTCCTCAGCACTCTGGGAAGCTGTGGCTGCCGGGACTGGCTGGAATGGGATGGCTGGCGAGTGCCTTGTTAGTGCTGATGGAGCCCGGTTGTCCCCTTCCTGTCCCCACAGTGCCCCTGGGTTAAGATTCTTTAATGACCTTAATCACCAGTTCATTTACAGCAGTCACTTTCCCCAGCGCTGCCCTCCCCCAGCATGGGAGCAACATCTGCTCCCCCACACTGCCCCTGTAAACTGCTCCTATTCCACACCACAAAAAATATGCAGGGCATTAAAAGTCGGGATGTTTTATGGGGGAGCTGTCAGGCAGCTCCAATCCAGGCTCTGACCTACTTAAAAGTTGTCCTAATCAGGGGAGGCATTTGTGTGTGTGCTGAGTTCACATCTCCACTTCCATGTGTCACCCTGGCGCTAGGAAATGGAAATGGGAATTATTTACAGAACGGAGGAGTCACATTGTGGGAGAGGAGGAGGAGGATGATGAAGCAGGGGAGCAGCGCTGGGTGTCTGTGCAGGAAGGGCACTGGGAACATCCCAGTGGGGATGGGAGGCGATGAGGATGAGGAAGGGGGTCTGGAATCAACCCTGGTTCCTCTCACTCGAGTTCTGTCACACTGGAGCCATCTGGAAATGTGGGATGCTATGGAGGCTGTGCCTGGAGGAGGAGAAGGAGGATGAGGTGTGCTCACACTGCCCAGCAGGGACAGGATTCTTGAGTTCAGTTTCTTTTCCTGCCACAGGTTTCCCGTGGGATGAGTTGGGTGTGGCACTCCACGGATAATCAGGAGCTCCCAGCCCCTCCCAGGACCTGAGCTGGCAGGGCTGTGGTGGGGGAAGTCACATTGAGGTGAAGGAGGGTCTCAGCTCACTGAGTGTCACCCACATCCCACCCCAGCTGTGTCCTGCACCCCAGGGAACATCCCGGAGCACAGATCCCAGGTCAGTGCCAAGGGATTTGGTGCTCCTCTGCTCTGCTGGGACAGCTCAGTTCTTCCAATGGCCTTGGCTTCTTGGCATGGGCCAGGATCATCTGGATCATCTCCATGTGGGACCCCCCGTGCTCCCCACTCTCTGTCCAGTGTGTGCTGGGAGGGATGAGCCACCACCAACGCAACATCCTGAATTCCCACAACATGTGCCTGCAGCCTGCAACAAGTCGGGAGATGGAACATGGATAGATCACCACATCCTCCCTCCTCCCCCAGGAGCAGGGGGAGGGAAGGGCTCCCTCCTGCCCTCGGGGTGCTGATTCAGCCTCCTGGGATCCTGTACCCAGCACAGTCACAGGGTGAGGGGCAGCTTTTGCACCAGAATGTGGGAGCAGAGCTCCTGGTCCGGATGGGATGGCTGCCCCCACTGGAATTCTGGGCACCCTTCAGGTGGGACAAACTTTGGGACCTACCCCTCACTTCAGGGACTACGGGGGGAAAAGGGGCCTCCTTGGCAGGGCCAGGGATCTGCTGGGGATTTAAATGTTCCTGAGGCCAAATTCCATTTCTGTGTCACTGTTCAGCATCATGCAGGGAAGAGGGGCACCCAAGTAGGGAATGGGGCCACCCAAGCAAGGAAAGGCAGCACCCAGACCCAGGATCCTGAGAGTCGGGAGCCAGTCAAATCCTTGTCCCTGCCCTGGCCATGGAAGTGAAGCCTCCAGCTGAAACATCCTGTTATCCTTGGCTGTTTCAGAACTTGTCTGTTCTCACCCTTGGTTCCCACTCCCAGAGGTGTTTGGACAAAATAATAGGAGCTGGGGAAAAATGGAGCTTCAGCCTCTTGGAGAAGGGACCAAACCAGGGCCTGCTAGGCAGTGCAGCCTCCAAATTCCCAAACTCCTGCCCTCACTCTCAGAGCATGGTGGGACACTGGGACTGCAGACATCAAAGGGACAGTTTAATGGCCTGTGCAGGGGTATCTGCAGCTTCCCTCTGCCCCCAAGGCTCTCAATCCCTAATTAAACTGTGCACAGCATTCCTTCCCCATCACACCTCATAAAAATGGGAACCCATCAAACCTGGGCTGGGCTGCTCCAGGATAATGATCCAGCATGGAGCTCCTGTAGATCCACAGAGAACGGGGACCTTGCCAGAGGCAGCAGCCCCTGAGGGGATCATGGAGGCTTCTTTCTGTGTCCCTCGCCTTGGTTTATGTGCAAATAAGTCTGAATCCAGCATAATGAGAGGGAAAATCAACAGCAGAATTGGGAATGTGGCCTGGAATGTGGCTCATGGAGCTAAGAGAGCTGGGACCTGCAAGGACACAGCTGTGGAGGGCAGGGATAGCCCAGCACTGTGTCTTCTACCAGGATAAAACCCAGGAATATGGCAATTTTTGGAGCCACAAGGCTGTTGGAAGTCAGGATTTCTAAGGAGGACACGAGATGGGAATTCTAGCATTGATTCTGTAGAGTTCCCAATGTGTGGAACTAAAATCTTCCATCTCCCAGGCTCCATTTAGGGCAGGAAAACATGGATCTCTCCTTTTCTCTGCTCACACAGAATGTAAGGAATTCCTCTGGAACAGCAGCTTGTCCCTTTGTCCAGAGCCATCCCTGAAGGGATTTAAAAAGCTGTGGCATTTGGGGACATGGGTGAGTGGTGGCCTTGGCAGGGCTGGGGACTCAGTAGGCTCAGAGGGTTTTTCCAAGATAAATGGTCCTAGGGCAGGGGCCCTCCAGGCTGGAAAAGCTCTGGGTGATGCTTGGTCAGGTCTTCCAGCAAGGGCAGAAGTCGGAGGGCTCTGCTGCTCTGGCCTGGACCACCGTCCCCCTTTAATGTGTTTTACACATGTGATGAATATCGAAGGAATTTGTTTTTTAAAGCCTGTTTTGATTGAAATCGCACAGAAAGCGCCTCATGCTCGGGGCCTTCCTGTGAGTTATTATTATTTTTTTCATTTTGGGGCAAGATTATGTTTCTTAGGCAAACAGGAAAAACAACAGGGAAAAAAGGCTGTGTTTGTTTCTTTAGCTCGGAGCTCAATCTTGGAACGGTTCCCTGTGGTGAGGACCATGGAGCAGCAGCACTGTGGCATCAGAGGGTCCTGCTGGTGGTGATGGTTGGACTCCACGAGCTTAAAGGTCTTTTCCAACATAAATGATTCCATAATTCTGGGATTCTATGATGTGAGACGAACTGGTTGGGGTAACACTGTTGCCCCCTAAATATAAATCCTTGTCCTCTGTCTTTCCTTGAGGTCCAGCTGTGCCCCCATCCCAAGGACTGCCTTGAGGTGGCCCTTGCAAGCCCCTCCAAGAAATTTCGGCAAGGGGCAAGCAGGATTTAGCCAGTGGGATACCTGGGGGAGGTGTTTCCCTCTCTTCCTCCTCCTCTGGAGAAAAAGGAGGGGGTGACCGGAGCTGCTGGAAGCCCTGCAGGGTTTGGGGCCACGGGTGGGAGCAGGAACCCCTCTTGGTGGGAACGAGGAGGCGTTTGCAGGTCATTCCAGCATGTTGTCCCAGTCAAATATTTGTCTAGTTAATAAATATATTGTTGTTTTTTGCAGCGAGGAAATGAGGAGACTGCGAAGAAAAATAATGAAAGGCCTTTCTTGTGCAGCCCCGCTCTGCGAGGAGCTGGATCAGGCCCTCGCCTTCTCCTTGGCCCTCCTGCTCCCAGAAACCCTGCTGCGGATTTCACAACGGCGTGATTGACAAGATTAGGAATTATCTCCCCCTCTCCCTACATATAAGGTTACTGCTGCTCCAGGCACAGTGTGAAATTCCCCTTGCCGGAGCTCATTAAATGGGTCAATGGACGCGTTCCAGCTTCTCTGCAGTTCACAAAGGGCTGAGTCCTGGCCACCCCACCAAACCCTGTCCCAGGCTGTTGACGAGTAAGTGCTTCCATATGGCTCACCTCAGCATCTCCCGAAAGATAACACACAGCTAATGGCTTGCAGATTCCACGGATGCTCGTCGGGAAACGCGCAGGGACACGGGGGCTCAGGGCTGCCTTCAATCACAGCTGATTGGGACCGAGGGGACCCTCGGGCTCCCTGCCAGCCCCGGCCCCCGCAGACCCTCCCCCGGGCTGGGGGCACCGGGAAGGGGCAGTGGGTTCACGGAGTTGCCTCGGGAATTGGGAGCCGGGAAAAGGTGAGCGGCAGCTGCCATCCCGAAGGCAGCAGGGGCTGGAGGGTGAGGTGGTGCCCTCTGAGCTTTCATGGATCTTCACAACTCCTGGGATGAGGAACTGCAGGTATCCAACAGTGGCAAGAGTGGTTTTTGTCCTGGATGCATCCCCAGGGCATCCGGATGCCCTCAGGCCAGAAAGCCAGGGATGTGGGTTTGGTGATGTGAAGCTGATAAAATGCAAGGAAAGCATTCCTGCTGGGATGTTTGAATCTCTTCCCTTCTTTTATTTTTCTAATGATACTTCAGAACCAGATATTGGGAAGAAATTCTTCCCTGTGAAGGTGGTGAGGGCCTGGGATGGAATTTCTAGAGAAGCTGTCCCATCCCTGGAAGTGTCCAAGGCCATGTTGGACAGGACTTGGAGCAACCTGGGACAGTGGAAGTTGTCCCTGCCCATGGCAGAGGGGTGGGATGGGATGAGCTTTAAGGTCCTTTCCAACCCAAACCATCCTGTGATTGTGGGATTCAGTGATTCAATAATTTAGTGATTCAATGATTCAGTGATTCAATGATTCAGTGATTCAGTGACAAGGACATTTTTCTGAATCACATTTACTGTGGGGAACAAAATTACAACTTTCTCCCTGACATTCATCCCTGCCCATGAATCCCTGCAGAGCAGATGCTCAGAAACTCATCCTTGTCACCCGGCCACGGGCATGGCCAGGCATTTCTCCTCTCCTGCAGTTGGGTGGCTCCTGTCACTCCCTGGCACAGGGAACATTTCAGACGCACCCAAACACGCCATTCCAAATGCTGCCGTTGAATATTTGAGGATCCAATTTATATTTCATGAGCCCGTGTGCGGAATTCATGTGGAAGCGACACAATGGGGTCGGGAGCTCATGTGAGTCAAAGCATCCCTGTGTCACAACAGGCACGGTGGGACGTGGGTGTCTCTGCTTAGGCTGCTCCAGCACCCAGCAGTGCTGTCACCCTGTCCCCACCCGCTGGCAGGTGGTTTAGGGTGCTCTGAGATACAAATCCCTGTGCTGGAATATCTTAGAATACAGCCACAGTTTGGCAAGGGGGGTTTTCTCAGCTCTCTCATCAGCTGGAGCCACCCAGCGATGCTGTTGTGATGCTGTAGATGATGAAGTCTCGGGAGGAAGTTCCTGCAATCCCTGAGAAACGTCTGCATGTGACACAGAAGGGTTTGGGAGGATCACCCGGCTCGTGGAGCAGGGATGGAATGCACTGCTGGAGGGGCTGTGCCCTGGGTGCTTTATGGGCTCCAAATTACCCAGCTTGGTCACCACCCAATGATGTCCCTCCTCGTAGGGTATTTGTGTGACTAACAGCCTGTTAAAGTCCTGTTCCCTGATCCCAGCGCTGATTCCCTGGAATCAGGAGGGTGGAAGTGCCCTTGACACCTTTCTGAGGGGTTCTGGCTCCCCAGAATCACGGACCCTGCTCTGAGGGGGGGTCCCAGGCACGGCTCCACCTCGCCAGGCTGGGCTGAGCCTCACTCGGAAATTCCCAGTGCACAGGATGGGGACGCCCCAGCTCTAGGGAAGCTCACCCTGCTCTGTGCTTCTCTCCAGGGTAATTCCAGCTCAAGCCTCTCAAAGGGAAGGCTCCCTCTGGGTCCATCTTTTCCCCGCTAGAACCACTCACTGAGTCCCACGACGCTTGGGATCTCCTCTTCTAGGTGAGCTGCACAAACAGCTGGGTTCAGAGAGAGGGACGTGGTCCCAGAAGGGAAAAGGTTGTCCCTGTATTCCCTGAAGGCAGCTCGGCACTGGGGCTCTGCTTTCTGCCCTCTCCTTCTTCAGTGAGAGGCTAGCAACCCCCACCCCCGTCTGCTTTACACGCTGGAGCTGAAATAAATGAAATTACCTTTAATTATTCTCATTACTTTCCCCGGGAATGCTGGAGTGAAAGGCAGCATTTAGTTGTGAGCTACAGCAGGGCTCTGCCCTTCCTCCTGCCCCCCAAAACACTGCCAGGGGCCCCTGGCTCCTGCCTCCAGCCCCTGGACACACACGGAGCTGCTGCTCCATCCCGGCAGGATGAAAGGAGGGGACGGGAGGGGAAGGACCCGGACAGCACAGAGGGCGAGGGGAGAGCGACGGGGAGCAGGGGTCAGGGCTGGGGGCTGGCAGGGGTCAGGGGTCGCAGCCAGGCAGGGCTGAGCTGCCCCTTTCCAGACCACCTCCAGCTGGAGGAGGCTCGGGGAGGGGGGAGAGCGGCAGTGCAGGAGAGTGGGGGGTGTTCTCACACCTTCACGGCCCATCAGAGATCAGCAGGAGGTGTCCGGCCACGGGGCACTTCCACCACATTGCATTCCCTGTTTGTCCATCCTGGGAGGTGCTGGGGGATGGATTCTAACTCTCCACAATGGGGAAAATCCCAGGCGGGAGGTGCTGCCTGTCCCACTCATGCTTGGAGAGAAACTGCCAGTTTAAGGATTTCTGGACCTGCAGCTTTGTGAGGTGCTGGCTGACACCTTCCAGCAGGTGTTTCCTGGGATATTTCAGTCCATAGGTCAGGCAGGCTGACTCGGGGGGGACTGTGAGGCTCTAAGGGGGTTCCTTGCCATGGACACCCACGTCATGTCTGTCCAGCAGTGAGCTGGGACCGCAGGGATCAGCATCTCCCACACATTCCTCAAAGCAGGCACCACTCTGATACCCTTGGCTCTTCTTTCCCCACCTCCTAGTGTGGAAAAAGAGGATTTTCCTCTTCCTAGCAGCAAGGCTGAGGGGCAATTCCTTATCTCCTGATCTGTGAAGGAAGGAGCACCTACCTTTGTACCCAGCAGAGAAGAAAAAGCAAATGAGACCCCCACCCCACGGCACTTCCCAAAATAGACCTTCCAAGAAATCTGAGATGTGGGGAAGGAGAACTGGGGGGCTGGGAGCCCCATTCCAGATGGACACTGGGCCATTCTTCTGGAGAAGGTCTTGTTCCCCTCCAAGGTCAGCCATAAGTGACACCAAACCCAGCGGGGCCTTTGGGAAGGAACCCCGAGACACGTTCGCTGTCAAATGGAATCTATTAACAGGGATTAGAGGCTTTTTCCCTCAATCCCCCCGTGACACCGTGATGGGCTGAAATTGCTGTGAAAACATCATTATTAAAAATGGGCCTATTAGTATTAGAATGGACAGAAGCTCCTTGCTAAATTTAGCAGCAGCCACCAGATCAGGGAGTGGAGGGGAAATGGCACCAGCAGCCCCAGGAAGGGGCTCTGGGAAACCTGGATGAGGTGGGAGCAGAGGGGGCTGGGGCATCACCAGCTCAGTGCTCAGCACGGGAAGCAATGTGGTTGCTTGGAAATGCAGCAAACACACCATCATCTGTGCTCCAGGTGCATCCAAGAAGCTGGAGATGCTCCAGGCATGCACATCGTGCTCCTTCAGGGAGCTGACCTGGCTGAGAGCATCACCATGGACACAGGGACACAGCTCAGAGGTCCAGCACCTCTAAACGGTTTAAGTGGAGGCTGGAGGCTCTCAGGAGCTGGAAGGATCGTGTCCCCCAGGAAGACACATCGTTCTGTGACCCATGAGGACACATCCCATCCCTGTGCCTGTTGGAATGGAGGCTCAGCACTGCCAAGCACAACCTGCTGCATCCCAGGATGCCTTGAATCCAATGAGTGTTTCCTGGGCTGGGCTGGAGAGCAGGAACTGGGAGTGGGGAGAGCAGGGAAAGCCTGACACAGCAGAGCCCTGACAGCACCAGGTTGGGCACATGGGCCTCTGCAAGCTGGAGCTAAACCCTAATTCCCTGGAATTTTAGGAAGGTTATTTTTTATTGTTGGGAAAGCAAAGCTGATGAAATCACACTGGCGATTCCTGCCCATTCCACACATGGATGGACTCCAAGACCATCTCTCCCCTCGAGTGTGCACAGATCCCTGGGCGTCCCGGGGCTTGGGAAGCTCCTGGGATGTGGGATCAGTCCCTGGTTGCTGCATCCCATCCTGGTGGGAACTTGTACCAAGGTTTCACAGCAATTAGCAGCACTTCCAAATCTTTACCTGCACAGGGACAGGATGGACATGGCTTTGTCACAGTGTGGCAAACTCCTGAGGGACACGGGGCAGCCTGGGGGTGCCCCCACACCCTGGGGATGGAAAACAGGCTCCACAGTTTGGGAAGCACCTCTCTGGAGCCAGCTTGGTTCTGTGGGAGGGCTCAGCCTGAAATTGTTGACAGGTTGGTATTCTTACTGAGAAATGCAGTTTTATGGAAATCAAAGTGTTCCTGGGGAATCTGCTGGTTCTGACAAAGTTTTTGAGAGGAATGTGTCTGAACAAATCACTTTAACTCCCTTGTTTTATTTTTCACAGAGGTAAAAATAACTCCTTGGATCTTTAGGTGCTATAAATCCCATACAATACAATTAATCTAATATTTATAATATTGCATCTTGCATTGACTTTGTCAACTGCAACATTTAGCTGTTGACAAAAGGACTCAAAAATTCTCTTTCATAAAGCAGCCAGGCTCACTCCCAGAATCCGAGCATGGAATTCCTCATGCAGGGCAGGGTCTGCTTGGGAAACAACCTGAGGATGTAAGCCCCAGAGGTGGGGATGCTGGTTTGGGGGGGCTGGTGGTGTTCAGCTCCCAAGGGAGGGATTGAGGGTGGGTTTGAGAACTGAGCCCCTGACACAGCACCCCCCAGTCAGAGTTCCAGGGATTTAACCTGAGTTTGCTTAGTCCCAGCCATTCCCAGGCTGTTGCAGAGCACCAGATGGTATCCGATCCCCAGCCCTTAATGTTGGCTTTGATAATCAGCTCCATGTCATTAGGATAATTAAGGCTCATTTGTGTGCAGGCTTTCCTTCAGTGTTCACTCCTCTCCTTCCTTCCCTTCCTCCCTCCCTTTGTCTTGCTTCCCTTCCCTTCCCTTCCCTTCCCTTCCCTTCCCTTCCCT
>CM031880.1:5608372-5796578 GCA_018697195.1 Certhia americana | reverse complement strand
TCCCTTCCCTTCCCTTCCCTTCCCTTCCCTTCCCTTCCCCTGCCTTGGCCTCCCAGATTCTGTTTGGGAACAGAATTTTCGGCAGGACCTGGAGCAGTAGGACAAGGAGTGATGGTTTTAAACTAAGAAAGTGGGGATTTATATGTGGTATAAGGAAGAAGTTGGTCACAATGACAGTGAAGAGGCCCTGGTATAAATTTTCCAGAGAAGCTGTGTCTGCCTCATCCCTGGAAATGTCCCTGGCCGGGTTGGATGGGACTCAGATCAACCTGGGATAGTGGCAGGTGTGCCTGTCCATGGCAGGGGGTGGGACTGGATGAGTTTTGTTCCCTCTCAGTCCAAACTATTCCATGAATCTCTGAAATCCAGACTCTCCCTGGACTCCGCTCCCTGCTGGCAAGGGTGATCTCACAACTCTGCTGCTAAAAGGTGCCCGAGGACATCACAACCCCCTTGTGGCAGCTGGGCTGTGCTTTCTCCTCGGCCTTCTGAGAGCACAAAGGTCCTTCAGAGCCACTTCTCCCTCAATCCCCATCCTCTGGGAACAGCTCTCACACTGCTCAAGGACCACCTCTGTCTAATCTGCGGGAGATGGACAAACGAACAGGACAGACAATGCAATCCCTCACCTGGGTTTACAAACAACTTCCAAGCTCCCCTGGAAAGCCCACATTCCTGTGGATGGGATGTCCATCTCTGGCAGCATCTCCAGCTCTCTGTGGGTGTCTGGTTTCTTCCCAGGGCCACAGAATTCATGGATGGGCACCAGAAGAGCTGTCGTGCCATCCCCTGGACACATCTCGGGCACATCCACCTCGGAAGAGGGGCTTTTTAATTAACCGTAGGAATAAAGCTGTGGCCAGTCCGTAACCATGGTGATGCAGAGCCAATCCCAGAGGATCGACAGCCAGCTGGAATATTTTTTGGATGGCAAATCTTCAGTCCAACATTTAATGGTGTTCGACTCTATTCGGGGAAACAATTACATGCTCCATTTTCAGCAGACTCAGCTGAACAATGGAGTCAATGAGGCAATTTCGGCACATTCTGCTCTCCTCGGAGCTGCTCCTCTGCCAGGCTGGAGCTGCAGACAGGTGTGGGGACACCCGGGGGCTGCATGTGACAAGATCCACCCTGACACATGATGCCACAGGTCCTCGCACTGGTGGCGGCCCCAGCACGTCCTCCTGGGCTTCCTTGGGTGGCCCAACCACTCAGCTCTTGTCCCAACCATCACCAGTGGTGGGTGGTTGGAAGGGTGGCACAAGGGACACTTTAGCTGCCTCCCTGGCTCTGCACACCTGGAGAAGGAGGTGTCCCTTGCTGGCTTTCCCCTTGCTCACTTTGGGGTCTCAGTCTCTCTCCTGGGGGGTTCCAACCTGGGAAAAGGAGGCTCAGGAGGGACTTTCTGGCTCTGCTGACAGGAGGGGGAAGTCAGGGGAGTCAGGCTCTGCTCAGGGAGCAGGGACAGGATGAGAGGAAATGGTCTCAAGCTGTGCCAGGGGATATTAGGAAATTCACGTTGGATATTAGGAAATTTGTTCATAGAAAAGGTGGTCAAGTCCTGGAACAAGGTAGTGATGGAATCACCATCCCTGGAAGTGTCCAAAAGAAGTGTGGATGTGGCACTTGGGGACTTGATTTAACGGTGGCCTTGGCAGTGCTGGGAGAATAGTTGGATTCAACCTCAGAGGGCTTTTCCCACCTGAATGATTCCATGATTCCACGATGCTTTGCTCTCCTCTTCCTGTGTGACAAAGCCACCTCTTTGTTTCTCACCTCTCTTTCCCAGAGCTCGCCCTTTCACAGCTCCGTGACCTCCTTTCTCCTTCAGGAATATCCTGTTCCCTCTCCATGTGTCACCACCATTGCACACCAACCCCGTGGCCTCCAGACACGCCGGCCACAGAAATGCCTTTTAAGGCCTGCTGGGATTTAATTAATTGCTGCCTTTATTTTATTAGGATAAAAAATGCAGGTCTGGAAAATCTTTCCGAGGATGACATCAGTGTCTTCAGCTGAGTTTGGATTTGGTTGGTGTTATTTTAGCTATTCAAGGAATGTGAGGAGTAGGGGAGCTTGGTGACTCTTTCCCTGCCACCACGCCTTGCTCAGGCTTGTTTTTCCCTCTCCTTGACCTCAGCACATCCATGGAATGACAGTCCACCCTGACCTTCTCCATACTGTCCTTTCTCTCCGAGGAATTGGTTCCCATGGTGGTTCAGCTGATCCCTGGTACTCAGGACAGCCTTGTCCTCCGTGGCATTCCCTGAGGTTCATTATCTCCTCTCTTCCCCATCCCAGCCCTTTCACCTCCGGCTTTGTAACCATGGGCAGGGCCAACAGTGAATGGACAAGCCTGCTCTTGCACAATTGCTCCACGAGAACATTCCTTGGATTCGCCATGGGCGTTTCCTCAGCAGTTTAGAGCAGAGGGGCTCTTTGGGATGCCCATCCCAAGACCTTTTCCAGCCTCTTGAGGTCGGGAAGACAAGAACACAGCGTTGATTGTTTTCTAAATGCCATCTACCAGCTGGGCTCCCAAATCCCTGCTTATTCCTGAAGATTCAGGCTCCTGCTCTCCCAGTGATTCAGCTTGCATTGATGGAAGAGCTTAATTAGTGTTACTCAAATGAGGGTTACTCAACTGGATATTCATCCCCATAGGAAGAGCTCTGTCTCCTCACTCACCTTTCCCGACTCTTTTGGGAAAGCCACCTCCAGGATTTATTGCAGGTTCCGGCGTGTCCCATCTTGAAGGGAAAGATTTGCCTTCAGGGCAGGATGGAACCATCCAAGAGCCTCCTCTTCCTCCTCCTCTTCCTCCTCTGACTCTGCTCTTTCTCCACCTGCCCGTGAACCTTTGGCAACACCACACTCCTGGGGCTTGGAAAGGGCCTGGAGAAGAGAGGAATAAAAGCAGGTTTTTCCTGAGGTTTTACACATTTCTGCTGGTAGTCCTTGGCCTGGGGAGGATGGTGAAGGAAAGGATGGAGATGCTGTCTGGGTATGGCTGTGGTGGGACAGCCTTGGAATGACCCCCTAAGAGCAACTCCACCAAAAATGAGTTTGGCCTTTTGCTTCCATCATTGAGGAGAGGATAAAAGGGAGAAAAAGAGGGAAAAGGGAAGAGCCAGTCTGGGCTGAGAATAAATTGTTTATCTGTATTTTCCATGAAGCATCAGCAGTTCTTTAAAGAGGACAAAACCAGAGGGACCTTCCAGAGAAATCCTTGTAGGGGCTGGGGAGGTCTAATTAGTTTCTATATTTGACCAATGTAAAAGTTTATCTAGAAGCCTCCTGTATTTTTTAAATATGACATCAACATCTTTGCCTTAGCTTTGATTGTCCTTAACGTCCAGGTTTTATTATTATTATTCTTTTTTAAAAAAATGTTTCAAAAAAATAAAAGGAGAATATTTACTCAAGGCATAAAAATACCCCTGAATTCTGATGGCTTTGGCAGGGAAGTGGTGGCCCTGTTGCTTTTCCGTGTGATAAATCCTCCTGCTGCCATGCTGCTCCCACCCCAGATCCAGAGATTGTTTAATTTTCAGCTCGATTTTGAAAACCCAAAATGTTTGGAGCCCAGTTAATGTCGTATTAATTTTCTAAGGCAGCAAGGCAAAGTGGCTCCTAACATAAATATTTTACCAACCATTTATAAATAGCGTGGCTGCTCGAAAAGAACAACACCGTTGATCAGGAAGCTTTGGAAGCTCCGTGCTCGGTGCCAGAGGGATGGAGGGATTCAGGGTGGGAGATGTCGGCAGCCACTCCAGTGTGCTGGAAGCTTGTCAGAGCTGGAATTTTGTTCCTCTTTCCCCCCTATTTTTTTGTGTCCTGGAGTTGATTGTGCAGCTGTTCCTGACTGTGGGGAAATCCGTTCTTGATGTGCTCCCATCCTTGTCCTGCCTGGATGAAGGCTGGATGTTGGCACTGCTGGAATAGGCACTGAAAGATTGAGGGCACCACAAATCCTTTCTGTGTTCACTTCTCCAACCCTGACCTGAGGATTCGACGAATTCTTCCCCTTTTGATGTTGGAATTTTCTTTGGATCAGAGGTGGCAGCTCTCTCTAATCCATACCCACCCTGGAACCTTCCATGTGCCAAGAGATAGGATGGAGGGATGGAAAGAACTGGAAGAGGAGACACAGGGAGGGAAAGACTTTGTAAAATTCACCTTTAAATGAGTGAAAACAGCAGTACTCAAACCCTGGCCCTTTGTGGAGAGAATAATCCCCCTTTCAGTTGTTAACGGGAAGGAATTAAAACAAGGATTTGGCTCTTCTCTCTTCAGAGCAGGAACAATAATTCCGTAAGTACATCTTGGGAAGGATTCCAAAGTATTGGGAAGGGACGGTAATAAAATTGGACAGGTACCTTGGAGAGCAGGAATGGGATGTAATGGCCTGCATGGACCTGGCCCTGCATCCTACTCCTGCCTCTGGAGCAGGCCAAGGGAGAGAGGGTCTAGGGTGGAGAATGATAAAAGGAAAAGACATGGGATGGGATGGGATGGGATGGGATGGGATGGGATGGGATGGGATGAAATTGGGAAGCCTCTTCACCAAGCTGAGCTCTGTGTGGGCCTCTGGAAATGGTGGGAGGTGTGGAATGTGCAATGGAGGCAGGAACACGGCAGAAGGAACGGGACAGAGCCTTTGGAGTTTGACTTGGATCAAAGAAGCCAAAAGCCTGTCCCTGACCCTTGCAGTGCTTCCCTTCAGCTGGAGGCTGAGCTGATAATTCCCTCCCTTAGGAAAATTCACCAGGGAGGCAGAGTTATTTCCTTCTCAGATTGTGGGATTTTATGGCTGTTTGCACAATTCCTGGATCACGTCAGCCAGGAGCAAACTGGGATGAGATCTCCACCTTTCTGGGAACATGTGGGAAAAGCAAACACAAGGATATGACCTTCCCTCACTGCATGGACAGCTCCTGTTCGTGGCGAGCTGGTTTCACCCAGGGCAATCAGGGAAGTTTCCCTGCCTTCCATCCCCACCCTTCCTTCTGCAGGCATTCTGTGGGACATTTCCCTTCCCAGACTTGGTGCTGTGTCCTTGTCATCGCTGGGTTCACATGAACAGTCTGGCATAGGAGGAATTGCAGGAGCCAAACCGCTTCCTGCCCATGGATGCAGCATCGGGAGGAAGATGTCAGCTGGTGACGGGAAGCACCACGAGTGTGGTCGGAGTATCCAGGGATCCCGGGATGTAAACACCAAACACACACAGGGCTGCCAGAGCAGAGGGGGTGGAATGAATAGCACAGGCTCCGTGCCAGCTTCCTTGTGGCACATGGAGTTTGGGGCTGGCACAGGGTTTGGGGGGGACAGAGAATGCCTGGAGTGTTTGGGGAACTCTGGGGATTGTGGTTTGGGTCTCTCAGGTCCCCCAGCTTTCCCAGGGGGGTCTCCAACCCGAGCTGGGGGCAGAGGATCCATGCAAGATTTCCTGCCAAAATGCTGGCAGCCCTCTGGGCTCCTCCTGGAATGTGGCAGCAGCTCCATCCTGAGCAGCTGGGGCAGGACCGGGGTTCCTGCAGCCCAACAATAGCAGAGCTCAGGCCAGCCTCAGAGCTCTCTGCCACCCTGCTGTCCCCGGACATGCCAGGGACGCTGGGACTCCAATCCAAGCCTGGATGTTTCCTGCATCCTCCCCTTCTGTCCCCCCAGCCTGTCTTGTCTGCATCCGATGCTCCAGCAAGTATTAATAGAGTTGCAATGTCTGACGTCTCAAAGGAATCCCCTGTTGGGTAAAAGCTGCTCTGGGAGCTGGTGGTGGAATGGCTCATCCCTTCCACCACGGCATTCCCGGCTGCTCCCGGTGCAAGCCCTGTGTGTCACGGGGCTCCTGGATTTCAACCTGAATTCCGGGGGTTTGGGGGTGCACCACATCCGCCCGCTTGAGCATTTAATGGGGTTTTACTTGGGGTAGTTTTACAACTTTAATGCACTTAGCACTAATTTGGGGAAGTTTAATGCCAAACACATAAATGTTGGATGGGAGACGGCCGAGGTGTTTTACGGCCTCTGGGAATTACCCAAAGTATGTGGGGCTCGTTTTGGCTTCTGATATCACTCAGCACAAAATTCCCGGTGCCTGGCCAGGTGCCAGGCGCTGGGGCTGATGGATGGCGGTGGCACTCTCAGAGCAGTGACCGTGGCCATACATAAACCCCAGAGCCAGGCAAGGCTCAAAGCCTCGTTAAAGCCTTCCCTAATCTGGCAGGATCAGATTTGCCTGGTGCACTCGGAGCCTCTCCCACTCCCAGCCTCTGGTTTGTGTGGTCGCCTCAGTTCGTGTTGTGGGGAAAGTGGAGACGGCTCCGGCGCAAGGAAAACACCCCGGGAGGCTGGGAGGGGGAACCCACAGGGAAAACGGAGCAGGACGTGCTGGAGCAGGAGCCAGCCGAGCCAGCACTGTGTCTCTGCCCATCCTGTCACACCTCTTCCATCTCCAGGAGTCCATTCCTCTGCATCCATGGTCTGGAGGATGGAAATGCCTGTTTTCCACATGGCAGCGTCTCCTGTGGAGTGAAGGATTGCTCCACTGTCAAGGCCAAAGTTAGGACAAACTGGCTGAGTCCTGGATGCAGTGAATCCAGGAGAATAAATCCAGTGGGATGAAGGATCTACACAAGCCCGGGGCAGGAGGATGAACACACAGCTGCCATGTCCTCTGGAGGAGTTTTGCAGAACTGTGGAAAAGTTGCTGCCTCTTTGGAGGAAAGGATTTGGCTGTGGGTTTGAGCCCAGCCTCACTCCCCAGGCTCTGAAATCAGCCTCATTTATATCAACCCCATCATGGGAAAGCCAGTGGGGACAAGGATGGCTTGGAAAAAGAGACTCCCAGAGAACATCCTGATGGATGCTCAGGTGTGGATGCCAAGAGGGAACTGTTCTGTCTGGATCATGTCCTGGGAGCAGGCACTTCCCCAGACTGCAGGATGCTCCTCTTTCCTGGGGAAGGAGATGACTTTCATTCGGCCTTTTCTCCATGCAGGAGGGATCAGCAGTTCCCTGGGAGCATCCCACACAGCTCGCCCTGGGCACAGGGAATGAGCAGGGGAAGTACCACCTACAGTCAAGAAAGAAACTACACCCCAAAACCTTGGTTTCTTCCTTAGTCCTTTAATTTTGCAAATGATCTCATTCCTGGGCTAAGCAGGCTCTCCCTTCCTCAGCTAATCCCAGGGTAGCTGAGTGTAGGAAGTTTTGGGTGCTCTCCCTGCCCCAGATTCACTTGTTATGAGTCAGAAAAGTCTTCTCCCAGCCTTGTCCTTCAGGTAACTCCTGTGAATGGTGCCTACTGAGCAGGCTGCAAGCATTAATTTGTCAGTCATGTCCAGTCTGTTGTTCTGCTTCCGGGATTTGGGATGAACTGAGCCAAAGGCATTCAATGCCTTTTCCAGGGCCAGCAGTGAAACCAGCTGGATCACTTGGGCTACCAATTCCCAGTCCTGTGCTTCCTCCAGGGAGATGTGGCAGCTCCCACTGCAAAGGCTGGGATAGCTCTGAGTGGGACAAAGCTTGGGAAGCAGTCTGGGAATGCTGGTGATTGAGGCTGGAGTGAGGGGACTGAGCAGAAGGAGGAGAAGGAGGAAAGGAGGAAGGTTAGGGTTAGAGCAGAATTAACAGCAGGGTGACCATGGGTGCTTCATTGCACCCTCCCACCTGCACTGCTGCTGCCTGGGGCTTCCAAAGGGTGGCCCAGCTGGAGTCCCAGGAGCTCCATGTGACCCCAGCATCTCAGCAGGGACAGGGAGAGGGGATGGGATGGGTCATGTACCAACCCCACCCCTCTGGGAGCTGTCACAGGAGGTGTCAGCTGGATCCCTGGGTGTCTGTGCTGCTCCTGACATTGCAACCAGATTTTCCCACCTCTCCTTTTGCTCCTGGTGGAACCTGCTGCTTTATCATTGCAGGCCAAGGGGCAGATCAGCCCCACAGCTCTGGCAGAGCAGTTGGGAGCTGTTGCCCTCACACAGCCTGGTTAATCCGGTTATCCTGTAACCAAAGAGCTTATCTGCTCCTGGAGCTCAGCCAGGGACTTCTGCTTCCTCAGCACACAGCCCTGGGCAAGGGACTGCCCTGGGCTGTGCAGTGACCCCAGCACAGCTTGTCTGAGCCATCCTGGCACTGATTTCCATCAAGGCACATCCCAGACACTCGGCCAAGCGGGGAGACTTTGCTGTTCCCCAGCAGCCCTGCCGAATTCCACCGGCGCAGCCAACCTCACCATGCACGGTGTCCTGCTGCCCACCAGGACTGCTGTCACTTCCCATCCCTGCTCCTCAGCTCCACAGGGAGTCCATCCAAGTCATCTTTCCTGTAAGGAGGATTTGTTCCCTTTCCCATGGAGGAAAGGAACATGGAGCTCTGGCAGTGCCTTGTGCCTGATACCTCAGACAAACTCTTCCATCCCATGCTCTGCAGAGCCACTTGTGCCTGGAGATGGTTTTAAACCCATTACACTGGCTACATTCTCCCTGGGGAATTCCCTCACAACCCTGCTATTCCTTCCTTTAATTTTATGCCTTTTCTTCCGTCATTTCTTTTAATTACTTAAAAACCACCCCAAAATGAAATTGCATCGAATAAATTCATGCTCCCAGGAGAGCCCCAAGAAGCTGCAGGAAGTTCAGAGGAAATATATCCCATGTCTCTGGGATGCTCTGGGAGCTTTGGCAGGAGGTGCTGGGCAGTCTCAAGGATCATATTCCATTTTTCCTTCTGGGAATCTAATTTATGGTCTCCTGGTCAGGATGGTGAGGAGGAGGGTGATCTGGGAGTGCCTTCCTTTGTTCTGCTGTGGCACATTCAAGAAAGGTTGATCTAAGGGAGACCCTCTGCCTGCTGAGAGCTGGGAGAAGGAGAAAAACATGGAAAATCCATGGCAGGGCACAGCTGGGCCCCATGGCAGACACACTTTGCTCCATGTCCAAGCACAAAACTCATGGGCACAGCCTCCTGCTCCAAGGCCAGAGTGAGCTGCCTTGGCACCTTGGAAGCAAACCTCCCTTCCTCAGCAGCTGGAAAAGTTTTTTCTTTTGTTTTCACTCAACACAAGCCTTGCCCTTCTTGTTCCACTGCTGGCTGTGACTCAGAGCTGTGCAAGAGGCAGCAGGATGGGCTCGGGGCTGCTGGACCTGCCGTGGCCAGCCCAGGGCACACATGGGCTTGCCCAGTGCCAGCCCAGCCCCAGACCTGCACACAGACAGGGATCAAGCAGAAATAAAGCTCTTGATCAAAGATTTTCCCCGGGCAGGGGTTGGGGATGGCACAGAAACCCTGCAGCATCCAGGCTGCTCGTCCTTGTGTCCCTCCCTGCCTTCTCCTAAAGTGCTGCTTTGGGGATGCCACTGTCACCAGTGTCCCTGACTCATGTCATTGAGCCACAGGTGTGTGGGGACCTCCCTGCTGTCATAGATTGATGGAATAGTTTGGGTTGAAAGGGATTTTCAGGATCATCGAGTTTCACTCCCTGCCATGCGTTTACCTCCCACTGGACCAGCCCTGTCCCACATGGCCTCCTCCACTCTTTCAATCCTAGCACATCCCGCAGCCACTGTCCCCTGGGGAGAGAGGGAAGGGTCTCCAGGGCCTCCAGGGACCTTGTCCTGCCATGCAGATCACATCCTGCCATGTGGCTCATCCCTGCCCCATCCAGCCTGGCTGGGCTCCCTGCCATGGGCAGCACATATCCAAGGTAAAAGGCTTAGTCCCCACACCACAAACCCCACAGAGTTCTGGGGGGGGACACTGGGGCAGAGAAAAACCAGCAGAGCTCCAGTAAAACCAGCATCGTGTGCTGTGCTCCGTGTCCGGCAGTGAGGGGTGCAGGGACAGCCCTGCGCCATCCCGCTGCCAGCTCCGGCATTCCCATCACACCTGCACATGAATGAAGGAAAACAGGACATCAATTACTCCGGGCAGGGATGGGAATGATTGTTCAGGCGGGCTGGGAGGGTCACCCCGGTGTCGGCTGCTCACACCTCACATCAGGTGAGCAGAAATGTTAATTGGAAAGGTCCGAAATTCCAGCCCTGCTTGCTGCGAGGTGACAACAGGGAAATGGACACTAAATGTCCCCCAGTGGCAGCCCCGGGGACACGGGAAAGCCCCAGTCTGCTGAGCGGGTGGCACTGCCCCGGCACAGGGACAGATCCCGCTGGGAGAAGGGTCAAAGCCAGCAGAGAGGGACAGAGCCAGGAGCGGGACGGGACAATCAATGCAGGATGTGACACTGTAAACCCTGACCCAGCTGCTGCTCAAACACACCAGGCCACAAGTCCTTGGCATTCCCACGTCTCGCTGGGCTCAGGGTCACGTTCACAGCAAAGGTGAAGCCAGGGAGCCCTGATACCTCTTTATTCAATCCCTGGGAGAGGGAGGAGTTCAAATCTTCGAATTTCACCTGAACATAAAACTGGGAAAACTATCATTTAATAAATAAACAAATTGTCTTTAAAAAAATCTCACTCACAAAGCTTGGAAGTGTTTTTTGAGGCATTTTGGTTTGATTTTGATGTTTCAACTCAGAGGAAAAATGCTAAAACTGAACTGGGACCCCTGGACCTCGCAGTGTTTTCATAATTATTCACCAAACACGTCGATGAAATATAAATGTTTCCACAAAGCCCTTCTAGTGTGTGGAATCAGCATTTCCTGACTCCAGCATTCCACTGGAAAGTGTTTGGTCACCTCTCAAAAATGTCTCCTCTGAGCTGATCGTACCCACCCTGCCCCTGCTGCCCTTTTCCTTGGAGCACCCAGGCTGCTGCTCCCACCCCAGCTCTGTGCAGAGGACTTTGGATGGGGGAGGAAATATTGCAGAAGCTCTAGTGGATAATTTTAATTTCCTTCCCTGCTGGGAAGCACAAGGCTGGGGTCTGTTCCCAAGCTTGGGGGGAATACCTTGTCTTGCCCAGCCACTCCCTCCCAGGCTCTCCCAGGATTCCAGAGCTGTGTCAGGATCCCATAATGTGTTGGATCAGACCAGGAGGCTTCTCTGCTCCACAGCCAGAGTGGGATGACAGGAGGTCAGAGGGATGAACTCTCCTTGCTCCAGGTACCCACCCAGGACACCTTGGATCTGGGGCAGCAGCCAGCAATGCCATCTCCATGGATTCCACAGCTCAAGCAGGAGCTGGGAATCTCCCTGGTGGGGTGAGCTCTGCAATGCCACAGCATTTTGTCTCCCTCAGAGACTTCTCAGCCTCTTTACTGGGACCATTCCTGGTTTTGGGGTGCCTTTGAAAGGCCGTACTCCAACAGAGGGATGCAGCAGCAGAACACGGATACTTGGCGCCCCGTGTTTCTGAGGGGACACAGGGGGGATTGGGATGACCCTGATGAGATGAGAGGAGGGGAATGTGGGAACAGATGGATTCTGTGAGAACCTCCATCCATGAGAACTCCGTTATCTCATCCATAAGATAGATGGAGCTCTTTGGGAAGGATCCTTCCCATGTGGTGGAGGTGAAGAATCCTGAGCTCCACAGGCTCCAGGCTCTTCCCAGGGCTCTGCAGCCCCCCCAGCTCCCCGTGCCAGCTCTGTGGCTGCTCCCAGTGCTGGGGCCATGAGCTCTGGCAGCCGGGAGCAAGCGCTGGCACAGGGAGCTGGGCCATCTCACCTCTGGTGATTAATTATCCCCTGAGCCTGCCACCTCCTTCACCTCCAGCCATAATTCAAAGGTTCTTAAAAAAGCCGTGTTTTTCTTCTCCCTGTACCATTTAATTAGTTACACATGTCCCCGGGACAAGTCTTTTTTTTTTTTTTTTTTTTTTTTTTTTTTTAAATGGAGCACTTGGAAAATTAAAAAGAAAAGGTGATAAGGCTTCCTCATTCCTGGTTACCCTCTGCTCCCAGCTCCCAGGGTGTTGGTCCCTTTATACCTGGGGATGGATGGGGGTGCCCGAGGGGCACTGGGAGGCTTGCCAGGGGGGAGCAGCCCCTGATCTCCACCCTGTGTCCTCCCCAAGGGGCTGGAGGGATGGTGGGTGCTCACCTGCACCATCGCCTGCTGCTCCTGGCAGGAATAGCCCAGGAGAAGCTGTCCACGCCCCACTGCCCACACCCCACACTCTGTGTTGTAAAGCTGCCTGGGAGCATTTGCATCACCTGCTCCTTCCCCACCTGCACCCACCTTTGGGAAGAAAAGGAGGAGAAAATCCCAAACCCGCCTGGAAGGAAGAAAGGCCAAACCCATCTGGCCCAATCCTGCTCCTGTGGATGGTGCCTTTTTCCCTGCTTTTTACACTGCAGCAGGTGAAAACAAAGGGTCCTGTTTCCCATTTATATAAATAAATAGCTAAATTCCTATAAATATCTCCATATATAGAGATATCTCCTCCTATGCAGGACTCCCCTAAGTCCTTATGGCTTCAGTGGATTTCTTGTCGAAGATCAACAGAGAACTCCAGAAGGGTTTGGGTTGGAAGGACCTTAAAGCCCATCTCAAGGAAGGCAGGACCTGCCAACAGCCCTGCTGGTGTCCCTTCAGCTCCAGGTTGGCCATCCTTGGCCATTCCCAGGAAAATGGACCCTCTTTTGTGAGGGGCCGTGTCTTGTTCCCCCACATCCTGGCCAGAGAATTTGGACCCAGCCCAGGCTCTGCTTGTTCAGGATATGCTGTTCCCTGTCAATGCTCCAACACTTTCGTTTCCATCCAAAAACACAAGACAAAACACAAGTGGGGAGAGCTCAGGCGGCCTCAGCCCAGCCCTGGAGCGGGTGCTGTGAATTCATCCGGAGTGGAATCTGTGTTTGGAGATAAGTGCAGGAATTCAGCCTGGGATGAGGGGTTTGCAAAGCCCCTGCCAAGAAACGTTTGCTTTAAAGGAGGAAAAGTCCCCAGCCCAGCTCTCTCCTCCTCATTACCACCATGACCAGCCTGTGCTCAGTGTCCTGCACGCTGCCACTGGCATGTGGCACAAGGGGACAGTGGCCAGCTCATGCCATAGCCCCCCTGCTGCCCTCTGCAACGTGGAGGTGTTTCCAGGCTGTGCCAGCTGCCCCCCAAACTTAGTCCCCAAACTGGATGACCTCAGCGTTGCATCACGGTGTCTCTCTTGGAATCTCACGGCTCCCATCCTGGTGGGATGTGGTGGGAGAGGTTTCAGCTTCTTATCGGTGCCTTGAGGCACCCCAAAATCCACCTGGGCCTCCACCCTGGAAAAGCATGGGGGGGATGAGCCCTGAGCCCTGCTCCCTTCCCAGTGAGCTGGAGATGAGTCCTTGCTGGAACCCACCTGGTTCTGCTCTGTGTGCTCTGAGCTCCAGCCACGCCACACTCCACATCCCTCACCTGCCTGGAGTGGGAGAGAGGAAAGGAAAGGGGAGGGAGAGACAGGTCCCCAGGAAATGGGGATTTATGGTCACTTGTGACAAGTGCAAGGGACTCACAGAGACCTCCAGGTTTTATGAGCAACGTTTGAGGCTTGACTGGCTGCTTAAACACAGCTCAGCTAATCCCAGCACAGCGTATCCAGCACAAATTGGAAAAGGTTTAGTGGGAAGACAAGGGGAAAATGAGAGCATAAAACATATTTTACATCGTGTCAGAGGAATATGTAATTTACAGTAAAAGGATGTTAAACAAACACCAGAGGCAACCACAGGAACAGAGACGGAGCTGCTTCCCTTTGGGCAGCAACGGGGGGATTCTCCAGAGCATGGAGAAAGGGATCAGCTGGGAGTGGCATTTCTGCTCCTCTCCAGAGACACCCTGTCAGTGGGACAGCTGCACCCGGCAGTGCCAGGGCAGGGACACAGCTGCACCCCTGCGGTGAGGCAGAACAGGAGGAGAATTCCCAGGGCTCTTCATTTTTACTGGACTTCTCCTGGCTGGGCTGTGTCTCTGCCTCAGCCCCTCCTGTGCTACTCCAGCTGGGGAATGGCTTCCCCCTGCCAGAGAGCAGGGTTAGATGGGATATTAGGAGGAAATCTTCACCATCTGCAAGGGTGGTGAAGCCCTGGCACAGGTTGCCCAATGCAGCTGTGGCTGCCCCATCCCTGGAAGCATTCAAGGCCAGGTTGGAATAACCTGGGATAGTGGAAGGTGTCCCTGCCCATGACAGGGGGGTGACACTGGATGAGCCTTAACCTTCCAACCCAAAGCATTCCATGATTCTGTGGCACGGAGCCCCCAGCCCCCAGAGAGTCCAGGCAGGCACAGGCAGGTGGCTGTTCCAGGAACATGCTTCCCTTGGGATCAGCCCAGAGAAGCACTCATCCAGCTGCTCTCCCTCACCTGCCCATGGGAGGAGATAGAAACCAGCCCAGGTGGGAGCAACCTTGGTGGTGGCAACACAGCCTTTGCTGCAGGGGCTCTGGGAAGCTGCATTTCCTGGAGAAAGGAGCTTCCATCTCCATCCTCCACCATTAGCATTGCTGAAGAGAAGTGTCAGGTCCTGGCTGGAAGAAAAGCAGCTCTGGCAGGATAATGAGCCAGCCCTTAGGCCAGGCTGGGCTCCCAAAGGCTGTGGGAGCTTGGGGGTGATCCTGCTTCCCCTCCCCAGCTGCCCTGCCCTGTCCCTGCCAGGTGTTCCTGTGCTGGTGCCAACACCTCGTCACCTCCCTGCCATGACCCTTTTCCAGCACTGAAGCACAATTAGGAAGCTGCTTTTACCCCTGCTGTGTCCATCAGCTGCTTCCTCCACTCTGCTGGCTCTGACCTTCCTCTTCTCCTCTGCCACAGAGCAGCCCAAGGCTGTCGGGAATGGGCAGAGCAGGATGCTGGATTGCCACTCCTGAGGACACAGTGTCTCCATCCCCACCTCTCAGCCCCAACAGGGGTGGCACTGGGGGGTCAGACAAGTCACCCCCCTGACCAACAGAGCTGTTTGGTGCCTCTGTGTCTTCCTGCCTGGAGAAATTCCGGCTTTCCTTCACCACGGGCTCCGTCCCGGCTCTCCCCAGCAGCCGCGGGCTACCAGGAAATTTATTAGACTTGTAAAACTTCAGGGCTCAAATCTAATTGTCTCCTTCTCCCCCTGCTCCCTGGAGGGAAGCTCCTTGATTTAAACCCCAATTCCAAGCCCAGCCAGTGTGTCAGCACTCAGAGTTCAAAGTCAAATGAGCCATTTGTGCCAGGGCCAAGGGATAATTGCAGCTCCTGAGGATTTGGGAACTGGAGCAGCTCCTGTCCTGACAGAGAGGTATCATCTCTTGTTTGGGGACACCAGTCCAGCTCACTGGAGCTGACTGGAACAGAGCAGAGACTTCCCAGTTCACTGTGGCAGCAGGAACGTGGTGTTTGTTCTACAGAACAAGCAAACGCTGCAGTGAACACAATTCTTCTGCCATGGGTTCTGCCCAACCCCAAAATTTGTAGAGGGGCACAGAAACATCTGTGAGGGGACTGAGGTTGGATTAACAGCATGAGGGCGGCCAGCACAGCTGGGTTTGCTCACCCACAAAAAGCAGCACTTGACGGGTGGGAAATGGAGATGGGTGGAGAAAAAAGGTAGCTCAGAATTGAAGGAGCTGAAGGTTTGGGTTGGGATTTAACCCCAGCCAGGAACTCAGCCCCACTCAGTCCATCACCCCCCAGTGATCCACAGTTGGCCCTTCCTCCAAGTCTTTTAGGGAACAAGGACACTCCTGAGCTTGGGATCAAGATCTCTGTGGAAGTGAGGGCTGGGAGTTCAGGGCTGGGTTGCTGTGGGGTGGCTCCTGCATTGGGGGATTTTTGAGCTGGACCAAAACTGGTGAAAACTGGACCATGGAGGAAGGGATGTTCCGCTACAGGCTTGGGGATGACCCAAGTGTTTTTTCCCCTGTAATTCCCAGCAGGACTCCTGCCCAGTGCCCTTGCTGTGTCTGTTGTGCCTCACTGAGAAGTGATGGGACGCTGCTTCCAGCCCTGCCTGCTCTGTGTCCCCACACCATGAGGCTTTTTGTGGGACTGAGTGCCTTCGTCTGATCCCTTGACTGGAAAACCACCCTGAGCTCCCTAAATCCCTTCAGCCTTTCCCATGGCTTCACACAGGCTGTTTAATTGGGCAATTCTGTGTTTATCTGGGGGTTATCCTGGCAGGGATAGGGCTTCATGGCAGTTTATAATCCCAGGCTCTGTGTCACCAGCTCCATCAGCCACAGCCACTGGGGGTTTGTTGCCTGAAGCATCTTTATTCCAGCAAATGATAAACTCCAGAAGATTTTGCAGCTCTGCTTGGGCAAGAGCAATCCCATTTCCCTCTTCGCTTCCCTGTTGAAGATAAACTTTATTTTTCCATTCCTCAACTTTCCCTGAGCCATGCTGGCCACGGCAGAGCTTCTGGGCTGAGCACATTCCTTCCCTCCACATCCCATCCCCATTCCAGCTTGGAGAGGTTGGGGATGATGCCATGGAGGTGCTGCAGGGCAAGAGCACCACTCCTAGAAGTGTCCAAAGCCACGTTGGATGGGGCTTGGAGCAACCTGGGCTAGTGGAATGTGTCCCTTCCTGTGACAAGGAGGGGAATGAAATGGACTTTAAGGTCTCTTCCAACCCAAACAATTCCATGATTCCCAAAAGCTGATGTTGAGCCCAGGGAATGTGGCTGCTGCTCCTGAGGGCTCAGACCTTGCCCCACTGAAGGATCCCACATGATGTGTGAACTTGCAGCCCTTCCTGACTCCCAGGTTCCTGGGCCTCGCAATCTGCTCCCCAGCAATTTGCAAATCAAGAAAGGAAGTTAAAATTCCGTCTCCAGAAATAGCTGATTCCTGGGTTTGCAGCTTGTCTGGGAGCTGCTGGCAATTTTGTCATTTGTAGTTGGGAGAAGGAAGGGGGGGGAAAAAAGGGAGAAATAAGAAAATGCAAAATCCAATGAGGGCAGAAAGCTGAAGTCTGGAATTATGTGAGGAGCCCAGGAGATGCTTGGAGGGGTCCAACGCCCTCTAAGCCATGGTCCCCAGGCACTGTGCCATGGAGGGAGGTGACAACAGCCCCTTCTTGGACAGCTCTGCCATGCCAATCCATCACAGTGCCTCTCATCCAGGGAAATGAATGGATACAGCACCGGGAGTGGATCAGGGGAGATTTATGGGGAGGGATTAAAAGAACTAAATATCCAGAGCTGGGTGGGGAGATGTTTAAAGGAAAGGGCGCGTGTGTGCAGGCAGGGAGTGAAAAGTGTAATAACACTCTATAAATATTTGAAGGTGGAGGCACCAGCAGCAGATTGATTTATTTGTGGCTGTGGAAATGAGATGAGGCTATGGAAGAGGGATGGGAGAAGCCAGAGCAGTTTCCCTGAAGAAGGAGCACGGATCCCACCACCTGGAGACAGGTGGAGGTGCTGAGAGGAGGCAGGGAATGTGGGATGCCTGATTTGGGCTGAGTGGCCTCTGGTGCTCCAGTTCAGAGCACGATGCTGGTGGAGATGGTTTGGACTCTGCTGACTCCATCAAACTCAGCTCCGTGAGCTTTTCCATTCATCTCTTCCCGAACAGCACCCAACAACGCCTGAACTGTTCCTCCTCCTCCTTCTCCTCCTCCTCCTCTTCTTCCCCCCCTCCCAGCCCCTCGTGCTGCCAAGCTGTTCATGTGTAAGAACAACATCTTGGGCAGGACGCGCGCTCCGAGTCCTTCCCGCTTTCTTGGCGGCTCCCCGGCCCCCTCCCAGCTCGGTGTCACGTTGTCCCTGCCGAGTGTGCCACGCTGGGTGGCAGAGCCTGGCTGGCATCGGCGGCGCCGCGAACGCGACAGATGGGAGCGAGGAAGGCTCGCTCCGCCTGTGCCAGGGTGAAAATGGCTCAGCTGCAAATGAATATTTCCAGAAACCTCTCCTTCCCTGCTTTATAATTATGAGCAGATTTTCTTGGGGATAAAAGGGAGGCTGGTTTCAAAAAAGAACTGACCCTGTGTGGGAAGAACGGTTTTCTTCTTGGAAAAATTATGGTGACTTGAGTGAGTTTAACTCTTCTGCTTCCTCCAGGCAGGAGAGGATTCTCTGCGTCCAAATTCCCATCAGTCAGCCCCGAGCCTGAGGCTTGGCTGTGGCAACTTCCCGGCACAGGAACAGGAGGCTGTTTTAAACCAGCCAGTTCCTCTTTCAGGCTCTGTGTGGGGGGCTGTGACCCCATGGGAAGCCCCTCCTTGGAAGATCCTGGAGCATCTGTGGCAGGCAGGACTCTACACATGAAGGTCTGGGAGCCACTGGTGGGAGGGAGGACATGGTGGTGTTGCCTGGTGATGGCTGTGGGGGTCCCTGCTCTGCTCTGTGGTGCCCACTGGGGCTATTCCATGAGGAATTCCAGCTGGAGAGACCACTCTAGGTTGGGTTTGTGTACTGAAACCCAACCTGGAATTCTCTGGGAGGCACCTAGTTCTGCCCAGTGGGGGCTGGGCCAAGCACTGGGCTCCATCCCACCTATGGGAACTTCTGCCAATGCACATTCTACAGGGACAGAGGGAGGGGAGGCAGCTGGGAATGAGCTGAGAGATGTCCATGGTGACATCACACACATCCATGGTGACATCACACACATCCATGGTGACATCACACAATTCCATGGTGACATCACACAATTCCATGGTGACATTACACATGTCCATGATGACATCACACAATTCCATTTCACACAGTTCCACGATCACATCACACACATCCATGACCACATCACAGATGCCCATGGGCACATCACAGATGTACACAGTCCGGTCAAACATGTCCGTGTCATGTCATGCATGTCCATAGTCACATCACACAGCTCCACATTACACAAATCCATGCTCACATCACACGTGTCCATGGCCACATCACACGATTCCACAATCACATCACACACTTCCATGGTCACATGCTGAAGATGTCCATGGTCACATTACGGGATGTCCATCCCATCCTTGTGCTCACCACAGCATCGTGGCCATGTGTGACCAGCATCCCACAAGCTGGAAGTTCTGGGACACAGGCTCCCCTTCCCTGTACCCAAACCGCCTCCGCTATGTCAGAAACGCCTCAGAAAATTCGCGCGACAGACGCGAGAGGCAAAGGGGTCCTTGGAAGTGTTCCCCAGCATGAGGGAAGCTCTTGAAGTTGATTCCTAGAACAGGCACCTTATTAGGGAGCGTCGGGGCGAACTTTGAACAGCTCTTACACGGAAACAGATCTGCCTCTCGAGCAGCAGTTTGCTGTGTTCCTTTTGATAACGATAATGATCTTACATTGCGGCGCTGCCTTTCATCTCGCCCGATCTTAATGAGCTTTACAGACAAATGTGCAAGCGATACGGGCAGATCCGTTCTCCCGACAATGCCAGCACTGGATGTGGCAGGTGTCTGGGAATCAGCCCGCGCCGGAGCGGGAGGCACGGGGGTTTGTTTTGATTTCTCCTTATTTATTGAAAATGCAGGCAGCATTTTAGAGAAGTGGGATTTGGCAAGCTCGGATTTGGCCAGGACAACAAAGTTGTCTCTCTGTCTTTCCTTTTGGAGCCGTTCCTTTCCTCGATCCATATTTCAGCTGTGGCAGTGCCAGGGAAGGGATCGCTTCCCGGCGGCTGGAGCGGCTGCCTGGCGTGGAGGCTCACGGCTCCAGGGCTCTGCCGAGTGTTTCTTGTGTTTCAGAGGTGCCAAGAGGAGGGACATGTGCCAGAATAGCCCATGGCCCGTGCCCACAGAGCTCAGCTGGGCTTGGACTGAAGTGCTGCATCCATCACAGCCTCTCTCTCCCTGCAGTTCTGCTCCCAGTTTTTTCTCCCTGTTTCTCACCCATGTCCCAAACGACAGGGTGGGATCTGCTCCCCCATCCAGGAGGATACTTCCAGCCACTGTTCTGTTCAAGGGTAGAGGTATCACCTTGAACACTGGGCTCTGTGTCCCCAGAGTCTCATCTGTTCCCAATCCATCAGGACAAATTTAACATTGCCATGAAGAGTGGTCCCCCAGCACAGCACACCTCCTCCATCTCCCCCACATCCATGAGGGAATTGCTCCATTCCTCCCCACAGCAACCAGCTCAGGAGCCAGCCTTCAGTGGGGAGGGAAAGGCAGGAGCTGGGAGCATCCCAATGCCCCCAGGTTCAGTTTTGAGCCGATAGTCTGCCTAACAATCCCAGGCCAAAGGCAAAACTGCTGTTGCTGCTGCTCAGGTGTTGCTGGAGTGTCCTGCTTTCCCCATCCATAAGTCTGGAATCCTCTTCCTCATTTAGGATTTTTCCCCAGGAAACAGCAGTCCCCCCATCCCAGCACCCAGCTGGGGCTGTTTGTGGATGATGCTGTCCCTCTCCCCCTGGGGACATCCCAGATCGTTCAGGATGTGCCCCACTCCTTTTGCCCCTTTGATTCACAGATACTTTCAACCCTTTGGGGTTTGTGTGGAAGCAAATTCCTTTTCTCTCCTCTGTTTCTCTTCCTCTCAAGCTGACCCCTCCTGAGAGCCCTTTTATCCTCCTGTATCTCCATTTCCATCTCTTTTTTGGGGACTATGGTAGGGTTAACCCTTCCTTTGCTGTCTGGGGTCAGTAAAATTGCTGCTGCTCAGGATATTTGAGGTAAAAAGCAAACCCTTGTGGCCTCAGGAATCAGTGCCATGTCCCTGCCAGGGGACCCACAGAAGGCTGGTGTGGGACATTTCAGCCCAGAGGTTTTGCTCTCATGTTTGCTCCTGAGGTTTTAATTCCCTGGGAAGTAGGGAATTTGGAAATGGGTCTGGGGGGAGATGTTTTGTGGCCAACAAGAAGGGCCTTGTGGGGGGATGAGAAAAACGCTTGTTTGCTCTAATAAAAATTCATTAGTAAAGCTGATCGACAGCAAAGGACACAAAGGACTCTCCTGAGTGCTGATGGGAATGCTGCAGTGATTATCAGCACAGTGCCTGTGGGTTTGGAATTGTCCAATCCAGGACTGGACAGGCTGATGTGACCATTCTTGTGGCATTTTTTTGCAGCTGCCCCATCCATGGAAGTGAAGAAATTCTTCCCTGTGAGAATTGTGAGACCTTGGCAAAGGCTGCCCAGAGAAGGTGTGGCTGCCTCTGGATCCATGGAAGTGTCCAATGCCAGGCTGGACAAGGCTTGGACAAACCTGGGATAGTGGAAGCTGGTCCTGCCCATGGCTGGGGTGGGATGAGCTGAGCTTTAAGGTTGTTTCCCACCCAAACGGTTCTGGAATTCTGGAATTCTTGGAAGAGTTGCTGTGACTCTACAGCTTCCATGGATTTCCTGGGTTTGCAGCCATTGCCTCACCCTGACTAATGGACAGTGGCATAAAAGGAATCAGTTTGCAGGGAATTTTGGGTTGTCCAAGCCCAGCCTGGTGGCCTTGGCTCTCTGCTTGTTTGCGTGGAGACAACTGATGCTGCCACATTTGTGTTTGGAGCACTGTGAGAAAGGCTGAAATCCCTCCAAACCTGTTTTTCTCTGAGAATTAGAAAACCACAAAAAAAAAAAAAAACAGAAGAAAAGCTCCCAAAAAAGACAAACACAACCAGACTGGGGAGTGTTTTTATCCATGTCAACTTTCATGAAGATCCTCTTTCCTGTATTACCCCACCCAATATGAGCAACCCTTGCGGATGAATCTATCAAAGGTTGGGATGCTACCAGGGGGTATCTGGTTACAGCCGAGGGCTCAGCAGATGTTTCTTCAGCTCCAGAGTGGATCTTTCTTCCCTCTCTCCAGCTCCAGCACAAGACCTGTGGTGCCAGCAGGAGTAAAATGCCCAATTAGTCCTTCCCACTTCTCAGTTAATCGCTGTGGTTGTTGCTGAGTGGGAGCCTTTGGGATCCATCAGCTCCTCTTCCTCCTCCTCTGTCCTGGGCCAGCTCCAGGACTGCTTTTGGGGGCTGCCACTGCTGAAAAAACTGGTCTGAGATCCCCTGGGAATGGGAATGTTGCGTTTGCTGCCTCCAGGTGATCCATCACCCCCGGTTTTGGCTGGAGGAGGAGGGACAAAGGGAATAATCAGGACAGAATGGCTCAAGCCTAACGACCACAGGCAGGGGTGTGAGGATTTCTATGGACAAATGATTAATAATCGAGGAAAAACTGCCTCCCGGCTGATGCCAAACACAGCGCCAGGGGTGAGAGGCTTTCTAGGTGTTGGGTGTGAGCTCATGGCTTGTCCCACATGTGGGAGATCTCACAACAATGGGATGGGGTTGCATCCCATCCCTCCTGCTCCAGCCCCAGCATTCCCTCAGCTTCCTGGGATGTGGGAAGATGCTGAACTCACCTTTCCTCACCTCTTGAGCATGGAAGAGCAGCATCCAGCACCTCTTGCAACTTCTTTGGCAGGGAAAAGGGCAAGTGCCAGGGAATTCTGTTGTCTTCTCATCCTCTCTGGCACGGGAGTAGCACTGGGACTCAGGCTGAGCTTGGGCTGAATTCAGCCAAATTCCCTAATCCCTGAAAGTGGGGAAGTCTCCTCTTTGCCTTGGTCTTTGTGTCTAGATCATGCACCAGAGGTGGCCCAGAGGGACACGAGCATTGTCACTCCAGATGTGCTCATGACACGAGCAGTATGAACTCATAACACACTGCTGCTGCTGCTGGTTTGATGATTAGAATTGGTCACCTTAAAGATCTTTTCCAACCTTAACAATTCCATGATTTATAATTCCCCTCTCCCTGCACTTTCAGGGTTTTAAACCCTGATTTTATCTGAGGTGGTTAATGTCCCTTCCCAGCTCCTCCAGCAGCCAAGTGAATGTCACCAGCCCTGTTTTACAGGCAGAGGGGACACTCGGCCTGTGGAGAGCCAATGTCAGAGGCAGGGTCACACCCCGAGAGCCAGTCCGTCCTCTGCTCCCTGCAGCAAGGATTTTTCTTGGAGCAACATCCCCCCTGTGTGAGCTGGGGCTATAAAGAACAAATAAAGTGCTGTGCAAGCCAAAGGAAACGGCATCGTTTAAAATCTGCACAAGGTTAAAAGGCACGGGGAGGACACGGAATGTGCGGATGGATGGCAGGAGGGCTGGCAGATCACACCCAGGGGCTGCTGAGCGCCGGCCAAATCAGCCAAGTGCAGAAAGAACAGGGAAATCGGGCTCCTCACCTGCTCCAGGACAGTCCCAGGGGATGCAGATCAGCCCCGCGCCGCCGAGGGAAGGGCTGATGGATCGGTTTCTCCAGCGCCAACCGTGGCCCTGCAGAGTCATCCCGAGCAATTAGCTGGGAGTGATGCCCTGCTGGCAGTGACAGCTCCAGCGATGCTCCCACCATCCGGCACATTCCCAGCTGGAGAGCACCGGGGCCGCTCCCGGGGCTGAGTCCCCAGGGGCTCTGGCGCAGGCTGGAGGGGTTTGGGGAGCGTTTAGAGCCGTTTGTTCTCGCAGCCCCGCAGGCAGGGCCTGGGGCAAGTTGCCTTCCCAAATTAGGCCACTGTCAGGTTTGGCGGCAGAGGTTTCAGTTCATTTTCTTCCTGGCTCGCTCCGAGCAGCCCCATGTGGATTCCCGGGCCAGGATGCAAAGTGTCTGGGCAGCGCTCTCTCGGTCGCGCTCCCTGCTGAGCTGTTAACACTGACTTTCCATGAATATTCAGAACTGTGAGAGGCATCCAGGATGCTCCTGCAGTCAAGGCTCATTGGATCTTGACTCTGTTGCTGCCATTGGCTTCCCACGGCCTCTTGGGCAAAGCAGCCCTTGTCCCCCTCAGAGAAATCCTTTTATCTCCCCACAGCCAAGTCTCGGGGTAAGGAATGGGAGAAGACTCAGTCCAGGAAGGGAAAAACCATAAAGTCACGGCATGGGTTGGGTTAGAAGTGACCTTGAAGATCACCCAATTTCACCCCTGCCACCTTCCACTATCCCAGGTTGCTCCAGGTCATCCCTCCTGGCCATGAACTCTTCCAGGGATGCAGCAGCCACAGCTTCTCTGGATAATTCTTCCCAATATTCCATCTCACCCTGCCCTCTCTGGAAGTGGGAAGCCTTTCCCTGTGTCTTGTCACTCCATGCCCTTCCCAAAGCCCCTCTCCAGGGCAGGAATGAGCTCAGGTAAGGTTCCATCACCAGCAGGATTTGTTTCCCAGTGAGATTGGGAAGGTCAGCATCCCCCCCCAGTCATTCAGCATTAATCCTGTAGCTTGGCTGGGGTGGGATGTCCATAATGAGCCCTCCAAGAACATTCCCCCAGGAATGCCAGCCCAGACACCCCTGTCCATGTAGAAGCCATGGGGGGACTCCTCCCTGCTGTGACTCTGCTCCTAGAGCCTTCAGTTTGTGCCCAGAGGGAGATCTGGGAGCAGGGAAGGTCCTGAGCAGTGGCTGCTGAATTTTTCTCCCCAGCCTGTCATTCTCTGTCTGTCTGCTCCCAGTCATCCCTGCTTTCCCACCTCAGCCCCACTCCCAGTACATGGAAACAGCTGGATGGAACCAAATTTTCACTTGCTTTTGAAAAGCCAGCAGGTCCCGTTGCCAGGAAAAACATTTACTGACAAAACAGTCGTGGATCTATTTCCCTTTCATCAGGGTGAGGGCAGCAGCACCAATGGGGGTGTTTCTCACCCGAAATTCAAGAATCACTGTCACTAAAATGGGAACCCAGTGTGTTTCAGACTGGTCAGGCAGCTGACACCCATCAGCCCCCTGAAAGCAGCCCAGGGCTCATGGGGACAGCCTTTGGCTTCCCTGGCTCTGGTGGGCTTGGAATGGTTGTTCCTCTGAAAGCAGGGCTTTTGTTTAGTGGTTTGCCCTTAATAAAAAAGATTTTCCTGTCATTGCAGAGGAATTGCTGCTGGGCCTGGACTAGGAATCGTTCAGAACTTGGTGCCATGAGCTCCCGAGCTCAGCCTCTCCAGGGTCCTGCCCAGGGATTCACCTCAGGAATTCACTGAGCTCTTCCCTCACCAGAGCTGTTTCCTGGTTGGAGATTGAACTGCACCAAGACCTGTTCCTGGTTCCTGCCTGTCTTTCCAAAGGCACTGCTCCTCTAACAGAGGCTGAAGCAGGATCTGGGCAGTGCTGGGGAGAGGGGCTTTCACATGGACCCACTGGAGCTGCTGCTTTGGGGAAAAACAGGGATATTCATCCCATCAGTGCTCCCTTTCCTCTGAGATGTCCCAGTCTCCACCCCCAGCCTCACCAAGAATCATCAAGGTTAGAAAAGCCCTCCAAGGTTATCAGTTCCAACCTCTGCCTGATCCCCACCTTGTCACCAGCCCAGAGCACTGAGTGCCACCTCCAGTCCTTCCTTGGACACTTCCAGGGCTGGGGACACTACCACCACCCTGGATAGTCCAGAACTCCTTACATTCCCCCTTGACCCTTCCCTTTCCCTGTCCTCAGAGGGATGCACCCACACACTGACTTTCTTTTGGGTGAATTTCTGTGTTATTCCCATGGTTATTCCTGCTGAGCAGGATTCTTGACTCTACTCCTGCCAGCCTTAAACCCCCCTACTCCCCTTCCCTCTCACCTTGGGGTCAGCTGAGCCCCGGAGCAGGAGAGCTGTAGGTTCCCAGCTGCTCTGGGAAAGAGCTTGGGAAGCATCCCGTGGCTTGGGTGACGTCTGGGTGTCTGCCTGCCTTGCTCCATGGCCTGGCTGAGGAGCTGCACCTCTCCAAGGGCACTGACTCAGGCAGGGCTGGCATCTCCGCAACCACCAGGCACTGGCATGGGAAGTGGATTTCAGCTCATTAATCCCTGGCCACATTCACCTCCTTCCCTCAGCTGGTTTTTCCAGGAGCCTCATCCAAGTGTGATCTCGTCGCTGTGTTTGCAGAGGTTTGGCAAGAACTCCTTCCCTGGGCTCCCTCCCCTTGCCCACTCCTTGCCCTTTCATTTGTTGGATCTTCCCTATGTTCTCTGTTTTTCTCCTCTGTTTTTCCTTAGTTTCCATGTGCCCAGACACACTGGAAGGGAAATTGGCTCCTGTCCCATTCCTGCCCCTGCTGTGCAAAAGAGGGGGATGAGCACGTTGCTCATCTCTGTCGCAGCTCAGAGGAGGAGGAGGAGAAGACCCAAAATGCATCCCAAAAAGCTCCATGTGCATCTCCTGGGGTTACAGCCCCTCCGGCATCACTCCCCCATGGAATGCAGCCTTCCCTCAGTTCCATGTGCTGCTCCAGAGGTGTCAGCTCTGCCTGAGCAAACCCTGCCCTGCAGAGCCACATCCAGCTTCCTGAGGTGCAGGAAAAATCTTTCTACCCCCTAAAATATTTTGGCTAGATCCTAATCTGGATTAAACCATGCTCTGAAAAAGAAGACAAAACAAGGATAACTCTGGGCAGTGTCTTGATTTCCACAGTAGAAATTCCAAAGGGGATTCTCCCCTCTCTGGCATTGCCATATTTGTTGACCAGACGCAGCAGACAAGGAAGAGGATTGGAAAATGGGGTGTTGGAATGCAGAGTGCAGCAGGAATGATGAGTTGGCACCCCAGCTGGGGAGACATGGAGAGTAAGGAGAGTAATTCCAGTGAGTCAAATGCCCTTCCCTGGCCCCAGGCTAAAATCCAGGGAGATTGGGAAATATAAAAGGAAAGGGGAGGGAGGGAGCACACTCAAACACAAACAGAATATTCAGTGTTTGCAATGATGGTGGTAGCAATTTTCCTTGTCCCTCTTCCTCTCCAGAGAAGAATTAACCTCAGGATGAGAAGTCCAAGCACTTTGTGCTAAAAATGCCCGTCCCAGTTAAGTCTGGTGTTAGCCCAAAATTGCAAATAGTTTCCATCTCCCTGGAACTGCTGTTTCCAGTCAATGAGGCTTCACTCCAGTAACACACAGTCCTCAAACTGGTTAAAGGAAGAAATTCCCCCCCTGCTCTTCCCTGTGCATCCCAGTGCATCCACCCTCCCTGGAAAAGCTGAAGAGGGAAGATTTTTTTTGTCAAGTTTAAACAATGACTTCTGGGAAGAGCCATGGCATGTGTTCTGCAGCAAATCCAAGGGGATGACCACAAGATTCCCTCCGGCTCCGTGCTCTGGGAAGCCATTGTTTGGGATGTGTTGCAGGGCTGTTTGCCTTGGCCCAGCATGTCATCCTCTCTCCAAGCTTTGAGTGGGCCCTGCTGGAGAAAAGTGCTGGAGAAGTCTGTTCTCCATTTGCTCTTGGCATTCGTTTGGTTGTTTGTTTGTTTATTTCTTTGGGATTATTTTAAGGACCTCAAGGTCCCCACAGCTCCAGAGGCATGATCTCCATGTGCTGCACGGATATTCCCTCTCCAGCAGCTCCTATGGCAGAGGATGGGGAAGGTCACGTCCCCTTTGTCCCAGTGCCTGATCTGGATGTGCTGCTCCTGCTCCTCTGTGTCCTGAAGGACCAAGGGCTCTCAGCATCCCTGCAGTTCCATCTCCACTGAGTGAACAATGCTTGCTGCAACCCTGGCTACTCCAGGCTGTGTCTCAGGATTCCCACTGCCTGAGGGCTGGGGTAGATGGGATATTTGGAGGGAATTCTTCTCTGTGATGGTGGTGAGGCCCTGGCACAGGCTGTCCAGAGAAGCTGTGGCTGCCCCTGGATCCCTGGAAGTGTCCAAGGCCACCTGGAATGGGGCTTGGAGCACCCTGGGATAGAGGAAGGTGTCCCTGCACATGGCAGGGGTGGCACTGGATGGGCTTTAATGTCCGTTCCAACCCAAACCATTTTGTCATTCTGATTATGGAGCCTCAGGATCCATTTCTCCAGCCTCTCCCAGAGGGATAGACTCCAGGTTGTGTCCTGGGGTTTGCAGCGTTCCCCCATCCTGTCCCACTTCCCTCTCCCAGGCAGGACCAGCTCCTCCCGGCTGATTCCCAGCCATTCCTCTGAGCTCCCACAAGATCCGAGCCCTGGGGAGCCTGGCACAGCCCCAGGCAATCTGCTCCAGTGCGATTCTATCCTTAGAAAGGATTTGTAAACACAAATCTGGATCTTTTCTGTTGCAATCTCAGACCATTGTCGGGTCCCAGCCAGGCAGCCCCAGCTGTTTTGCTCTGATGGATGAAAAGCTGGGAAAATCTGAGGCTTGAACAGGGTCTGGTTCTTCCTCCCCACAGGCATCTGGGGAGGTCACCCCCATCCTGCTGACATCCCAAAGAATCACAGGATGGTTTGGGTTGAAAGGGATATTTCAAGGTCATTCAAGGTCATTATTTTCCACACCCTGCCATGGGCAGGGTCACCTTCCACTGTCCCAGGTTGCTCCAAGCCCTGTCCAAGCTGGCCTTGGACACTTCCAGGGATCCAGGGATAGCCACAGCTTCTCTGGGCAATGTGTGTTCCTCACAGAGAACAATTCCTTCACAATCTAAACCAGTGGGATTCCTCAGCTCTGCCTTGAGGAAGAGGAAATGTCAGGTCACACAGCCAAAGAAAGGCACAGCTGGTCTGTGCCCTCCAAAGGGACTCAGGAGGTGTCCCACGGTGGAAGGCAATCACCCACATCCTGCCTGGCATGATCCAAGCTGCAGCTGAGGGCAGGAGCAGCAGTGGTGCTGACCACGAGTCCCTCTGGAAACAGCTAAGGGAAGGAAGAAGCAGATGGAGAAAAGGAGGAGCGAGACAGCGCGAGGGAGAATAAGTGGCTGTGCATGAGGAGCTGGAAGGAGTGGAGAGCAGAGGGAGCTGTAATTAGGGCAGGTTTGGTTGTGTGAATTTTGCTGGGTCTGCAGCAGGAGGTTGCCCAGCAGCTGCACAAATGATTTATTACACGCTCACTACATCTGCCCTGTAGGAAGGTAAATAAAATGTACACAGTGTCCCATTTACTCAGACAATCAGGGGGATATGACCCAATTTCTCTTTGACTCTGGCATTTTCCTCCCCAGGATGAGCCCCCCGGGAGGTGGGAGCACCCCAGGCCCCCCCAGAGTCACATTTGTCTCCTTGCCCTGGCTGTCAGAAGGATCCTGGGAGGCACAGTTGGGATTAACCCCCCCACACCACCCCGCACCTCCAGCAGCACCTCCCCCAGCCACCGGTGACCTGTGACAAGGAGGGACACCCCGGGAGGTGCCAGCCCCACTCCAGGAATCCGCTGGCACCATCTGTGTGTGGGATTAGGGATGCTCTTCCTCTGACAGGGACAGAGAGAGCGACAGGAGCCGGGAGCATCATCTGTCTCCCACATCTGCTGGGGCTCAGCACAGGCGGCTGCGCCACGGGGAGGGGACTCGGACCCCCCTTCGGAGGAGAAAGTGCTGTGTGAGCAGCAGGAACTGGATTTTCCATGGGTTTGCTCCATCACTCAGCAGGTCTGGGGGAGATAAGGGCCCCTGCACCCTGGGATCTGTTTGCTGATATCCCAGATCCAGCCTTTGCTGAATGTGCAGGTTTTGGCCGCGCTGCTCCTGACTGTTCCTGGGATTTTTTTTTTTTTTTTTTTCTCAGCTCTCCTTGTTAAGGCTCCTCCAGCTTACCCAGCAGGCAACCCCAGGCAGGCAGGAGCTGGCTCCAGCCCTGCAGCCACCGGGATTTGTTGCAGATGTTGGGCAGGGAGAGGCCGGGGAGGTGGCACGTGGCCAGCGGGGACACGGGCAACCAAGGGGGCATAAAGTGTCCATTGAGCTAAAACCTTTCTTTGAGGGATTCAAGTTCCAGGATTTGGCTGTGCAAAGAAAGAGCCCGTGGGCCGTGAGCTTTTCTGAATCCCATTTCCACAGGACTTTAAGCAAATATTCCCTGGAAGCATGTTGTGCTGCATGTTTGGTTTATCTGCTGGACTTATCCTGCTGCATGCAGGAAAATACAGCTGGGAAACCTCTCTGGAGGGCTGAGGAGCAGCACACAGGGGCTGCTGACAGCCTTCCCTGGCAGCCCCAGAGCTCCGGGGTGGACACCCCCATCAAGCCCTTCCCCAGAGGGTCCCTCTTCTCCCCTCCTGCACCCAGATGTTCCCCCAGCTGTGCAGGGCGGAGAGGGGATGCCGAGGACAGGACACTGTTACTTAGCAACAGCTGAAGGATGTGCTTTAACCCTGTCCCCAGCACCACCCTCCCGGTGAGTCCTGCGAGGGAACGGGCACCGTTCCCATCAGAACGAGGCGCCATGCGGGATTTTTTCCCATTTTATCCTTCTTCTGCTCCATAATTTTGGGCTGCTTCAGACCCAAAGAGCTGATCATTCCTGGCTTGGGGTGAATCGCGTCTCTCTGGGATGAGCGGGGCACATCCCAGAGCCTCTTCCCCTTCTCCCTCTGTTCACTCCAGGCTCCTTCCCCAGCTCCTGCTCCTCCCACAGCCCGAGGACAAAAACCTAATTGCACGACATAAATTATAGCAACTCTCCAAATAAAAGCCCAGGCAGAAAAGGCTGCGGCTGGATGGACACTTGAGGGCTATTAGAAGATGCATAAATTCCTTTCCTCGGGTTTTTCATTTTTACATGTCTAATTACAGTGAAAGGAGCTTTTCAAGCGCTGCTCAACTGCCAGGGCTCTCCGCAGCCCCTGGCAACTGGAACGGGAAGAGGTGGCAGGGTCGGACACCCCCGTTTACCTTGGAGAGAGCCCGGGGCTAAACAAATGCCAAGGGCTTGGGAAGGAGCGGCGAGGAACCGCTGCATTCCCTTGATCTCCCCCGGGAACCTGCAGCGGTTCCCTGGGCACCCATCACTCCCAGGGAGATGTCTGGGCCATTGTGGTCCCTCTTTATTTATCTGACGCTCCTCAAACTTTAATTAAAGATGTCTCCTCGGGGTGTGCTTTAGCTCCATATTGAAGATGGACTGGCTGGAGAAAATGAAAATGAGCAGCGTTCCTGAGCACTGGGAATAAAAACCAGGAGGGGGATAATAGAATTTAATGGTCTGGCTCCCCCTCCTCCCTGTGCTCTGGTCATGGGGACCCCAGATGTGCCAGGGTGGCTTGGAGGAAACAGGAAGGACCCAGGATCCACCAGGCAGGGGAATTTCAGGCTGGGATGGGGAGAAAAGCCCTTAAAGCAAGAGAAATGCAGCGAGGTCAGAGGGCAGAGCTGCTCCCCTCTCAGAGCACCCAACGCCTGACGAGCTGCTGGGATAATTAGGGGCAATTTATACCTCCAGGTCAGGGGTTCACTCTGCCTTGTCATCGATTTTGAGGTGGGTGATAAACTGCCGGGAAAACAGAGCTGTTGGGATAACACGGGAAATGTCCCATTAGAGGGGGAGCTTCTGGAGCAAGCGCTGCCATCAGAGCCCCTCAGAGCCCCCCGTGGCCGTGGCCTGGGCAGGACCCCCATGGTTTTATTGCCACTGACCCCCATCCCTGGGGCTGGCAAATGTCCCCGCTGATGCTGTGCTGGCCTCCTTCCCACAGGGAGGGGGGGAAGGTGTTGGGGTGCTGGACATCAGTATCCCCCCAGTCCAGGAATGGCTCCATTACTTTTGGGAAGCATATTTAAGACAGCAGCCCCTGGGTCCTGCTCACACAATCTTCAGGGACACTGATTTTTCTGCCTGGGAACCTGAAAACAAATCCAGGGAAGATTTGTGCCCGCATTTGGCACTGCTGGGGAACAGGGTTTGGCTCCTGGCCCATGATCCATGGACAGGATGATTCCCAGGGCTGTCTTGGTTGCAGGTGGAGATGCTAAAGGTGGTAGAGGTACTGGGGTGTGCAGGACATGGATGCATCCTCAGTCCATCCTGTTCCCGTGTTTGCTCCAGAAGCTGTGGAGAAGGGAAGCCCAGGCAAGGGGAGCATTGGGAGCTCTCCTGCAGGGAAGGGGTTGTCCCTTGGCTCACAGCTCTGATCACAGATGCAGATCCTGCTGCTCCCAGTGAGCACAGCAAGAGCTTAAATATGTTTGTTCCATGCCTTTCTTTGAAAACTGCTCCAGCAGGTAGAACACTTCCCAGATTTATTCCTGAAGCCAAAGAAAAGCAGCTGCAGGAGGGAGCTGGATGTGTGAGGCAGCTCAAGCCCTGGTTCTGCTGCAGGGCACAACGAGCTCTGCCCCTCATCCCAGGATGCTCCCCCAGATTTGGTTGCTCAGATGTGATCTGCATAAGCTGCCTGAGCCAGAGCCTGGTGTGCTTCCTCTAATTAAAAGTGTCAAATTATGCCCCAGACTGAATTCAGCAGCAGCAGCAGCAAAGTCCTTCCTGAGTCCATGAAATCATCCAGACCTTGCGGCATGAAATTCCGGGAGAGGTGATGTGCTCTGAACTTCCCAGGCTGAGAAGTGCCCTTTTCACCCAAAAAGGTCCCAAACATGACCTGGCTCATGTGATTAGAGCTAAAATTGCTCTGTCAGTGGCTCAGGGCTCATCCACACCCCCTCAAAAACTGGGTGCTGATCCACAAGTCTTGGAATTGGCAAGGATGGGGATGGAGTTCTGCTGTGCTGCATCCCAGGGCTGGGAACACAGCTGGATACTGTCACAGCCTTCCTGGTACCCGTCTGTGTCACTTTGGGTGATGTCCCACCTTTCAGAAATGATCCTTGTCCTGATGGAGACACGGAGAAGCCTCTGACCCAATCCATGGGCAGGGTGGCAGGAATCAGGCACTTCGAACCACAAAGATTTAAGGAAACCCACACCTGCAAACAGACTCAGCAAAAAAGACAGAACTCACCAGGGGAATTCTTTGCTGGAGCTGGGAATGAGGCACCTGGAGAGCTCCAGGTCAGCAGATCCCCCTCACCAAGCACTCAACTCCTCACCTCTGTGGTGACAGATCTGTGAGGATGCTCCTATCGTGCCATTAAAAATATTAATAATAATAAAGGAGGGGGAAGGGAAGGGTGTTGGAAATGGGACTCTACAGCCTGGAAAGCCACCCCTGAGCTCTGGCACAGCTCGGAGAAGCCCCTCTCGGCATCCAGTCCCTGGGTGGTCTCTGCCTCTTAATTACAGGGTTAATGCCACGTTACGATCAAGAGAAGTTTCTTAGCCTGATAATGAGTAGGAAGCAGCTGTAGTCTGGAAAATGGAATAATTGCAGAGTGGAGCAGTGTAATTATAAGGTGTGGATCCACTGCCTCCATGTTTACCTAGAGGAGACGAAATCCCCTCGGAAGCCACAGCCGTGGCAGCAGCTGGAGCTGTTCCTTGCAGGGGGGTGTAGGTGTGTAGTAAAGGGGGAGTAAGAACAAGTCCTGGCCTGCTCCAGAGGCTGGAGATGAGCTCAGGTGGACTCAGAGCCAGCAGCACCCAGCCCATGTGAGAGGAGCACCATTCCATCTTCTGGGAGGGACACGGATCCATGGAGCATCACTGTGATAATCCCAGCTTGGACACAGCACCAGGGGATGGGCTGGGATGGATCTCAGATCTCAAAGCTCATCCTGTTCTACCCCCTGACACAGATCTTATAGATCAGTCCTGTTCCACCTTCCCTTATCCCAGGTTGTTCCAAGTGCCATCCAGTCCGGCCTTGGATGTTTCCAGGGATGGGGCAGCCACAACTTCTCTGTGCCAGGGCCTCCCCACCCTCATAGTAAAAACCCTTTTCCTTCCACATGCTCATTCTCTCTCATTTTCATTCTGGGAAAAGCTTTTGCCATCAGTTTGGTTTTTTGATTTTTTTTTCCCTGAAAAAGAGATTCGGCAGAATCCTAACATTTGTCTCAGTTTTGCTGGGTCTGCTCAATTATTCTGCACTTTAAAAAGACAAAATATGCCAATGTGGAAAGTGGGTCAGGTTTGAGATGAGTGGCAGTAACAGTGACTGAAGCACAGCTGAGCTGTTCCAGCAGCTCTGTCCTATTGTCTCCTTGAGATCCCAACGCTCTCCTTGAGATCCTGCAGCCGGCACAAACTTGCTCCAAACTCATCCAAAGTTTAGCAACCTTTGGAAATGTCTTCCTCTGTCTTTAATAATGACCCTGTGCTGGTGTCTTTTGTGGTGAACAGGCTGGAGAGGAGCAGGGGAAGGTGAGAATAGCCCTTCCTTAACCCTTCCCTGATCCTTCCCTTTCCCTTGCCAAGGTGCTTTACCAGGTCTGTGATCTGCTGCTCATCAGCTGGAAAATGGTTCAGGCACCACGTAAGGGATTGGACCAAGTTCTGTCATGAGAGACAATGAAACAGCTAATGAGAGGGAGTTTTCCATGGCCCCACACATTTCCCAAATATTCCTGGGACACTGTGCTTTTCCCCATGGCAGATGTCCAGATGGTGATCACTCTCCACCTGGTGACATCGCATCCCTCAGCAGCATCTTGTATGGCCCCAGAACATTTGGGCTGGAAAGGAACTTAAATCCCATCCAGTGCCACCCCATTCCAGTATCCCAGGCTCCTCCAAACCCCTTCCAAACTGGTCTTGGACACTTCCAGAGATGGGGCAGCTGGAGATTTTTGGGTAGTTTGTGCCAGAGCCTGACCACCCTCATGGTAAAAATTTCTTCCCAGTGTTTAATTTAAACTGAGGCTCCTTTGGGTTGATATCTGGGCACTGGGTGCTTCCTGTGCTCCATGAGCACCCAACCCCCTCCAAGTCCAACCCTACCTCCTCAAGGGACCAGAGACCCTTGTGCTCCTGCACTGGACCCTGGGGACAAAACCAGGGGTGTGTGGCTGCAGCAGGGTCACTGAGATGCCTGAAGAGCCCCATCCTGGAAGAGAGCCCCATGCTCTGTCCCTGTCTCACCTTCTCCCCAGGGATCCCACCCAGCTCCCAGAACTCCTGCACTGGTTTTAATTGAGCTGTTCAGACCTCCAGGGCAGGAAATGCAGGAAGAAGCAAGCAGGGACTCTTAGCGGCTGATTAAATTCCCCATTCCAGTTGGAATCACTGTTTTATTGGAGGTTGGAACACGTAACTCCAGCATGGAGTTTCTCCAGCCAGTGCCAGGGCTGTGCTCTGGATGCAGCAAGAGTTTCACCCTGATCACTTTTACTCGTTACCAGCATCTCCAAATCCCTCTAAATTCCTCTTGTCTCTCTCCTTGATTTCCCCCTAGTCCTGCATGCTGAAGTCTGCAGAATCCCTGCCTTCTCTGTCCATTAAGCTTTTAACACTCCCTGCATTTCCCGACAATGCCGCAGATCCCATTACAGTTCCTTAAATGTTAATTCTTATTGATTCTATGCATGGACATAAAAATCCACCCCCATACAAACACCAGACTTACATTGAGATATGTATTGACATGCAGCAACTGGTTCCCGGAGCTGCAGGCTACTGGAAGTTGTTTACTGGGACTCCAGGGAATGGGGGAATCCTTCGCAGTGGGAAGGTGGAGCAGTTCCATCAGCAAGAGCTCAAGAGGCAAAGGGACTTTCCTCAAGGCATTCCCAAGGAAAAAAACTTGAGGAGGTGCTGGGCTGGATTGCATCTGAGGTGATAGAGGGGCATGGCACCAGGAAGGAAGGAATTTCCAGGGTTTCTGCTGGGATGAAGCCTTTGCTCACCACATGACGTGACAGCAGCCCCACGCTAGGCACGCAGTGAACATCCCGCACCCATCCTCCCTCGGATCCTGCAGAAGAAGCGGATTTCCCGGGGAAAGGGGCTGGTTGCCTCAGGGGTTATGGAGTTGTTGGGTTCTGTGTGGCGGTCACAAAGCAGAAGCGGGCAGCCAAATGGCTTTGTTAATGCTCTGCCTCTGATTTCCAGCACCGCCCATTTGCAAACAAGGCTTTAATCTCCATCCAGCGAGCTCCACGGAGGACACCAGAAAACGAAGATATTCCAATAGAAAGAAGCTGAGGATCACCCCAGAGAGGGCCCTTGCAGAGACACTGGGTGTCCTCAGCCAGCCCTGTCCCCTCCCAGCTGCTGGGTGGCCGTGAACAGGTGTCACTTAGCTCTGGGAAAACTCATTCCCGGTTTCTTTATCTGGAGAAAATAACTTGCCCTGGCTCCGAGCTGCTCTCAAAAAGTGTCAGTGTCACCTGCCACAGGGCAAATCTTCACATGGGGACCTTGCAAACTGGATGGTGCTTGGACTTATACTGGAATGAGAGGGGACATGAAGGAGCCACAGGATCCTTGCTGGGACATTCAAAGTGAGTCCAGGAGAAACTGGAAGCCAAATTTTCACCTGCCATCAGTTTTCTACTGTATAAGCTCCATTCAAGCCCTCTGTGCATCATCCCTGTGCAAAGGAGATGGGTTTGAAACTAAAAGAGGGAAGATTTAAGTTAACTATTAGGAGGAAATTCCTCCCTGGGAGGGTAGTGAGGCCCTGGCACAGGCTGGCCAGAGAAGCTATGGCTGCTCCATCCTTGGCAGCATCCAAGGCAGGGAGTGGAACAAAATGAGCTTTAAGGTCCTTTCCATCCCAAACCATTCTGGAATTCTGTGATTTTTTGAGAGGAGAATGGCAGGTGGGGAGATTGTGGCACTTGGGGACAGGGCTGTGCCTGCTGCTGCAGCAGGTCTTTTGGCACTGCTATGGGGCTCCACAGAGCTGCTGCAGCATTGATGGCTCTGTTTCATGGCTCTGCTGAGTGTCAGGAGGGAGGAGAGATGGCAGCAGCTTGGTTTTCCTGAGAATGATCCATTTAGAGAGCGATGGCTCAGCCAATCCTTTGGGAAAAGCCCGGGGGCCTACGTGCAGCCACAAGTGTTATTGAGACTTTCAGCTCCGACACCAGCTCCCATCCATCACATCTGCCTGGCCTTCCCAGTGCCCCTCCTCCTCCTCCTACGAATATTCCCAGAGCAAATTCCACTGACCCTCCAAAGGTCCCTGTTCACCTGTTGCCTGACACGCTCCGGGCTCATCCTACGGCGTTGGAAGGGTTAAATCCTGCCTGCCCCGAGGCCACGCTTCACTTGATAATGTCATCAGCTGGTGACAGTGTTAATGAGGGGATCAGGTGCAGAACGCGGCTGCACTACCCTGGAGAGAGATGAGTTGTGTCCGGAGGAGCCGAAAGGAGATCCGTGGAATGATTGCACCAGGGATGTCCTTCCTTCCTTCCCCCACTAAAGCATCAGCTGCCTCTCCACGGGGAATCCCCTCTTCCCTCTTGTTCCATGAACCTCTCCCCTTCCTCCTCCTCTTCCTCCATGCCACAAGGGATTGTGTCCTTCCAGGCTGCTGCTCTCTCTATCCTGGGAAATGCAGCAGCTCTGGATGGTCCCTATGGCACAGCAGTGCTAAGGCAGTGCCACCATCCCGCTGTCCCAAGTACTCCCTTCATCCCTTCTGCTGTCCCCCACCTGTGCCATCCCCTTGTCCCCCATCTGTGCCATCCCTGCCACTCTCCTGCTTGTTTAACACTCTGGGAACTTTTTCAATAGATATTTAAATCCCTGCATCTCTCCAGGAGATGAAGGCTCCATCCACAGCTTTTCCCTCCCAGTATCCCAGTGCTCCCAGACAGGCAGGGAGTGCTGGGCTGGGGAACTCTGGCTGGCTGCTGGGATCTGCTGGGGTCCCCTCTCTGAGCACTGGGTGAAGTCACTGTGTACATTTTCCATCCAGCTCTGCTCATCCCGGTGGGAAGTTCGTGTGGATGGTGGTGACGTGGGACAGCCCCCTGGGAGCTGAGCAGGGCTGGGAGTTCCTGGGACAGAAAGCAGGATCAGGGCAAGGGAAGCAGGAGAGGAGGCAGGAGCAGCTCTCACTCCTTTGGCAGCACCCTACCCATCTGTACCTGGCATTCCAGAGCCACCTGCAAACCTTCTCATCCCTGGAAGTGTCCAAGGACAGTGGAAGTTGTCCCTTGGGGTCCTTTCCAATTCAAACCATTCCCTGATTCTGTGGTTCCATGATTCCATGAAAAGCCCAGGAACACTGAATGAGAGGTGACCCTGGTGCTGTCCCAGGGTCTGAGGCTGTGACAGGGACCCTCTCAAACCTCCTGCAGAAACCTCCCAGCATCACTGCCGGGGGACCCCACCCCACCAGCTGGAGAGCAGGGAGAGATCAGCAGCAGGGGAAGTGGTTTCCCAGTTGGAATCAGAACAGGCTGGATGAGCCCCAGCAGAAAGCCCTGAGGAACCCTTGGAGGGTGAGGAGGGAGAAGAGCAGTGAGGAGAGGCTCTTGTGCAAAGCATGGATTTAAATAAACAAGCAGCAGGCAAAGGGTGGGATTGGAGAAGTCCTTCAGTTGAGGTTTCCATGAGTGCTTCCATGGGTACACAAACCAGGCCAGCACAAGGAGTTTGTCCCAATATTCCTTGTTCTGCACTTTTCCCAATAAACATCTCAAGGCAGGACCCTTCAGTGGACTGGGTTCAATGGGGACAGCAGGGACTTCTCTCCTCCCCTTGTTTGTGTTAATTCCTGCTGGTGCTGGGAGAGCTTTGCTGGAGTTATCCAAGGAAAAATAAGCTTTTCCAAAGGGGTGTTTAGAGACCCAAAGTACTTCCATGGCCTCACCATCTCTCCTGCTCTCTCCACTCTTGTCTTTGTCTCCTGCATCTCCTGGGATCTGCTGGCAGTGAGGACACAACAGCTTCCCTCTCCCTCCTTCCCTGGGGCACTATTAGGGCTTCACCCACTTCCTCCCTCTGATTTGGGGACCCCATTGTCTAGTTGTCTTCCTTATCTGTCACTGTCACCTCTTGCTGTCCTCTCTCCCTGGGTTTGGGGGATGTTTTCCTGCTCTGGGGGTCCTGAGGAGCTGTGTGCATGTGCAGTGACCCTGGTGAAACTGAGACAGAGAGTTGGAGTGGGGAGCAAGAATGGAACAGCCAAGCCTGGAAAGCGCTTCCCATTGGAGCCAGGCTGCCCTGACAGCCAACCTCAAGTCATTGCAGCTGTCTGGCTCTTCTCACCCTATCAGTTATTGAAGATGTCCCCCAGTTCCACCAACACGAGGAATTTTTGCTCAGGGAGCAGGACAGACGGATTTTAACTGAGCTGCTGCTCCCCAGACATGTTCTCTGCCCAAGAACATCTTATTTCTGTCATCCTTTCACCACCCTTTCCCCCCCATCTTCCCCCTTCCCGACTTGGTTACAAACCAACTTGAAAATCTCAAGCTCCCAGCCAGCCCTTAATTTTTAATTAATGTTCTCCTCTCTCCCCCAGACCTGCCGGGCTTTGCTGACACTCTCAGCATCCCAAAAGAGCTTCGAGAAGCAGCTGAAACCTCCGTGGTGAGGAGGCCGTGCCCACATCCCCCGGTTCCCACACTCCCAACACCTCCGGATCCTTCCCGGCTCCCGGTTTGCGTTTCCCCCGCACTGCCGGCTTCTCCCGGCTCGGCTCTCAGACAGCTGTGATGGATCAGTGACAAGCTGCCTTTGTGTCCTCCTCTTGCACAACAATAGATACTCCTGTCTGTTTATACAAGTTTGAATTTGTCCCTATAAATACGGGGTGGAAGAAACAGTAGACTATAGATTGCACCCTGACAGCTGAAAGATTAAGGGAATCCATTAACTAAACCAACTGCCTGGAAATCTTATGCAGAACATACACCTGAAAGCCATTACTGCTGTCCTGTCATGCTGCTTTATCTCTTTATTTAGGACCCTTTTTGTTTGGTTGAGGGGTTGCTGTTTTTTCTGCTTTTTTTTTTTCCCCCTCTAATAATGTAAACTTGTTCTGGAGTAACAGAGGAGCCCTTGATGAAGTATCTAAGTATTTTCTGCTGAAGAATTTATGAACTCGGAGCCAGCACTGTCCTTGCCAGATCCCATGGAGCGGGAGGGGAGGGGGCACTCGCCTGTCTCGGAGTTTGTGCAGTGAATGGCCTTGGCTCGGGTTTCCCTGCACTGAACTGTTTGCTTTGCTCTCATGGGCGACTCTGCCTCACTTCAATCTCTGGCTGCACTTAACCTTTTTTCACCTGAATTCTCCCCCTCCCTCCCTCCCTCCCCACCTCTCCCTCCAGCTCCCTGCTTTCCAAAGCCCACCCTTCAAGTTCACGAGTGCAGCAGTCGCTCGGCTCTGCCGGAGCCGGGCGGGATCCTGGCTCTGATACTGTTGAAGTCTTTTTTTTTTTTTTTCCTGCCGGTCTATTCAGGAATGCACACAATGCCCGTCTCCATAGTGCCCGTGCAAGCTCCTTGTCTCCACCAGCACCACGCCTGCTCCCCTCCTGCCTCCTCCCCTCCCGGCTCAGCGCTGGGGGGGTCCGAGGGCTCTTTCTGCACCTTGCTGGGAGCCAAAATTAGGGAAGAGAAAAGCAGAGACGAGCCCCTCTTCTGAAGTGAAAATCACTTCAGACTGACAGAGAGTTTAGAGGGGAGATTGGGAAGGAATTCTGCCCTGTGAGGGAGGTGCCTTGGGTTTCCCAGAGGAGCTGAGGCTGCCCCATCTCTAGAAGTTTCCAAGGCCAGGGTGGGTGAGGCTTGGAGCAACCTGGTCTAGTGGAAGGTGTCCCTGCCCATGACAGGGGGTGGGACAGGATGGACTTTAAGGTCCTTTCCAACCCAAACCATTCCATAACTCCATTCTGAGCCTGAGGAGCACTGGGAGCGCTGCTCACACAGAGCCCTCTCCTGCTCCCACCGAACATGAGAGGTGCAGCTGCACAAATCCCTGGTTGGCTTTTGGGAGCTGTTTGCCTGGGAAAACAGAGATTGAACCCCTCGTTCCTCTTTTTCCTCGTCTCGCTTCCCTTCTCCCAAGGCAGGAGAGGCAGTGCTTCTCCAGCAGCACTGCAACATTGCTGATGTGACCTTACAGTTATCGAATGATTTCTGCCCGATGTTCTCAGGCTGGACCCTCGTCTCAGAGGGTGACTTTGAGAGTGCATTTCCTTCCACTGGGTGACTTTGAGAGTACATTTCCTTCCACTGTCATCCCGGGTAGTTGTGTCCTTCGCTTGGAACCCCAGGATGGGGCAGTGGTGGGAAAGCTCTCCACAAGCCCAGTGGTTTCCTGCAGGCTCTCCCTGGGTGGGAGGGTGACCCCCCTGTGGCAGAGCCCCCGCTCCGTGCCGATGGTGAGTGATTAATGCTGTCCCCAAGCAGGAATAAAGTTTCAGGAGCTGCTATTGTCAGGGGAACAGGAGCGGCTCCCATTCCGCTGGACAGATAATAACCCTGGCAACGGCGGATACACCGGGAAAGGACCGGGAGGGTTTGGTGGGCGATGGGACACATGGGGAGGGGTGGGGAGATGCCATTCAAGCCCCTGCCTGGGTGTCACTGAGATGTGAAGGATTTGAAAAAAGGGTTTCAAAGTTAAAAATGAGCTGCAAATGAGATGGGGAATTTTCGTTCCTCTCTCCCTCCAGGTTTGTCCCGACTCCCATTCAGTGCTGATGGGCTGGATCCTGTCTCAGTATGGATCGTGCCTGCTGGGACACCTCTGAGTTGGGAGAGAGATGTTCCTCAGTGTCTGGGAGCAATCAGAAAGGAGTTTAGGAATGGAAAGGCAGGAATGAAGGATGGGAAGATGCAAGTGAAGCAGCTGCAATTGTTGGAAACCAGGTTGTAATTGTTGGAAAATCCTGGTTGAACCCACAAAAGAAAACCCACAAGGTTCAGGAGGCTCTGGGGTGCTGGAAGGATCCCTGTCCCTGCTCCACGGCTCTGCAAAAACACTGAAAATATCCTGGAGCACCTCTGCCAAGTGCTGTGGGGAACTTAAAGCAGGGAAGAGTCTGGATGAACAGCTGTGGATGCACCATCAATGGCTTCTGCTTGAAAGGTGTCTCTGGGTCTTCCACCAATGGATGGATGTGTTGGAAGGTGCTTGGACACCTTTGGTGAGCTTTGGTGACAGCTCTGAGTGGACACACACTGACTACCAGTGGATCAAGGCTTCTCCTGGAAGTGTACATGGGTTTTTAGGAAGTCCATGGGTTTTTAGGAAGGGGTGGGTGTGTTTGAAGGCATGGATGCTGTTTGGGGTTTGCTGGGGAGTTCTGGGAGAAGCTCAGCCTCACGGCTAGGATCTTCAGCATGGGGATGCTCCAGGGAGGAATCCATGGTGGTCCTTCCTCCAGATCAACCATCAGCTGCCCTGGAAGGTGATTTCCACCTGGAAGAAAGGGCTGGAGATGGAAAGATGAGCCCCGTGCTGCTGGAGGATTCCCCTGTAATCCTACTGTGCTGGGGAGGGCTCCATGCAGATCGGGCTCATTTGGGCTGTGCTGGGGGGAAATGGAAGAGGTCGGCAGAGCCGGGGTTGCCAGGCAACACTCCCCGTATATTGGGAAGATAAATCCCACAATAATGGAAAGAAGAGATCCTTTCCTCGCCTGTTTGTTTCTCTCTTCCTCTATGGTTCAGCTCGCTCGGATCCCCGCTGCAGCTCCAGGGAACAATGTGACCTTTTCATGCTCCAAAGGACCAAGGGGTTTATCCTTGGCGATGAAAACTGGGATTTTTGGATCTGCTGGGGCTGAGGACTGGTGGAGACAGGCACGCCTGGTTTTGGGAGGAAAAGGGATTGTGGGAAAAGCCAATTCCTTATCTCCAGACACATCCCACTCATGTACCACTTGCTTTTGGCAAACATTTGTGTGTTTGCTCTTTCCCTGTCTCCAAGGAAGCATTTTGTGGTCCCTGCTCTGAACGGGGGTCTGTGGTTGGTGCTGGGCTTTGGATTGAGGTTGCTCCATCAGCACCAGGTGATTGATTCCATCCCTCTGATCCCATCACTCGTGATTCCAGCTCAAACACAGCTGGAGCGCCGAGCACCCTCAGCGAGCTGTTTGCAATCAGCCAAGAAAAAAGCCGGCAGACAAGTCTCCCGCTCCGGGTGTTTAAACACTTCCCAACAACAAGGAAAGCTGGAGGAAATTGCGATGATGAGAGCGACCAGAATTGGAAGCTTAATTTATCCCATCTATCATTTGCTCTGACTTGTTCAGCCAGCTCGATTTTCCATCAGTGCTTTTCAGGGGTGCAACTGGGATGAGAAGGACAAGAGACAAAGTAGGATGAGAATCCAGCTTGTGGCAGTGCCCATCATCCTGGCCTGGACTGGCAGAATTCCCTGCTCCCAGAAAACCTCCATCCCTGGGAGTGGTGACCTTTGCTCAAAGGTTAGACTCAATCCTGGAGGAGTTTTCCAACATTAATAATTCTATGGTGAGAAAACCCCCAAAGATTGGTGGTTCTTCTTCCCACCAACGCTCTCTCCACCCATCAGGCAGAGGAACCAGGCCAAGCCATTGGATTCTGGGGCTGCTCCCAGGAATTCTGCTATCCCTGGGAGCAGTGACCTTCGCTCAAAGTTTGGACTTGATCTTGGAGGTGTTTTCCAACATTAATGATTCTGTGGAGAGAAAAACCCCAAAGAATGGTGCTTTCTCACCCCCCCACCCCCTTCCCCATCCATGAGGCAGAGGATCCATGCCAAGGCTGGGCTGGAGCCGCCAGATTCTGGAGCTGCAGCTCCTGGCTCTGCTCGTTTCCATCTGCAATTAGCTTGGAGCAGCATGGTAAATATTTCATACCTTAGAGCAAAGGTTGTTTAATTTTTCATTCTCTTAAAGCTGTTCATGAATGTTTTACAGAGCTGATCTCCTTGGCTGGAAGGGGAATGGGAAAGCACAACAGAGGTGTCCTGCAGCTCCAGGTTTGGGAGTGTATCCAGTGACCCCTCATCCATGGTGGATCTTAATTGAAGGTGCTGATGAGCCTGACTGGAGCGAGACGTTGAGCAAAGCATCTTTACAGAATCTGCTGCCACGTGAAATAAATGCCTCCAATATCCCTCTCCAATCCTATTTATGGCAGCAGGAATTAAATTGTCCTGTATTCCATGGACTCAGCAAGAGGACAAACCCCCAGCTCTTGTATCACGGCACTTTCTGCTCTGGGGTTTTTGCAAATTCCACCCTTGCTGGGATCTGCCAAAAAATGCCATTTCCTGAAGCCACTGCTTCTTCTCACTGTCGTGTGGAGGGTGGCCCTGCCCATGCAGGGGCTTGGAACTCTTCCAACCCAAACTATTCCAAGATTCTGAGTTTCTGTGATGACCACCTTGTTTCTTTTCCATTTTTCTTTCTTCAGGAAAAGAAAGCCAGGAGCATCTCTGCTTATGACATTTGCCATCTAGCCTTTTCATTCCAGATATCACGGAATTCCCCGGACTCAGATCCTTGCCTGCCTCCCTGCAGGGTAGGCTGAGGCTGAAGTGGGTTGGATGAACCCAAATTATGTCTTCAGGAAAGGACTTGGGAATTCAATCTCAGTTGGGAAGTCAAGCATGCAGGATGTGCTCCCACGGCTGTGTTCCCTCTCTCTGTACACATCCTCTGGCACTTTAATAGGAATAGATTCCCAAAGTTTTTGCACCCATGCATTGGATCAGCTCCTTCCACTTGTGTTTTGCTGACCTGTTTTTATTGCACATGTCTGGAATGCAGAGAGTCCTGGCAGTGAACAGATTTTTTTCGAAGACTTCCCTGGAAAAAGCTCCCTTTTCCTTCTCCCAGCTTTTTCCTTCCTGAGATAGAAGCCCCATCCCTGGAAGTGCTCAAGACCAGCTTGGATAGGGCTTGGAGCAACCTCATCTGGTCGAAGGGGTTGTACCAGGTGGCCTTGAAAGGTCCCTTCCAACCCAAATTAATCCATGATTCCTTCCCCACGCTCACAGCAGCTCTGGAAAGAGAAGGGATTCCCAAACCCCTGAATTTTCCCTGTGCTTCCCTGTCCTTGCTGAGCTGCCTCATCCAGCCTGACCCAGGGCACATCCCTCAGTCCACTGCTCTCTGCTGCAAACATTTGGAATTCCTTTTCCTCCGAAGAAGTGGAAGGACACACGTGAAAGAGGGGGAAAGAAAGAAAGGAATACATAGGATAAAGGACACAAAAAGGAGGAATATACATGATTAAGGACTTAAAAAGGAGGAACACACACGGTAACAAGCACAACTGATGAGGAATACGCATGACAAAGGACAATTACCTGGAGTAATGAATTGCCTGGGATCTCTTATCAGATCTGTTATCTCCTTTCTTCACCTTCCCTTTTTCAGGACCTGCCCAAGTGGATTCGCTGTATTTCAGCTCCCACATGGATGATCCTCACAGGCTGTGCTGTCCCAGGGCAGTTTGGGGTGATGTGACAGACTTTGACTGGGCTCAGGGACTGTTTTCCCACCGAATTCCAGCAGTCTGGACACCCAGGGATGACTAAATTCCTGATCTGAGTTTCAACTGCTGCCCAAACCAGGAATTTGGACCGTCTGTTCTGTGTCCCAAGCCATGGTTTTAACACAGAACTGCAAGAAAATCCCCATGGAAGAGTTATCCAATGAATGCTGCATGTGGGATGAGCTTTCCTGAGCCTCCTCTGGGCCCTTGGAACCAACATTTGGTGGCTCTGTCACAGAAGGACTTTGCAGAGAGTTTTGTGGTTGCCCCTCCCTGATGGCACGTTGGATGGAGGTGACAGCAGGAGGGATCACCTTCCCCATCCCTGAGTGACCTCGGGGTGGGAGCAGGAATGCTCTGAGATCTCACCATCCATCCCCTCTCCACACCCTAAGGCCACACAGCCACACTTCCTGGGGACATGAAGTGCAGGAAATGTCACACTCCTTTTGTGCATCCAGAACTGCCACTTGTGTCCCATTCAGAGAATTCCTGGGGTAAGTTGCACTTGGATTTCCATTCTTTTCCCTGGGGCAGGGGCTGGTAATCAGCCCTGGAGCTTGGAAGTGCTCGGAGCTGCTGGGATTTGGCGGGGAGGCTCTGCTCTTCTCCTGGAGATAATATGAAATTTGGGATGTAGGTGATGGTTTGGGGTGCAGGGTTTAGGGACAGCTGTATCCATGCCATTGGCACAAGGAGCAGGGAGCCTGGGACGTGCAAGGAGAGGGGACCAGACACCTCCCACCACTGATGGCACACGGAGCTGAGTCAGATGGTAAAGGCAGCGGAGCTTTGGGAACACTGACCAGGAATTCCTAATGAATGAAATCACCCCCTGGCACCTGGTATGGAATTTGCAACCTGCTCCGTGTGTGCTTTCCATTAATTATGGGCTGAGTCTCGGAGCCACATTAACAAATCATCAGGATGCGTTTGTCTGTGCTCCCTCTGAAAGCTCCCATTTGGAAATCTGATTAGGATCGGATCATTTTAATCAGTGCCCGAGGAACACGGAATCCCTGTCCTCCCTCTCTGCCTGAGTGATGCAGGCACACGGCCTTGAGTTCAGGCAGCTCTCCATAACCTTTTCCTGGAAAATCAAAGGAATGGGGGTGTGAGGGGCTCGTCTCCTGCAGGGCTGGGACACCTCGTCCAAAAATCCCTTTGGAAGATTCAGCTCATGCTGGGTTTCAGCAGCAAAAAGGGATGAAAAAGGAGTCCAAGACAATAAACAGGAGGACAAAATGCTCTGGAAGGCAGTGAGGAATGTAGGTGAGGGTTTAGTGTGACCTGGGATCTCCAACAGACAATTCCAGCAAAAGGGAAATGTTTCCCACCAGGAGGCTTCCTTGAGTGCTTGTCCCAAATCATCCTCACCTCAAATGCCAGCGCAGAGTCCTCTGAGGAGGGACAAACGCTCTCATCCGAGGAGGAACAAACACACGGATCCAGACCAGATTTTTTACTTCACCTCCCCTGCCTGAAAATCTGCTGCTCCCAAAGTGTCAGACAGGGAAGAGACTCCCCTTTGTCTCTTCATTCACTGGGAAGAATCCATCATCCAACACTTTTCACCTGCCTCAGTCACAGGTAAATCCCACACCAGATTTTTTTGCACTCAAACCCTTCACGCTTCCTCTCACCTCCCTCGACGGGACAAATAAAGCTCCATAATATGCAAAATCCCTGATTTTTTGAATTCCTTCCACTCCAAGATGTCTTTTGGCAAGGAGCCTCCTGCAGAAGGGATGAGCCCCATCTGTGCCAAAATGCAACTCAACCCCCCGCTTGCAGCCCTGGGTCGGATTTTGATCATAACTCTGCTTTGAATACATTGAAGCGTTAAAAAAAAAAAAAAAAAAAAAAAGAAAAAAAAAAAAAAAGGAGGGGGAAAAGGACATTCAATGGAAAACCAAGAGCTTTGAAATGTGAGCTGGGCTCGGGCAGCATCGGGGGCTGCTGCCGAGCAGCCTCGCCGCGCTCCCGGCGTTGTCCCGGCGTTGTCCCGGCCTTCTCCTGGCGTTCCCGGCCGCTGCCCCGCCGAGAGAACCTTTTGTCTTCCCAGCAGGCTGAGGCTGAGCCCTGGAAGCCGCTTCCCAGAGGGAAGGCAGCTTGTTTGCAAGAAAAAGGCGAGTTTTCTTTGGCTTTTTTTTGAAAAATAATCTGCCATTTATTATTTTTTTTCCCCTCTATCTACATAAATGCTGCAATTCTTTGTGGGATTTTTTTTTTTCCTCTCCCCCTCTCTCTCCGCTAACAAATGCTCCAGTGTCTTTTCCAGCATAAAAGGGTGGGGGAGGGAGAGGCACAACCCCCTCCTTCCCAACCAAACCAGCAGCATATTTGCACTGGTTAATTTAATCGGGAATTAATGCCATTAGCGGATTAAACACGGCAGCAGCCCCGGCTCCCGGCGTGAATTCCGGCGGAGCAGACGGGGTGTGGATCCAGCACACGCTGACAATGAAGTGGGAAGGAGCCGGGCTGGGCGTGGTGGGATCCGGTGTCCTCCTGCATCCCTGTGAGGATCCCTGTGGCACTGGGACAAGGACACACCGGGATGGGGGGAATTCACTGGTGGCCGCGGGCAGGGGTGGGATGGAGGCTCAGGGAAGAGGCTCTGGGTGCATTTTTTCTGGTCCAGCCTCAGTTTTGTCCTCTGTAAATGAGCAGAAAGGCATGGATCCAGCATTGTCTGGAATGTCCTGATGGGAAGTGGAGAGCAGGATAGCAGCAGGGTTATCCAGGAGAGCCTAGGGATCAGTGGGAATGTGCTGGAAGGGGCAGGAGAAGGGGACTCTGGATCCCTTGAGCACTGCCTGAGTTGGTGGCCCAGCCTTGTGACCATGCCTTTGATTTGGGATTGTGTATTTCCAGGAAGTGGGAAACAGCTTCGTCTCCACAATTCCTTCCTTCCCTGGCCCTCGCAGCTCATTTTCCTCTGAGGAACTCAGGTTTGGAACACTTGTCCCAACATTCCCAGTGGAAAACCCTATCTGCATGATCCCCTCTGCTCCTTACTTGGGAGCTGTACCCAAGTGTGGGACTTCTCCCTCTCCTTCACCTTGGGGTGGCAAAGGACTCCCAGACCCTGTTCCAAACCCACTGGAGGAACAGGAACTGGAGTTTTAAGGAAGATGCCCCCAGGACAAACGAGTTTGTGTGAAGAAAGCATCCAAAGGGGAAAATCCGCACATCCAGAAACACCTGAGTGTGCAGGTGATGCTCAGAGGTTGCACCAGGGGCAGACAAGGAGCCAAGGGGAGGCAGAGGGATGTGAGGATGCAGAGGAAGAATGAATTGGGGAGGTGTGGAGACAGCACAGCCTGAGCCAGAGCCTTTGGAGCGTAGGGAGAGAGAAAGGAAGGGAAAGAGGCCAGCAGAAGCGTCACTGGGACCGGTCAAACATTTCAGTTTTGGCAGCTGTGCTCCAAAATTCTCAGTGAGCCTGAAAGAAAAAGAACTAAAGAGAAACTACTTCAATAAACACTAAAAATGACCAGGGCCTTTTATTGGAATGTGATTAACACAGGATTTTTGTTAGCAGGTGACAGGATCTCCTCCCTCCCTGGCCAGGCACCTGGCAGGAGAGCAGGGATGAATGGAGGAGGGATGGATGAGCAGCTCGGGAATGTTGGCTGAATGGCTGGCAGCACTCCCCAGCTCTGGTGGGATGAGCTGGCACAGGATTTGGGCTCTGCTGCCAGTCCGTGCAGAGGTGAAGGAGCAGAGCAGAGAGTGGGGGCATCCACAGCTTCTCTCCCAGTTTTCCAGAGAAGCTGTGGCTGTCCCATCCCTGGAAGTGTCCAAGGTTTGATGGGGTTTGGGATAGTGGAAGGTGTCCCTGCCCAAGGCAGGGTGACATTGAAAGGTCCCTTCCACCCAAATTCCATGTATCCATGAAAGCTGCACAAATTCCTGCTGATGCCACTGAGTGCCCAGACCTGCAGCTCCTGACTCCAGGAGCTGTTCCTTACTTGACTGCATCCCTACAGGACTTCATGCTGCCTATCCCAGTCCAGAGGGTGCAGAAAGCCCTGGGTGGGGGCTGAGGACTTTTGGGTGCTCCCTGGCACTGCAGCCAAGCTCCACATGTCCCTCTCCCACCCACATTCCCCTTTCTGGAGCCCTCAGCCATCCTGTTTTCCATTAGGTCCATTAACTTTTGGACTCTTAATCCCCTTCATGGAATAAATCACTGCTCCCAGGCTGATAACTCCTCTTCCCCTGGAGCCATCACCCCGGGCTTTCATTCCAGGCGGGATTGGAGGCTCTCCCTGCTGGCTGCAATCAAGCTGCATTCTTTCAGCAATTATTTTGTGGTGCTGCTCTCCCCTCGGGAATTTCGTAGACTTGAAGCTTTTTGTGCTCGAAGGCTTCCTGTGGCTCCTTATCTCCAGCCAAGAGGTCCTTCCATTCCCCCTCCTCCGTCTGCCACGGCCCTGGATAGGGATCCTGGTCCAAAATGCTTTCTGCACACGTTTGTCAGGCTGGAGCTTTTGCAGCTGGGCTGGGAGGGCAGTGTCATGTTCCCTGTCACCAGGGGACAGCAGCTGGGATGCATGGGATCAGCGTTTTTGGGATCACCAGGGTAACTGGAGGAGGCTCTACAAGGGTGACACAGGGAAATGGGGGATAGGGAAGAGAGGGGGAATTCAGAGACACAAAGGAGCCTTTGCTTCCCTTAGGGCCTTGCTGTGATCCTTGGCTGGGGACTCCTAACCCTTGGACGTGGCCAAGGCTGGGTGGGATAGGGCTTGGGACAAGCTGGGGTAGTGGGAGGTGTCCCTGCCCATGGAATGGGATGGTCTTTGAGGTGCCTGTTCCTGCTCAGCCCATCCATCCCCTCCGTGACATTCCTGACACCACAGAAGTCAACCAACCACTTGGGATCCTCAACGTGGATGGTTTAGACATAAGACTAAAGGACAAAAACAATTCCTTTCCCTGTGGTTTTGTTTTGGGGTTGGCTCCATCCTCTCTCTTGAAAAGAATTTTGATTGTATTCACCAGGAGGAGACACCCAGAGTGGGGGTCCCCTGCCAGGCAGGTACTCTGGGCAGGATGGACCCTCTCAACCTCATCCCCTGAGATTCCCTAAAGCACAGCCCTGGTGTGGAGATGGATTTTGGGCTTATTTCCTGGGGAAGGGTTTTGAGGAAAAAGTTTCCCACAACTACAAGCTTAGAAGGTTTTTTGGCTGGTGCCTCATGGATCTGTGCACTGCAACACCTGGACTCCGGGGGCAGGAGCTGTAGCAAGGATTGGAGCTGGAGTTGCCATTCCAGGAGTGCTAAAGGCCAGGCTGAACAAGACTTGGATCAAACTGATCCAGTGGAAGGTGTGGCTGCCCTGACAACCCCAAAATCAACCCCAGGGCACCACAGGGATCAACAACCTTGATGTCTGGATAAACCCACCTCTGCCGAACACAGGAGGAGGAAAATCCCTTCTTTTGGAAGGAGCTCCTGGCACTGGAGCAACATGGCTGAGCAGGGTGTTATTGGTTTAATGTGTCCTGAGTGTTACCCCAGCTCCTGAGCCCACTCCAGCAAACTCTTCACCTGAGGCATTCAGTGATTCCCGGGGCTCCAGCCGCCTCTCCTGGTCCCACCCGCTCAGCCTCCAATCCAGCCGCATTCCTGAGACTCACAGATAACAGCGAGTGAGAAAAGGAGCCTCTTTGTTCGGCCACTTCCCTGCTGCTGCTCCTGCCGTGTGTGGATAAAACACCTCCAACAGCAAGAAATAAACCTGGAAGGAGGGAAAACTGTCCAGGAATTCCCGTTCTCCCAGATTTGTGCCTTGGCAAATGCGGTAACACAAGAACTCCAGTGGTTCCGCTGCTCTGGACATCCCTGTGCTCCAGAGGGGCACGGATGGAAGCACATTGGAGTGTTGGGAGCTGCAGGGTGTCGTGTCCAGGTGTGTCATTCCTGGGAGAATCTCTGAGGCCTGCACTGGCTCCAGGCTCAGTGGAAAAGCAGCAGTGCTGGAGCAATTAAAGCAGGCGGGAATGTGACACAAATGTGGGGCTGTCTTGTCAAGTTAAGGGAAAATTCCCAGCTCACCTGGGGGGTTTTGGCCTTTGAACCACAGCCTGGCTCCTCCCTGGAGCCCCAGGCCTGGCATGTTGAGGATGGAATCAGATCTCCATCCCCACAGCGTCATCCTGCTGCTCCTGCCATCATTCCCTCCTGTCTGGGAATTTCTGGAAGCCAGAAGGGATTCTGTCACAACAGCCTTTACCTGGTGGCTTTGTCTGGTCTGCTGGGCAGTGCCAAGGTCTCCTGTCTGCCAGGGAATGCTCTGGATCCAGTGAAACAGGCAGGAGCTGCAGAGAATTCTCTTGGATTGAGGTCCAAGGCATTGCCGGTCCATCCTGAGCAGTGACCAAGGCCAGATAAACTGGCACTGGATATGTTGGAAGTGTCCAAGGCCAGGCTGCATGAGGCTTGGAACAACCTGGAACAGGGCAAGGTGTCCCTGCCCATGGCAGGAGAAGAAGATGATCTTGAAGGTCACTTCCTACCCAAACCATCCTGGGATTCCATGACTCCATGATTCTCTGTTGGGCTTTGTGGCAATGGTGCAGAAAATCCCTGTGGAAAGCAGGCACAACTGAGCTCTCCCTACTGGACTTTTAAATAAACAACTGCAGGGAGCCAGAGCTGGGAGCAGGAGCAAAAGGAAAGGGAAGCTGGAATGAAATCCATGAAATCCTCCTCTTCTCTTTGTCCTCCTCTGCTTTGTTTCACCCCTGACATTTACTCTGTTTAATAAAAGCAGAATTTATGTTTGATTCCCAGCATGGTGCCTTTGAATCTCCATGATCCTTCAGGATCCTTCAGGGCTGTGTGTGCACCCAAAAAAGTGAGGATAAATCCCCGACTGGGGGAGGAGGGAGCACGAGGGGCACTGGGGGTCATGATTGTGACGTTCCTCATCCCAAAGGCTTTAGGAGCTGGATTAACTCTGCACCTCCTCTGACAAGGGCTTGCAAGGTTCACTTGGGAATCTCTGAGCATCCCAGATGTCCTGGGAGAGCTGCTCCTCTGAGGTGACAGGGGGTCACCCCTGGTTATCACTTCTCCTGGTGGGAAATGACAGAAGCCCCTGGAAATCAAACATTGGAGTTTCCATCAGAGACATCCTGAGGCAGCCGGAGCTGATCAGCTCCAGATGGGATGGCAGGATCCAATTAATGCTCCTGGCCCAGGGGAGGGAGAGGACTGGGGAAGCCTTGGTGAGGATGGGATTGGTTCTGGGAGAGTCTGGGGCTGGCTGGTGGGTGGAGGGGTCATGCAGGTGGAGGGCACGTGGTGGTGTGGGAGGGAAGGGCAGTGGGATGGTGGGATTGTGGGATAGTGGGATAGTGGGATGATGGATGGTGGGCTGGTAGAGTGGTGGGCACAAAGTTCATGTACAGCTCCCAAGGTGCCCACAATTGCCAGGTGATGGGACAGAAGAGAAGAATGACAGATTTAGGTGGCCTGGCAGCATACCAGGCCTTCCATGGGCTCTCCACAGCTTCCTTTCAACAAAATATAAATAAAAATTTACCAGTGATGCCAGTCCTGGTATGCAAATCCATCCCTGCTTTAGACTAAGAAATGGGGCAGGAAGGGGATTATCCCTGGGATCCCTGTGAGGAGGGAGCAGCCTGTGGCTGCTGCCAGCACCTCCCTGCTCCTCCCATCCCAGCCCCTTCCTGAGTCCCCAAGGCTTTCCCAGTTTGGGGTTCCATCTGCTCCTGCTTGCCCTGGATGAGGCCCTGACCCTATGGGGTTGTGGGGTGGGCTGGCAGCCACCAACACCAGCGGGGTCTCAATTCCAGAGGCGCCAGGACATGTCCTGGTGAGACCCACATGGCTCCGACACTCCCCACTCCCACTGATTAATGACTCCTTACCAGAGCCCAGCTCCCTGTGGAAAAGAGCGTTTCCGTTTGCCCAATTAGAGCTGAAGACGTGATCTCATTAATTCTGGAGGTGGCAACATGGAAGAATTAATTTTGGGGGTTATTTCCCGGGATATTTGTCTCCCAAGGCTGCCTTGGAGCTGCCCTGTCAGGGCTGTGGGGGCAGCTCTGGCATTCCTGGGGTAGATCCCACGCACCCTGTTTGCTTTGGCTCTGCTTCCCGTCCTTTCAAGTGGATCCTGGCTGGAGGATGACAGGGGCCAATGACAAATTGGGAACATTCTTTGGGAATCAGGGCCCAAAGCAGCGGGGTCAGCACGGGGGGACCGAGGCCTGCGCGTGGTTCTTCTCACATGAGCTCAGGCTTGAAAACCAGGAAGAAAAATCATCCCCAAGTTCCTCAGGTTCCTCCAGAGCCTCTGGATGGAAATTAATGAGCTGGAATGTGGCAGTGGAGATGGGAGTGGGGGAACTTAACTGGCAGCTGTAGGTGAGGAATTGTGGTCACCTTTGGGGCACATGTGGCATCTGTGCCCAGTGTGCACGGTGCTGAGGGGATTTCTTGTCTGTTTTCCTAGCTCTATCTGGCTGCCTGGGGCTCTGTGGTGGGCATGGAGTGGGGATGGGGTGGAGCTGAACCTGCTTTGGGTGTGAGCTTTTGGGGGTGGGAGATGGGAAGGAGCAGGAGGTCATGGCACAGCAGAGGACACATGGCATGGCATGGAGCACATGGCACAGCACAGGACACATGGCATGGCATGGAGCACATGGCACATCATGGGACACATGGCACAGGATGCACAACTTTGGCAGAGGACACATGGCATAGGGTGGGACACATGGCACAGCACAGGACACATGGCACAGGGCCCACAACCTTGGCACGGGACACATGGCGTGGCATGGGACACATGGTATGGCATGGGACACCTGGCAAGGGACATACGGCATGGCATGGGACACATGGCACAGCGAGGGACACATGGCACAGACAGGACATGTGACACATCATGGCACACCTGGCATGGCATGGGACACATGGCACGGGCCACACACCCTTGGCACTGGGCTGCCACATCCCTCAAAAAGATTGGAGGAATTCGGGGCCGTTATCAGCCCAATAAACCCAAAGCCCTTGGGATCACTCTCAGGATTTTATTTTCTCTGTCTCACTTTTTCCAGTTATTTCATCCCTTAAATTGTTTTTCTTCCTCTGAGATGTGCCCTGAAATTTTCCTCGACCTGCACGACAGAGCTGGAGGCTCCGCTCTGCTCCTGCTTTCCCGAAACACGGAGCGGTGTCACAATGGCAAATTAAGCTGTTGAAGGCTATTCCACTCTCATCTCTCCCTTGGTTTTGTTGTTGTTTTCCTGGCCACATTCCCCTGTGGAGACTCCAGGTTCCGGCTGATTTTCTCTTCTTTCCATTTCAAAGGCGACGGCTCTCCCCGGCCTTCAGCAGGTGCCAGCTCGGAGCTGGTAGTGCCAACGCTGCCCAACCCAGCAGAGCTCCTGCCAGCAGCCAGCCAGGATCCATGGAGAGGGGTGGCTGCATCCCAAAGCTCGCTGGGCCTCCTTCCAGGATGAAGGATGGCTCCCCTGTGGAGCAGTCAGGGTGCCAACCCCAGGCTAGCCGCATGCCACAGGGTCTCTCACTGGTGTCCTCACTGCCAGGACATGACTGGCAGCAGCTGGGCAGGGCTCTCCTTGAAAGGGATTGATAAATAACCAGCTCCAGCCTTCACTTGGGCTCCTGGGAATTTTAAACCAAACATTTTGGTGTTCCAGGAATTAATTCTCCCTTGTAAAGCCAGGCTCAGCTCCCCAGCTCTGCTGCTCCTCATGCCATGTTCTTGGTTCAGCCAACAGGTCCAAGCATCTCCTCCAAGAACTCCCAAATTGCAGGAATTGCTCTGGACCTGAGTGCCAAGGTTTAGATCCCCATATTTTTCCATCCCTTTTGGCTTTTTTGCCAAAAAAAGCAGCAGAACTGCCTCTGGGTGGGTTCACCAGTGAGGGATAAGCTTTCCTTCCAGCTTTTGGGATTAACGGGGTTTTCCTGGACACCCTTAATTCAGAACCCACAGAGAAAGCAAGGCTGGTAACACAGATGAGGAATCCTGGAGGTAAAAACACTGGGCTGAACAATTCCACCCTCTCCAGCTCCCGACAGAAGGATGAGCAGAGTGGAGTCGTGTTGGTTCAGCTCCCCCTGAACAGAGGAACACTGGAGAAGATCTATGTTTTTAATGTCCTTTTTTCTGGCAAACTCCTACCCATCATCCTTTCATTGTCCTTCCTCCCTCGCAGGGATGAGAGGGGAAAAAAAACTAAAAAAGTGTTACTGGGAATCTGTGCTTCCCAGAAGTGCTGGAAGCGTGGCTGGTTCTCAACTCCTGCTCCCACCAGACTCAGTGCCTCAGTACCCCTCATCCTCCTGCACCCTAAACCCCAGTGGGTCCCTGCACCCCACATCTGATGGAAAACCCAGACCTGAAAGTGACACTGGGAATTCAATCAGGAGAAGGAATGTCTCAGGAATGGACTGTGCTCTATTCCCTGGAGGGAAGCCAGGACTTGAGCTGTACCCCAGCAGAACTTTTGGGGTGCAGCTGGACCCTGGTGTGTCCCCCAGGGCAGAAACCTGTGGGAGGAGGGAGGTAGGAGTGCAGCTAAAGGAGCCCACCCAGAAAAACACTTCTACATTTTGAGGCAAAACCCACCCCCTGCTGCTTCCTTTCCTTGATCAAAGCCCAGCCAGGAGGAAAGTCCATCTGGGACACACGAAGCTGAGCCTTTCCTTAGGTCTGGGGCTGGCAGCGACATCTCCCTGACAAATCCAACCGGGAGAAATGGCAAAATGAGACGACGGGAGCTGTGAGCATTTCCCAGCTGACTGGTGATGTGTGTGGGGAACATATGGACAGTCTGTGCCCGCTGTCCCACAAAACCTGCTGATTTTACACTTGGATTTCTCAGATTCCCTGACAGCTTTGGAGACCGGCTCCGACAGCCTGGGACTCAGTGCCACTCAGTGCCATTGCTGCCTGTGCCTGGGATGGGCAGGGAATGCCTGGCACAGCGGGGCTGCTCCAGGTCCGGCTGTCCGAGGGATGTGGGAAGGGAGGAGTGATGTGACCAACCCCAGGCATCAACCCCAGATTTCAAACAGCTTGGGAAAGGCGAGGTTTGCTTCTGGCTGTCAAGGATTTCTATTTTCCAAGGATTTTGCAGCTCTTGCTTGGACTGAAATAGCACCGAAGCTGCTGCTGCTTCTCCTGCACCTGCCAGGCTGGATCTGCCAGGCAGGATTGGGCTGTGCTGTCCCAGTTCCACCCAGTATTCAGTGCTGGGAGCACTTGGGAATAAAGACAATGCCACACCAAAGGACGTGGTCTCTCTTTGTCACCTTCTGGGTGGCCGGGATCCAGCCCTGATGTGCTGAGGGACAATTCCACATGTCATACCTTGGTTTTTCTTTTTTGAAGGATTAAAAAGCAGGAAAATGCTGTTGCAGGGTCATGCTATGGGTCTCCTTTGTCCACCCCCAGTTCTGTCACATCCCGAGGCCTGATTTGGAGATCCACAAATGAGGAATCCAGCAGGACAGGATGAGCTTTGCTCTCCCACCTGCTGATCCAAGGCTTCCCTGGCAGAAGGAACAGCCAGACTGGAACATTTTCCAGCCCAGAACAGACTTCTAGCACCTATTGGAGCCTGTCTGTAGCTGTGCTGCTGCAAAACCCTGTGGGGATAAATCCCAAAGGATAATCTTGCCTGTGTGAGAAAAGCCAATTTATTAACCTTAAAGGGCTCCAGGGAATCCAGGGCTCCCAGCACAGTCCTCACACAGGGAAATGTGGGATTTGTGAGCTCCCTCATCCTCACGCAGCTTCTTCCTCTACGGAATGAATTTGTTTCTGTCCCAGGAAAGAGAAAATGGAGAAATTTGGAGATGGGTTTGGATTCCCACCCCCAAACCAGTGCTCTGCAGGGAATCACTGAAGTGCCCACCTAGAATGGAGCTGTTGGATTACCCCATGGAGGAGAAGGAAAATGGGAGAGCCGGGAATGTTCAGGCTGGAGACAAGAAGGATCCTGGGAGAACTTAATGCCTAAAGGAGCTCCAAAATAGATTGTGGACAGAGAATGGAGTGGCAGGGCACAGGGAATGGCTTCCCACTGCCAGAGAGCAGGGTTAAGTGGGATATTGGGAAGGAATTCCTGACTACGAGGGTGGTGAGGCCCTGGCACAGGCTGTCCAGAGAAGCTGTGGCTGCCCCTGGATCCCTGGAAATGTCCAAGGCCAGGCTGGATGGGCCTTGGAGCAACCTGGGCTAAGGGAAGGTGTCCCTGCCCAGGGCAGAGCATGGCACTGGTATTATAGATCCCTTCCCACCCAAACAGTCCTGGGATTCTGTGATTCCATATTCCGGCTCAGAGAAAAGCCAGGATGAGCTCTCAGCCACCAACTGTGGCCCAGTCTCATTCTGTACCTTGTTTTATTTCCCTGGAGATTGGATTCCTGGAATGTGAAGGGACTGCAGCGACAGATCCCAGCGTCCCTCTGTTGGTGGTGTCCTCGGGTGACAGGGTCTGGGATCTCCACCTGAGGAATGTAAAACACGGGGGTCCTGCAGGGCTGGAGCAGCTCTGATATCAAAGATTCCCAGGATCAAGGGAAGTGCTGATTCTGCTCCGATTGCTCGGGAGCACAGAAGCAAAACCCTCACAGTGAAATTACTACGGAAGTGTCTTGCAGAGACACTCCAGAGATTCCCTGGAGTGCATCCATCAGAGAGGGAGGATTTGGAGAATGGGGAAATAATAGTGGCACACTCCAGTCTGGCATTAACTCCCTAATTCCAGGGGTTTGCAGAGCCCTGGGTGGAACTAATGCAGGTTCTCCCTGTATTTATGATTATCTGCAGTGTTAAATATGAGCACTAATCATGTGGGGCTGGCTCTGGGAAGGCTCTGCCTGGCTGCAGGACTTGTTTGCTTGTGCAGGGAACCAGCAAGGTGGGGTGGGAGCAGCAAACCCAGCAAAGCAGAGGGTGAATGCTCCGAGGGGCTTCTCAAGTGCATGTTCCATGGAATTATAGAATCCCAGGATGGGTTGGGTTAGAAAGGACCTTCAAAATCACTCAGCCCCACTCCCTGCCCTGGGCAGGGACATCTTCCACTATCCCAGGTTGCTCAAAGCCTCCTTCAATCTGGCCCTGGATGGGCCAGCCACAGCTACTCTGGGAATTGCATTGCAGCTCCTCAGCACCCTCACAGCCAGGAATTCCTTCCCAACATCCCATCTCACCCTGCCCTCTGGCAGTGGGAAGCCATTCCCTGTGTCCTGTCCCTCCATTCCTTGTCCAAAGTCCCTCTCCAGCTCTTTTGGAGCCCCTTTAGGCACTGGAAGGAGCTCTAAGGTCTCCCTGGATCCTTCCCTTCTCCAGGTGGACAAACCAGACTAAATCAGCTTCTTGAGCAAAGGTGAGATGGAAGCAGAGTCAGGAAGGGGAGCGAGACCAGCAAGAACTAGAGGTGATCCCAGAGGGAATCCCCAAAGGCTCTAAGGCTGTTCCCTTGGACACAAAACAGCAGGACACTGACCTTTTGGAGCAAGATCTGGGAAGCCATAGGATAAATTCACAAGCCAGCGCCTGGGTTTAAGAGGAGAACCTTCCAGAAGCCTTCCAGTACCTAAAGGGGTTGGGAAGTGAGCCGATGGATGTGGCTGAGCCGGGCTGATTCCAGAAATATCTCCCACTCTGCCTCCTTCTCCTGTGGTGGAGCTGCCAAGTCTGGAAGCAGAAATTCACATTTCTGTGGGGAAGTGGTGGCTGCACTCGCTGGGAAAAAGTGCTTTGGGATCCTCCTGAGGGGAAGAGCAGCAGAAACCCAAACTGGTGCTCCAAGTGGGATGGGAGCCGGCCATGTCCTTGGTGAGCAACTCTCCATGTGTGTGGTGCAGCCTCGTGCTGGGCATCCAGCCTCTGTTTCCATACAGAAATATGGATTTAATCCTCCAGTGATGCTCTCTAATGTTCAGTAATGATCATGGCTCGGGTTTTCAGATGTATTTTAGATTTCCCAGCCCCGCTGTGGGATGTGAGTGAGATGCAATGGAAACATTCAAAACATATTTAAAGAAGGGTTTGCAGCAACTGCAGAGCTTTACTGCAACCAGGCACAGGAACCAACTGGCCAGCTGGGAGAGTTCAGAGATGATCTGCTGGAGAGGCAATTGGCACATCGTTAGCCTGGAATGTGAATCCAGTTGGACTGGAGAAAATCCAGGACCAGGCAGGCTCTTCCCGTGCTGGATCTGGAGGGCATGTACCACCTCTGAGTAAGAAACATGAAGATGGTGCTGAAAAATTGGAGCTAAGGGGTGGGAATGAGCTGTTGGGAGCCTTCTTGGTCCACGCAGAGGTGGGGAGAACCCCATGGAAGGTCTGGATTTAGCCTGGATGTTCCAGCTTGGCCCCCAAGCTGCAGGATGGGGAAGGCTGGAGGAGAAGGCAGGAGGTGTTCAAAGGTGCATGAGGTGAGCAAAGAACAGTTTTGGTCTTCCCAGAGCTCAGCAATAACTGTGGGGTTGGAACAGGCGAGTTTCCTGTCTGGCAGGAGGAAGAGGAGGAGTTTTGGAGAGGATGGATCTGCTCCCTGGTTCTTCCAGCAGCATCACTAGGGATTGGAGGAGCCTTTGTGAGGAGAGCAGAGCAGGGTGACTGGTGGTGAGCTGGTGGTTGTTGTCACCTCTCCAGGATGTCACCCACATGAGGCTGTGCATTCCCACCTTCTGTACTGCCACCCTGCACCTTTGTACTGCATGACAGAGATCTTCTCTGGTCCTGCTCATTTTCCCTGTCCTTGAGAAGCCCCTGAGGATGGACCAGCCCATCCCTGCAGGGACTGGGGGACTGTGGGGCTCAGCAGATCATGACCCATGGGGAAGACTTGGAAAGATGCCATCCCTGGGAGCTGGGGGCTTTCCTTTACCAAGTGGGAATTTTCCTCAGGGTCACCTCCTCAGCAGCTCCGTGTGCCGGAGCTGCCGGAATCTGCTGACCGGGCACCGAGAGGCCACGCAGGGTAGGGAGCAGCCTCCCATGCAGCAGGCTCAGGTGTGAGCTGAAATCCCATTGATTTCTAATCAGTGAGCTCATATTCCCCACGGCTGCGGTGGGACAGGGTCAGCAGTGAGGGGAGGGTGGGGGGATCCGCACTTGGGGTGGTCCCGGGGTGGGACTGACGGAGCCGCTGACAGAGGCTGAGTTATGGCTCCAGGGATGCTTTGGAGGGTTCCTGGAGCCTCAGTTATTGTCTGGCTGAGTCCTGCTCGGGGGAGAGCAGCGAGGGAAGGACGTGTGAGCAATAAACCACGTTGTCTTTTAATGAACAAGACTCCCGGGGGATCAGGACTATTTTTTACTCCATCGTTTTTCTTTCCTCAGCTCCAGGAAAGTTGCTGAGTGTTGTGTCTGCCAACTGCAGGCCAGATGCTCCAGGAGAACCAGAGTCCTGTCCCATCCAGCCTGGCCCAGCCCAGCCTCCCCATGACATTTCCATCTGCTCCCAGGCTGCCCCAAAGCCACTGGTCCAGGCTGTGCTCACACCAACCAAGACCGACCATCAGGGTTTGATATTCCAGAGATGCCCCCAGGAGATCAGGGCTGTAACATTCCCCATGAGGAACCTTATTAATGCTGCTGCTGAAGGAAAAGCAGTAATTAACCCTGAAATCAGAGTGTTGGAGGGAAAAGCAAGTCCAGGCTCACTCTCCTCACACGATGGAAGTGCATGGAATGCACAGGGATGTCACTGTTTTCTTCTCCCTGCAAAGTTGATCCTTTTGGGTGGCTTGGGAGATTCCATGATTTTTGTAAGGTCCTGCAGGACTCCAATTGCTCACCCCACTTTCAACTCTTCCCCCTTCAGTGACAGGGACCTGCTTCAGAGCCTGAGGATCCCAGGAGGAAATAAGGAGGGAAGAAAAGACAGGAATTAACATTTGAAACCCAGCAAACGTGCTGAAATCTGCCTCCAGACTCACTCCAGACTAACTGTGAGCCCAAACTCCAGGCTATTCCCTTTAAGCACAAGCTGTGGTGGCACACCTTGATCTGGGTTTGGTAGGGCAGTGTGACAGGGATAGTCTCTTCTTCTTCACTTCCACTGCTGTGAAACCCTCCTGGAGCCAGGAAAGTGCCCTGAGGTGTCTGGCTGGGGCTGGGGTCTGAGCCCTGGCTTCTGAGACCTTTCCTCTTTGGGGGAAATGTACCTGGCAGCCCCCAAAACCAACTGTGGGGTCACTGGGCTGTGTTGGGTGGGACCAGTCAGGGCTCTGATCCCACAGCAAACCCAGGGCCACTGGTGTGGAAGGGTATGGAAAGGGGACCACTGGGAGGTGCTGGGAATGCTGCAAGCCCAATCCCTGTGGTGGGAACATGGCTCTGCCCCACACACAGCCCCTCTGAGCGTGGGGAAGGCCCACCCTGCACCTCAGCCCTTTCCTCACCACAATTCCAGCTCCACTTGGGATCAATGCCAGGAACCCATCCAAGCTGCACCTGTGACCAGCAGGGATCAAGAGATGGGCACTGCCCAGCAGTGGGGACCTAAATCAGGATGTTCTGTCCCCTCAACAGAGCCAAGTGACATTTCCCAGCTTTAAAAAAGGACAATAAATTGGGAGATCTGTACTGAGCTTGGCCACAGGACCAGGATCTCCTTTCAGGGAGTATTTTAGGATGAAGGCACTACAGCTGTTTGTGGGTTAATCCCTCTGCCCTGCCTGTCAGCCTCCAGAAAGGACTTTGCAGCCCCCCTTCAGCCAGGAATAAATCAGGAAATGGCACTTTGTCCTTCCCAGGAATAGGCTCTCCCCAGCTCCTAGAACTCGACATCCGAGCCCATGGAGACCCTGCCATGGCTGTGTCCAGAGACCCATGAAACACATGTTCAGCTCCTGGGCACCCATGGGACACAGGTTTGGCTCTCAGGGACCCCAGAGACCCACACGCATCCCTGAGCTGCCAAGGACATTGTGAGGAGTCCATCGCAGTGGGAACGGGAACAAAAGCAGACCCAAAATCCCTTGATTAACACAAACCCATGCAGGGCTGGAGTGGCTGCAGAGAGGAGCTGCCAAGCCCTGCCCTCCTCTGCAGATCAAGATTCCCAGCATCATTAACCAGATAATTAAACATTCCCTCCCACTTTAGTGTTTCTCAAATCCGTGACCCAGTGTCACCTCTTTAAAGGGCTCTGGGAATTTCCCATGTGATGTGCTGGGCTGAGGCTCGCTGTGACAGAGTGCTCGGGGACAGGAGGTGGCTGTCCAGGTGTCACCTTCTTGCTCCTCACCTGAGGTCACTCCCAGGGAGCTGTTCTGTGTTTTTCCAGGGCCCAGGTGGGGTGTGAGGTACTGCAGAAAGGGCTCAGGGTGTGCTGAGGTTCCATGGGTCTAAGGACCAGGAGCCTCCACAGGCACAGGGGACATCCCAGCATTGCAGAGGGGCATTGGCAGAGTTTTCCACAGCTCTGCAAGTCCTGGAGTTAATTGAATCCAAGTGTGGGAGCAGGGCTGTGCCCTTGGAGCCGCGGTGGGCAGTGGGAGCAGCTCCTTCTTCTGTTCCCTGCTTGCTTTGAGTTCTCTCCTTTGAAAGAGAGGCCTCTCTCTGCATTCCCATCAAATGTGGCTTTTCCAAGTTTCAAAGACTTTTGGTCTCTTCAGGGAACGCTGTGCAGGAGGCTGGGCATGCTTCGACCCTCCCAGCCTCCTCCTCCTCCTCCTCCTCCTCCTCCTCTGCCTGTCCCCCCCAGGATGCCATCAGCAGGGGATCCCCTTCCCTTCTGCCCATCCCGGGACACCCTGGCCATCCCTGTAGGCCCTGAGAGATGCTGCTCTGAGGAGGACATGGTGGCTCTGGGGCACAGCAGGGAGCAGTGCCCAGCCACAGGCTCCCAAAGGGTGTCCAGGTGTCCACTGGCTTTAAGATGGAGCAGTAGATTCCCTGGCAATGCTGGTCCAACAAACCCCTCTCCAGCTCCTCATCCCATTTTGGGTGTGTTCTGCTTGGTTTTCCGCTTGAGACTTTGTCATCCAGCTCCCCAGGGAATGGGCACAATCCCAAAGCTGCAGGAGTGTTTGGACAACACTCCCAGGCACAGGATTGTTGGGGTGCCCTGGGCAGGGCCGGGGGTTGGACTGGATGGTCTCTGTGGATCTCTTCCAGCTTGGGAGATTCCATGATTTTTGTTTTCCTTCCCAGAGGATTTGGCTGGTGCAGGAGCAGGTCTGCCCTCACCAATAAAAGGTGATGAGGGACCAATATTTTGATCCATTTTTTCCCAACACCTTTGACAAAACCAGGGATTTATAGCCAGGTTTTGGCAGGAGAGATAGGCTTTTTCCCAGAAGCATTGGCAAATCCAAGTTCCTTATTCCCAGAGACACCCCCAGCTGTCAGCCACCATCACCACAGGGCAAGGACAGGGAACTGAGCCAGAAGTCCATCAGTTCTGGGGGAAGAGATTGTTCCATGAGATTCCCACACACCTCCCACCAAACCACTGGAGCTGCAGCTCTCTAAGGATGCCTCTACTTCCACAAAATTCCACTTGGTTCCAGGGGACCACTGACTAACAAGGCGCCAGTCCCAGTCACTCCAGAGGGATCTGCCCATGGAATTGAAGGGTTCCAGATGCCCTCCAATTCTCCTGGGAGCTTTGCACAGAGCATCCAAGGTGGGGAGAGACCCAAGAGCTCGGGCTGGGAAGGTGACATGGTCGTGACTCTGGGATGATTTCAGGAGTTAAAAGTGAAATTACAGATGAATCTATTAAAACGTGTACTTTTTCTAAACATTTTAAGAGAGACTCATGCAAAAAGAAGGCTCATCCCATCCTGCATTCCCATCCTCCAGCTCTCCAAGGTTATTTATGGGCTTGCTACACAAGTTGGGTTTTTTCCTCCCCTTTTCTCTTCTCTTCCTTTTCTTCTCTGCTTTTGCAAATTGAATTATTTAAATGCATTGTTTGGCAGCCTCAAATCCCAGCGTTTCCCTCTCCTTCCCCCTTGGCTGCCATTTCTTTCTCTCCTTTCTGCTCCTGCATTTTCAGGATCATTTCCCATGTTGTTCCAGTGGCATTTATTGAAATTTGCACAAAAAAAGATCCTTCTTCAATGCCACCATTTCAGCCCTGGCAGGAGATTTATGGGGGCAGGAAGACACCCGTGGCGGGGAGGTTTTGCCGGGAGAAAGAAAGGAAGGAAGGAGGGAAAGGAAATGTGGAAAAGCAAAGGATGTCCAGAGCTGGGGAGCAGGGAGGATCCACAGAGGTGAGGGAACAAGGGGACAGCCCTGCTCCTCCATGGGTGGCACACATGGTGCCACGGGCATGTGGGCATGGAGGGATTTAGTCTCAGGGTTGTGTGGAGGGAGCACAGACACCCCTGGGTGGCCTCAGGCACCAGTGACACTGGGGACACAGCCTGGAGAGGGTCTGGCATGGCTTGGGCACACCTGGGGCACACTTGGGACATGCTCGGTGTGCACTTGGAACATTCTTCGTACACGCTTACCTCACACTTGGTAGGTACTTGGCGCATGCTTGGCGTGCAGTTGGTGTGTAATGGGTGTGTAATTAGTGTGTAATTAGTGTGTAATTGGTGTGCAGTCGGTGCACATTTGGTACATGCTCCGGCCACCCTCTGTGTGTGTGTGGGGCTTGGGGCACTCTGGGGGAGCACTCAGAGCACTCTTGGGACACGATTGGTGACAACTGGTACAGGTCTGACACACACTTGGCTCATGCTTGGTGCACGCTTGGCACACATTTGGGGCACATTTGGGGCACATTTGGGGCACATTTTTTGCACTCTTGGACCCATCCCTCCATGGGCACCCAGCACTGCTTCCAGAGCCCTCTCCGAGCCAGAACACCGCGGAGAAGCTGCTCTTGGAGCTGTTTGAAGGAGCTCCACTCTCCAGCCTCGCTATCTCTAATCCTGCTTCAAAGCCAGCTCCTTCTATTTCCATATTGACTTGTGATTCCTTTAATTGACTTTCTTGCCTCGGAATTGTACTTACTTAATTAATCTGATTACATTTCTGCTTCTAGTAAAAGAATTTCTGTGTTGCAGCCCAGAGGTGAGGACGTTCCTGGGGAGGGATGAGCTTCTGGTAGATCCCATCAGCAGATAGAGCCTGCAAAGCATTTTGGGATCCTTTGGAAGGGGAGGACAGGCAAAAGCCATGGAAAGTACCGCAGCAATTTCCATTTTCACACACACAGCAGCTTTCCTCGTGGCAGGAGTGAGGCACATCCCTAGTCAGTGGGATTGAATTATCTCCATAAATTCATTACATTTTAAAAATATGATAATCAGCACGGAATGAGCCTCCCGAGGGAGACAGAACATGAACATCTCAAGTACTGTTAATAATCAGCCTTTATTTTACAAATGCCCAGGGCTGGCTCACAGCCACCGCAGCCCCTCCGTGGCGCAGGGGCTGGTGCTGTGCCCCTGCCAGGACCTGCCAGGGGTCCCTCCCCACCTCCTCAGCTGTCAGTCCCAGGGTGGTGACCCAGACACGGTTGGGATTTGGGATGGACAGTCTCTGCTGCTCCAAATGCTCCATGTAAAGCCTGGGCACTCATTGCCCTTTGGGGTCCCCACAGGTGGTGGCCTGCTGTGGCACATGTCCAATGGCTCAGCTTCTCCCACATCACCCTCACAAATACCAGGATGGTTTGTGCCAGTTGAACACAAATTTGGGACAATTTTGCACTGGATCCATTTGTGGTCATAAAGAATCTCAGGGGATCAGCACAGGCAAGGGGTCAGGAGTGTATCCTGGCTCCAGAGCTCCTGTGGACAAGGGCTTGGAGGAACTGGGGGATGGGGGGTCTCACTTTTGGCAGAACATGACAAGGTCAGGAGAGTTCCCAGAGCAGCCCAGGGAAGAGGGGGTGCCCACGGTCACCTCACACCCTTGGAATCTCTGGAATGACTGCAACTGGGAGGACCTCAAAGCCTATCCAGTCCACAGGCAGGAACACCTTCCCCAAGGCCAGGTTGCTCCAAGCCCCATCCAACCTGGCCATGGACACTTTCAGGGATGGGAAATCCACAACCTCTCTGGGCACCTATACCAGGCCCACCCCATCCTCACAGGAAAAAAAGAAAGCCAAAATCCCACTTGGGCATTGTCACTGTAAACTTTTCCTCTTTATTATTCCACTTTGGTGGCAGACAGGCGGCTCCTCCACCCCCGTTTGTTAAACACTGATTAATTATTAAATTGGCGATTAACTATTAATAGCTGATTTTGTGAGTGTTAAAATGCCAGCCCTGTGCAAAGAGAGCTGTGTCTCTGGCAAACCTCAGGAACCTCAGGGAATGAACCCTCGATAATCAATCCAGCCTCTGCTCCATTTGCCATTCCTGTCTCGTTCTCTCTGCTTTTGGCACCACTTCAGGGGAGTTTATACAAGTGGAAAAGCCAATTTTACCGCTGCTGAAAATTCCCAGCTCCCAGAGATGATGGCAGAGCCCTGTGCTTTTCTCCAGCACTGGAGGGGCTCCCTGATCCAGTTCCGCCTCTGCAACAGAATCATAAAATCCTGGAATGGTTTGGGTTGGAAGAGACCTAAATGCCCAACCCATTCCACTCCTGCCTTGGGCAGGAACACCTTCTACTAGCCCAGGTTGCTCCAAGGTTGTCCAAACTGGCCTTGGATGCTTCCAGGGATGGGGCAGCCACAGCTGGTGTGGGAATTCCATCCCAATCCCTCACTACCCTTGCAGGGAAGAATTTCCTCCCAGTATCCCATCCAACCCAACCCTCTGGCAGTGGGAAACCATTCCCTGTATTCTGTCATGGCAAGCCCTTGGAGATCCATAGAAGTTGCCTTGTGCCACAATCTTTCAGCACATCCCAAATCCCCACTGGCTCCTCACTCCTTCTTGCTTGCTCCTGTGGATTTCCATGGAGATCTTGGCATAAGCTGGGATGTTTTCCTGGGAATCTTCCCAGGGGATGCTCACCACGGAGTTGCATCAGAGACAGGGAGCAGGGGCAGTGGGATCCTGCACCCTCCCAGGGGATGGGGAGGGGGGTGGCAGCTTGAGCAGGGAGGACAGCAGAAAGGGACACAGCACTGAGGAGCTGGAGTCACTCCACATCCAGTGTGAAACCAGTAGCCACGGGCATTTCCAGAGCCTTTGGAAGCAGATGGCCCTGCCCCAGGGAAGTTTTGGCCCAGGGAACGTTATTTTGACGGATGTGTTTGCAGTCCCCCAAAAGCCGCGCTCCTTTTCAAGCCGTGCTGTGAGGAGACCCTTCCCTGCTCCAGAGAGAAAGAGCCTGGGATTATTTTCTCATGTCAATTAACGGCGCTTTCCAAAGGCAAACCGGGCTCCTCGGATCCTGAGCTCGGGACCCCAGCCAGGCTGCTCCCCCCGGCACGCTGGAGGGAAAAATCAAGGAGCTTTGGCCAGCGAGCTCCTGGCCTGAAGCCAGCAAATAAAATGGTCATAACGAAGCCTTTGGAGATAAATTTGGAGGCCGGGGTTGCTTTGCTTTAATTTTTTATTCTTCTGGTGGAGAAACCCCTTGATCCAGCAGAGACAGCAGCAGCTCCGTGGGGTCTCCATGAGAGCCATTTCCAGGGGAGCTGCTCCTGGCCAGGTGTGGGATCAGGTGGGGATTTGGGTGTGGATCCAGGCACGTGGTCAGTGAGTGAATTCTGGTGTCGGATCAGACTTGGATTCAGGTATGGATTACCTGGATTACCTCCTGCCCCTTTCCTGGCTCCATGGGTTTTCCTGGAGCAATCCTGGAGCCCTCCAGTGGTGGACGCGCAGGTACAGCCATGCTGCTGTGCTGGCTGCAGCCAGGCTGGGGGGAATTCCCAGGGACATCCCGAGGGACACCCAGAAATCCCTCACACAGTGCGGGTTTAGAAATAATCCCTCTTGGAGATTCCAGGTGCATGTAACCTCTCTGGAAAAGCTCGTGGAGCTGCACAAGCTGCCCACAAGGAGAGTACTTCCCATCCTTGGTGACTTGGGATTGTCTGTAGTTTTGCCAGGAAGATGCTTTTCCAGAGGGCAGCAGGTGCCAGCTGGCCACAGACAGGGATCTTTGATCCCTCGCAGCTCTTTGGGAAGGAAAGCAGGATGTTTTCCATGGCCACCCTCCTGGAGAGCCAGGGCTCCTGCACCAGAAGTGCAGCTGCCCCCGCAGTTCCCCCATGTCCCCCTGCTCCAGCTCTTCATGTGTCAAAGGCTCTCCCACTCCCACCGCCCTTCCCAGCTGTTCCCCGGACACCCCTCTCCATTGGGCAGGCTGGGACAGCGCTGACAAGCCGCAGGAATACGTGAGGCTGTCCTGGGGAGGAGGAGAGGGATGAACACACCCCCCCCCCCCGTCACACTACCCCCCATCCTGTGCTGGGGGAGCAGAGATGCTTTGGACCGCTGCAGATCGGAGCAGGTGGATCCAGCCTTGTCACTGGGATACCACAGCAGGGATGGCACAGCTGACATTCATCCCACAGGATGGGGACAGGACCTGCCCCCCTCATCCCGCTGCCGAAGGAAGTCCTTGGGAAAGGTGTGAAATCCACCTGCCCCTTCCTGTGTCCTCTCCATGCCGGAGAGGATGCGATGCTGGAGGATTTGGGGGGGCAAGGATTGAGCTGGGACCCCTCTGTCACGTGGCTCTTGCGGGTGTCCCTAAGCAGGGACCCAGCCCGGGTCAGCAGAGCCTTTCCTGCCCCTGTGCCACCTCCTGTCCTGCCGGGTGAAACACGGCACCGGCAGCAGAAAAAAGCAGGAACGCTCGCCTGGAAGCTGACCCGGTTTAGGGTTTCATTCCAAATGGAGGGACAGATCAGCTCAATCCGGACCCCCCGAACTCTTCCTGCCGCTGCCCCCGCTCGCAACCAAACCTCTGATCCCTGTCCAGCTCTCCACATAACTTCTGAGGCTTTGGTGGGTCAGAGCCGGGACCGTGAAGCCGGAGATGCTTCGGGGGCGGCAGCCTTTGGAGTCTTCTTCCCGCCTCCGCTCGAGGTCCGTGACCTATTCGGATCCGGCTGTGCAGCTCTGGAGCATCCTCCTGGGATGAACCGGGCTGGGCTGGGCGCTGCAGGTGGGCAGGAGCTCATCGGAAGGAGCAGAGATGCTGTGCTGGGATGGGGAAAACCTGGACACCGCAGGAAAGGCGAAAGCACAGGGTTCGAAGCCATCACCATCCCTTTGGAAGGCCGGGCAAGGCCCTCTCCCGGCTGAAGCAGGATGCCCGTGGCCAGCAGAGGTGATGGAAGCACAGCCCCTCTCCTGCACCCGCGGCAGGAGCCGGAGCCGCTATTGGAAGCAGGTGTGCTGCCCTGCCGGGCGATGGGAGCCATTAGGGAGAAAGCCTCTCAAGGAAATTTATGTCCGTCTCTCCTCACCCCTCTCTCCTGAAACCAATTACACCCCAGTCCTGCCCCGCTCGGGGGGACCCGCTCGGCTTTTCCCTCTCCAGGGTGCCGTGGGATGTCCCAGCACTGTGGGGGTGAGCAGCAGGAAAAATGGGAAGCGCTGTGGAAAGCGGGCCGGCTCCTCTGGCGGCCCCTAATTCATCTCCCTGGGAGTCCGGCGGGAGGATCCCGCAGCACCTGGGCTGCCACCCCTCTCCAGCCGCCCCTTGGCAGCCGCACGCTGGCTCCGGGTGGGGAGCGAGGGGGGACAAAGCCACCCCCCAGCAGCAGCGCTTTCCCCGAGGTTTATTATTACACAAATGTGAATTCCAGAACCGGCATCTGGGGAGCAGCTGCTGGGAGTTAACCCCTTCCCTGCCACAGGGGAGCTTCGCCAGAGGAGTGGGGCTCTTGGCTGGAGGGTGGTCACCCCTAGGGAGGAGCTGGCCAAGGGGACATGGCTCAGTCCCTCCTGGAAAACGGCTCTTGTTGTGTAGGGACACATCTCCGTGCATGGATGGGGAGGCAGGTTCCAGGTTCCTCCCTCCCTTCCTTTCTTCTCCTCTCTTTTTTTTCCCTAATAACAGGCACTTCTGTTTCCATTCAGGGCTTTTATGGGAATTTGCTCTCCCTCCCAGGCAAGGCCTGAATTTCCAGCATGCTCCAGGATGGAGCTCTGAGGGATGCTGCCCTTTGGTTTGATAGCGGCCTGGAGATAAGGAAGGGGTGACAGTGGGAGGCCAGTGGTGTTGAAAGGAAGGGCTTGATCTGGACAGCATGTTTTTGTTGGAAGATGGATGTTTGGGAATGAAGGCAGGTCCTCACAACCCCACTGGCTTTATAGAATATTCCAAGGCCTTGGGGTTGGTCAAGAACCCAACCTTTCAGCCACTTGGCATTCCCCAAGCTCTTCCCAGGCCCAAGAACCTGCTGGCCCCACAACAAGTCATGGATGCTTGGGAAGGACATGATGAGGAGGATCTTCTCCCTTCTTGACTTGTCTGGGAAGCTATGCCTAGGTTGTCCCTGCTGCTCCTTTCCATAGAAACACAGAATCACAGGTTAGTTTGGGCTGGAAGGGACTTCAAAACCCATCCAGTTCCACCCCCTGCCATTGACAGGGACACCTTCCACTATCCCAGGTTGCTCCAAGCACTGTCCAGCCTTGCCTGGAACACTTCCAGAGATGGGGCAGCCCCAGCTGGTTTCCAGGGGTGGAGGGGGCACTTCCAGAGCAGCTCAGCATGCTGGGACATGTGGGCAGGCAAAGGTCAGGGGCAGCAGTGACAGGTTCTGTCTAACACCTCCCTGCCGGGTGCCACAGCGATGGGCAGTGCCAGGGCCGCAACGAGTGTCAAAAAGGGCAAGAAAAATTTTGGAGGTTTTGGTGCCTGGATGAAAAGCAGCTGTGGGTTCTGCTCCTGACTGCTCAGCCTGGCTGGGAGAACAGGGAGAGGTGGGAGGTTGGAGGGTCTGGCAGCCACGTGGGGTGGGGGGCAGCTGGGGACAGTCCTGGGACAACAGGGAGTGGAGAGCTTGCTTTTGGCAGAGGATTGGATGCTCTGGTGAGCAGCTCTCAGCAGTGGGGACTCCCAGTGCCTCCTCTGGGAGTGGTGCAAGCACGGAAATCGTCCCCTTGGCTCCTCAGGAGGGGACGGGAGCAGGACAGGACAACTCATCCTCTTGATTTGCAGGCTCCAGCTCCCTGCTGCTGCTCCCTCCGAGCCTGAGCCGGCCCACCCGCTCCTGAGTCCACCGTGGAGCTGTCAGGGCAGGAAAAATCCCAGCAGCCAGAGCAATCCTCTGTCCAGAGGAGGTGTTTATAATGCGAGGAGCTCCTGAAGGGATGGAAGCAGGAATGGGAACAGAAGCTCCTTTGCCTGGGCTGAGCTCCTGCCTGCAGCCGGCGGAGCTGCCTCCTCCTCTGCCGGCACCGCTGCTCCCCGGGCTCCCAGCCCTGGAGGGGAGTGAGAAATGGAGCTGACAGGAGCTTCTGCAGCACCGGGAGCTTGGCAGCCCCAGAAAAACCCTCTCCCTGCTTTGGCAGTGCCTTTCTACAGAGAGCTCTGCCCGCAGTCCTCAACCTCTTCCTCCCTCACCTCCTGCCCCGGAGCTCACACCGCTTCATTTTCCTCAGCCTGCAAGTTTTTAGGGATAGGGAATGAGCCCCACTCCAGATTTGCTGCCCCAGCCCCGTGCTGTGAGGGAGTTTGGGCTGTCCCGAAGCCCAGCGTGGCAGAAGCAGGGGCTCCATCTCCCTAACCCGCCGAATCCCAGAATCCCAGCAGGCAGCAGGGGTAGGATGACAAATTGTTCTGACTAATAGTCTAAACAATGGGAAACAATGGAAGTCAGGGAGCAGCCCATAAAATATGCAGCACGCAGGGGGCTTGGCTATTTTATTTGATTTTCAGATGGATATTCCAGTGGCCGGGATCCATCAGGAATAGAACAACACATGTCAAGCTCAATAAGAGTTTGCCAGCGATGGTGGCGGGAGGATGCTGAAATTCCTGCTCTGGGGTGAACTTGGGAAGCCCGACTTGGAGTCAAGTGCTCAGGGAAAGGAGCAGCTCTCCCTCCTCGGCACAGAAGCATCCATCCCGCCTTCTCCAGAGGGATGGCGATGAAGTGCCTGAGCCTGACCCGTGGAAGAGGGGCAGGAAGGCTGGGAAGAGGCGTGGGAAGGCTGCCCGGCTGATGTGGTTGAGCAGACGGGGGAGGTTTTCTGTCTCCTCTTTGAAATTCCTTTGCGTTCAGGGTTATTTTGGAAGTCAAAAGCTGTTAGATTCCCTGGAAGCTCGGGGAGGGAGATTGCCTGGGTTTGCTCTGACGCGATTTCCCTGCACAGCTGTTTGTGCCATCAGCAGTGGGGCTGCTCTTTCAAAAGAAGACATTTTATCCATTAAAAAGAAATCCATAGATGATGAATATGGATTTGGGCTAAGGCTGAGTGATGAAATCCTCTCCGAGGTGCAAAGATCCCATTATCCATCCGTCTGTGGCCTGCCAGGGACCAGTGGTGGGTTCCCTCAGAGACCCCTCAGCTTTCTGGAAGCCTCGAGGTCAATGAGGATGCGAAGGGCTCTCCAGCCAGGAAGTTTCTCTCCCAAGTCTCATTTCACTGCCGTGTTTGAGCAGGGCAGGAACGTGGTGAGAACAACCCTCAGAAGTTGTTCCGAGGTTCCAGCTGGATCAGAAAACGTCGGCTCAGCACAGAGGGCATACAAAGTAGTTAGTGGGGAAAAGGGAGGTGGAAGTGCTTCCCTCTGCCCTCTGAGAGGGGCTCATTCCCTGCTCCCACCTGGAGTGTGGATTTCTGCCGTGCCTGGGCTTTCCTGGGTGAGTCCTGGCTGGGGGATGCTGAGCCCAGGCTGTGTGGACCTGCAGAATGCCCTTGGGGACAGGGTGACTCTGCTCACAGGACATCAGAGACAGGGCTCTGGATGGGCAGCACCTGGAGGACGTGGGTCTGGTGCCATGCACGGCTACAGGGGCTTTTCCTGATGCCCTTGTCCCTATCTCAGCACTTCCTGGAGATTGTAGGCTCCAACAACTTCCCCATCCAAACCAGAGCTGCCTCATTCCCACTTCCACACACGACTTCCACAGCCTGATGCTTCCTAATGAGCTAAACGGGAGTGACTTGAACCTTGTCCACAGGGTTGGCACAGCCACCTCCTTCCTTATTACACTTGTCAGGTTGTCATTTATTTTTGCATTTGTTTTGCATGGAAAAATGGCCTGGAGCTGGCACTGCCTCCACATTCCCTGCGGTGCCAGTTCCAGTGGTGACAAGGACCAGCACCATGGAATCATGGAATGGTTTGGCTTGGAAGGGACCTTTAACCTCATCTCATTTCCACCCCTCTGCCATGGGCAGGGACCCCTTCTGCCATCCCAGGTTGCTCCAAGCCCTGGCCTTGGGCACTTCGAGGGATGGACCATTCAGTCCTTCCCTTGACTTTTTTTCTTTGCTTCTCCCTCTGTGTCTCCAGGGCAGGGCAAGAGGATGAGAAGACACAGAACAAGAACACCTGGAGAGAAGGCAGAGAGAGCAGCGAGGCAAATCGCCGCGGCAGGAGGGAAATGGAGCAGCTGAAATTGGGAAAAACAGCTCCAAGTTTGTCACTGTCTGCACCTGATGCAAATCCGTTTGCCGGGGGATGTTGGGAGCAAAGAGCAGAACGCTCCCGATTTCACAGGGTTGTGTTGGGAACGGCAAGAGCCCAGAGAGAGCGAAGCTGAGGGGAAAATAAAATGGACAGTGCCAGCCAAACCAAATGGATGCAAGCCGCGGCACTCCTGGAGGGAAGTGCTGCCCTGAAGGGAGGGGGCCGGCAGCAGGCCCGGCCAAAACGCTTTAAAAGCCTCCCTTTCAGATGGCATTTGTTCTTCAAAGCCATCAGGGCTCGGGGAAAAGCCGGGCCATTTCCCTCTGCCTCTGACATGTTAATGGCTGTATTTTGGAGTCATTAAATATTGAAATGCGGCACACTCAGCAGCTGCCAAACCTCCCCGCAGCCCTGCTCTCCCCCTTCTCCTCTCCTCCAGAGCCTTCTCCACTCTCCGTTTTCTCCAGCATTCCCTCCTCTGGCATTTCCCCCTCCATCCTCCTCTTCCTCCTTCCCCTGCCTCCTCCACTCTCTTCCCCAGCTTCTCCTCGCTGTGCAGTTCACCCTCAGCCTTCCTCCCCATCATTCCTCTGCTGGAATCTCAATTCCCGGGAAGCACTTGGTAATCTGCAGCTTTAATATTCTCACCTTGCCGGTCTCCTATTCAGCAGCACTCGGAGAATTACAAATGTATTTATCTGGGTCCACTGGAGAGCGAGAGAAACAAAGAAACCAGCGGGGCTTTTCTAACGAGGAATGACTAATTTGACCCAGGAGAGCCCGTCCTCTTTCAAGCACTCAATTTTCCCCTGGTTTTGCATCCAAAGATAACGTTGGCAATGCCAGAGGCGGGGATGGGGCACTGCCAGCCCGGTGCTGAGCCCCTGCTGGGGCTGCTGCTGGCAGGGTTTGCTTTACCTGCTCCCTCACTGGGACCCAGCCTGCCTAGCCAGAGACGGAGGGCTTGGAAAGGCTGCTCTTTGTCTGTGGATGGCCCTGCTCAGGGCTCTGTAAGCACCGAGAAATCCCGGTCCCAAAGCGCATCCTTGCCGGGACCGGGCTGGAATGATGCCGGGCTTTCTGCAGCATTCCAGCAGCTCCTGATAGCTCATGGGCTGGGAAGGGACACTGACCTGGCCTTGGACACTGCCAGGGATCCAGGGGCAGCCACAGGTTCTCTGGGGACCCTCTGCCAGCGCCTGCCCACCTTCACAGCCAGGAATTCCTTCCCAATATCCCATCCAGCCCTACCCTCTGGCACTGGGAAGCCATTCCCTGTGTCCTGTCACTCCACCGCTCATCCCAAGTCCTTCTCCAGCTCTCCTGGAGCCCCTTTAGGCACTAGAAGGAGCTCTAAAGGTCTCCCTGTAGCTTCCTTTTCTCCAGGTGAACACCCCCAACTTCTCTCCATGGCAGGGGTTCATTTCCAAGAGAGTTTTCCTTCTGGTGATCCCGATTACTCCATGGTGGATGGGCCAAATTCCAGCTCAGCCCTGTGATCTTACTGGATCCAGACTCTGCGTTCTGGCTGATCTACTCAGCTCCCATCCTCTATCGGATACAGTGGAAAGGACAGTGGATATCATGGATTTCCGGATAAAAAAAGTATTTAGGCCAACAGACTCAGGATTTCTCATTGCAAATAAAGAGCTGGGATGAAATTTCCTGAGGCTAACACAAGTCCTCTGTGGATTTTTTTTTTTTCCCAAATTGAGGAGCTAATGTGGTTTAGTGGGCACAGACAGGATGAGTGGTCCTGGAAAAGTTGTGCTTGTGTAGTCTGGAGAGAAATCAGAGCTGAGATGGTTCTGATTGCTGGCTGGAAAGACATGGAAGAGGAAACACCCAGGAATGCAAGGAACTCTGGAAGGACACTGTTGGCACAGGCATGAATTGGTAGAAACCTGTCCTGAATAAATGTCAGTTGAAAACTGAAGGAGGTTTCTCCCAATCATCAGATGAGGGAGTATATAAAATAACTTTCCAGCAGGGTAATTGAGGGAGGAAACTTAACTGGTTCAAGATGGGAGGCTGACAAATTTCAGAATTTCAGTTTAGGATGGGGCTGGATTTGACAGTCTGGCCCCTCTTGATGGTGTCCTGCCTCAGCTCAGGGCTCTGCACTTGTGTAGGGTGGGGAGTCCCTCTGCTCCCCATGGAGCCCATCCCTGCCTGGCCACAGACCCATGCACTCCCACTCCCACTCACCTGTCCCTGACACAGAGGTTTTTCTCCTGGTTAATAAGCCCTGACATGCCAGACATGGAAACTATGAAAATTGGCCAATTTTTTAATATTTTAAGCCCCATCACAGCCTTTGCTGGGCAGAGCAAAGCGCTTTAGGACGCCTTAGCAAGGAAATGGAAACTATCATTTGGGATAATCTGCCTGAGCTGGATTGACCTGCTGATCCCAGCCAGACCCTCCTCCTCCAGCACACCCCTCCCTACACCCAGCTCTGCTGCCCAGATGGGGAAAGGAAAATCGTGGAATCATAATTTAGGTTGGAAAAACCCTCTGAGCCCATTGAGTCCAACTGTTCCCATAGCACTACCAAGGCCCCCATGTCCCCAGCTGCCACATCCAGGAGTGTTTGAACATTTCCATGGTGACTCCATCACTTCCCTTCTCCCCTCTTTGTCACACCTTCCCAGCCAGGTGCCCTGCGGAGGGGCTGTGCCCGAGGCAGGGGCTGTGCAGGAGCAGGATTGGGAGAGGATGCTCCTGCTCCAAACCCTCTCCCAGCATCCCCTCCCAGCTCCCCCTTTTCTGTGCTGCCCCGGGAAGGGCTGAGTGAGGTTCAGGCTCCTGCCCGGGCTCCTTCCTTAATCTAAATCAGGGAAAGGTATTTTTTCTTCTTCCTTTTATTCCACCCTGAGTGTTGTGCAGTTGCCACTGACAAAGGAGCCGGAATTCCACGCATTTCTCTGGCTGTTTAGCAGAGCTGCTGCCCTACTCTCCCCTGTCAGACACTAATCTCTCCTAATATTTAACAGTCCCAGTAGGCAGCAGGATTTATCCTCTGGCCTTTCTACCTGTCATTCCATCCCTTCTCACTAAGGAGCCCTTTGATTCCCTTCCGAGGAGAGGTGCCAGGACCAGCGTGATGGATTGGCTCGTGCTGGCAGTTGGAGAAGCAGCTCCATTTCTCTCTGCTCCAGCTGTCGGGTGTTTATCCGGGGCAGCTCCCTGCAGCTGGGAAGGCCCTTGTGCCTCCTTGCAGGGAGCCGTGTGGATGGGCAGGCATTCCAAGAGGGAAGGGGCTGTGGGTGTTAATGCTGCAGCTCCTCAGGGCGCCGCTCCAAACCGCAGCCGGAGCTGGGGATGTTGGAGCTCCCGCGACGATCTGCATCTAAACCCCTCATCCATAGCAGGGAGGAACTCCTCCCCCAGCACTCCCGGATCCCTTCCCAGAGCTCTGCTTCCACATGTTCCCTTTCCTCGGCATCCCAGCTGCCGTGTGCTTGCGAGCACGGCCCAGGGGATGAACAAGCTCAGAGGGAAAAGGTGGGAATACCCCGGGGGGCTGCTGCTGGCAGAGCTGTCCTGTCCTCGTCCTGCAGGATGGTGTGGCCGGTGACAGGGAGGAGCCCACGTTCCAACGAGGATGCTGCACTGTGGATGCTGCATCCCGGCTAAGGAGCCGGTGCCGAAGCCTCTCCCGGCTCCGCAGGCAGGTGCTGGAGCAGCTCGGGAGCTGAAGGTGTCAGGGCAGCACAGGAGCTCTTTCTGTCACTAACGAGCTCTTTAATTGCCACTTACTCAGGCCGGGATTGGAAGTGATTAACTCCGAGCTGTCCTCGGCCTGGGCTCGGGTTACACGGCTGGGCCGGGCTTTGGGGGGCCAGGGGCTGCTCCGCGGGGCAGAAACCCAATTCCATCACTAATGGCCCTTCTCGACGTCACTGCCATCCCAGGGTGCCGCCCCGGCCCCGTAAGCAGGATCCGTGCCACGACACCATCCAATGTTTCCTCCACATTTTGTTCCTCTCCCTCCTGCCTAAAAACGGCCAGGTCAGGACTCTGCAGGGCTCCACCAGGACACAGATGATCCTGCAGAGCCATGGAGAGAGAACAGGCTCCACAGAATCCCTCTGAAGGGCCCTGTGTTCAACACTGACCTGTCTGGGCCAAGATTTCCCTTCCTTCCCAGATAGCATTCCTGGAAATGTGGAAGAATTGGAACAACCCAGTGTATGGAAAGTGACCCCATCATGGATGGGCTTTAGGGTCCTTCTCATCCCACACCATTCTGTGACCCATGATTCTCCATTCTGGATTTCTCTTCTCTCCCCAAAAGGGTGGAAGGCAGGAGCTGGCAGGACAGACATTCCCATCACTCTCCTCGTCCCAACATCTCTGTTCTGGCTGGATGCAACCACCGCCACTGTGGAAATGTTGGTCACAGCTCGGCGTGACCAGAACGCATCCATGGAGGGAAGAGTTTGCAGTGTCAGCATCCACGTGCAGCTATTGCAGTGGGAACAGGGAACACTGTGCCTGCAAGCCTTTGGACACAGGGATCTTTGTCAGGAAGATAAAATAATCAGGACTTTTGTCCAGAGGCTGTGCAGGAGCAGCCGCTGTTCCACATGGATCAGGTTCAAACCCGCATGCAGACAGCTGGGATGGCACAGCCACATCCCAAATCCAGGCCTGGCTTAGCTGCCCAAAATCATCAGTGAAGCTTTCAGAGAGGAGCACTCACTGCTCACTGCTTGGAACAGCCAGAGCAAGAGGAAAAGCTCCAGGGAATGTTTCTGGGAAGGTGAAATTTTTTCCGTGCTCCAGCTCTGGTTTTGGTGTGCTCTCTGTGCCTCCCTGTCCTACAGTGAGGTGAACTGACAGAGGCATCTCTCACCTCTGTCTTGGGGCAGTGGGACAGACCCAGAGTGGGATGGGAGCTATGGGAGAGTGGGATATGGGATGGTGGGATAAGGAACAGGATAAGGAATAGGCTTGTAGCACTGGGGTGGTGGAATATGGGATAGTGGGGTATAGTTGGTGAGGTATGGGATGGGGGGGGTATAGGATAAAGAATGGGGAGTTCTGGGATTGTGAGCATCTGTTTCTTTGCCTCTGCAGCACCAGCTCTAGCTCAGGGCTGAGAACCAGGATCTCTCCTCCTGCTTTCCTTACGCAAGAGCAAGGATGGGATGGCATCACTCTCCTGGACCCACCCCAACCTCACCTGAGCCCTTCTAGGGCTCACCTGTGCTCAGCTGATGTGGGAGCCCTGGGTGACCCTGATCTTGCCCTGTTCCAGCCAGGGGGGCAGATAAGAGACAAGGTCCCTCCTCTGCTCCTCCAGCTCCATCCCAGCACAGATGGTGCTGAGAGAGAAGAAACATAGCTGGATATGTTAAACTCTGGATCTCCAAGTGGACTCTGCCTGAACTCCACTTTATGGGGTTAAATCCATCATTACTGGACACAAGCCAGAATGTTTTCCACTAACAGCAAACTCCTAATGGCTTTAAATTAAAAGAAAGCTGGATGAGATGGGAAACTGGGAAAGAATTCTTCCCTGTGAGGGTGGGCAGGACCTGGCATAGATTGCCCAGAGCAGCTGTGGCTACCCCTGGATCCATGGAAGTGTCCAAGTCCAGGTTGGATTGGGTTTGGAGCAACCTGGGCTAGTGCAAGGTGTCCCTGCCCACGGTGAGGGATGGGATTGGATGAATTTTAAAGTCCCTTCCAACTCAAACCACCATGTGATTCCTGCCCCACAGAATGGGGCTATCCCTAGCACAGCCCATAGCTCCACAGGATTCTGGGGGGTTCAAATCTTCCTGGGGGTCTGTGAGGCTGATGGGAGGTCATGGAGCATGGCTGGGATACTCAGAATCCTCTGCTTCCCCCCCTTCTCCTCCATTCCCTGAGGAGAATTCCCATAAAGCATGGGGGTTGCAATCCCTGGCACCTCCTGGCTCCATGACAGGACAATCCCATGGCCTGAGCAATCCTAACACTTCTTTGCCCAGCTCCAAACAAACCCAGCTGCTGCTGTTCCCCCTGTCCATCCCCAGCTCCATCCTTCCCCACCCCGCCTGCCTCTCCTGCCGTTTCCAGAGCCGTTCCATGATGGATGTGATTAAAATCTGCTCGGAGAGCACTCGATCCTCCCGTGCTGCCTTTGAACCTCGGATCATTAATGTCTCCATATGGGCACCATTTTTCCTTGTCACGACACAGCTGGATCTGGAAAGAGCAGGAGCTGAGGCCGCTTCCCAGTGGCAAAACCCTCAAGTGCCCAGACTCCGGAGCTTTGCCCACCTTTGGGAAAGGTCAGGAATATAAATAGTTGTTGCCAGGAGGTCCTCAGGCACCAGAAAAGAATGGAGATGGCTTCTGGAATGGCAGGGAGGGCTTTAAGAGCCTTTTTCTGCCTGTTTTGATCTCTCTCTCTGCTCCTTCCCCTCCACTGTTCATTCCCTCTTTTCCTCCCTCCCACTCAGTCCGGTTTTTTGAAGGGCCGCAATTCCTTTCCAGTTTTATTTCTCATTAAAAATAAATAGTGGTGCTATAATTTACAACGAGTTTAATTAGAAATGAGTTACGTGAACTGAGCATTAGGACTTAATTGCTCGTTCCTAAAACAATTTCCTCGTCTGAAACGTCCCCAGTTAATGATCATTCATTAAACAGGACTGGAGGCTCCGAGGTGGAGTTGAAAAGGCTGGAGATTCCCTCTGATGGGGCTACAGCCACTGGGTTTGGGGGCACCAGGCTGAGAGCAGCTGAGTTCCTTGCAATGGGAATGACCACTGAACATTCCCTTTGGAAAGAACTCCCAGCAAGGCCCCTCAAAGCTGGGATTGTGCCCTCCAAGCATGAGGGGTCCAAGGCTCTGTGGGGTTGGAATTCCTTGGCCAGGAGCCACGTGCTGACACCCAAACCTTCCACCCACACCTTCCCACCTTCCCTCTGAGATGTGGAACCCCCTCCTCTGTGGCGAGGGCAATCTTGGCCAGCCCTGCCTGGGGTTTTTGGGGAAGGAGATGATTTTCCGGAGGAATGTTGGTTAATCAGAACAGGAACGTTCACAGGAAGCGGGGGGCGATGGTGCTGGGGTTGGGTTGTGCTTTACTTGCGCATTTTTAGTCCAAAAATTTCCTAATCAAAACCACATCTGCAGAGAGCAGCCCTGAGCCTGCCCCAACCCCATGCCCAGGGAATTGGGATGTCAGTGAGGCCAGGAGGACCTGGAATGGCCAGGAGGGCACTGGAATGGCCAGGAGGGCACTGGAATGGCCAGGAGGGCACTGGCAGGACTTGTCCTCGGTCCCCCAGGTCTGTGCCTTGCGGGGCTGCAGCTCATGGGGACACAGCCGGCAGGGATGGGATGGGATGGGATACGATGGGATGGGATGTTTAGAATGCAATCGGATGGCAACAGTCTCTTTTTTCTCAGTTTTGAGCAGGAATTCCTGAAAAGCTGAAACAAGCACATTCCTTAAAATAACCCCTTTGTTTTGACACATCAGCGGTTTTCCAGGGAGGGGAGGCAAGAAAAAAAAAAATCCCACAACAAAACCAACCCCAAACTTTGTCCACTTGATTGGAGAAGTCCATGGCAGTTCCTGCTCTGACCTCCCCTGCCCTGCTCCTGTCCCAGGAGAGGGAGGGCAGCAGCTGGACTGGGCTCTCCATCACAGATCCCCAGCATGTGCAGAGGTGCTGGAGCACAGGGAATGACCCTCACAGTCCCTGCCTGTCCTGGGAAGAGGCTGAAACCCCCAGGCTCTGCGGGGGGATGTGGAGCTTCAGGATGAGCCCGAACTGGGATCTGGTCCAAGTGCTCACCTGCAGCTCCTGAGTGTCCTCAGGGAGGCTTCGGGCCATGAGGGAAGGAGGGATGGCATTCCCAGTGGAGGGATGGCATCCCTGGGACATGCCTGGCCCCGCGAAGCCAGCAGCAGCAGGACACTGTCACCTAGCAACGGGTAAGCAATGATAACAATTCCTTGGGTGACAAACATCCCGTGTCACTGATCTCTTTCCAAGGAAGTGTAAAACAGGGAAGAGCAGGATTTGAAGAGAGAGAGAATGAGAGAGACACGAGCCCCTGGATAACCTCGCCCACATTCTGGGATGGCGGAGACCCGAGGAGGCATCGGCAGGGCCGGCTGGGGGTGTCTGGTTGCATCCAGCATCCGTCAGCACACGGCTTTTGGGAATGGGGGGAGAGAAATAAGTGCAAGGAAAGGTCTCAGTTCCAGGGAAAGGAAATTATTTCCCTCTCAAGTGATCCTGGGCACCATTATGCAAATAACGGAGAGGGAACAGGGATGGAGGCAGGGAAAGGGCTGCAGGGAGAGAGGGATGTTACCTGTGGAATGACACAGCCAGGGGACAGGGGTGGGGGACACACCGGGGGCAAGGAGAGACTTCTTTGGAGAGGGGGATTTTCCTGACACTGATGGGGAAAGGAGAGGAGATTTTGAGGAGATTTTGAGGAGATTTTGAGGAGAGGAGATTTTGAGGAGAGGAGAGGAGATTTTGAGGAGATTTTGAGGAGATTTTGAGGAGAGGAGAGGAGATTTTGAGGAGAGGAGAGGAGATTTTGAGGAGAGGAGAGGAGAGGAGAGGAGAGGAGAGGAGAGGAGAGGAGAGGAGAGGAGAGGAGAGGAGAGGAGAGGAGAGGAGAGGAGAGGAGAGGAGAGGAGAGGAGAGGAGAGGAGGCAAAGAATGAAGAGGGAAAAGGGAAATGAAGGGAAGGAAAAAGGGAAAAGGAAAAAGAAGAAGGCAGCAAGGCCTCTGCTACTCTCAGCCTCCCCTCAGATGCTCAGGGGTGATTCCAGAGCCATGGAGACATGAGCAAGTAGGATAGGAATAAGCTGGGATCTGCCCAGTGTTGGTCCAAACACCTGGATTCTGAAGGTTTGTGGGGTGCAGTCAAGTTCTTACAACCAGGCCGGGCAGCCCAGCTCTGCTCTCGGACACTCTGGGGATTCCTGGAGCTCTTTGCTCCCTCTTGGACAGCCACAATTCCCAGGGCTGTTCCACCTACAGAGCCCAGCTCCAGTGCCTCCCACTCCCTTCCTGCTCTGTCTTCCTTGCAGGATTTGGCAGTAGCAGATAAATAAACAGCCATCAATCACCAGGCCCAGCAGCGCTCACCTTACGGGACTTGTTTTCTCTCCAAATACACAATTTAATTTCTATTTAGCTTCCCTTGAATTTTAATGTCGGCTTTGGACATAAATATTTGAGTGTTGGGAGAGGAACAAAGTGGGAGCAGGTGATGGGAGATCCCACAGGGCTGTCTCTCTCCAGAGCAGGAGCATCCCTGTCTTCACCCCTAGGATGTCCAGGGCTTGGGACCTCCAGGACCTCAGGGTCTCTCCTGACCTCCAGGCTGGGATCCTTCAGCATCACCCAGGGAGCATTGCTCAGCTGCTCTGCTCACAGCCCTGGATTTTCCAAGCCAGGGGGATGATGCAGGACAGTGACATTCCCAAAACACACAGATGTGGGAGCAGAAACTCCTCCCTGGTCAGCAGCCGTGACCCTGGGCTGTGCCTCATTGTTCTGTGTTTATGGAAAGCTCTGTAAACTCATCCCAGGGATCCCTGGGGATTGAGGCAGATGGTCCTGGAGCTTGGTGACAGTTTATTTCCTTAGGGAATTTCAAGTTCCCTTTAAGGAAATTTAAACATTGTGAGAGAGGAATGGCTCCTGAACTCCTTCGCTCTTCCCTAGGTATGGAGCACTCGGCTCTCCCACTGCTGTGGTGGCACAGGGGTCCCCTGACCCCATCTAGGCAGGTTTCCCTTGCTGCACAGTCCCTGTTCCCATGGGACATCCCATCAGTGTCACCCTGGGGACTTGTGCATGGTCAGGGTTCCTTCCCTGGGAGCCGTCCAGCTCCAGCAGCTCCAGCAGGGAGAAGCTGGCCCAGCCAAGGATGGGGGAGCACCGGGCCCTCCAGGGCTCGGGTGATTGATTTGTATTCCCACACTCACCCCCAGCCCTCCCGCCCCATCCCACATGTGCTTATGCACGGTGGGAAGCAGGTGCAGCCTGTATGGGATCCATATGGAGAGCGTTTAGGCTCACTTTGCTGCGGGATAAATCACAGCACGAGGAGCAGAGCAGCAGCCAGAGCCAGCCAGGGCTGCCGGTTTGCAGGGAATGTTTTCCAGCCCCAAACGTGCTCACAGCCTGCTCTGCTTGGCTGTTATCTCAAGGATGTTATCTCCCTCAGCCTCCTGACAAACACCCTGAGCCTTTTGCCTGGAATGACAGGATAGTGAGGTTGGAAAAGCCCTTCAGGATCGAGTCCACACTGAGTCTGATCCCCCAGCCCAGCGTGCCATATCCAGATGTTCCTTAAAAACCTCCAGGGATGGGGACTCCAAACCTCCCTGGGCAGCCCCTTCCAAGGCCTGACCACCCTTTCCATGAAGAAATTCCTTCTGCTGTCCAGCCTGACCCTGCCTTGGCACAGCTTGAGGCTCTTTCCTCTCATGGCTGCAGCATGGTCCTGCCTGCTCTGCTCTCCCACAAAAGGTGGAATCACTGCTTAAAAGAGAAGCAATTTGCACCAAGGTTTACCTGGAAGAGGTATCCCAGAGCTGGAGATCTCCAGCCGGGTGCCATCAATCCCTGTCAGGAAAATCCCTCTGGCAGGTATGGCTGGAGCGACCAGAGCCTGTGTTGGTCACAGTGTGTAAATAAAACTCGTGTCAGCCAGGATGGAGAAAGTGATGGGACAGGCCAGGACAGGTTATCCCAGTAAATTTTAGGATGAGGTTTGACTCATCCTCACCCTGAACACCACCATGACAGCAATCATCCACCCACACTGAAGCCCCTTCTCAGGAGCCACTGGGACCCTGTTTCTCACATATTCCCTCTTGCGCTATTCCTTCATGTGCTCATCCTGGTTTGGGTGATTTTAACCCCTGGACCCATGTCTTTCCCTTGATCTCTAAGGATTTTATGGACTGAGATCCATCCCCTTGCCCTTTTCAGCTCAACAAAAGCTCCTCCTGACATGAGAGAAATCCAAGAAATCAGCAGCTCAGGAGGTTGGTAATAAGGCTGAATCCTTCCTAAAGCCAGACACTCAGCACGAAGAGGGGTCAGTGATCCCAGGGCTCCTTTCCCTCTGCCTCCTGCCCTCTGTCTGGGGGGATGATGGGAAGCAGATGAGGCACGCTCCGGACAGCGGCTGCTTCCAGGTATGCTCATGGTTTGTGTCTCTGGAGCAGGCACCAGACCCTGCTCCGGGTGTTCCTCCCAGAGGAGACACAGACCTCCCACCCAGAGACCCTGGGAGCACTCCCACATCCCGGGTTCCTCTCCCTGGAAGCAGCCAGAGGCAGAGGCAGCAGCAGCAGGGAGTGAACCTCGGTCTGGGATAGGACACGTGTGTGTCCTGGCACAGCACATCCCTGCAGGAAGATTTCGGGATTCAGGATGTCTCACCGAGATCTCTGGAAGCCCCCCAGAGCCTGGGCACCCCTCTGCTGAAAGGGAGGGCTTGGGAATGGTGTTTAACCCTCTGAGGGCTTCCTGCAGTGCCTGGGAAGGGCCCCTGGATGGCCAGGGAAGCGGATCCATCACCTTCCCTCCTTCTGCCTGCAGGTAAAATAAACACGGCTGCAAAAACACCCGGCAGGGTCACTCCACTTGCTCCTGCACATCCTGACTCTCACACTCTCCCTCTGTCTATCCCTGTGATCCTCCCAACCTCTGGTCTCACGTTCCTGTCCCAACATTTTGCTTCCTGGCTGTCTGCTGCCCCAGCACCTCATGAAGCAGCTGTGGGTGCATGGAGCCCCAGCTGGGAGCAGAGGGGATGGAAACACCACGGAGCTGAGGCCGAGAAGTTGCCAAGGCCCATAAATAAGGGAATTGTGTTTGCTTTCTCCTTGTCCAGCCTGTACAAATATTTACTGCCCCGGTGACCCGTGCAGGCAGTATAGGCAGCAGATCCTGGAATGGTTTGGGTTGGAAGGGACCTTAAGGATCATCCATCCCCTGCCATGGACACCTTGCACTATCTCACATTGCTCCAGCCCTGTCCAACCTGGCCTTGGACACTTCCAGGGATGGGGCAGCCACAGCTTCCCTTGGCAGCCTGTGCCAGGGCCTCTCCACTCTCACAGGGAACCATTTCCTTTAGGGATCTGCAGGTTGATCTTGGAGCAGCTGGTGGGACTGGAGAGGAGAACAAGGTTGCCCTTTGCCTGCCCTGACATTCCTCAGGGGTGAGGACAGAACTCTAGATGATAATGGATGGAAAGTGTTCATTTCACCCCCCCCCCACCCCCCCCCACCCCCATCTGCTGGCTCAGGAATGTCACACTCAACTGGCCCAGCTGGGAATTGCTGGCAGGAGGCTGGACCAGCCCCCATCCTGTATTTAGGGCAGGGAGAAGGGAAGGGAAGGGATGCTTTAAGTCACCTCAAGGCTGCAGATGAGGTGTGGGGACCAGGGCCAGTGTGAGACTCTTGGATGAGTGACTGGGGTCTTTTGGAGAAGCTCTGGCTGATTTCTTTTTCTTTAGGTAAAGATGCACTTTGAGCCTGGTTTTTTCAAGTTTCCCTGCAGTCGGATTTTTGGCGGATGTGCAGGCTGGGATACAGCTCAGAGGGCACCAGTGGAGGAGCAGAGATGTTTTCCCTCTCCTGGTAAGCCTGCCCTTGCTCTGTCTTCCCTCTGACCTGCTGCATCACACATGTATCCCTGTAATCTCCCTACGAGGGAGCTGGGAATATATGGAGATGTGAAATGTCCTCTTTGCCCTTTCAGCATTCCCAGTGCTGGCAAAGTTCTGCATCCAGCCTGACCTGGGGATGAACAGCTTCACTAACAGCTTTCTTTTGTAATATCGCAGCCTGGAAGAGTTAATTATCTCCAAATATTGAAAAGGGCAGATGGATTTTGTCGGATTTCCTTGGCTATGTAATTTTGGTGCCCCAGAGATGCTGTTTGGTCTGGCTGGGCTGAGTGACACCTCATTGCACCCGGGTGCAAATGTCACCACAGTGAAGTACTGCCTCCCTCTCCTGGTGTTTGCCCACCAGGGAGAAGTGGTTTTTCCAGTCTGGCCCAGCTTTGTGGAGCTGCTGATGCTCCCGACTCACCATGGGCAGCTGAGGATGGACCCCGGCAGCTCTGCAGACTTCCAGCCCTGGATTTAAAGCCCGAGTCTGGAGTGGAAGGCAGAGCTGCAGCCCCAGCTGGCTCAAGCTGACACACAAATGTCAGGAAGAGCTTGGAGAGCATCCTGTGTGTGTGGATGCGGGAGCGGCCGGTTATTCCTGATGAGCAGTCCTGGCTCCAGCTGGCTGGAAGACAGCCCGGCTCGGCCCCTCTTTCATCACTCCGTTCCTTGAAACTCCTCTTGGGGGTTTTGGGGAGCTGTGCTAATACTCTGGCAGGGAAAGGAGGGGTGGGTGTGAAGGTTTGCCTTCCCTGGGGGAGTGTGTTCCCCTTTCCCTGCTGGAGCTGCTCTGGCTCTCCCTTCCCTGCCCACTGCTCCCGCTCTGGGGGTGCAGAACCCCCATTCACCCTTCCCTAGCAGATTTTAGGGACAGGGATTTTTGGTGTGATGCTTGGAGCAGAAATCAACTCTCCTTTATTTTTCCAGCTCCTCCATCCCCTCTGCTTTGTAACAGTTCAGATGTGCCCCCAGGTTTAACGTGCCCCCAGGTTTAATGTGCCATCGCATCCCAGGCGTGCTCAGCCGAGACTAAATCGAGATGTTCCCGCTGAACTCCCTTAATCTCCGCTTGTTTGCCAAGCACAGCAATCTCCCCACGCAGCTCTGGGAAGCTGGCGAGGTGGAGGTGACTGTTAAAGAGGAGACAAACACACCGGTTTTATTATTTTGTGGGGGTTTAACATAGGAATGAACTGCGGGAGACCTTTGCAAGGCTCCCCTTCTGTTCCTGGGCAGAGCTTGACTCCGGTGTTCGGCGGAATCTGGGTCAAACAGCTCAAGGGCCTGTCTGGGAGGGTTTGCCAAGTGGTGGAGTTGATTGGATCGGACTGGGGAGGGCAGTGACCACAGAGCTTCCCCCGGCCTCCAGCTGCTTTGACTTGCAATGCAAATGTTTTCTCCCGTCACCTCTTAATGATCCTTTTTCCCCTCGCGGGTGTATAATTTCCCCTGGAAGTCTCCAGTGAGTGGTTTCCATCACAGTTATTTGTCCCTTTCTTTTCAACTGCTCTGGAATTGCAGAGCTGGCATGATCTGGGCTGGGAGTAGATTGAATTGCAGGATTTCATCTCTGGCTCGGCTCTTCCTTCCATGGGGCTGCAGCCGGCAGACACCAAACCTGCTGGAATATGGAACAGGGGGCTGACAAGTGACCCGGTTTGCAGGGGGAATTTTGCTCTGGGGGAGCAGCATCGCTCCCCAGGCTTGGGATGGAGGAGGAGAAAGGAATGCTTGGCTCGGAGGAGCCGGGGAGGAAGGGGAGAGCAAATGCTCTTCTGGGGGATACGATTGGAAAGACATCATAGAGGAGGAGTTCATAAATCCACGGGGCTTCTCCTGGCCAGGCTGATTCATCTGCACATCAAAGGGAACGGCGAGCCCCTCGGGCAGCCGCAGGAGCTGGGGAGAGGGGGTGGCTGAAGGATGGGGCCCCCACCGGTCACCCCCAAACACATGTGCTGCAAAACACCTCGGAGCCAACATCCGGGGCGGAAAAGCATTCCCTGCAGTCTGGGATGTGCCTTGTGAACCTGCCTGGAATCTCCTCCCTGGATGAGGGATGTTGGAGGGGGACTGTCCCAGAGAGTGCCAGCCCTGTGGCTCAGCTCTCTGGCCAGGAGTGCCCACCTGAGGGGAGGGGAGCTGCAGGTGCCACCTCAGGAATGAGGGGGGATTGGTTTGGGTACTACAGCTCCATTAAAAATCCCAAAGGATCTCATGGATTTGTGGAGAACACAGGACAGTGTGATGTCACTGTTCCTGTACAGAATGTATTACCTTCCTGCCAAAGTACAGACCTGGGGACAAAGTGACACAGGGATTACCTGGTGTGGGAGGAGAGGAAAACAGCTTCAAGGGAATATTGGGAAGGATCCACCTGGAGTATTCCCGGTCAGAATTTGGGCAAAGCACCAATTTGGTGCTTTGGGCTTGCAGCCCTCCAGGTGGTCTATCCCGTGGCACAGGAACATGTAGGACCTGCTGATGTGGAACTGGGGACCCTGTGAGATGTCACCTGTGTGGTTTCTCCTGTCCCAGAGCCAATGCCCGAGGCGGTGCCAGAGCCCCTGCTGGGAGCTCAGCCCATCTTCCAGCAATTTTTCCTTTCCTCCTTGGTGTTCCCAGGGCAGGGTGAGTAGCTCTGGAAGAGAAGGCTCCATAAATCAAGCTGCTTTATCACCAGGCACTGCTGCAGCTCAGCCCGGAGCTGGCTGTGGTCGGAGCGGGATGAATCCATCCCTGCCTTCCAAAGGTCAAGCCTTGAGCTCCCGACTTAGTGCTGACTTAGTCCCTACAAAGGCAGAATCCCCCTTGAAGCAATCGCTGGGGTCTCAGCTGCTCTATAAATAACACTGGACCAAGGGGAAGCTGAGCCTGGCTCTGAAGCTCGAGGAGTGCTTGGGGATCCTTGGAAACGCTCAGTCCTGAGGTAACTTTCGATTTTAGCAGCAAAGGGAAGAACAGAGGCTAGGATCACAAAGTAGGAAAGGGTTTTTTTCCTTTTTCAGCTCTTCTCCAGCCTGACTTCCTCCCTTTGACGGAGGAATCCCTGAGAAGTGCAGCCTTGCTCCGAGCCGTTTGGTCTGATCACCCCACAGGAGTTTTTAGGGCATTACCGAGAGGATTCAAAGGGGAGGGAGTGCGGCAGGCAGATGGAATTTGCCATTCTTGCTGCCCTTTGCATTCCCCCGCTCTTTGTTTCACTCTACCCAGCTCTTTTTTTTCCCAGTTTGGCATGTTTTTCCCAAGAGGGAATGAGCTGCTGCTCCTGGGATTGTCGCTGGAGATGCAGGCCGTGCCCCAGCCCCACTGGCCCCCCGCTCGATCCTGCCAGATAAATCACTCTGATTCCAAATTGATCGTTCTGGGATGTGGAAGAAAGCGGAGTGGGCGGATTTCCCCCATTAGGGTGCATTGATCACCATTACCACGTGTAATCAGGGTTAATCTCAGGATTAATTGGGGGGATTTGCTGATGGAAACGATCGGCAATTTGTGTTACTTACTGCTCCATTCGCCTCTAATGGCTTAATCAGATTACAAATTAAAAGTGGCTTCTTCCAGAGGATCTCCCTGGCCTTCAGCAGGAGCCGGAGCAGGAGGAGAGAGGCACAGCCAGAGCATCTGGTTTGCGACTCGGAGATCAATTATCCAGACAGGAGGAGGGATGGAGGAAGGGGTGGGGGGAAGAGCTCCACAGAGAGAGCACCCAGGGGCTGCAGCAGCTCAGGGCCAGCTCTGCTTGGGCTCACGGGGAGCTGGGGACAGAACAGAGCACGAGGAGGGGACAGGGGAGCTTTTTCTTTTTAGGGTTCCTCTGATAGGGAAAGGGCGAAAAATCCAATTTTCTCTTGGCTTGTGCCAGGTGTGTGATGCAGAATCCCTGAGGTTGGAAAAGCCCTCCAGGATCGAGTCCAACCTAACTGGTTCCCACCAGAACACTGAGTGCCACATCCAGGTGTTCCTTGGACACCTCCAGGAATGGGCATTCCAAACCTCCCTGGGCAGCCCCTTCCAATACCTGACCCTCCTTTTCAGGAAGAAATTCCTCCTGATATCTGACCTGAAAGCTGTGATGGGTGGCTCTGGGGGTGCTGGCCCTGGCAGAAGTAGTTCTTGGGCTCTTTGGGGAGGGAGCAGGACCATTTTCAGCTCAGCAAGCCTTTAAATGGGGATTCTGCAGCAAATAAATTAAGGTTGATGAGCTGAGACTGATCAAACTTAATGATAGAAAGGGGTCTTGTCCTGGAAAGATTCATCAGGCAGGAGCTGAAAGCCTCTGAACTCCATGACTTCAGTAGATTACAAAGCCAGGAGAGTCTATCCACGGCACATAAAGGATGCAGGAGAGAAGTCTGGCAGGAGCAGCAATCACCTGGAGCTCCCCCACCCACAGAACAGGCCACAACGGGGAGAAATCAGGAACTGTCAAGACCAGCTCTGCTGTGAGCAGGCAAAAATGTATTTATCTGCTCCTTGGAAGTACATTCTCATCAATTCACCTCCGCAGCTGGGGCTGGAGGGAGGTGGGGAGGCTCGGTCTCACCTCATCCCTAATCTGGGCCGTATCGATTGAGGTTTGATCCGTGGCAGTCAGAAGTGCTGGAAATCTATTTATCCGGTTCTTTATAAAGACATTAGCAAAGCTGAAGGGGAAAAAAAAAGGAAAGGGAATGTTTCAAGTGGCTGCTGACAAGTTGGAGCAGTTTAATAAATCACTGGTAATAAACTGCCTCCCGTGTGCTGGGAAATGCCACTGGCTGCCCTAGAAAGCCCTTGGTGATGGAACAGGCACCACTCACAGCTCAGAAATCCAGGGAAGGGGGTTGGGAATGAATTCTGACTGCTCCCTGCTGTTACAGGTGTGGTTGTGCTGGGATGTGCTCTCCACCCTGTGGATAAATCCAAGGGGGAGTGTAATTCCTGGGGAGGGCGTCTCTGCCAGGAGCTGCTCCTCATCAATTAGGAGCTGGGCAGGAAGGGGCAGCCCATTCCTCATTCCTGGCCAACACTCCCTCCTTTTCACAGCATCCTTATCTCCCAGCCAGCTAGTGCAGGCAAAACCCTTTTCAAGGGAGGGTGGCAGCAGCCGGGAGCTTTTGCCATCCCTCTCTTTGGGGATTAGGGAAAGGCCCTCCCTGCTTTTAGCAAAACCAGCAGTGCCAGCTGCTGCTCCTCACTTCTTCCAGGCCTTTGAAAGGCAGCAGCTCCAGCTGGGGCAGGATCCTGGGGGGTCAAAGGACACAGGTTTGTGCAGGGAAGAGGCAAATCCCAAGGATGGATTTCAAAAGTGTGTTTAGACCAAGGGGAGGGGAGTGCCAGGACAAGGGAAACAGCTTCCCACTGCCAGAGGACAGGGTTAGATGGGACATTAGGATGGAATTCTTCCTGTGAGGGTGGTGAGGCCTTGGAATGGTTTTCCCAGAGAAGTGTGGCTGCCCCTGGATCCCTGGAAGTGTCCAAGGCCAGGTTGGACAGGGCTTGGAGCAACCTGGGAGGATGGGAGATGTCCCTGCACAGGGCAGGGGCTGGAATTAGCTGAGCTTTAATGTCCTTCCCAACCCAATTCTTCCATGATCTGTGACTCTGGAGAGTCTGGGCTGGGAAGGGACAGGTTCCTGGGGCTCAGCCAATCCACCAGCAGAGACAAATAACACCTTGGGTAGTGAGGCTCCAGGAGTTTTTGGTGTTTCCTGGCAGACCTCAAAAATCTCCAAAAATCTGTCAGGGCCATAGGATTGCTGTGCCAGCCACACCAGGGAGCTCAGGGGCACCTTACCATGTCCATTATATCCAGGGAAAAAGGAAATTCTTTTTTTTCCACTCTTGACTTGGCTTAGAATTGGGAATCTGCAGCCTCTGAAAGGGACCTGCTTAGAAACGGTTCTATCCCAGAACATCCACATGAAAAGGTGGAAAACCCCCACACGAGACCTGCCTCTAAACACTGCTGTGCTCTCAGGCCATGAGGGCTTCCAGCAGAGCTTTGCAAACCATCACCCCCAGATAATCTCCTACTCCTCAGGCACGTTTCTCCATAAACCCAACAGAACAGAGATGAGAGTCAGTGGTGATTCCTTATTTTTATTTGGATGCAAACAGAGCCACAACATGAGATCTGTGCAGACAGATATTGCTCCTGGGGGAAAAGTAGGCAGTTGTAAAAAAAAAAATAAAAATCAAGGTTTTATTAGTCTGAGAGATTTTTTTTACCTCTCCACCCCATATGGGGTGTAGAGAGCAATCCCTTTTCCTCCTCCAAGCTCTGGCTCTCAGGAGCTCAGCTGTGCTGTGTTCCTGTGCCAGGTATGATTCCCGAAGCCCTTGGCAAGCAGGAGCTGCTCTGTTATTTGGTTTTTTTACTGTTTCTTTATTAAAAAACTCCAGCCCCAGACAGGTCGCTCTGTTTGTTGCCTTCCTGGGGCCTCTGCTCACCCCTGGGATAAACAGCCCAACATTTCCATCGCTCCCGTGTATTTCCAAACCGTCCCACCTGGATCTGCTCCCGGATTGCTGCAGGTCTCCCACATCCTCCTCCTGCAAAGCCCTGGCAGCTCCATGGCTTTAATCTCCCGTCCTCCTCGCAGCCAGGTGGATGCTTTGCCACCACTGCTGCCTCCTCACCATCCAAGGAGTCCAAACCACAGCTGGCTGGGACCATCTGCCCTCAGAAATGCTGGATTTTGGAAATCCCCCTCCCAAGCTTGCTTCTGCAAGTGCTTCCAGTCACTCCCTGCAGCTTGAAGTGTTAAGTTGTTTGTTTGTTGAAGTGCTTGTCTTGGAGAGAGTCCCTTTTCCAGAGCCTGGGAATGTCCAGGACATGTGGGTCTTCCCCATCCAGACCAAGCTGAAGCTGCAGGACCCCTCCAATTTTTTCCAAGTGTTTCAGCAGCTTTTCCCCTTCCTCTGCCTCCCAACAACCCGTGATTTTTCATGGCACGGGTGGGGCAGAAGATGTTTCTCCTTCCTTGCAGCTGCAGTGGATGGAGATAAGCAGCACTGGAGGTGGCTCAGCACCTCTGGGATCATTTCCCAGCCCAGTAGCTCTTGGCTGGGCAGAGGAGCTGCTGCCTTCCCCGTTCCTGGACCAGCTACATGGGTTTTATGGTTCTGATTATCACTTTTCCCCTTTTGGAGGGGGTTTAAGAGCAAGTGCTCCGAAAACAGTGTTGGTGCTTGGCAAGGCAACCGCAGAGCCCATCTGTTGCTTCTTACATCGTTCAGCTGCTCCCTGCTTCCCATGCCAGCCTGATTCCTGTTAAATGGAGCCTCCCCAGGTCAGCAGAGCCAAGCAGTTCCTAAATTAGCCGAGCCATTAATCAGGCCCGTTCGGGTTAGTGCAGGGTGTCTACGCCCTCCCTCTCACGCCCATAAATTAAGGAGGTTTTTAGATCTTCAAGGCTTCCCTGGAATCGCGTCCTCCGTGCCCTCCACCCCCTTCCCGGCGCTGGTGACAAGTACACACAGCTTAATTGGTTGGCATGGGAAAGGGCTGACATTAATTGGCTGTGTTTGGCACGCGGGCTTCCCGTGCCTCCCAGGGATCTTATCAATCCCATCTCGGCGAGCAGCGGCTGCCAGGGGGATGGGGCTGATCCCTCCCTGCTGCTGCCGCTGCTGCGGATGGAAATTTGGGTCGGATTTGGCTGCGGAAGAGCAGTTTCACAGCCTGGCTGGCAACGCCTGCAGCGACTGGGGAAGGATCCGCAGGCATCGATGGGATGGGATGGGATGGAATGGGATGGGATGGGATGGGATGGGATGGGATGGGATGGGATGGGATGGGATGGGATGGGATGGGATGGGATGGGATGGGATGGACAGGACAGGACAGGACAGGACAGGACAGGACACAGCTCACGGGCCATTGTACCCATGTAAGGAGCCTCGGGATCCCAGTGGATGCTGCTCCTGAAGGAAGAGGTGGTGTGGATACCCCAACAGCCTTTAGATGTTGAGATCCCTCTCTCCTGCAGTTTTACACCAGTGGCAGCGGGAGCAGAGGGCCAGGGGTGGCACAGCTGGATTGTCACCTCCCAGAGAGGAAGGTCCCTCTCCTCCCCTCCAGCAGCTGCCTCCTCCAGCATTTCTTACTGGGCAGGGCCTAAGGAACAACTTTTTCCTGCCTTTCTGTGAGCCTTCCCGGGGTGCAGCCTGATTTCGCTTTAATCCGTCCTGTACATTCCCTAATTTCAGTTTCATCCATCCTGTGCACTCACATATCAGAAAATGAGCTGAAAATTCCCATTTTGGGAGCTGTGGATCTGTGTAGGGCTGTATGTGTTGGGTCTCTGACAAGTTCCAATAGCCGGTTTAACTTCTTCTAAGGGACAAATTTCGTAGTTCCTGGCCATGATTGTTTTCACATCTCTCCCTTTACCTGATTAATTCTTAACTCATCTCCGTAATTAACTGTGAAAGACAGCAGCTGTCCCCCTCTCCAACAATCCCTGCCCCATCAGGGAGCAGAGCTGGGATGAACAGGAGGTTTCTGGTAGCATTAACAATAAAAAAATAATTTGATGCATTTTTTATGACCTGCTTATGACTCTCTGCCTTCCCTCTATTTTTTTAATTGGGGCCAAAATGGCCCCAAATCCTTTCCTGGTGCCATCAGTGGCTCTGTCTCCGTATTGGTGTCTGCATTTAATGGGATTTGGAGAGTTTGGGGTTGCAAAACCAAAGGAAAACCCAGCAAGGGCTCAGGGTGATGCTCTCAGGTGGATTTGCTGTTGTTTTGGTGGTTTTTCCAATCTGAATTTTGATCCATCACCTCTGGAAGTGGTGGGAATTCTCTAATCCAAGTGTGCAAAGTCTTCCTTTCCACGTTTTTGACTTGAACTCGTAATTTATTCAAATTTGGGGGGGCTGAAAATGGAAAAAGTCAGCAGAAGAGAGAAAGAACAGGGTCACCTCGGCCTCCAGGTCCTCCTGCCCATTCCCTGGGCAGATTCCCAGAACAGGCACCTTCCTGCCCCTGGCTCTGCCCTTTGCTCTTTCACCCGCAGGGAATTGGCAATTCGGAACAAATCCCTCAACAGGCTGAAGAGGCGACGATAATCGGGCTTTTCACACCTCTTTATAAACGGAAAGTTTGGGTGAGGGGAAAAAAGTGGAGTTCTTGATGGGTCGTAAAAGCTGTCATCGGGCTTTACCCTTCCTTGGAGCAGAGAGGGACCTGGATGTTGGGAATGCCCAGCCGGGAGCAAAGGTTCTCTTCAAGGCTTAACTTCGCCCTTGCCTGCGAGAGGCAAAGAAACGCGGGACGTTTCAATGCCCTGGCATTGGAAATTTCCAGGGAATTGCAGGGGAACTTTTTATTGTGAACGTGCTAAAATACGACACAGGCTCCCAGGGAAGCTGTGGCTGCTCATGGATTCCTGGAAGTGTCCAAGACCAGGTTGGACAGGGCTTAGAGCAGTGGGGACAGTGGAAGGTGTCCCTGCCTGTGGGGAACAAGATAAGGTGTAAGATCCTTCTGGACCCAAACCATCCCGAGATTTTGTGGATTTTCTGTGGGAATAGAGCATCCCTCCATCCCCTGCAGTGATGGTGCCACCTGATGCCGTCTCCTTAAGCAAGAACTTCAGTCACAACCCCCCCCTCCACCTCCAGCTGGAGATCTGGAGCACCCAGAACCCCCTCAGCCCTCTCCAAGACCCTCAGCCTCTTTTCCAAGGCCCAGAGGGCTCTTCCCAGGGCCAAACCGTGCACCAAAGACCAACTCCCTAAATCCCCTCTCCTGTGGCTCTCCCTCGGGAGATGGGATCTCAGCCTGACTTCACTGCTGGGAAGTTCAACCATGTTGCACTGGAGCTTTGTTTCACTCACTTGATCCCTGTGCTGTGAGCAGCCTCTCTGCTCCACAGTGTTTATGGATTCCAGCTATTTGCAGGATGCTGTCATCCCTCCATTTAGCTGCTGCTTGCTTACAGTAGGCAGATGCTGCTCTTAAAACTTTTCTGCCTGGATTTCTCCAGCCTCTGGATCATTACAGCCTCCCCTTCAACCTTCTCGGTGTCTCAATATCTTTTTAGTGATGAGATCCTTAAGGAACATCCCACAACCCCTGCTAAATCCTCACTCTCCAGCCAGGTACAAACACCCAGAACGTGTGTACAGAAAACAGCCCCAAATCCCGGCTGGAAGGTTTTCCACTCCAGCTACAATTACCTCCCTTGGGCAGTGGCTGAGAAGGAGAACCTGGTGCCAGTGATGGCTCTCGGCATCCCTGGGAGCTGCTGGATTGCACCCAAGGGCTGATGGCAGTGCCAAGGAAGGATGTGTGACAGCAGAGGGGACTCTCCTCACTGCCTCAGCCCAGCTTTGGGGCTGGAGTTCGGTGGGAGCAGCTTTTCTGGAGAGGAATGGGAGCTGAGTTCTTTGGTTCGGAAGTTGGATTGTGCTGTTGGAACATGATCCAAAGGAAAAGGCTCTTGCAGCCTCTCCCCAGACTCCAAGGCTGTGATCCCAGGGTGACAAGGCACTGCTGCTACCCTGCAGCTGCAGCAAGCTCTGACTGGGAGCTGGAGAAAGCCAGATTTAACAATTAAAACCTTGGAATTCCAGGTTTGGCTTTGCATCACCAGCTGCGGGCAGGGAGATGTTTGGGAGTCAGGTGGATGCTGCCCTCAGTTTGTGCAGCACTGGGAGGGTGGTGATTGGAGGGTGGGGTTTAATTGCATTCTATTTTTGTAATTTCAGGAGGAAAGTATCCAAACATGTGGTCCTTCCCCGTGGTGGGTGAAGGTCTGGGGGATGGCTGCAGGTGAGTGGCAGTGGTTCTGGTGCTCTGCCACCATGTGCCAGCACTGATTCCTTGGCTGCCCCATCCCTGGAGTTGTTCCAGGCCAGGTTGGACAGGGCTTGGAGCAACCTGGGATAGTGGCAGGTGTCTCTGCCCATGGCAGGGGGTGGAACAAGATGGGCTTTAAGGTCTTTCCTGCACTGCTGCACACACAGAGTGCTCACTTGAGTTTTACTGGGAAAATGGAATACATTTATTCCTTCCTAATGCAGTTTTTAACCTCTGCCCTAAACTGCAGTGGGATATAAAATCAGATAGGATCTGTTGCTATTCATTATTCCTTGTTTTCCATCAGATCCTCCTGTTAAACCACTCTGCTGTTGCAATGCTGAGACGTTATTGCAGACAAGTGACCGGGCCTGAGCATTCCAAATGTCTGGCTAATGAGGAATGAAACTGGTTCCCAATAGGAGAACTGAAGGCACTGGAGGGAATTAAATCTGAGGAAAAGAAGAAATCCTGGAGTGTGTGACTGGAGTCTGTGACCGGTGTGTGACTGCACTGACTTTCTCCATATGACATACAGGTTAATCATTATTTTATTTTACAAAAAATATAAATTTAATTTCTAATATCCCAAATTCCCTTTGGGAATAACAATGTTCTCCCCCATCCCAGCAGGTGAGTGCAGGAATTAATTGCCCAGTGGAGACCAAAGACTCTGCTGATGTTTGAGTTCATTGATTTTGTGAGCAAAGTTGTCCAAGGGACCTGTTTTGTGAAGGATTCACACTCATCCAGGGGGGAAAAAGAAAAAAAGGAAAGCCGGAATAGAGGGGAATTCTCTGCCTTTCCCTCCACTTGTACAATTAAAGAGGGTTTTCTTTGAGCTTGGGTTTAATTGCACTTCCATTGGCAACTCCAGCGGTCCCTGCGAGTGTTTGGAACGAGCTCCCCCACTGCAGGCTGGTTTTGCTGAGCACCTCGGTATGATTGGCAATTAAATCCTTTTCAGGGAGAATTATCCTTGTTTTCAGCCTGTCCCTCCCTCCATCGCCTTGCTCTGCCTTTTGCATTTCCTAATATTCCCTCAGCTCCTTATCTCTTGCAAAAGCCCCTCGCTGAACCATTGTCTCTTCCCTTGATGAGATCCATGGCTTTGGGAGAGCAGCTGGCTTTTCCCTCTGAACGGGATGGTCCCGGGGCTGCAGCCGCTCTGCCTGGCTTTTAGGGGCTTTTAGGGAATAAAAGAGGAGTCGAGGAAAGAAAAAAAAAAAGGGGAAAAAAAAAAAAAAAAAACGGGATAAAGAGAGCAAAGCAGGGTGAAGTGAGCCCAGTGGTAAATCCATCCCTGGAGCTGCGGTGCAGGCAGGAAATGATCTCTTAACACCGTGCACCTGCATCCCGGGAAGAGCATCCAAAAGGGGCCCAAGCCGGCGGCAGGGTCGGCGGGAATGGCGCTCCCGACTCCAATTGCTGGAGTTTTAACACTTGGCCAACTTCAGTCCTCCCTCGGCTTCTGGTTCCTGCCTCCCTGTGCCTCTGCCAGATGTGCTCTCCCTTTCCTTATCCTATGCTAAGTGAAGCTGGTGTTGGGAAGTATTATGGAAGTTGGGACCAGTGGAGCACTGGGAAACTGGGATGGTGGGATGCTGGCAGCACCCTGGTGTCCTGCACGAAAGCCCCCGTGGTTCCATGCCCGGAGCTCGGCGGGCACTTGGAGAGAGCGATGCTGCCGAGGGGCTTCTGGCATCCAAATCCAGTCTGGATCCATCAAACCCGGGATCTCACAGCTCTCTCACTCTCCCATGCCAAAGCTCCTCGTCAGGAAGAAATAAATGTGGAGACAGATGAAAAAGTGCTTATCCCGAGGCCGGGATGCGGCGCTGTGAGCCGGAGCGGAGCCTCCCCGGCTTAACCGCGCACGGCAGCGGGGTGTGAAGGGCTGAAGAGGAATATCCACAGCTCCGAAACCAGAGGGAATGAGTGCCCAGCCAGGAATGCGGGCGAGCTGCCGGCAGGTGGGAGGGCGTCGCGTCCCTGCTCTCATTAGTCCCTGCTCTCATTAGTCCCTGAGCTCATTAGTCCCTGAGCTCATTAACGAGGCCGGGGCTGACGTGTCCCAGGTGCCACCCGGAGCACAGGTTGGACCAGGTCTGCTGGGTCGGGAGTGACATAAATGGGAGCTTCCATCAGAACCCGGGGTTGAGGCTTCTCGGAGGATTTGATGTGACTTGAAAGGCTGGGAAGTGAGATCAGCAGCAAGGGCATCTCCAGGAAGGCTGGCTCACCCATCCAGGGACAAATGCACTCCGTGGAAATGCCAGGGAAGGTTCCCATGGGAATCTCCCTTTCCTTTCCAGCACAAGCAGTGTCCCCACGAACAGTTGCTGCCTGCTGAGCGCACCTTGCCCTCTCCTCCAGGGATCCAACCACTCGCAAACAGCGCTGCGAGTCCACGGTGGGGTCAGCATTCCCAAATTCCCTGCGCTCCCCTCCCCACCTTCCAGATGAGGAGGAAGAAAGGGGTCAGAGCGCCTTTGGCAGCTGAGTCCTAAAGCTTGGAAAGGCCTGAAAGCAATTCCCTGCAGCTGCTGCCGCAGCAGCTCCAGCCCAAGCCGGGCAGGACTGTTCGGATTCCAGCGGGATGGGAGAGGTGTTTTCTCCAGGCTCGCTCCCCCTGCCCCGCGGGGGGTTCTAACGAGGCGATTGTGGGATTTAAATCCATGATGGTGGGATTAGGCGTTCCTCAGCCGAGACTGTTCCACATTCTTTCCCCCTGATTTGCCACTCTCGTTCCCGCACCAGAAACCAGCTCAGCTCAGCTCCCTTCCAGCCTCGACGCTGGAACTTTCCAACTGCAGCCCCGCGTCCTTCCCAGCGTTTGTGCCTTGATTTAATGCTTTGATTTGAAAGTTATTTTTTACAATAAGAGAGAGATGGGCCCTGCCAAGAAAAGCAGTTTCATAAAACGCTGAACATGACTTGCATTCTGTAATTGCAAACCTGAGAGACTCGGAGTAATTGACATTTTGGATGGATTGCAGGGGATCGTATTTAATCCTGAAAAGCAGGTTCCAGGCACAGGAGGAACTGCCAAGCCAAACTCAGCCTCCTCGCCGGGCTCCAACCATAACTCATTCCCAAATCCAGCCAGCCCAGTCCTGAACCTAAATGTTTACATTTTTGATTTGCTAAGATAACATTCCTGGGTCACTGAAACGCTTTGTCAGGGAAGGGCTGGAGGAGACAGCGGGAATTAGTGTTGCGTGGCTCCGGTGGGATGTGTGAGGGATGCTGGTGCTTCCTGGGATCCCAGATCCTGGATTCATCCAGGTTAGAAAAGATCTGCAAGATCATTGAGTCCAATCTGTGGCTGATCCCCACTAGAGCAGTGAGTGCCATGCCCAGGTATTCCTGGGACATTCCAAACCTCCTTGGGCTGCTCTGGTGCCTGACCACCCTTTCCAGGAAGAAGAGTATCCATGAAGAATTGTGCCCATATCCTGAAATCCAGGCGGTTTCAGTAATTTTTTGCCATCTCCCTGCAGGTTCTGATCCTGTTTGGGGGAGGCAGGACTAAATGTGTGTCACATTCCAAGAAGGTGATTCCTGAAGTTGAATGTTGGAGAGGTGTGCGATGGAGCTGCCGGGAGCTCCATCCATGAGTGTGTGAAATTCCATAAATGTGGGAGCGGACACAAATGAAATTCCATGGAAAAGTGACTCAGTGCCTGTGTATTTCTGTCAGTTCTGACTTCCTGCATGAGTGATTTTATAAATGTGTGGGATGCGGCCGAGGCTCGGGAAGTACATCGGAAGCAGGAGCCAAACTTCCAAATTTGGCTTCCAAGCAAAGCCAGGGCTTCTCCTTTCCCCTTGTCTCCAAACACGGCTCCTGTAATGGATCTGCCCCCCATTAGCGTGGTTTACAGCCTGGCTATAAACATTTGCTTCTGTTTGAAAAGCAACAAATATCAACGGAAATCTGTTCCCAGCTTTCTGCATCCCGGTAAAGGATCCCAGGGAAGTGTTTCAAGGCCAGCCCTCTCCTTGCAAGCGGAGTGTTTACATTGCTGTAGATTTTGGTGGAGCAAACACTCATTTCCAATGGTGCAAATGGAAAGAAAGCAGAAAACCCAGGAATGTCAGAGGGAATTACACACTCCTGACCGTGAAAAGGAAGACTCAGCTCCCAAAAGCATCGGCTGAGTTTCTTTAGGGTTGGGTTGAATTTGGGGTCAGTGACTCACGCTGGATGGGGTCAGAGGTTTGAACTGGTCGCCTTAGAGATGTCCTAGAAGGGCTGCAGGAGCCTGGAGTGGCTTCTCTGGAGTGAGGCCACCAGCACTGGGCCAGGCTGGTTTGTTCCACCTCCTGTAGCCATGGCCAGGATTCAGGCAGGGTTAGGATGGGGTTGGATTTAGTGCTGTGTGCTGGAAATTATAGAATTATAAAATTCCAGGGGGGTTTGGGTTGGAAGGCATCTTCAAGATCATCTCCTTCCACTCCCCTGCCATGGGCAGGGACACCTCCCACTATTCCAGGTTGCTCCAAGCCTCATCCAACCTGGCCTTGGACACTTCCAGGGATCCAGGGGCAGCCACAGCTTCTCTGGGCAACCTGTGCCAGGGCCTCACCACCCTCACAGGGAAGGATTTCTTCCCAATATCCAGTGTAAACCTCCTTCCTGTCATTAATGCCCTTTACCTTGGGCATGTTCCAATCTTGGGCAGATTTTCCAGCAGAGTCACCGGCCCAGTTTGGGGACAGCCTGGGGGTCAAGGCTGGCAGTGCTGGGAACGGGTGATTATTTACCCAGCTGCACATCTCCATTCATCCCAAGCCCGTTGTTGTTCCCATTTTGCATATTCCATTGTGGAGGTGGGCTGAGGAGGAGGGATTGGGGAGCGGGGAGGGGGAGCTACGGCCACGCCTGGGGGCTTTGGGCTGCTCCACTTTCCCCGCGGCAGCGGGAGCCTGTGGCTGTCGGGACATCCACATCTGGTCCCGATTTGTGGACAATGGAGCACCAGCCCCTGGCTGCACAGGATGAGCTGTGACAACTTGACAGCTTGCCCAGGAATTCCGACCCAGCCGTTCCTATCCGAAACCATCAGCGCTGGCTGAGCCAACGCTGGAAGCAGTGGGGTGAATCATCATTTCAAAGGGAAGGAAAGGAAAGAAGAGTAGCCTCTTTTTTTAGAATTTGGGATGAACGGCATCAGAACCTCCCTTCATTTGTCACAGGGGTTTTGGGAGCAGCTGCACAGGAGCTGGGATGCTGCAGGGCAGGGCAGGGTGCTGCTTTGGGATGTTTCCTGCCCTCTGCTCCTGGATGGCTCTTAAATTGTCCCTGGAGCAGCCAGGGCATGGCAGCAGCTCTGTCCAGCCTTTCCCTGCCTCCTCCTCCTCCTCCTCCTCCTCCTCCTCCTCCTCCTCCTCCTCTATGTCCTCCTCCTCCTCCTCTGTGTCCTACTCTTCCTATTCCTCCTTCTGCTCCTCAGGAACCCCATCTCAGTTCTGTGCTCTCTGGAGCTCTGCTCAGCCCCCAGGAGGGATGAGGGCAGGAGGGTGTTTGACCTCTGCAGCTCATTCTGGAAGAAAATCTCTGCTCCTGCTCTCAACTGTCCTGCAGAACATAATTCTTCCTCCATCCATCCATCCATGGACCACATCCCATGAAGAGCAATACAGCACAGTGAGCTCTGTCCCTGCAGGAGGTGACAATTCCTGAGTCGGGTCTGTGACTCCTCAGCCCCTCTTCAGGCTCAGGACCTCTGCCCCAATCTCAGTGTGTGCTGCTCACCCCATTCCCTTCCAGAGCACCCTGCTGAAGGACAGCAGAGCCTGGAGAAGGATGAGGATCTTCCTGCTCCGTGAGGATGCTCTGGATCCCTTCCCTCTCCCAGCACAGCCAGTGGGTGTAAAGTGGGGCTGAGCCAGCCTGACAAAATGCAAGGGACCTAAATTGCATTACCTGGCTCAGGAGCTGGAGCTGTGACCTTGGGGATTAATTAGATAAACAACCCCCTTGCACAGAGCCTTCTCTAAATGTCCCAGCAAGGCCCCATTAAGGATTTTGCTGTCACTAACCTCAGCCCTCAGTGATTTAATTAGACAATTAGAGGGTGCTTGGGAATGCTCTGTAGTACCCAGAGTTATTAACACCATTTGTATTTATATTTAATGACATTGCAGAAGGGACTTTAATTATTCGTTCTTGTCTTTAAACTTCCAAGCAGGAAATTCTCCTCTGACTTCAGCAACCTCTTGCAGGTGCTGTCACAAACATCGTGTCCCAGGGCCTGAGCTCTTTTCCATTGTTCCTTGGCAGGTAGGTTGTTCCTTGGGATCCTGCAGGAGGAGCAACAACCAGCAGGGTAAGGAACAGGGAGTGTCCCCTGGCTGTGCAGACAGAGGTTTTGTGGGGCTCTTTAGGATGGTAAAATCCCTGGAAGGTTCAATAACTGCCCATGGAAGAGCCACGAGCACATCCCTTGATCCTTGGCATGCTGTAAAGAGCAGGATGTTTCCTGGCACGGCGAGAGAGGGATTTGATAGATGAGGAAAACAAAGCCCATCCTCACCCAGGTCCTTGGCAGCCTCCGAGTCACCAGAAATATCCAATAAAATCTGGGGACAGCCTCCAGGTCCCAGCAGCTGCAGCCTCTGTTGGGATCTGAGCTGGGATCCCTGCAGGAGCAGGGTTTGTCCCAGCACCAGGCAGCTCCCAGATCCCCCCTCACCCCCACCAGCCTGGCCTTTCCTCCCTGCCCTCCCAAAGATGCCATCTTTGCAACCTCTTCCAATAATTTTGTTTTCCCTGGATTACAGTCCCGATAATAAAATTAAGCCCAAATAATGCAGATGAAGTGGGAAATAATTTGATTTACCGACGAATGTTTGAGTCAAGATTTTTTTCCCCCTGTTTTCCTGAATCTACAGTTGACAAATCCCACAACCGTTCCCCTCTGCCCGTCCTTCAGTGAGACACGGACACAGAGGAATGATTCATCACAGGGGTTGGATCCAGCCTGCTGAAAACCACGGATGTTTGTGTTGGTTTATGCATGGAAGGGGTGGGATCCCCCTGGGAACTCCTCGAGGCAGTGAAAGGGATTGTCTTGGATAATCAAAGACAATGAGGGAAAGTGGGGTCAATGATCCGTTTGACAAAAGCAGAAGGCAGAGGATGCACGGAGCAATTCCAGAGCTGGGGATGTGACAGGAGGCTGCTGCCAGGAGCCATCTGGCCAGAGAGGAGAGGGGGAGCACCAGCCTGTGGAATGGGCACCTTGGGAACCGGTGCCTTCACACCTGGAGCCTCCAGGCACTGCACTCTGTGAGTTCCCTGGGAGAGGATGGACATTCCCTGGGACAGAATGGGACATTCCCTGGGACAGAATGGGGAATGCCATGTGACAGAGACACTGCTGGCCTCCAAAGGCATGAAAACCCCTTTGGAACACCAGGTGTAGGTGTTGGGGTGTGACATGCTTTTCCAGGAGCTGATTGACTGGAATAGACCTGGTGAGTGGTTTCAGAAGGATTTTTCAGGGAGTCACTCAGGGTCAGGGCTTTGGAATGTTCTGCTACTCTTTTCCATTTGAAAAGAGTAAAAATATGAGAGAGGAGCTGGAACAACCTGTGTAAATAAGGAATAAGAAAGGAAAAATAAAACTGCAGGGAGCAGCTTCCTCCCGGGCTCTTTTCTCTGCCTTTTTTAGGCAAATCTGCTGCTGGCCCTCAGCACTTCCCAGCTGCCCCTAAGCCCTGCTGTCCCAGCAAGCCAGGAACCAGTTCATGCTCAGACTCCACCTGGGGATGAGCCGATTTCCAGGGATATGAGGGATCTCTGCATAAAAGCAATGTAGCAATGGCCAGGCTGGGCCAATTCTGGAGGGGGTTCCAGTGGAATAGTTCCTAAATCCTTTTTATTCCTGGTTTGCTAAAAGATGCTGAGAAAAAAAAAAAAAAATGTGGCTTTGAGTGGATGTCCTAAGTGCAGAGCCTGGCCTGCCCTGATGTCCCATTTATTTGGAAGGGTTAATGCTGGTCCAGGCCACGTTTCTGCCTCCATCCCAGGCAGAGCAGCAGTCAGGGATAGGTGATGGCAGGGGAAATGCCAGGATGCTTCATTCCAGCAAGATGTGCTCTCCAGGCTTCCAGACAGGGAAGGAAATTGGAAAAATAATCTCTTTCATGTGGTTTTTGGTCGTTGTTGTGAGGAGTCAGGCCAGGATTAACTGTCCCACTGGAAAAGGGCCATGGAGCAGGAGCTCTCCTGATGGGGGCCTGGCTGGAGCCCTGGGAGGGCAGGGATGGGGGGGGACTCCAGGGGGGTTCCCAGTGCTCCCAGTGTGCAGGCAGGCAGGGCTCCCTCTGCCAGAGCTGATTTTCCATGTTCTGGAAAAGCACAAGGCTGGACCTGGAGCTTTGTGGGCACTGGAAAAATTGAAGCAGCCCCTGTGCTGAGGAGGACACGGGCACTGCTGGGAGGTCTGTCTGGGACAGCCCCGTGTCCCTCTGCCAGGGCATTGGTGTCCCCACAACCAGCTCATCCCAGTGGTGAGAAAATCCCAGGATCTGGGCAGGGACATCTCAGAGCCTGTTCTGAAGGGACATGGATGCAGCCACCTTCCTCAGGAGGACCAGGTGGTTCCTTGGAGGAGAATTGTTCCCTGTCCGTAGCAGGGAGTTGGAATGAGATGATCTTTAAGGTCCCTCCCAACCCAAGCAGTCTGTGATTCCATGACAAGGAAGATCAGCTGTGCATGGATAGAAGGGGCTTGGGGCCAAGGAAAGGTGCTTGGGAAAGCCTGAATTGTTCCTTGATGGAGATGCGGGGAGGGTGCTGATGTCCCAGGAACATCTGCCTGGGACTCTTAAGTGCGGCTCAGGGCTCTTCTGTCACTTAGACTCGGCTTAAAAATGATGTGTGTTCCTCCTCATCCAACTACAGCCGAGAAATATCCCAGAGCAGCGTGAAGAGGGAATGAAATGGAGCCTGGAGGAGGGATGGGGAGGTTCCCCAGCAGGAACTCGCTCCTGCCCGAGGCACAGAGTTAATGTTCAGCTCTCCAGAGAGTCCCGGCCATTGCAGCAGGGATGGAGGGTGTCCAACAGGGCTGCAGTGATGGATGGGGAGGAGAATGAGGAGGAAAGGCTGAAATAGCAGTTTCATCCACTCAGGGGCTGTGTCAAAGCCCAGGACTCCTGTTTTTCCCTTGGCATCCCTGCCGGGATCCTGAGCTCTGCTGAACAAAGCAGCCGTGCCTCGAGGGGCTCATCCAGTGATTCCTGGGGTGGGCTGGGGGTGACCCAGGGCCTGTCTGAGCACACACTGGCTCTGATGGACACATTGCAGCCCCTCTATGTCCAAGGTCATTCCATGTGAGCTTCAGGAGTGTGATCCCATCCCAAACACCGACCAAGGCAGCTGCACTGGGAATGTGGCTCTGCAGCACTGGAGCCAGGAACTGGCTGGGTCTGTGAACACAAGGTATCAATTCTCTGTTCTCCCTCCAGGCTGGAGCTGTTCCCCCCTTCCCAGCCCAAACACCTGTGGTGCTCTGCACTTGGACTCAGCTTCCCACCCCAGCTCTCACCTGCACAGCGTCTCCAGGCCAGGCTTGGATGGATTTCCCAAAAGAGCAGAGCCCTGGGGCCCTGCAGCTGGGGACCATGGATTAACAACCTCAGGGGACAGCTCTGCCAGCTGGGGACATCTGGGGACCTCCCCAGCTGAGTGTCACCACTGTCCTGTGCTGGGAGAGGCAGAAGAGAGTGTAGGACAGCTCCGTGCACTGGGCACATGGAACTCCTCAGCAATGGGGTGGCTGAAGGAGCCCAAATCCCCCAGTCCTCTCCCACATCCATGGCCAAACATTCCCCAGCCCCCTCTGATCTGGGGGCTCCAGGAAGGCTGGAGGAGGATCCCAGAGTTTTGTCCATGCTGTGGTCCAAGGAAGGAGCAGGATTTGTCCTCCAGCCAGGACCAAACTTCTCCCTCCCTGGCAGCTGCTGTCCCTCCCATTTTCCTCCTGGCAGCGAAGTTGTTAATAAGCCTCCTTTTCTCGGAGTCCATAGAAATGACTATTTTAAAACAACTACAGATGTGCTAAATTGGCTCAGCATAATAGGATGAGATGGAGAATAAAGGTTTCCCCAGTGGGCTGTCGCCAGCACAGGTAATTTATTACCTGGGTGGCTAATTACACGCTTCCCAGCTTTCCAGGGTGAAAACATCTTGATATTTCCTAGTTAAGGAGCCCTGACACGACTGAAATGACCAGACATGTGAATAGGAAACGTGGTGATGAAGTACCTGCGAGCTGAAGAATGTAAAGGAAAAGGCGTTCTGCAGCCAGGAAAAATGAACTGTGGGATTTCCCCCAGCACCTTGGGGGAGCGGGGAAGGGCTGCACCCCTCCAACACCAGCCAATTCCTGCACGTTCTGTAGGAAAACGGCTGCTAACTGAATTCCAAGCTGGGAAAAAAAGCCCTCCTGTAAAGCAGGGAGGAGAGTTTCATGAGTTCTGCACAAACACTCGTCAGCTTTGGGGGCTGTGGGAAGGGGAAAGCTCCGCAGTCCTTCCCCCTGCCCAGGGCTGGCAGCATCCCTGGCCCTGCTGATGGATATTCCGCCCCACCAGACATTCGGGAAGGAGAAGCTCATGTATGAGAAGCTCCTTCATTCCAAGAGAACCCTCCCATCTCCAGCTCGTCTCCACCCTGAGGAATCACCCCTTCTCCTGGTGCATTCCGAGCAGTGCAGGTAGGAAACACATCTCCATTATCTTCTTGTTTGTTATTTGATTATAAAATGCAATGTTTGCTTGGGTAATGGCTTTGAGACAAGGTATCCTATAAAATAACACACTCTGTGAACACAGCAAATGGGCCAATTTTCCCAGGATTTAAAATTGATGGCCTGGAGCAAATCCCATCCAGGAGAAAGATGCCTGGTGGAAGTGCCTGTGGCAGCCCAGGGCCTCCAGCCAAGCACAGGAGCTGGGGGTTCAGGGTGGGTTGGCAACAGCAGGGCCAAACAAAACTTTGAAAAAGACTTTCTTTTTCCCTGGGTGAGCTGGAGTGGTGGGATTGGGCTGGGTTGTGGGGTCAGTGCCTGCAGGGTGACCCATTCCTGTCACCAGCTTTGGAGGTTGCTCATGGTGACTTCACCTTGTCCCATGGCCAACAGAGGGGACAGAGCTCTGCCTGCTCCTGGGAGCTCACCCTGGGCTTGGATCTTCCCACGAGGACAGGAAATGATCTCAGCTAAAATGGGATCCAGGCTTCCAGGCCTCTGGGTGCTGTTTTAGCATCCAAAACTTGCCCAGAAACAAGGATTGTACCTGCTTCTTCTCAGGTGTTTCCCACCTGGTTTGCCCTTCAGGATCCCCCTGTTTACTAAAGGAAACTGTCCTGGAGCCAGCACAGCTTCCAGGGAAATCTGAGCAGGCCACAGGAAAGCTCTTCTCTCTCCTGACTTTACAGAAGTGACAGGAGCAGAGATGGCACCACCTGGGAAGAGTCCTGAGCTCCTCCCTGGCTCTCTGCAGTGGGGGAGCAGCAAATCCTGTTTTTTCTCTGCTGGGACCACATTTCACAGCTGGCAGCAAGGAAGGATGGGGCTGGGTGGTGCCGTGTCCAGGGGATGGATGCAGCTTTGGTGGTACCCTAAATGTGGATCATAGAAACATTGGATGGTTTGGGTTGGAAGAGACCTTAAAGCTCGTCCTGTCCAAGCCCTGCCATGGGCAGGGACACCTGCCACTATTCCAGGTTGCTCCAAGCTCTGTCCAACCAGGCCTAGGACACTTCCAGGGATGTGCTTCCATTCTGGGAATTCTGGGATAAGATCCCATCTCCTGTCGCCTTGAACACTGAAATTCTGTGTATTTTCAAAAAAAAAAAAAATCCCCCATATCCATGTGACACATGGGGTTGGGGTGATCCCGACTGTCTCTGGGAAAAGGGGAGTGTCGGGGATCAAGGGAAGAGCAGGAAACAAGGTGTTTGGGGTACGAAAGGGGCCTCACTCCCAGGGATAAAAGGGAGGGATATGTGTGCATTTTTTTGGATCTGCAGCATCTCCCAAAGCTCGAGGTTTATGCTTCTTTATCCTTCGACTTCTTCCTTAATGAGAAATTAATTAGCCTTGTAGTTCCTGCTTGGGAACTTGTAAACACTCAGCGCTGCCTGTTGCTCCCCCCACCTGGGTCCCACCCCCCTTCCCTGTAGTCCAAGATATCTGACAAAAACACTCCCGAACAAAGCGCGCCGGCTAATTCAGGGAATTATCGGGAAGCCGGAGCAGGGCTGAGATAATCGGCCGTAAATAGCGGCTGATTGCGCTTCCTCCGCGGCTGTCGCTGCTCATTCCCACCCCCAGCCAGCGGCTCGGGGCCACCGGGCCGGGAAGTGACCGGGCTGGGGATGTCCTGGATGCTCCTGTGGGGAATGGTGCTGCTGGCTCCGTTTAGGGAAAAAGAAAGGAAAAGCAGTGATTGCTTGGCGGTCCTGGTTGTGATGTCCCCACTGTGATGTCCTCCCTTCCATGTCCTCCCTTCCACGTCCTCCTCCCTCCTGGGCTCTGTGTTGTCCCCAGGCCACCGTGTGCCTCAAGCAGCTCCCGATGGTTCAGTCCCTGTGGGGAGGAAGCTCAGCTCTGCAGCCATTCACCAAGCCCAGCCTGAGGAATTCCTGGGCTCTGCTGCTTCATCCCAGCCCTTCTCCAGCCTCTCCATGCTCACCCTCATCCCTGGCAGCAGTCACAGCCTCTCCTGCTCAGCAAAGAGTGCACAATGGAAGTTGAGCATCCTCAGGAACACATCCAGACCCAAGAAAACACAACCCTGACACTGCACACGACCTGTGAGCAGAACGTGCTCCCAGAGCAGCCAGAGAGGGGTAAAAGAGGTGGGAACAAGGCTGGGAAAAGTGGGCTCATCCCAGTGGATCACATTGCTGGGACATAGCCTGGATCCATGGCATGGACCAGGGGAAGGATCATCTTTGTGCCAGGAACTCATTCGTTTTCATTAAAATATCATTTTTCCAAAGGGAGAAATTTCATTGGCAGGGAAATCGTGGGATTAATTGCTGCAAATTTGGAAGACAAAGAGTGCTCTGAGGCCACAGGGCAACAAAGAGCCCGAGCTGTGTACCAGCACCAACTCCAGGCAGTGATGGGGCAATTCCCACTGAGCCAAGGAGGATGGACCCTGTATCCAAACCCTCAGATTTGATCCACTCCAGCTAAACTGGGCTGCTCTGCCCCCAAATCCCTGTTCTGCCCTGCTGGTGGCACAACTGTTGATGTGTCAAGGGACAGCTCTGCAGCAGCTCTGCTGCTGACACACTTTTCCCAGCACAGTCAGTGAACAGCCCAGCAGTTTCCTACCCGCAGGAAGGTGGATCCCATGAGCAGGTTTGGTGGTGGGGAAGTCTCCTGATGCCTCCTGCTCCTTCCTCCTGTGCTGCTCAGCTGATGGGACAGAATGAGTTTGTGTCATTTCCTCAAGGAGGAAATGTGCTGTTCCAAAGACGACTTGGAGCTCCTTCAGCAGTGAGTCATGACTTTGTGTATAAGCTAAACACTGGAGCAGAATCATAAATAAATAAAACTGCCTTCATAAACTGGAAATTAAACACATCCCGTCCTTGTTTGCGATGCACCATGATTCATACTGCTGCTTCCTACTTCAAGGGTTATTTTAAACCAGGCTTTGCAGGCGCTTTGTGCCTTTTATCCATCCCTTGATTTGCCTTGTGCTGCTGCTCGAGGAACGTTGTTTGATATGATAACAAATTCCACCCTCGTGTTGCTTCTCCATGTGCTGCATCCTTGCAGGGCTGGTGGCAGTGACAGGCGCTGGGCTGTGGGACAGTCCCAGGTCACCAGGTCCCCTCCATCTCCATGCAATGCTGAGGAAACGCTGCCCAGAGCAGGAGCCAGAGCTGGAATCTGTGCTCACCCAGAGCTAACATTGCTCCTTGCAGGAAGTGCTGATCCCACCTATTCCATTTCCCAGCCCCTCTCCCCTCCTCCCCATAGCAGCAGCAGAGTTTGAGCAGGCAAAGCTGGGTAGGGCACTCGATGACAGAACAGAATCATGGAATTACAAGATCCTTTGGGTTGGAAGTGGCTTTAAAGTTCATCCCAATTCACCCCCCTTCCACTATCCCAGGTTGCTCCAAATCTCATCCAACCTGGCCTCAGACATTTCCAGGGATGGGGCAGCCACAGCTTCCCTGGGCAACCTGTGCCAGAGCCCCACCATCCTTATCAAACCTTCTTCAAGATCAGATCTCATCAGCTATTAGCTTTTTTTTTCTCACCAGGATGATTTCCAGCTGGATTAATTCTCGAGCCTGGCTCCCAAGGAACAGTGGGAGGAGCAGCTGAGGTGCCACCACAGTGGATTTGTCACCCAAAGGAGAGGTGGGGAACTGTCCAAAGCCTGGGCTCAGCTGCCCTGAGACCCGTCCTGCCCTGGAATCCCTCCTGCCCTGGAATCCCTCCTGCCCCAGGATTCCCTGCTGTCCTGAGATCCCTCCTGCCCTGCATTGGGCATCACCTGTAGAAGCATAAATCACCTACATGTGCAGAGAGGTGAGAAGGTGCCTTGTACCCCAATCTCTCCCACCCTCCTCCTCATTCCAAATGGGATCTAGACACCGGATTAAACAAAAAAGAAACCACTCCCACAGTGCCTGATCTGTCCCAAATTTTACATTTCAAGTAGGAGCTGGGCTGATGCTCGGAGCCACCCAGCTGAAACTCTTCCCGTTCTGCCCTCACAGCTGTCCCCCAGCTGAGCCCTGCCACAGCAGTGACACCACAGGGGAGGCCCAGCTAGGATATTTTGGGATGTTTTGGCTCCTAACCCTGCCCCACCACCCCTGGCTCCGGGGTGTCTGTGGAGCTCTGGGCTCAGGTGGCTCTGAGGGCTCGCTGGGTGAATAGGTCACCTCAGGAATCTGGGGTCACCTTAGGGTTACCCTGCTCCTCATTTAGGCTGGGAAAATAAGTCTGGCTCTGCCAACCCCTGGGCTGTGAGGAGGAGTGGGCTGAGTGACCTGTGGGCCATTGGTGTCTTTTTCCAGGTGGGATGTCCTTCTCTGCCACTGGATGGGAGGGTTTGGACTGAGGCTGGGAGTCCTGGGAAGAACCAGGCTGGATTTTCCTGGTGGGTGGTGCCGGGAGCCTTGGTGCATCCCAGGCCACGAGCTGGGAAGACAGAGAGGGCCTGGACACTGCACACTCACCTTCATTCTTATCCTTTAACCCAGGTATCCCCTTAAATCCTATTTTCTCCTGCCTGTGCCGTACCCTAATTCACAAAGCACTGGGTTCATCTCTTCTTTAACTCTGAGCCAGATCCTGCCTGTGACTCCACTGTGTTCAGAGACCTCAGAGATTTCAGTGCAAAAAGGGTCCAACTCCTCTTCCCCAGTGAAATACCTGCAGCTCCCAGCTCCAGCTCTCCCTCTCCAGTGAAATACCTGTGATTCCCTGTCTTGGCAAAGCTCAGCTGCTGGATCTGCTCCCTCCAAACCAGGCTGGAACACGTCAAACAGGAACGTTAACTATTTTTCCAGCTGTCTGGAGCTCTCGGTCCATAAAACACACGCTGATGTTAAACCTCCCCACCCGCCAAGGAGATGCCAGTGATGCTGGGATTGCTGGGTTGGTTGGTTTGGGTTTTTTAAATGATTTTTAGGAGTTGGAGGAAATCCCTGCCAGGGGTGATTCTTCTGCAGGAGCTGCAATGTGGGGCTGCTCCCCAGGTTGGGTGGGTGTCACTCCTTGGCAAAGGTAGGACAAGGCAAGTGAGACCATTGCCAGCAGCAGCTCCAACAGGTGCCATCCTGGAGGCAGAAATCACAGAATCCCAGAATAGTTTGGGTTGGAAGGGACCTTTCAGATCATCCAGATCCATTCCTGCCAAGGGCAGGGACAACTTCCACCATCCCAGGTTGCTCCAAGCCCCATCCAACCTGGCCTTGGATGTTTCCAGGGATGGAGCAGCCACAGATTCTTGAGGAAAACCATTCTAAGGCTTCCCTACCCTCACAGACTCCAGATGGGGAGGTGGAACAGCCCCAAACCTTGGATTCAGCTCTGTCTGTTCCCTTCAGCAGCACTGAGATGTCTGAGGACTCCAGTCCAGGCCAGTTGGTCCCAATTTTGGGTGGAATTATGCATTAACTGGGCCAGTCTGAAACCAATTTGAGTCCATCTTTGAACCCGATTCCTCTCTGTGATTGTTTGGGATAGACCTGATCCTAAAGGGAGCAGCGGACAGAGCAGACTAAACATGCAATATTAAATAGCAAGTGCTAATATGAGAGCCATTAAACACGAGCCCTCTCCTGCCTCTGGAGCAGCTGGAACTGGGGCTGCTCTCCTGCTGCCGGATCCTGGTGCTACCGAAAGCCAGGCTGGCCGCACGTGTATGGATCAAATTGCTGGAATGAAGGAGAAATTCCGTTTCCTGCTGCCAATCTTTCTGGCATTCCATCCTCTTCTCTCAGCCAAGGTGGGAACAGCCAAAGTCCTTTTCTCTTAGGAGATGTGGGAAGGGGGAGTCCAGCTCCTGGCTCTGGGAAAGTTGGCAGGGAGGCTTCTCCCCTGGCCTGCTGGAAAATTAGAGAAATCTTATTTTGTTTTGGGATGAATCCAAGAGGTTTTGATGTCCTGGGAGGGATCTGCTGGCCTTGCAAAAACTTTCTCTCTCTCTCTCCCTCTCTCTCTCTCTCTTTTTCTCTCACACCTCCTCCCCAAAATTGCAAAGCCACAGCTTTGAAATAAACCCAAGCGAGAGTTCCTGGATGGTCACAGTGAAGAGGAGCAGATGCAGAGCACCCAGACTTAAGCCAGGGGTTTTCCAGGTGTGCTGGGAACAGCAGGGACAGGGAGGTGTTGCTGAAGGAAATCACCCAGAGCAATCTGAAAGGAAAACCCCTGAGATGGATCCCTGTTTGCTCCATGTTTGTCCTGCACTTCCTTCACATCTCACTCTCCCTCTGGGTGAAATTCCAGGAGAAACTGAGCAAACATCAATAGCCAAGTTCCCCATGGGCTGTGTGGGCTGCGACTGTGAAGGAATGAAAGAAATCCTCAGCACAATCCCCATCCCCTTGTCGGCAGCACTTGTGGTCTCGGATCCTTGCCCTTATCTGCTGAGCTTTTCCCCTTTCCTGGAGCCTCTTGATTATCACTTCGGAGCAAACCTTCCACTTGACTTAACACTAAGCAATGTCCCAACCACATATCTTTAATTCCTTACAAATTTGCCAAGGGTGATGGATGGAGAGCCTGTCAGCCTTCCAGCCCTTCCCCTTTTGGGATCAGTACTGGGAATGGAGGTGTGGCCCCTCCTGGTGCTCCTGATCCATGCTCCCTCTGCTTCCTCCATCTCTTCCCTGAGGTCCTGGAAAACATCCTTTCTTCTTTCCTCTTCTTTCCTCTCTCTCTCTTGCTGAAGGGATTTTTTTTTTGGTGTTTCAGTGAGGCAGCATCCTGAGGAACCAACATCTGAGTTCTGCAGATGTGATGAGTTTTCCCATGTCCTGCATCCCAAAAATGGCACAGCCTGACTCTCCAAAGTGGCTCCTGCTGGCCCAGGAAGCAGCCAGCCCCCAGGGCAGGGGTGACCTGTGCTGGGACAGCCACTCCAAACCCTCCCAGGGCCCGGCTCCAGCATCCCTCTGTCTGCTCCATGGATTTCAGTTTAGGAACAAAACTGTGGGATGGCAGATGGATGATGGATTTGGCAAAGGGTTTTCGTGAGAAAACCTTCAAACACTGGGTTCTGGTTCTGCTGCTCCAGCAATGCAGCCTTCTGAGCAGAGGCTTCAAATCCTCCTGGAAGCATTCCCGTTGTCCAGCAATTTCCCCAGGCTGGTGTTGTTAGAGATTCCTTTGTTCTGAGCTTTTCCATTTCCTGCAGCCTCTCCAGTGCCTGAGCATTGGCCACTGAGTACCTGCCATGGGAGCCCTGTTCCTGTGTCACTGAGTGCTGGAAGTGCTCTGAGAGGCTGTGGAAAATGAGGAATGGTCTGGGATGTTCCCGTGCAGAGAGGCCCTGCACTGATCCCAGACTTCTTAGGGCTGGAAGGAAGCTCTCCCAGCTCACCTGCTCCACTTTATCCTGCACATCAGGCTGGTAAACCATCCCTGTCAGATGTGTGCTTAGCCTTATCCTTGGATATCACCGGGGAAAGCAATTCCACAGCGTTCCACTGGATGAACTCTTGTTGGAGCTATAAAGGTTTCCTTAATGTTTAACTTTCATTTTCTCCACCGCAACATAACCCCATTGTGAGGCTCTGAGCTCCTGGATGGCTCCTTTCCCCTAAGCCCCCAATTCGAGGAGCTGGGAAGGACTGGGATGAACTGACTCCCTCTTGGCTCTGACACAGTTCCAGCCAATTCCCTTTAATTCAAGGTAAAGTAGGCAGAGTTTATGGGATCAGAGCAGGTTTTAAATGGGCTTAGGCAATGCTCAAATGTCCTCTTGTGAGATGAGCTGGGCTGTGGAGCTGCTGCCCTGGCTGTGTCTCCTCCCCCTGGCTTGGGAATGAGGAGGGAGTGACCCCTCTGAGGGGCAGGTGGGCACACAGGGGGTCACCAGGTCCATGGGATGAGTGACAGTGGGGAAATGAGGTCTGTGGGATCTGAGGGTTCTGCTTGGGGGTCCCTCCCCTCTGTCCCCTCTGCACCAGCTCCCCTCCCTCTAGGCATCCACCCTGTCCTGGCACCCAGAAACTGGAGTGGGTGGGATGTGCAGAGACACCCCCATGTCCTGCCTGGAGAGAGGGGAATTTTCTGGGTCCCAGCCCCTTTCCCTCAAAGCCCCCTTTTTATGCTCTTCCCAGCCCTGGCACATCCCAGGCTGCTGAGGGGGAGTGAAGGGGTAGGCAGGGGCTGGGAATGAGGGGCGGGTGGGGTTGCACTCCCCAAATTCATGCCCTGTGTCAGATGGGCTGGGACAGCTCCTGCAATCCAAACACAGGAGCAACGAGACTGGAACAGAACAGGGAAATGAGGAAATTCCAAACTCTCCCCAGATGAAAAACAGTGAGGAGGGGGGGTTTTGGCAAGTGAAGCATCCCCAATGGCTGCATTTTGAAAAGGATCCTCAAAGCACTTGGAAATACTTCCAAGTGAGGACAAGGTGGAACTCATGGCATCAATCTCCAGTTATTAACACAACTGCAGGATGAAGTAGGTCGATCCCCCCTGCCTGGTCCTGGAGGGGCTGAACTCATTTCCTGCCATCCCAGAGGTTATCAGAGAAGGGGGAAGTGGGATGCAGGGATGGCACAGGGCAGAAACGGTGCTGGAATCCACCAGGTATGGCTGAAAAAGTGTGGGAGTGGGAAACATGGGAAAGCAATGCCAGCAGGGCTGGGAGGGCAATTCTCTCCTTCCACCCACAGGCTCTCTTAAGCCCTCACCTGTCAATCATTCCCTCATTTCCATGAATCCTAAATCCACTGGCAGTTCCTTTCAATAAAATGGGAACATGCACCTTCCCGGAGTGAAACATATTACAGCAGTTTGTCACCGCCTCATCCAGGAGGGATTAATTCCCAAATCATTTCCTGACATGTTTTATCGGCACTTATTAAAGCAGGAGCTGCGTTGGGCAATCCTTGGCTAAACAGAGCCATAATTTAACACCTCCTCCGTCCTATTAGTGAGGAGCAGGATTTATTTTCTCAGTGCAACTTTAATTATGGAGAACATACGCAGGGGATGGAGATGGCTGGATCCTGGAGGTTAAGGATGAATCCCATAGAGGGCCTTGGGGCAAGGCACAGGATCTTCCCAGAGTTGCTGACTCACCTGTGGTTGGCGTGTCTGGCTCCAGATCTGCAATGTGACCTCGGGATCTGGGCCTCCCAAAGGTTGTTGTGGTGTTGTAGGGAGATGTAGAGCACTGGGAATGCCAAGGCTGGCTGGATGCCTGGCTGCCATGCCCTGGGGGAAGTTGAGTTCTCCTGACTCCCCATTGCTGCGCCCACAGCAGGAGTCACTTTCCCAATGGAAAAGGAGTGTGGCCCCAAATCCCTGCTCAGCTGAGCAGCTTTGAGTTGCCTGACTGGGTTCCCTGGAATCTGGCCACTTTGTGGCTCACTGGACTGAGGAAACTGGGAAAATCTGTGGTACCTCCAGCCCTGCTTCTCTCTGAGGCTGGAATCCTTCCCTCAGTCTCTGCTCTTCTCGGTTGCTTTGAGCGCTTCCACTGCAGCTGGGAATTCTGCACAATCACCAAAGGGTCCAGCACTGCTGGCTCCAGACCCTGCTCAGAGAGCTATCAGAGGACTTGGAATCACAGGGATTGGATTCCAGGTGGTTTCACAGGAGCATGGCTCTCTGTTCCTGCAGCCTGTGTCCCTGGGGCAGAGCTGGCTGTGATCCTGGGCTGTCGGGATGCTGGAAAACAGCACCAGGGAGGTAGAGAAACCCCAGGAACTGACCCAGGGCCTTCTGGAAAAGTTGGATCCCTGCTCCCATGGCGGGAGTTAATGACTCTCCTGGCAAATATCACCGGGAGCTTGTCAGGAATCCTCACGTTCCCCCAAGCATCGCCTTGTTCTTGCTCTTTTCCGTGAATTTATTTTTGGCTCTGGAAATTGTCTTTTAATTTCTGCACCTTCATTTCTGTCTGGGGGGTCTGGGAGCTGCCTCCTGCTCCTCAGCTGGTGAGGCAGGGATGTGTTCAATGACTCTGGGAATGGGGATGCAGAATCCAGGCCTTTGGAACATCTGAGGACCTGTTCTTGCTACCATCTCTCCAGGGAAAGCTCCAGGGACGCTTGGCACTGGTGCCAAGGGATGCAGGAAAGCTGTCCCTGTGGAAGGGCTGGGACCCAGGGTTTCTGGAGCAGCAAGGGGTTGGGATGCTTCTCAAGGATCACTGCAAGCTGGCAAGGGAAACCACCCACTGCTCCCTCACAGCCACTGCCATTCCAGGCCAAATCATGGATCAAGAGAAATAATAATCCCTTATTAAACTCCAAATTCCAGAGCAGTTTGGATCTGGGAAGGAGTGCAGGGGGAGGAGATGCTGGAACACCAGGCTGATGTCATTCCTTGCAGTCGGGAGCAGGAGAAACACAGTCCAGTAGGAGAAACACAGTCCAGTAGGAGAAACACACTCCCTGCAGAACAACAGGGAAAGTCCCCAAGGGAAAATTAGAAAAAGGGAAACAACAACAACCAACCCAAACCCAAACTGAGAGAGGAGAGAGAAAAATAGAAAAAAAACTCAAAAAAACTGGCCAGACAAACCCATCCCCCTCAGGTGTCCCCTCAGTGTGGAACAGCTTCCCTCTTTCTCCACTTCCCCCAGCCCCAGCCGGGCTCCTGAAGCCATAAAATCTGAGTTTGTGGCGTGTTCAATCGATTATTCCCTGAACACCCTGGCTTTGGAGACAGGTAATTCATTTCAGCCCCTCTATGGCTACATGCAAAGAAAAAAAAAATTCCCCTTTCCCTTTTCCTTTCTTCCCATGCTGCTTCCAGCCCTTTCTCTTCCCCTTTGCTCCCTCCTCCCCCTCTCCCCCCTCTCCATGCCCCCAGACACGAGCGATTCCCAGGGAAAGGTGCAGCCATTCCCACAGTGAAACCCAAGGCAGGTAATGACTTTCTCACCCCATCCATACTGCTCCAGAAACTCCTGCCCCTCCAGCTGCATCCCTTTATTTCCGAGAGGCCAGGGGAGGGGGGATGTGCCAGCCCCCTCCGATTCCCTCTCCTCCAAGGCCTCTCCATAAAAAATAAAGGAAGAAGATATAAAGGGAGCAAGTGTTTGCAGGGATAGAGTTTCCATGAGGCGGCGGGGTTGGGAAGCAGAGGCTCTTTGGTGTCCGGGAAGGAGCAGGTTCCTGACACCCTGCTGTGCTCTCCATCCATGCAGGCAGGATGGCTTGTCTGTTGCTGCCAGCTCTGGGGAAAACATCATGGAATCATCATGGAATGGTTTGTGTCGGAGAAGACCTTAAAGTTCATCTTGTTCCCCCCACCCCCTGCTATGGGCAGGGACACCTTCCACTGGCCAAGGCTGCTCCAAGCTCCATCCAGCCTTTGGATTCCAGGGATCCAGAGGCAGCCACGGCTTCTCTGGGCCCCTGCACCAGGGCCTCCCCACCCTCACAGGGAACAATTTCTTCCCAATATCCAATCCAAATATCCTCTTCTAGTTTCAAACCATTCTCCCTTTCCTATGACCATCTGCCCAAGTAAAAAGTTGCTCTCTAAGGAGAAAGAAGGAGCTGGATTGGGTGCCCACTGGAGTTTGGCCATTTCCCTGGGAAATCTCAGCTGCCGATGGTTCCAAGTTGCAGTGTTGGGTCCAGCTCAGGCCAGGTCCAGCCTCTGTCCCCAGCTTTGTGCCAGATGATCTCCCTGCCCTCAGAACAGCCACACCTTGGGCCCAAGGTCTGAAATGGGGAGAACCAGGTTTAGGGCTCGGCATCTGGAAGGAAACAGAGAGGTTTGTTGGGATCTCTCCTGTTCCAGCTGCCTGGGAGAACTGGAGCAGCCCAGTGCACCTCAGGACTCCCCTCAACCTTACCAAGAAGGGCCATGTCCCAGGGCTGCTCCTGACCCTGGGAATGGCAGCCTGGGACAGGGACAGACTGGGATCAGATTCTCCAGTGAGCAGAGATAGGGCTAGGATACCCCTGTCCCTGTTCCCAGTTCTCTGTCACTCCCTGTAAATGATCTCCACAGAGCTCTGGAAATCCGAGTGCAGATGAGCAGCTTTGAAGGGCTCTGGAACACGATTTATGGGATTACACCTGGGCTCACCTGACTCCACAAGGGTTTTCATCCTAATGCGTGCTGGCTTCCCAGGAAAAGAGGAGATTACCCAGCACTGACAGCTTTGCTGCAAAGCCTCCTGCACTGGGAGACTCTTCCATGAAATCAGGGGGTGCAGGTGCTGCCAGTCCCCAGCCCTGAGCTGGGAATTCAAGCATGAGCATGTTTCTATCCAGGGAACCCTGGGGCAGCAGGAATATTTTGATCACCGAGCCCTAAATACATTTTGAGATGTTTCAGACCAAGGTCAAAGCTCATCAATTCTCCCTCCCCACTCTGGCTACTCCCACTCTTCCCTGTTCTCCTCCAAAGGACTGCTTCTGGATTAAAGCCTGCCCGGCCCTTTTCCATGTGCTCCACTTTTTCATATTCCCCACTCAGCTCTGGCAGCTCCTCAGCTGCTCCCAGCCCTGGGCCACTGTCACAGAACTCCCACTTCCCAAAGAAACCCAGCAAATCTGAGCCAGAGGAGCAGCAGCAGTCCTGGTTTAACTGGGAATGAGGAGCCCATGGCAGAGCTGGCAGCTCAGCAGCATTCCCATTTCTCAGCGCCCAGCAAAGCTGGGATGGCTCTGCAAGGCCACTTGACTTTGAAGTGGTCTCTGAAACTCTCTGGTTTGTGCTGCTAAGGAGCCATCCCAGCCCCTGCCAGGTTTCTGATGGACTCTGCAAGTCCTTCTGATGGACTCTCGTGCTCCTGAAAATCTGCAGCAGCTCTGCCCGAGGCGATTCCCACCCAGCTAAACAAGGATGCTGAGGAAGGAGCTGGCACCCTCTGAAGCAGCCCCTGAGGAAAAAGGGAACGTTGCTGACAGTTCTGAGGAAGCCTGGCTCCCACACACCACTCCTTCTGATTAGCTTTGAGACATATTTAATCTGGGGGATTCAGTTTATTCCTGCAGAAATTCCTCCTGCTTGGTGCGGGGAGAACTGTGCCATTCCCACCACCGAGGATCCCTGTCCCTGTGCTCCTCACACACCACGGACATCTGCCACGTCCATGTGGGAAGGCCTGCAGAGGAGGAGCTTTGGCTCTGGCTCTGCCCACGGGGACGTGTGGGTTATGCTCAGCGTTCCCTGTCCTGTGTGGGGGAAAGGAATGGGAACTCCCTTCTGGCAGCAGCGAAACCTGGATCACCATGGAGCTCAGGGAATAAATCCCACTGCAGAACTCACCAAAGACTTTCCTACTCCCAGCAGTTCCAATTCCTGCCATAGAGCAGGGCTTGTGTTGACTGGAATGAGGACATTCTGTGGGTTCCTCATGGTTGTGTCACTGGGTTGTGTCTGTTTGCCAATGGGATGAGTTGAACATCAGTGTGGGCCCCAAATTCTGAGTCCTACAAGGATCGAAGTGGGATGAGATGCTCCCACTTTATTTTTGCTAAAACTGAGCACTTTCTCTACCAGCTCCACACAACAGGAGCATTAATTAGACAAAGGAAAACGGCCTGGTGGTGTCAGGAAAAGGAATTTCCTATTCCCTGGACAGAGTGTGGAACTGGGCCTCGGCTTGGGCTGCAGCACCTTCCTTGTAGTGACCTCTGTGACAGCTCTGACAGCCTGTGGGGTCTCCTCTTGCCATCCCACAGTTCCATGCCCTTGGTTCCCAACCACCAGCCTGGATCAGCTGCTGCCAGTGAGCTGGGATGCTCAGCTCAGCTCAGCTCAGCTCAGCTCAGCTCAGCTCAGCTCATTCAGTGGTGATTTCCCGTGAGGAGCTCTCCTATTTCTCTTCCAACCAGCCCAGCCTTTGGTTTAGACTTGCAAATAACAAATTACGCTTTTGCCTCTAATTCCAGCTTCCCTGGCATCCTCCATCGGCACAGAAAGCAGCAGGATCTGAGCTGGCAGCGGGAGGTCGGCGTCTCCTCTGCTCAGGCTCCCTCCCCCTGACTTAATTGCAGCCTAACGTGGGTTTGAGGTGTATTAAACACACAAATTATCCTGCAAAGCCTCGGGAAGTGCTGCTTCCCCAGGCCTCTAATGGGAGCTGACAGAGCAACCAGAGGAGCTGTTAACGGCATGGCTTTGTCTGGAATGGCCCTGGCGAGTGATCCCCGTGCGGGGCTGGCACCGGGGCTGGCACCGCAAAGCCACCGTGTCCCCGCACCGTCCCCCAGCGCTGGGGCATCGCGGAGAACCGGAGGCTCCTGGCAAAGGCTCCCGCAGCTGCACCTGCGCTGCCGCCGGAGCGCTGCTGATGGATTGGAGAGAGTTCAGAGGAGAAGCAGGAACACAATCAAGGAGCTGCAGGGCAGGATTTGTACGGCGACTTTAAAGAGGCGGCTTGACGGCAGCGAGAACAAGCACTCGAGGTTTAATCTCGGGCTCAGACAAAGCTGGCGCGGACCAGCAGCAGGCTGAACACCCTCACCAGGGAAAATCCACCTCCACGCACAGAGGGAGCGATGGAGAGCCATCGGGAGACTCCTCCAGGCTCAGCTCAGCCGAGGACGGAGGGACGGAGAGCAAGGGAGGTGCTCCGGTCAGCCCAAGGGCTGTAAAGAGTGATGGAAAAGCATGGGAATGAGATCAGGAAAGCACAGGCTGAATAGCAGGGAAATGTTGCCAGCAGGGCAGCACAGAGATCAGGGAATGTCGCTATCCTGGAGCAGGAGGGGCAGAGCTGGTGTGTCCTAACCCAGGTTGGATTATTTCACTCCCAGTTCCACTCCCAGCCTGCTCTCCAAGGAGGAAGATGAAGCCAAACAGCCTAAATAAAGCCCAGCCTCACACAGGTGAAGGCACTGGGACAGACAGAGGTTTGTAGGGAAAATCTGCTCTCTGTGGCTCAGTGAGGGGCCACCGCTCTCGGGATGCCCATGGAAGCAGACCTGGAATGTTCTGCCCGATAAGAATCCAACAAATCTGCGGAAATGGGAAAAAAAACCTTATTTTCCCAGCTCTCTCATCTCCAGCTGCACCAAGGACTAGGGGGGAAAGATAAATGTGGATCCAGGCATAGGGATCAGGGCACGGCTCAGGGCTGCGGGAAGATTTAGAGCATTGAAGTCCAAAGTCAGGGCTGGATCATCACACGGGGAAAGAAAAATCCCTGAGAGTGGAGATCACGTTAAACAATGTGTTGTAATAAGTGTTTTATGCTTTAGAGGAGGAGAGAGAACAGTGAAATCCCCTGTAAGAGCTAATTACTGCAAATTCCTTTTCAATAAAACAAGACCAAAAAAATCCTCTCTTAACGGAAAAATCCATTTAAGGCTCAGCTGAGGTAACCTCGGCTCACATCTTGGAGCAGCGTTCCTGGGAATCAAACAGGATTTAACTGGAGCTTGGCATGACCAGCCCAGCTCCTCAGGAAGCCCAGGTGTTGGGGTGAAGGTCTGCAGGGAGAGGGTGGCACCAAAATCCCAGGGGAAAGGCTTTCTTGTGCTGGTGGTCATGTGGAAAGTCACCGTGAGCTTCTTTGGGAGGATGTGGCAGGGATTTTGGGAATGGGAATGGCAGGAACTTGCAGACACCTCTGCTCTGGGGGCCAGGTGAGCTTGTCGTGGCACCTCAAGGTCCCTGTGGCACCTCCCCAGCAGTTTGAGGCCACTGGTGATGTGTGAGCACAGAAAGGGACAGTGGGATGTCCCCAGCCTGTGCTGCTGCCTCCCCCAGCCCCACATGACCTCCATCGCCTCTCCCAGTCCAACCCAATTAAAATAAAATAAAACCCTGGATTGGGAGAGGATTTGCCTCTGTCCCTGACACTCTGCATTTCCTGCCATTTGGAATGGGGCCACTTTGGTGGATTTCTTACACATGGGAGCAATAGATTGAATTACACGAATGTCCAGTGCTGAGCAGAGAGACATTTCTTTTCCACATGTTCCTGCAGCTGCGTGACCCCAGGAAACCCAACGGTGGGGTCTGTCTTGGAGACAAATAGGGATTGTTTTGTGTCCATGTGGAAATGCTCCCTCCCCCTTGGCTCCCCCTGTGTGTGTGAGTGTGGACAGGGGGGGATCATTCCCCACCAGACACGTTCACATCCCAAACAGCACAAACTCAGGATATTTCTCCACCACAAACCCACAGGGTGGGAATGCAGCTAGGGAGCCCCCAGACAGAAGAGCTATGGCTGCCCAGGGAAGGGTTGGGAGGCTCCTGGCAGAGGACAAATCCACGGCTGGATGGGGCTGCCATGGATTGCTCTATTTGCTCGAGGAGCCACCCCTCCCCTCCCCACCACCCCAGCATGTCCCAACACTGCCCAAAAGTGGGGCTGAAAGAGGGGGACAGGCAAAGAGGGGATGGAGGATGCTCAGGAGAGTGGGATGCTCTTGTCAGTGGGATGATGGTGGCAGAAATATCCCTGAACCCTCCCTGCTCAGTACCTCAATGTTGATAAGAGCTGAGGCTTTCAGGAAAATAAAAGCAGGGTGAAATGGATTTCCTTTTTTGTTTGTTTTGTGTTGAAGAGAACTGCAGGGCAAAGAGAACCGTTTGTAGGGTAGGAACCTGTTGGATGCAGAGCATCACTGTCCAAAGATGTCTTTCCCAACCAGTTCTCCCAGCTGCTGGCTGAAAACTGGATCTCCAAAAGCTCATTTCCCAAGCAGAGACTCAGGAAATGCCCAGGGAAGCCTGGAGCAAGGCCTGGAGCCTCCCAGGGAATCAATAACTGCTGGACTGCAGTGTTGGCTCTGCAGTGGTGCGAGGTCAAGGAGCAGCAGTGCCTTCAGATCCTGCTCCCACATCGCTGCAGGTGCCAAGCTCCAGCTAAAGATCCTTCACCCTGTGGGGATCCAGCAGCATCCAACCACATCCCACTGAGATCAGGGAGGCCGATGGGATCCCCATGGACCACGGGTGAGTAGGATGAGGAGGGGAGGGAGCCTCTGGCTGGATAAGGAGCTGAGCTGCTCCACATCCCGGGAGTCTGAAGCTGTGGGATCAGCTGCTGAGCCCTGGGAGCTGCTGGAGGAGGAGCCTCTGGCTGCGCTATCCCTGGCACAGAACTTACAGAGTGTCTATAAATAGGAGTTTTAAGCACAGTAATTAATCACAGAGCGCTACTGTCCATGGGCTGGGCTGGCTTTAACAGGGCATGTGAGTCCAGCATTCCCTGGATTTACCAATCCAGCCTCCCCGGACAGACAAGGCTTTGGGGATCCTTCCAAGTGGCACTTTGAGGCTGCTGTGTGAGCTTGGGTTGTTGTGGTTTAATGAGTGACCAGGCACCAGCTGAGCATCATGGTGTCACCAGCATATGTGACCCTCCTGGGCTGGCCTTGGCACCAGGGTGAGCACAGATTCCTTGGCATTGGCACCTGAGGAGCGGGAGGATCACAAGCAGTGTCAGCCTGTGGAAGTCCATCCTCTCCCAGCCTGGAAAGGGTGTATCACCCACTGTGAACCTCTAGATACACTGGAATGGATTTAAACTAAAGGAGGAGACATTTGGATGGGATATTAGAAAGGATTCTTCCCTGTGAGGGTGGGGAAGTGCTGGAACAGATTGCCCAGAGGACTTGTGGCTGTCCCAGCCCTGAAAGTGTCCAAGGCGAGGTTGGACAGGGCTTGGAACAACCTGGGATAGTGGAAGGTGTCCCTGCCTGTGGCAATGGGTGGGATTGGATGGGATTGAAACTCCCTTCCAACCCAAACCATCCTATGGCTCTATGTGTCCCTGACCCCTGAACTCCCTGTAAATCCCAGCGCTTCTTCCGAGCCTGGACCAACCAGTATCCACCTCTTTCTTCCTTGAACAAGGAAAGGGTTCGTCCTTGCCCCTAATCAGAGTGGGGGCAGTGTCCCCCCTCCACTCAGCCCCTGGGAAGTCGATTTTAGCTGCGGGTCCAGGCAGGGCCATATTGGGTTCAGTCTGTTGTGCAAAACACTCCGCAGCGAGTGCAATCTGTGCTCCCCCGCCTGACGAGAAATGCTAATTGTGTGCGAAGGAGCTGCCAAGAGCCCGCAGTATTCCCGGGAAAGGGGGGGTTATTGGGATTGTTCCCATTGTTCTGGCAGCTGCAGCGAAGCCAGCCGGGCTGGGCACGGGAGCAGGGCAGGGGCCAGCGGCTCTCCCTGTCTGGAGCTCGCCCATGGCACGGGATGGGATCAGGGACCGCTGGCCGCTCCCACCGGGATGGATCCTGCCTGTGCTGAGAGGGAGGGGTGGGCACAGCGTTTCTTCTTGGGCTGAAAGTGTCAGTTTTGCATAAAATATGAAGTGAAAATTCTTCTCCCTTCAGTTACTCCCTCGTCTGCCAGCCCGTGCCGGTGCCTGCATCCCGCTGCTTCCCAGCCTGGAGTCAGAGCTTCCCGAGGGCTGGAGACAGCAGGGTCTCCAGGGCAGAGGTGCTCGGGCAGGTACAGGGACCTCTCTGTGTCCTGGTGCAGGTGTTGGATGCAGGACATGAGGTTTGCATCTCCAGCTCCTGCCAGGGATGGGGAGAGCGGAGGGAAAGTGATGGAGAAACCAGCAGAGGATTTCTTTGCAGAAACCCAAAGAAGCAGGCAAGCCTGAACACCACCAGAAGAAACTCCTCCAATTCCCAGTGATCTCAGTGAGCTGGAAAAAAATAAAGTGGGAGAAATGATGGCTCTGGTTTGATTTATAAGCAGAGTGAAAGCCCCACATGGTGTGAAAATGTGGTGCTTTGCTGTGTTTTGCAGGAGAAAATCAGGGCCCTGTTTTGCAGAACCACAGAATCCCAGAATTCCAGAGTGGTTGGGACTGGAAACAACCTTAAAGCCCATCCAGTGCCACCCCTGCCATGGACAGGGACACCTTCCACTGTCCCAGGTTGCTCCAAGTCCTGTCCAACCTAGCCTTGGATATTTCCAGGGATGGGGCAGCCACAGCTCCTCTGGACAGTCCATTGTTCCAGCATCTCCCCACCCTCCCAGTAAATCATCCTGACTTCTCCCTCGTGGGCTGGGAAACAAGCAGGAACCTTGATGGATTCAGTGTTTTTCCTCACTAATTTGCAGCAAAGAAACCAGATAAAGTTTGATAACTTGGAAGGGGAGAGAGTGAGGGAGAAGCCGCCCCAGTTGCCTGCTCCCCACGCTCCCCCCACTTCCAGGGAGGATAAATGAAGTGCTCTCCATTCCCTGCTCGTCTGCCACCCTCCAGTGAGTCTGTCATGGGCTCATCTGTGTCTAAATTAGCTTTGCACAGCAACGCCGTGTACAATTATTGCTGTCAGCCTTTGATCTGACCAGTTTATCTCATCAGCTTGTCAGGCTTCATTCTCCAACCTTTCTCTCCTTGGTGCAGCCACCAGAGCTGTCCAGGCTCCCTTGGAAGAGGCTCCAGGCTCACACAAAGCTCCCGAGGGATTTTTAAAAGCTTGCATCCAATGGTGCAGCCAGAAAAATGGGTTACAACAAGCCTGGTGAGATGGAACGGAGCAGCAGAATTCCTGCCATTCCCAGGCCGTTCCTCATTCAGAACCAGGGAATGACATTTTTTTGGGATTGGCGTGTGGCAGGGGAGCTCTGCTTGGAGTGTGGTGACATCAGTTCCATGGGATTCTCCCGACAGCCGCGTTTGACATTCCGGCTTCTGCTGCAAAGGCTCCCGGAAAAAAACATTCCCATTGTCTGGGACTTCTTGTGCTGTCTTGCACGAGAGCTGCTGGGAAGGGAACCCCAAAGGGATGCAGCTGGGATGGATTAATTAGGGTTTCCAAGGAATGGTCACCCCAGTCCTTTTAGCACCTTGTTCCAGCTCCAGGTGTCCCAGAGTTTTCACTGAGGGGGAGTTCTGTGGGAGGGAGGCACCTCGGGCAGTGTGAGATGCAGGGTGAAGGATGGGATCCTGGGAAGGTTCTGATTATCCCAAGGGATGCTCATCCCACAGTCAGGTGCCACAGCTTCCCAATCCTGCAGAGCAATGTTGGACACACAGCCCTGCTCAGGCTGCTGCACCTTCCCAAGGCTTCTGTCCCACCTCCCAATTCCTGCTGCACCTTCCCAAGGCTTCTGTCCCCTCTCCCCAGTTCGTGCTGCTTGCCCAGCAGACCCTCTCCCCCAGAATCCTCTCCCCTCCCTCCTTCCCAGCTTCCCAGGGTTTCTGTGAGGCTGTAAAAATGCCTTTATTCTGGAAAAGCAGAGGGATGGACCTCTCCCCACCCTGGAAGTGTCACTCATCCTCTGCCTCTGCCCCAGGTGTGGCTCTGTGGTATCCCCTCCCCAACCTGGTGTCCCCAACCTGCCCATGGATGGTGAGGACATGTCTCCAGCCCCTCACCCCTCCTGCCTCACCCCCCTTCCTGCTCCTCTTTGATTTTTCTGCAGTTGGTTGTGACTCCTGGATCCCCACGTCGTTATCTATCCGCCTTCCCTCCCAGAAGTCCTGCGGGTTGGAATTCTGTCTGCTCCAACTCGTGAATATTCTGGACTCTGAAGTTTCCCAGCTCCAGATGTTCTGGCCAGACCAGAGGAAAAAAAAAAAAAAAAAAAAAAACAAAAAAACCACCCAAAAAAGCCTCAGCATTAATAAAAACCTTTTGAAAATCCCGAGTCCTATTGCGCAGCAGTGACATCATATCCGTGAAATATGAGCTGATGATGTCACAGCTGGGAAATGAGGGATGATTGTTCCTTCTTGGCACACGCTGCTGCTCAGGCCAGACCTGTTAAATAAATGCACATGGCCCATAAATGTGGAGATTAAACCCAGGAGTTGGGAACTCAGCCCCGTGGGCACCTGGGCCACAGAGCCTGGTGGGGACGGGGGGCATGGGGAGGGTGCCAAGGGTGGGGAGAGGGCTTGTGTGCTAATTCTACTCCCAAAAACTGGCAAAGGGGTTTGTGTCCCAGTTCTGTACCCAAAGACTGGGAGAGGATTTCTTACCCACTCCAACCCCCAGATCTGGAGTGTCTGGATGCCTCCGGATTTTCCTTTGCATTCCTCCCTCCTGCTCAATCCCCCTCAATCCCGGTGGCTGCAGGGGACAGAGGAATGGTTTTGCCAGACTGTCCCTGTGACCCAGGACAGTGAGGGGACAGCAGGATGTCCTGAGGGAGCAGTTACAGCCCCTCTGCTCACAGCACCGCCACCCATAACTTTCACAGCTGCCTGTACCAGGCATTGTTGGAAAACCCCCGTCTTTGACCCCTCTGAGAAGCACTTATCCCTCAAATCCTTGGATTCATCCTCCTCATTCCCATACCAGGGCCAGCTGCAAACTTTCCTGCCTGGGCTGGCTGCTCCCACACCAGAGCTTTAAGACATGGGAAGCAACAATCCATAAAATCTCAGCACTGGATCCCCCAGCCTTCCCAATCCAGACCCTCCCTGGCACAGCAGGATCTGTTATCCAAGCACTTCCCTCATCCACACATTCAATTCCCACGTGTGTGCAGCCTCCTGATGAAGGAACACATGCCATGGAAAAGGGCTATTTTTTTCCATCTAGGCTATGCTGACAGTGTCAGGCCTCTCGTTTAAGCTCCCAGCTGGATTTTTGAGTTTGGCCTTTTCCCTCTTTCCTTTTTGGGCCCATTGTTTGTGCTGGGAAGGACATGCCAGGTGGGAGGGGAACATCTGCCGAGGTGTCCATCAGGGAGATCCCAGAGGATGGCATGTTATCTGGGAATTTAATAATAATTCTTGTTCTTGCTCGATCAAATCAGGAACATTTATTTACTTATTTACTCATTCATTCCTTATGACAGGTTTTGATGGGACAATTCCTATTCCAAAAGTTGGGAGGAAAGAAAAAAAAAATAACCCAAGCCTCCACATACATTTTTTCAGGAAGATTTTGTTTTGCTGCTCCAAAAGTGAAAATTTCCTTGTCTTCTCACTTAACACAGGCTCATATTTCCAAAAATATGCCAATCATAACAAAAGAAGTGGAAGGAGGGGAAGCAAAGGCTGCAGCTGAGATAAAACGCTGGGACCAACCTGTGCTGACGCTGTTTTCCTTTCTTAGCTCCATGGAAAAGGTATTTTTATGCTTTAGCCCAATGCAGATTTTGTCTTTTTATTTTATTTGAAATCTGAATTTTCAGCAGGCAGGAAACTGTTTCTTTGACAGCTTTAATCACAAATCAAAGATTTGATCATGCAGGGAGATGGAATTTCAACTTCAAAGCCCCGGCACAAGAGGTGGATGCAGGTACCGGTGTGCTGCGATGCCGTGGAAATGGGGAGGGTGATGGGAGGCAGCGCTGCCGGAGGAAATTAAAGGGGGACACAGCACTGGGGAACGTTCCCAGCAATGAGAAGAAGTCTTCAAAAGGCAGGTGTTTAATTCTTATACAAAATAAGGCAGCAAACAGTGATTAGAGCCCAAAACCTCCTCGCTGTGCAGCCACAGTGCCCAGGCAGAGCTGGAGGCTGGGGAGGGGGGGATGTTCTGGCTCCACCTTCTCCAGTTCCTTGGCAGAGCTGGGCTTGGAAACTTGGCTGCACCTAGCAGGCAGTGGCAGACACATGGCAGGGGAATGGGGACAGCAGTGACACCCACAGCCAGAGCCAGCTGTGGCCACAGAGCCGGGCTGGAGCTGGGGCTGGTTCTGCAGCTGCTTCTGAAGCTGGTGCTGGTGTTGGTTCTGATGCTGGTGTTGGTGCTGGAGCTGGACCTGATGTTGGTGCTAGAGCTGGTGGTGGTTCTGGTCCTGATTCTGCTCCTGGTCCTGGTCCCAATGCCAGTGCTGGTGTTCAGCTGGGACAGGCACAAATTCTATTTCACCCTGGCATTTGTGCTTTTAAAACGAGTTTGAAGTAGCTCAGGATCACCCCCTGGGGTCCCTTTCCCAGGATATTTTCCTGTTGCATGCAGTGGGAGACAGAAAAGGCGGAGTGGAGAACCCATCCCTTCCCCATGGCCCCGGAGCACCCCACGGGTGGGGAGGAGGCTGCAGTGCCCAGCCAGGGGTCCCACAGCTCCCAGGAGTGATGGGCGGCTCCTGTGCCAGAGGCTGCTCTTCCCATCAGGAATTGGATGGAGCCTGGATGAGTATTTCCCTGAGCTGGGGAAACAGTGGAAAACAGGGTCTCACATCCAGCATGGTGACCAGGACCACCCCTTTGGAGCCACCCTCCTATGCCGCGGTCTGACCAGGAATTTCTTGGTCATGCATGGAAAAAAGGCTTTTGCTTGAATGCTGTCCTGGGATTTCTTTCTCCAGAGACTTGACTCACTCCACTGGAATGAAGTGGGGTGTCTGAACCTGGAGTTGTTCCTGAAGACTCTGGTAAGAAAGAAGTCTGTTCCATCCGTCCATCCATCCAATCATTCCATCCATCCTCCATCCATCCATACCATCCATCATCAATCCATCCATCCATATCCATCCATCCATCCATCCATCCATCCATCCATCCATCCATCCATTCCTCCGTCACCTCAGAGCGCAGGTGTCACAAAGCACAAAGACAGGGACCACAGGGAAGCACCTAAGAGATTCCCCATGGATCTCCATGCCTGCCAATGCCCTGGAAGCAGCCAGGAATGACAGGGCAGGAGCGGGGCTTTGCTGCGAGCTCCCGGCACATTGATGTCTGAACCTGCTGGTAATTAGCAGGAATTGGGTTATAATTGCACCAGCGGCTGCAGAGCGGGAATGACCTCAGCAGCCGCTAATTCCTGACACAGAAGGACAATCTGGGGGCACCTGGAGCTCAGTTCGGAGCAGCAGCCCTTTCCCAGCCGTGATTAATCCCCAGGAAATGTTCTGTGGTCGGGCCATTACCGCTCCAATGTGGGGCTGAAAATGAATCAGAGCCGCGGATGACTGTGGGAAAATTGTCACCAAACTTGGATGGCTTTGCTTTGTTTCACCACAAAACTCTTAACGAAGCATTGAAATGGAGATGGATTCTCTGCCTGGGCCCGACATTAACCCTTAGTGCGCCCAGCCAGGCTGGGAGAGCAATTCCACATTCCAGCGTTTGGCCGGGTGGAAATTCCTCCAATCAAGACGGAGAGACTGAGGGAGTGTTAGGGATGAGCTGAGCTCTGCCTTGGCTCAGCTGCTCTCCCAGCCTGCACAAAACATGGGAGTGGGTTCCTGACTTGAAAGGTTTGGGATTCTGGGAGCTCTTGAGGAGCTCCAGCCCCTCGGAGCGGCTCCCTCGGCTCCACGCCTGCGGTGTCTGGGTGGCTGCTTGGGGACCATCCTTGCACGGCCGTCAGTCAGGGGCTGTAATGAGATTCCTGGCACTCTCACAAAGTCCTTCTGCAGCCACTCGCCAGCCCCAGCCACAAGAGCCTCCCCCCGCCGCCACTCGGGGCTCAAAGGGAGCTTTGTGAGACTCCACAGGCTGAGCTTTCTTGCCGGGGACAGGAGGCAGCAGGCAGCCTGCAGGCACAGCCCGGCCCGCGGGAAGGGAGGAGAGGAGGAGAGGGAAAGGGATACACGAGGGATGGGGACATCCATGGGCTGTGGTGGGAGGAGGGAGCTGGGATGCAGAGAGACGGTGTAATGACACAAGGGGCTGTAGGAGGGAACGGCTTCCCAACACCCGAGGGCAGGGTGAGACAGGATATTGGGAAGGAAATCTGCCCTGTGAGGGTGGTGAGGCATTGGCACTGATTTTCCAGAGGAGCTGTGACTGCCTCTGGATCCCTGGAAGTGTCTAGACAAGGTTGGACGGGGCTTGGGGAAACCTGGGATAGGGGAAGGCGTTCCTGCTCATGGCAGGGGGTGGGATGAGATGAGCTTTAAGGTTCCTTCTATCCCAAACCATCCCGGGATCCTGTGAGGATGGGACAGACTGGATCACAGCACTGAGCACATGATGGGAGGATATCAGGATCTGTTTGGAGCTCATCCAACCTCGCTGAGAGCCCCCCATGCAGACTGAGCTTGGAGCCATGGAAATAAATCTGTCCATGCCTTAGATCCCGGTGTGTTTGCCCCCTTAGCTGGGGAAGGAGCAGTGCCAGGCAGGGCTGCACACCCAGGACCAGGGAGAAATGTCAGGGAGGGCAGGATCAGCAGGAATCTAGGCTCCTGGAGCTGGGAAAGAGCTGCAGCCTGCTCAGGGAACCCAGTGCACTGAGGGAATCCAATTCTCTAATGGGTTTTTCATACATTTGTGGATATAATAAAACGTTTGAGGTAGAAAGAGGCAGAAATGTGCATGCACGGCCTCAGCTCTGAAATTCCATCTCCAAGCCAAGGTGTACATAGACATATTTTGAAGTGTTTTCATTTAAAAGAGTAAAAAAGAGCTCTGGAAAAGGAGCAAATTCTTTGGCTAATAGGATCCACAGGGAAACTGCAAGAACTTAATAGCTCTGCAGGAAAATCTGCACAGCACCTTCCCAGAGAGGATCGTGGAGGACACAGGGGAGAGGATGGGAGAGGTGGAGGGCATGCAGAGGGATGAGGTCACAGAAGCTGCTTGGGCCTGAATATCATGGAATGATTTGGGTTGGAAATGATCTTAAATCCTGTCCAGTCCCACTCCTGCCATGGGCAGGGACATCTTCCACAATCCCTGGTTGTTCCAAGCTCTGTCCAGTCTGGCCTTGGCAATTTCCAGGGATGGGGCAGCCACAGCTGCTTTGGGCACCTGTGCCAAGGGTGTCACACCCTGAATGGCTGCAGGTTGTGGTTCTGTCACCCTGTCCTGAGCACAGCAGAGGTCCAAGAGCCCTGGGAGGTTCCTGGCACCATCAGTCCTGGTTCCTTAGGTGGAATTTGCCTCTGTACCCTCAGCACCTTGGCTAGTGGGCTACAAACCCACCTCACCCATGGCAGAGGCCAGCCAGGGGAGGGGAAAGGGAAGAGGAGAAATAAAATGAAGTGGTTTGATTTTTTTTCAGGGAAGCAGATTTCTGTGAGTGGGAATAGGGCTGGAATGCTTTAGTAACCCAATCCAGTGCCAGGGCTTCTGCACATGGGAAAAAGAGCCAGGAGTTTTGGAGACCTAAAGCCATCTCCTGCCTCAGCTCCTGGCACACCAAAACCTGGAAAAGGCTTCACAGAGCTCTGTGCTGCCTGACTTGTGTTTATGGTACCTCCTCTGCACTTTGTGGTTTACATGGATTGCAATACACTGGATCTGAGGTGTGATCCCACTGCTGGTTGTGCTCCCCCTCTGGAGTCTCCTCTCCCTCTGTACACTCCTTTATATTTATGGACTGTGGGATCCTCACACTTGTGGTTTCTGTACCACACACTCAGCTCAGTGAAATGTTATTTAAAATGTGCAGAGCAGCTCGGGGTGTGCTGACAGTACCCCAGGATTGGAGGGGAAGCGCTTTTCCGTTGCTAGAGTGGGTCCTAAAGGAGAGGGTAAAGGTAAAGGAAGAGGAGAGAGAAAAGGTGAGGAAAGAGGTGAGAGAAAAGGCAAGGGAAGGAGAGAGGAGAGGAGATTTGGAGGAGATTTCGAGGAGAGGAGAGGAGATTTTGAGGAGAGGAGATTTTGAGGAGAGGAGAGGAGAGGAGAGGACAGGACAGGACAGGACAGGACAGGACCTAGCTTGCCACTTGCCACCCTCCACCTGAGCTTCACCTCTCCACATCCCTCTGGAAAGAGGCCATGCCTGTTCCAGAGCACCTCCACTGAAGATCCCACCTGGGAATGACAGCCCACATCACCTCCATGATCACCTCCATGATCCCATGTTCTAGGGCAGAGGCAGCAGCTGTGAGCTCTGGGGCTGGATGCCCCATGGAGCTGCAGTGGGATACAGAACCACCACTCCCATCTCTCCTTTATCCCAGCTAGGTTGTCACTGCTCTGTTTATTTGGTCATTTTTGGGGAGGGAAGAAAGGGGGGGTCCAATTTTCAGCAGTCCGTGACAGTATAATTAGGGAAATATAAATGAAAGAAAAACACGCTCTAGAAATCCAGGGACTTTCACATATTTTCCCTGTTATTCCATCGCCCTGGAAAAATAAAAGCTACTCAGCAGGAACATTTATTAGCAATTAGGATCTCAGGCACGGGGGACAACTGGGGTAATTAAAGCTTCCCACAGCCTCCTGTGCCACCCCCTGCTCCCTGTCCTGCCTCCATGGGACCGGACACTGCGGATCTGTGGGAGCTGAGGCACCAACAGCGTGCTACAGGTCAGCAAGGCCAAAACCTCTGGATCATCCTCACCCTTTCCAGGTCAGCTCATCAACAAATGAACAACATTCCCCTAGGGAAAAGAAAATAATGGAGAGGATCATGTGAAAAAGAGCAATAAAGTCTTATAGAAAAACAACAAAACAGCTCGACTTTCTTCCTCTTCTTCATTCCCTGCCCATCCCAACACTGGGAGCAGCTCCTTTGGAATGGAAGTTTTGCACATGTACAAAGGCAGAATCTCTGAGCTGAGTTTAATCCCAAGTGCCAGACTCAGGTTTATGTTAGTGTGAGGTTCAGGACTGGCTTTGCTGCTGGGATGAGGAGCATTCCCAGGTGGCTCTGTGGCTGGAGCAAGCAGGGTTTGCCAGGAAGGAATTAAGGCTCAATTCCCACGGTGCTGTGAGGGGCAGGAACCTCCCCTCAGTGCCTCACCTGCCCAGAGAATAAGGGAAATACAGGAATAATTCAAGAAATTAAGGAGATGGACAGGCCTAATATCCACTGCCTTCTCAGGCAGGAAGATTCCCATTTTCTCTGGGATTTCTGGTCTTGCTGCCCTTCTCCAAAACCCACACAGATCCAGAAAGCTCCCAGAGTTTGGAATTTGGTTTCTCCAGGAAGCCTCTGCTTTATACCAGTGCTGCAAAGAGCTTTTGAAAAGCAACTTTTCGTAGTGACTTTATTTCATTCCAAAATTGTAACAAAACCCACTTTGAGTGAGGAACTCACAAACAGGGAACGCTGACGCTCATTCCATGACCAGCTCAGAATTTTCCCGCTGTGCTGATTCATTGGGTTATTTTTATCTTCATTTTTTTCCCCCTTTTTGTAAAGGTTTTATTTTGGATAAAACCGTGTTTTCCAGGAAGCAAAATGTCATTATAATTTTCTTAAACCCTTGTAGCCAGGCTGATCCCAATGCCTGAATGCCAGGGATCTATTTGAGCATTCCATGGCATCACAGCAGCAGTTTCCCTTTTCTTCCTGCTGTTTCCCATCCCAACACAACTCATTTCTGGAATTCTGAACTAGATTCAAAGTGCTGCCAATCTGCATCCAAGTAGGTGGCAACAGGGAGTTCTTCCCATTGCAAAACTCTCCACATGAAATTCCCAAAGGATTTGGGAGCTGATCTGTGCACACCCAGGGACTGAGGGGAATGTGATGTGACTGTCCCAAATTTAACCCCAGAATACCATGGCAGAGGTGGCCCCTGCAGCCAGAAATCCCTCAAGCACAAACTTTGAACACAAACTTCCAGATCTTTTTTATTTTCCCAAAATTTTTAATTTGATTTTCTTTTTGATTTTTTTTATTTTTTTGATGGGAAGGATTCCACTGATGGTTCCAATATCCCATTTCAGAATATGCATTTCTCAGTCACCACCAATAGCCAGATCATGGTCTCAGCAGGGATCCAGTGAACCCCAGGGACAAAATACCTTTCCCCAGCATGGGTTTTATCACCAATTCCAGATGATTACTTCTAGAGAGGGAAAAATTGGACTAAAAGTCATTCCTTGGCCACCAGGATGAACTCCCTGGCACAGCAAGAAGGGATGAATTGGGATTATGCTGCTCCTGGAAGCCCCTTGAGCAATGATTTTCTGGAAGAAGGAGAAAAGCAAGCAGGACATTGTGCCCAGTCATAGCCAGAGGCTCTTCCTGCGTGCTCCTCCAGCAGCAGGTTTGAGATATTCCCAAGTGTTCCTGAGTGTTCCTGAGTGTTCCTGAGTGTTCCTTTGGCCACATCCAGCAGCTGCAGCACGGAGCAGACCTGTTGGGTTCATCTCAGGAAATCATTGCCCTCCCTTTGGGAAGCACTGGGCAGTATCCCCAAACCCTCCCTGATGTTCCATGGGCCGAAGGCGATGCCGATCCCTGCACAGAGCCTCGGGATGGAAGGCAGGAATCCCGGCATTCCAGAGGGGGATTTGAGTAAGGCAGCCCTGAGCCTCTGCCCTAATGGGCTGTTAATCCATACCCAGTGCATCCCACTTGCCAGCTGGCTCCCGGGGGTCCCAGCGTGCCTCCATCCTGCAGACATTTGCTGGCAGCCCGTGGTTTCTCGGGATCCCCTGGGAAAGGAGCAGGGACTGCAGTAATCCGCCCCACCATCCGCCCCCCTGGCCTCAGAGCCGTTGGCAGCCAGAGTGATCCGCACATTACGGGATTTATATGAAGTGCTGCTGAACAAGAAAGATTTGAGGGGGTTTAGCAGCTCCCTGGGACAGGGATGAGCTCAGAGCTTTGGCTCGTGCCACAAGCAGGGCTGGGGCTTTAAAGTCACACACCAGGAGAGGCCTGAGGAGAGCAAAGGTGGCTCCTCCTGTCCCTACGGCACAGCCAGGACCTGCAGCAGGACTTCATGAGGCCATCCAATATTCCAGAAGTGTCCTCAGAGCTTCGGCTCATTCCCTGAGCTGGGCTGGGTTTAAAGTCACACATCAGGAGAGGCCTGAGGAGAGCAAAGGTGGCTCCTCCTGTCCCCTGGGATGTCCCCATGGCACAGCCAGCGTTCCTGAGACACTGCCAGGACCTGCAGCAGCAGGGCTGTGGCAGCGTGAGGCCATCCAGTGTTCCAGAAGTGTCCTCAGGTGACAAAGCTGGTGACAAATGTTATGCTCGAGTGATGCTTTACCTAAGGGATGGGGACAGAGAGGAACTTATGTGTTCTCGTGCAGTGTTGGAATAAGCAAAGGCCTCCTGAACAGGACAGAGGGTTTATCCAAACACCAGCCTTGAACCCACTCGTGTCCTGCTGCTGCAGCCCCTTCCCTGCCCCCCAGGACAAGGCTTTATTCCCAGGCATCAGTCGGATTTTCTCTGCCTATGTAATCTTTTGCTGGAGTCTGACCTGGAGGTCAGCTTGGGGCAGCTCAAAAACCAACCCAACCCTGCTTAAAAAAAGAGCAGGAGCACCCACAGAACCCCAAGCCAGTGCTCAAGTCTCACCAGGAGGCTGGAATCACATCCATCAGGAGTGAGGAGCTGTGGGATTAACCTCCTTGGTGGCTCCTCACTCCCTTCAGACAGAAAAGCTTTTAATAGGTCAGCAGATAAAGAAGCAGCAGAGCAAACATTCCTTATCTGCCCTGCCATGCCTGGGCTCTGGAATACAAGTGATCCCTGCCATGTGCAGCCCCACTCCAACGAGTTTATCTTCATTGGAGGCACAGCCATCCAGTGAGATTGGGATGTAATTACCTCCTGCAAACCCAACTGCAAATCTTCCCAGCCAGTCATTAGCTCCGAGACAGGCAGACAGGCAATTACAGATGAATAAATGACTGAGAAATGACTCCAGGAGCCTCTCAGCCCTGCTTCCACCTCCAGCTCACAATCCGAGGTGCAGCTCGAAGCTGTCCATCAGACCCACCTGTGCCTGGCACGAGCCTTTCCTGATCCCACTCCACTCCTCCTGGCCTTCTCAAGAGTCCCACTGGTTACCCCACACCTCCCTCCCCATGATCCTGGAAAGGGCAAACCCCTCAGCTGCCTTTCCATAGTTAGGATGGACCTGGATAACCTTGATGAGGCCCAGCCCAAGGCTCCAACACCTCCTGAGTATTTCACTCCTGGCTGAACTCCTCTTTCCCCTTTTCCCTTCCTCCCATCTCTCCACAGGTTTTTAAGCCTCGGTTCTGAACGTGTGAAGTCTCCCAAACAGGTGAGCCATAAAAAGCTGGAGAGCTCTTTGCAGGGAGGCAGCAGCACCATGGGCTCATGGCTGGAGCAGGCAGCTAGCCAGGACACTCAGGATCAGAGCCTGACTCCAACAGAAGCTTCCTCAGTGGCCCTGGAAAAGGGGCAGAGTGGAGTCCTACAAGAGCTGGGTTCCCTTCACAGCCGTTCTGAAGGTCCCAGCACCCAGAGTGGCACAGAAAATCCCCCAGAGCTTTAGGAACAGCTCCCCCTCCACTGGGATCACCCACCTTCCTCTTCCTCTCCCCCCTGGGAGCCTGAAATCACTGGGCAGTTTCCAAGCCTTTCCCAAGGAGTTGTGCTGGATGCATTTCCCAGCTCTGTTCTTCCTGAAGCTCTTTTAAACAGGCAAATGGAACACTCCCCCCACAGATTCCCCTAAAAGCTTTTTATTAACTCCTCTCCAGTGGTGCCAGCATTCCCAGTTACCTACTGGAGCATACTGGGACTGCCAGCACCACATCCACCCAGAGGCTGCATCCCCACAGCTGCATTCCTGCTCCCCCCCTCCTCCATCCCACCAGCCAGGGGATATTTTATCATGTGTGATTATTTACTTAACGAAACCCAGGTATTTGCAGCCCGGAGGGTTTTCCCCACCGGGAGGCTGGAATAACAGCACGGAGCAGCAGCAGGCCTTGGGAATACTCACAGCATCCTTTGCTCGGGGAGCTGGTGGTGCTGGCAGGAGGAGGAGGAGGATGTTTGATTGTTTCCTGGTTGTGACAAAAGTCAGCTGGTTCCAGGGCAAGCAGAAGAGCAGGGAGATGCAGGGAAGGGGTTGGTGACCTGCAGGTGGTGGGAGAGTGGAATGGTTAAGGTTAATTTGTGATTTCTTGGCCAAAGCACTAATTTATGTGGTGGGTCTATTTTTTGCTGCGAGAAAGGATTAGGAGAAGAGTAAAGTAGGGTTAAACTTTGAAAGGTATAAAGAAAATCGTATTAATAGAATTAAAAGAAGAAGAATAAGAATTAGAATAAAACTTCTAGAATGCTTCTCCTCCTCTCCCTCACACATATAGGACATACATACAGACAACATATAGGACAACACCTAGAATTTTCAGCCAGTTTTTTAGTTTTAGAATAGATTTTCTTTAGTTTACTTAGGGACAGGAGTATGTTATTTTGGGGAACAGAGAGACACTTCTGGCACAGCTTTGGCCAGATGGAAGCCTGGATTCCTAGCGAGCCAGGGCTGTGGGTGGCCAGGTCTCCCTCATCTCCCACAGGAGGTGTTTCCTGGATGCAGAGCCTCCTCCCAGCCCAAATTGCTCCTTTGTCTCCTGCAGAAACCTCACCGTGCTTGGGATGCTCAGGGGAAGGTGCCTCACCCCATCTTCTCCTTCTCTGTGACCCCACACCTACAGCAAGGCAAATTCACCTGGCTCTGGGGTTCCAGCCAGGGCTGGAGCTCAGGGGGGACCTCACAATTTCAGGTCCCCCTGAAACAACCCCTCTGATGCATTCTGGAGGCTGGCTTGGAATAGAGACTAGACAGAATAAAAGGATAAAGCAGGGATTTATTAAAAGGCCTCAACTGGTACAACTGGGCAGTATAAGAGCCCAGCCACACCACACCCAAGATGAACCCAAAATGGTCACAAAAAAAGGATGACTGGTCACAAGGTCTCACACTTTTATGAGTTCTGGTCCATTAGCATATTAGACTCAGTTGTTTAACCATAGCTACAGGTTATGAAGCTTCATCCTCGTTTTTTTCTTCTCGCTTCACCGTTGTTTTTGTTTTGGGGGCTGAAAGTTGTCCTTGGTAATGCTAGAGAAGGAATTGTTTAGTCTGTCTACTCTGTGAAGAGAGCTCAGTAGCACTTAATATGAAACTTAAAACTACTCACTAAAACAGCACAGAATCTAGAAAATATAAAAGCTAAAACTTAAGGCATCACCTCAGTGCTCTCCACAAGCACCTGGGAGGAGATTGTAGCAAGGCAGGGGTCGATTGTTTGTGCCAAGTGAGGAAGGAAAACAGCCTCAAGTCACACAGGGGAGCTTCAGACTGGATATTAGGGGAAATGTTCTCACTGGAAGAGTGGTCAGGCCTTGGAATAAGTTGCCCTGGGAGGTGGTGGAGTCCCTGTCTCTGGAAGTGATCAAGAGGTGTCTGGATGTATCCCTTGGGGCCAGGGTTTAGGGGTGCTGATTGTGGGGCTGGGTTGGTGGTTGGATTTGATGATGCTGAAGTCTTTTCCAGCTTTGATAATTCTGGGATTTTGCAGGATGCCAGGCAGCCAGGACCCTTCCTGTGCTCCCAAGAGTCCCTTCCCAGCCTTGGCAGTGCCTGTGACTGTCATCTGCACCACAGGATTTGGGGACACGTGTCCCAGTTGATGCCAGGCCTGAGGAACCCCTGTCTCCAAGCAGGGAGAATCTCTCCCAGCTCCTAACCCAGATTCCAGAGAGCTGAGCCTCAAACCACTGGGATCTGGGCCTGTGGAATTCTGGGGAGGCTGATGAACAGACTTTGGGCATTTCAAGCATGGTTTGAGTTGCTTTTTTTTTTTTTTTTTTTTTTTTCCTGGACCACACAGACCCTCCCTGAGGCATCATTCCTAGAAAAATCAGAGCATTGCAGGATTTATGGGCTGAGGGAAGAGCTGGAATTCAGTTCTCTGTCCTTGGGTTCCTGCTCAGAAGCTCCAGTGTGGCCCTGTCCCCATCCCAGGAGGGGGACAAGGGACTGTCCCAGACACTCTAGGACATACATGGCTGGGGGATGTCACGTCTCCAGCAGGTCTGGGGACTCTCTGTGCCCCTGGGAGGCCATGTTGGTGTGGCCCTGCACTCAGGCCTGGGTGAGGTGACACAGAACTCATCTTAGGGTGTTCCTGAGTATGAATATCCCTGGAAATCTGTCAGGGAATGGCTGGACCCATGGTGAGATGTTGTACCATCTCACAGCATCCTGAAAGGGCAACAAAACCCCGCTGGGGACACAAAAAAAAGTCCTGGTGTTCTGACCAGGAAAGGGAATTGGGAGCTGGAAACTCTTATCCCTGTCAGTGCCAAGGGATGAGCAGCAGGGAGCTTTGCCAGAGCCCCTGCCCTGGGCTGGGTTTGGCACCAACAAGGAGGGTCCTGCAGCTTTGTCCTGCCCAGCCCAGGCACTGGTGGCCCACAGGGCTCCCGGGAATGCAGGAACTCTGCCAGGATCCAGCCAGGCCTCTGGGCTTGGCATGGGAGGAGCGAGAGAGAGCAGTCCATGGGAGAATGAGGGCTTAGATCATGGAAGGCTTTGCTGTAGAACCAGAGAAAAATCTGTGAGAGAACAGTTCATCTTCACAGAGAGACAGTCAGGCTTTGGGAAACAGGGGTGGAAGGCTGTGGGGAAGGGTCTGCCCACCTACAGGGAAAACTGGATGAGGATTCGGGGCTCAGTCTGGTTTTCCTCAGCCTGAAGGGGCTGGTGCTGCTGCAGTGGTAGGAGAACATGGAGCAGGTGTAGCACAGGCAGTGACTGTCCCTGCACTGCTGCCCAGAGCTTTCCCTGCTGCTCCTCATCCCTGTCCTTCCCCTCTCCATCACACCTCAGTGCTTCCCTCTCCACCTGAGCTCCAGTGATCCCCTGGGAAGTCTCTCCACTGCCACCAGCCAGGCACGCACATTCCAGCCGGGGACACACAGCCCCTTTCAGGCACTCAGCTGTGAGCTGGGACGCAAAACTGGTGAGAGGATCATCCTCCAGACCTGGCCCAGGAAAACAGCTGGAATCCTGCTGCTCTTTCATAGGATCCTGAGCAGGAGGTGAGGGAGACATCTGTTCCCCAGAGCCTGGCATATGGAGGATGGATTTTAGCTCCCTGCTGACTGAGGACTGGGGCTGCTTCCTTAGGGAGGCTTCTCCCAGCCCTCAGTGCTGAATCCCAGCCCTTTCCCTTCCTTGCACTCCTTCCTTCAGGCACTCTCCCGGTGCAGCACCTGGAACGTGGCTGCAGTACCCTTGGGCAAGGCAGGAATATGGAAATGTCAGGGTTATTTGCAAGGCAATAATGTTTGGAGCCGCCCGAGGTCACTCCGTGTTAATCTGCTGATGACACTGTTTAATCTTCCCAAGAGGCTGGAATCAAAGGGAAAACACAGCCAGCTCATTCCCAGGAGTGTGTCCTGCACTCAGGGTTTACAATCAGAGGAATGCGGGCTGTGTTTGGACTTGGCTGGGTTAGGAAAGGCCTTTGCAGAGGTTTGTTTATTCTGAGGTTAATGCGGCAACTGGGAGGGAGCTGCCAGCCAGGGCAGGGGACAGCAGCCCCTGTGCTGGCCCTGCTGCCCTACCTGGCACAGCACTGGTTCAGGTGAGCACCCAGAAATGCAGGTGAGAGCTTTTTGCTGGAACATCTTCCACTGAATGGCTGGAAGAACCTGGAGTGTCCTCCTGTATTGCTCTCTGTGTTCACTCCCGAAAAATCCAGGTGTGGTCCTCATCCTTTAAAGTCACAATCGGCCTTTTAAGTCACCCTTGCTGTGGTCCTCACCAGAATGGGTGAGGCTGAGGTGAGTTTCAGGGCTGTTCATTCCAGACTTACTCCTCTGGGATTCCCCCATGCTGGCTCTCATCTGTCTGAAATGGCAATTTTTGTTCAACTCTGACAGGATATGTTTGCAATTCTTTTTTCCTGCTCAACATCTTTAGTGTGTTCTCTAGACCCAGACTGAAACACAAAAGGCTTTAAAAGCATTTTAAGGAACCCCTCAAGCTCCTCAAGAAACTGCTCTGGCAATTTTTAGGACTTTCTTGCTAATTGTTTGTCAGTGGGACAATCTCTCAGTGATGCTGTCACTGACAGTGGGCACAGGGAGGACAGGTCCCAGAGCCAAAGTCACTGTAGAAACTGCTGTCGTGGATTTAGATGTTGCCATCCACCACTGAGCTGGGATTACAGCTGGGAATTCTCTCCATCAGCTTCAGAGTAATGTTAACAAGGTCCATGTATGAGTTAGCAAGGAACATTTATGGAGCATAATCAGGGATTCACAGAATGGTTTGGGTTGGACGAGACTTTAAATCCCACCCAGTGCCACCCCCTGCCCTGGGCAGGGCCACATTCCACTATCCCAGGTTACTCCAAGCCCTGTGCAACCTGGTCTTGGACACTCCCAGGAATGAGAAGTCCACAATTTGTCCTTGAGGGAAGAAGAAAACCAAGCATGGGACACATCCAATTCCATGCTCAGAGCTGGGAAGAGCCGAGCTGTGGTCACAGAGGCCAGAGCCCCTCCTCTTCATTCCCAGGCTACCAATTCCTGCTGTCCTTACACTTTGCTTCTCTTCCCTCAGAAGCTGTCAAGGCATCAAACTCATCCGTGAGTTTTTTACAGAGGTCCACCAAGTCTTCCCATACCTGACCTGAACAACCACAACCATGGCAAGAGGCAAATTGTCTTTCTTCTGTCCCTTTCCATGGAATATGGCAAATAAAAGCTTAGGAATTACTGCAGAGGCAAGAAAATCCTTCAGCAGGGCTCTGTGCCTGTGAATTCAGGCTCAATTCCCCTTCTCCCAAAGGAATCTGTGCCAAGAGCAATCGGATGTGGGGCATGACCTTTGTCAACACTTCCGACGCCCTTTGTTGGTCACCTCCATAAGCTCCTGCCTGGTCTTTAAGTTACAAAGGGAAAGGATCTGATCCCATCCTTCATAAACACCAGGAGGATTCCACTGGCTGATGTGATTCCAAGGGAGCCTGAGCAGGGAGAGGGACTCTGCGAGACAAAGCTCTTGGTTAAACAACATCGATGGCTCAAATATTTGCCAACACTTGCGAACACAAATATTTACGCCGGCAGCAGGAGCCAAGGCAGATTTTTCCTTCCAGATGTATTAAATGTTTCCTTGAGCGTGCAGAACTGGGAAAGGGCTCTTCCATCACTCGCCGGCTCATTTTCCAGGCCACTGGATGCGCTCACTTATTTGGCAAATCTTGCTGTTAACGGGTTTTTCTCAGCTGATTTTCTGGACTTTCCTGCTTTCCCTGACAATCCTGGGCAGGGAGGGAGAACAAATGTATTTTTTTAACTCCAGCAACCCAACCATTGTCACCCCTTGCCAACTCTCACTGCCAAAGAGGATGATTTGGGGTCCTCCGTGTCCCTTGGACCTGCTCAATGTCCTTGTGGGAAGGGAGGACGTGGAGCAGGGTCAAACATCCAAGGAAGTGCAGGACCTTGTAAAGACACCAAGGCTGATACGTGCTGGATGTAGCCCATGCCTTGGCACATTCCAGAGTCTGGAGTGACACCTGAACCTGGGGGGTGACTGCTGCCACCAAAACTGCCCCATTTCCAGAGGAATTCTCAGCCAGGATAAATTATACTCTTTTGGAGGTGGAGAAGGACCAGCAGTGCTCCTGCTGCTCCTGTCATTGCTCACTGGTCCTGGGAACGCCTCTGATGCCAGGGTACTGCAGGAGAGAGCTCTGATCTTGCTCAGACATCCACATTCCCCTTATATGCCAGGATATTGTGCTTACAATAAATGGGAGATTTTTTTCCCAACCCCAAACACTGGCAAGGAAATAGGGGAAGCGACAGTTCCCTCCCAGGGAATTGTGGTGGATTCAGCAGCAGCAAGAAAACTTCAGATCCAAGGGGATGAAGGGAGGCACTGGGCAGCCAAACTTCAGTCCAGGAGCAGGGATTTGCATTTCAGGGCTGTACTACAGGTCCATAGGAAGAGAAATTAAACATCAGTTTAAGGCCTGGTGTGGTGCAATTCCATGGATAATTATGAAGGGGGAATATTGTGAATGAATAAAACTCCAAATCCCTTTCCAAGTTGTTTGGCTTCTATAAAGTGAAGAAAAGCTCACACATGGTTTTGGTGTGGGTAATAGGGGGCAGATGAGGTTGGCCTTCCTCTGCCAAGGCAAAGCGAATCCAAATGGAGCCTCCAGGGATGAAGTTGTTCATCCCACTGGTTGGTATCCTGCCTCTGGAATTAATGGGCCCAGAAATTTTCTGGAAAAAGGTATTTCAACACACAGGCAATGCGAACAATTCTGTGTGAAATGGGGTGGAAAAGTGGGTGACATTGGACAGGAGCTTTGTTTTCCTGCAGGCCTCTCTCACTGTCACGGTAAAAGCTCCAGTGGGCAGGCTGGGAAAGGGCTGCAGGATGGCAGGAGACACAGAAACACATTCAAGGGACACAGCCAAGCCAGAAAATGGGAAGGGGCTGCTCTGGCCCAAGGAAAGGTGAACAGAACTTCGTGGATGCTGAGGATCAGACGTGGGGAGGGTGTGAGGGACTGGGGACAGCTGGGAGAAGCTTCCCTAACATCTTCCCACTCCCGGCTCTGTCTGGCACTCTCAGCCCTTTGCTTAACAACATAATCCAGCTTGGCACTTGGATCTGCAGGGAAAAGCACAGCCCTGACCTGCACTTCCAGCAGGGATCATCCTGGGAGTCGGGAGTGGTTCCTGTGCCTCACAGGGTGACAGGAGCAGGGTACTCCCTCCTGCCCTGCTCCTCCACACCCCGCAATTAATTAACCCTTGTCGTGCCTGGCTGAGAAGCGGGAGAGAGAGAAAGCAGGGAGCAGATGATCCCAGGGTAAATCACTGGGATAACTGTCTGGTTCACTGCCTGGGAAAGGCGAGGGAGGAACGGACACACGGCGCTGGCCTTCGGACTGTGACGCTCTCTGGAACCACCCCAGCAGGGTTCATGAGGCCATGGAGCCATGGAGTCTCCTGAGCTGCAAGGCACCCACCAGGATCATCCAGTCCAGCTCCTGGTCCTGCACAGACACCCCAACAATCCCACCCTGTGCCTCCCTGGCAGCACTGTCCAAACACTCCTGGAGCTCTGGCAGCCTCGGGGCCGTGCCCATTCCCTGGGGAGCCTGGGGCAGTGCCCAGCACCCTCTGGGAAAAGAACCTTTTCCTAAAATCCAACCTAAACCTGCCCTCACACAGCTCCAGGTGTTCCCTTGAGTCTAGCCCATGGCACTTCAGGAGCAGCTTACCCTGGTCTCGGCCATGGTGGATGTTCTTAGGGTGTGGATGATCCTCCTCCCTCTCCATGGATAAATCCAAGCTGTGTTTCCTGGAGAGTGGCCTCTCTCCAACCCCAAAGAGGAAATGAGGGTCTCTGGACTCTGTTCCTTCCTCATTTGGCAACAAAAAATGGAGCTGTTAGGAGGAAACAATCCAGAGAAATGTTTCACATCAGTGAGACACACTCCAAAGTATTTTTGGCAACGTGGTGTGGGAATTTGGCTTGGAGAATTGCTTGGGAGCTCGAGGCTCCCATAGATACAGCAAAAAGTGGCACCTCCATGTCTTGTGTCTGGAGCAGTTTGGGTCCTAAATGAGGCAATCATGAGAGGCTGATAATGGAACTAATGGTGGTCTGAGGGATTTTCTTTCCTTCGGAGTTCCTAACAATGGTGAACACTGGGAGCCATGGATGTTGTCCACGGGTTTGTTGGCACAGCAGCAGTTTTCCTGTGCTTCCTGGAAAGCCGTGGCTGTTTCACACCCAGAAGGGCTCCAGCATTCCATGTGCTGTCCCAGTTTGTTGAAGTGTCTGAGGAGATGACTCTCGCTGTGCCTGGTGCTGCCTTTGGAGATGCCTCTGGAGCACTGGGAGCAGCAACTTCCAGCATCCTTTGGGCACTGGGATTTCAAAGGAAGACAACAGCCAAGAGGAGCCAAGCTCAGGCCTCGTAGCACAACTTCAGGGTCCATAAATAAACATCTGTATTGTTTGCTCCTGGATTTTGGAACTCGAGCATATGGATCCTGCTCCTTTCCTGACCCGGAGCAGTGATAAAGAAAGGATTATTCCCACCAAAAACATCAGGCCTTGTGGGTCTTATTTAATTAGGAAAAGGGAATAAACCCAACATCCAGTCCCTTTCTTTAGTTCAAGATACACCTTTAACTCTGAAAACTTGGGAACCTCTGGCAGGATTCCTTTTTTTTTTTCACTGGAAAAACAAACAAGAAATGTTGTTTTCTGGCCAAAAAGCCCGAGCTGTTAATTCCTTCCCTCTCTTTGTTTTCCCCTCTTTCTTTTTTTTTTTTTTTTTTTTTTTGGGGCTGGTTTGGAGCAGCTCAGTGAGGAGGACACGCTGGATAAACATGGCACCAGCAGGGTGTTTGGAATGCTCCTCGCTCCGGACCTGCTCCCTATGGAGAGGAGGAGGTTGGAGGGGTGGAGGAATCCGGGTCATGGAGCAGAGGGCAGGGAGAAGACAGCTCCTCTGTTCTCCTGGTGTGTCCAAAGCTTCTTAGCTGAGGAGAGCAACTGGGGTGTGCTGGGCCTTTTATTTTGTGTTCCCAGCTTCCTCTTTCATCCCATGTGTCAAACAGCTTGGAAGCTTTGATTCCAGAGGCCAAGGAATTTGAACTGCAGGCCCAAATCCCTCAAGCATCTTTTGAGATATAAAATCCTGAAGGAAAGTTCAGGGGTGTCTTGAGCTGGTGCCATGGGGATGCAAGTCAGGAGAGCCTAAGGGGTGGAATTTCCTCAGCCATTCCTGGGTGGATAAGTCAAGGAGAGGGGAGTTTTCCCAGAGAATGCAGGTACCTTTTCAGTCTGAACTCACACAGGGTGCTTGGATTCTGGAAGATGCTTGGTCACAGAGGGAAAAGCTTCCTAGGAAGGGATGAGAATCCAACAGAATACCCATGGATGGCCCTGCTGTGGGGATTGGAGCAGGATCATGTCAGAGGTTGAGGCAATCCTGGAGTTTGGCTTGGGAACCATGTCCAGGACCCTCTGCCGAGTCACACTGCCTCCAGTAAATCCATACCACGAGCTATGGGAGTCCCAGTAACATCCTAATGGGAGCTTTTCACAGGATCCCACAATCCCAGACTGGTTTGTGTTGGATGTCCCCCCTTATGGACAAGGACACCTCCACCAAACCAGGGTGTCTCATCAGTGCAGTAGTGGGATATCCCATCTCCCTGCAGGGATGTCCTTCTCTAACAGGGAAACTGAGGCACAGGGAAGGTTGGAAGCTGTCCTGCTTCCCAGCCATTCCACCTTTGCCCTGGGAGTTTGGCAAAACAATGGCCTGGCAATGAGCAGAGCAGGTACTGCTGTGGGTTTCAGACCTTCCTGTTTCTGGTGAGATGGAAGAGCACCAAGGATCAGCCCTGCCCAGGGATGGATTCAGCATTCCTGGTGTTGTCCAGTATGGAATGGGAATGCTGGGAAATGCACTGCAGAGCACCAAGTCTATCCAACATTTAGGTCCTGCCTTGGTTTCCCAGAACGGGGCTTCTCCCAGGGAATAATGGTCCCAGTGCAAGCCCATTGAATGCAAGGGAGCCTTTGTGCTGACGTCAATGAGCTGGAGCCTCTCCCGTGCCCAGGGGCCTCCTGCTGCAGGGAATGAGCAGCAACCCTTCCATGTGTGCGGGAGGGTCTGGGCTGCATCAGTCCCCGTCTGTAACCACAGCTCAGCCGGGCTTTTATTGCCACATTCAGGACTGGAAGTGTTTAAAAGGAGGGAGGGGAGAGCTTTGGCTGTGCCCTCTCTGCCCAAGGGTGGTATCGAGCCCCAGCCTGATCCCAGGGAGGTCTGGGCACTGCCTGGAGCAGAGCTGAGCTGCCCCTCTTCAGAAGTCCTTCCCTTTCCCCCATGGTGGTGATGCATACAGGGAGAAGAGGGTTAAAGATCCCAGCCCTTTCCCCCCTGGAGCAGACAGCACTGATGGGACCCAGATAGGGCTGTCTGATGCACTTCATGGAATCATGGAATTCCTGAGCTGGAGGGGACTCACAAGGATCACCCAGCCCAGCTCCTGAACAGACACCCCAGCAATCCCACCCTGTGCATCACTGACAACATTGGCCAAACGCCCCTGGAGCCTTGGGACTGTGACCATTCCCTGGGAGCCTGTTCAGTGCCAAAACACCCTCTAAGAGAAAAATCCTTCCCTAAAATCCAACCTAACCCTTCCCTGACACAGCCCCATATGTTCCTTGGGTCCTGTTCCTGGTCACAGAGAGCAGAGATCAGAGCTACCCCTCAAGAGCAGCTCCAGTCCCTGGTGATGTGTCCCCTCTTTTGCAGAGCTGATTTTTGTACACAGGTCAGTGTCCTCCAAGAGCTGGAGGACTGGCAGCATTTAGGGTCTGTCACAGCGGCTGTTGCCAGCCTTTCCCAAAGAACAATCCCTTGGGAAGCAGCCTTTGAAGAGGACAAGGGACTGCCCAGCAGCTGCTCCCTGAGGCCTCTCTGTGTGCCTGGCTGTGGCTCCAGGGCCCAGCTGAGCCTAAGACTGGGGGAGATCTTGGGGTTGCTGCCTTCTGCAGGGTTCTTCCCTTCCTCTCCTGCTCTCTGTGCCACCCTCCACACCCAGAGCTGACCCCTTCCAAGGCACACGGAGCTCAAATCCACAGCTGTGCTCTTGGCTGGCACTGGCCAAGCCCTGTGCAAACAGGAGCTGCTCCAGGTGTGATGACAGCAGAAGCCAGGTGCTAAAAACATGACCCAGCAGTGCCAGCACTTCCCTTTGGAATAATCACAACCATTAATTTGGATGTTTGTTGGTGTTCCTTTTCTCAGGGATGTGGTGCCTCTCCCCTCATGCTGATGGATGGATTTAGGAGGTGGTGCCCCTTTGGATGGTGGCAGTGGTCAGGAAAAGGCAGAGGGCAGCTGTCCCAGCCCTGGCATGCCAAGTGTTATCCAATAATCCCTCATTGCACTCCTGCTTCCCTCAGCTCTCAACATTTTCTTTTCTCCCTTGAACCAGCTGCTACCTTGTGGCCAGCAGTGGATTTTTAGTTAACCCTGCCAACACCTGAGAGACAAATGCCACCGAGGGAGAAGTGGGAATTCACTTGGCCTGTGAGGCAAAGGCAGGAGCACCTGGGAGAATGAGGAACAGCATTTTTACACCTCTCTCCAGTGTGAGTTACACACATACATGTGAGTGTGTAGAACACAGGAATGAGCACGGACGTTTGTGTGTGTGCACAGAGCAGGGAGGGGCAACTTGGTACAAAAGGCAAAGGTGTAGAATTTGAGGGTTGCCATGGCTACAGGTCAGATGCCTTTGTTCTCACATCCTGGTACAGCTCAGGGAGATGAGATGCGCCAGCCTCGGAGCACGAGCGGGCGAGGATGGGGTTTTAATTGTTTTTTAGATGTGAAGGCAAATAGCTGTACACTTATTTTATCCAGGTTTGAAAGAAAAGGCAGCAAATGAAGGCAATCTCCAGATGCAGATGGAATTGAAGTCACAGCGAGTCTGGGAGGCTGGGAAGCTGAGTGGCATCAAGGGAAATGTTCCTGTCGTATCGTCATGGTCACAGACAGCCCCTCTGTGGAGCCACAAAGCCACTTGTGTGCGGTGACTTTGTGCTGCCACGGAGCCCAGTGTCCTCATGCCCAACCCTGGGTGAGAGTGGGCACCATGCACGGGTGGGAGGTCACATCTGTGCTCCTGCCTTTGGTTTTCCCTTTGAAATCTCCTGTCCAGCTCTCTGTGGTCCCAGCCTATTTGATTCCTAGCTGGAAAGGAGGTTTCAAAGCAGGATCCATATGGGGCCCGTCAGTTGCGACTGGATTCATTTTAAAGTCCTTGTTAAGTCCAACAAAAAGCCAAAGATTAGAGCTGATATGTTGGCTTTCATCCAGATGCTGATCCTTGAAAGGCTGCCTTGAGACCGCCAGGCGACTCTTTCATTCCCCCTTTCCTTCTTGCTCTTCTTCTTTCCTTCTAATTGCTTCCCAAATTTGGGTTTATTGCCATGGGTTTGAAGCCAGGTAATCAGAACCAGGATTGTTTTTCTCTTCCCCATCTCTTTCTGATACCCATCAGACTCTGGCTCTTTGTTGGTTCAGAAAGTCCATAATAATTCCTTGACCTCCAATGTCAGAGGCTTGGCAGGGCTGGAGCTCTTTGGGATAACACTCCAAGCCAGCCCTTGGCATTCCTGGCAGCCAAAGAACCACAGCGAGAAGAAAAGCAACGTGGTCTTTGTCTGTCAGGAATGTTCTGTCCTTTTCCCTCAGTCCAGGGCTGCAGCTTCCCCTTCCTTTGTCCCTGAGGGGCATTGTCCTGGTCGTGCCACAGTGGATGGGGACATCTGTGAGAGGAAGAGCTGTCACTGAGTGCTGGGCTCCACCTGGAACACGGAGCTGAGGTCACACCCAGGTGATCCAGACAAGGACAGCAGGAATTGCCATGGTCATTCCCATTGTTCCCCGGGGACAGCTGAACTCCACTGCTGGAGAGCTCTCCTCCCAGCCCAGCTCCTCCCTGCTTTGCACATCCCAACACAGAGTTGTCTCTCTGGGGACAGATAGCTCTTGACAGCCAGGATTGTGAGGGAAGCAGGAGAGGCCAGGAAATAGAACAGAGCTCTGTTAAAGCCTGAGTGCAATCAGGGAAGGAGCGAGGGTGCAGATTAGAGGAAAGGGGAGGGATATTGGTGCTACCTGGAGCCAGAAAGCAGGAAACTGAGCAGAAGCAGAGCTGGGACAGAGCTGGGAACATGTTACATTCCAGGATGCCATGGTGGTGGACACCCAGTAGAGGCTCCTGCTGTGTTTCTTGGTAGTGCATAATTGGGAACAGCCCGTGTGGAGCCTGTGTCATCCTTGCTGGACAGTGTTCCCTGTGAAGGGACAGATCTGGAGCTCTGCAGGAGGGGGCCTGAGCTGCTGGGAGCATGAGGAGGGCAGGAGAGGGGGGGAGAGCCTGCAGGGCTCAAAGCTGTTGGAGCAGGATCCTAAAGCTGGAAGCAGAGGAGGGATTCAGGCTGCGTTGGAGATGCTGCAGCAGAGTGAACATCGCACCCTGGGCACCTCAGAAGGGATAAAACAGGATCCGAGCTGGAGCCAGCCCTGAAAGGTGAAGCCCTGGAATTGCTTCTGGCTCTGGCACAGCAAAGGCCATCCCCAATGCATCCCCAAGACAGCTGCACCTGTGGGATATGTTCAAAGTGTTTGGCAGAGCCCCTGCCAGAGGCTGTGTGCAGCCAGGAGCTTTAACAAAAAAAAACCCCAGCCATTCCCTCTTGGAGTGTCCATACATTTATTAGAAGGATGTGCAGACACAGAGAAAATAGGAACTAACACGTCCTGTTTGGGCAATCCCAATGAGTCAGGATTCCCAATCCATGCTGTGCCACATTTTGCACGCTCAGAACAGGCACAGGGATGTGCAATGTGTGTGTGAGAGGCTCCTGCACCAGGAACAGCTTGAAAAGCCATTCAGGGAAGTATTTACAGGAGTTCAGGGTGGGAATGGGCCTGTTCTGTCTTTGGTTTCATGGCTGCTTTAACTCCAGGCTGTCTGCCCTGGGTGTCCCCCAGCACAAGGCAGTGACCCATTGGACAGCAAGGACACTTGTCACAGATTGGTGCCATGTGACACTGAGATCCAGCTGAGGAAGAGGTGGCACAGCCTGGGGACATGCCAGGGTTGGATGTGGGTGGGAAGGCAGGTTATTCCAGCACCTTCTTCCACTCATCCCTGTCCTCTTGCCTCAAACCAGACCCCAGGAAAAAGCCCATCCAGCCTCCTTCTCCAGACAAACCATGAAGGTTAATGCTGGAAGATGTTTCTTATTTCTGGAAACACCCCTGGAGCATTTGCCTTTAAAAGCTTTAGCTTATCCATGAGGAGACTGCTGTTGGAAGTGGCCATTATCCACAGCATGTCCCATTTCAACAAAAAGACAAAGTTTGCCTTTTTGGAGCAAGGGGGAGAACACAAAGTTTGAGTGTTTGGTCTGGAGCCTGTAGAACAGCTCGGCTTTGCTCAGGGCTGGCCCCCAGCATCCCTTTTCCTGCTCCAGGATAATGGGAGCTCAGAGGCCAACACAGAGACAGGGAATCAGCACGCTGGGAAATCAGCGGGATGTGTGCGAAGCGCTTTGGATAAAATCCACGCCAAGCACAGCCCAGGCCGTAACACAACCAAGAACAGCAGAGCTCTGAAGTCTGAGGAATAACATTTCATTTCTCCCTCCATTCTCCCATTGCTTTTTCCACTCCTGCTCCTACCAGGACACACCTGGGCTCCACCCACCACATCCAAAGACTACAGAATCCTTGGTCTCACCACAGCCTTAAACCAGGGTTCCAGTTTTGCTGAGGCCAGGCTTTGGCTTGCCTGGGTTATTTTGAGTTCAGCCTTTACTCCTGGCTATAGGACTGTGGCTTTACCAGGAGCTCCAAAACTGGCTCAGCTCATCCCAGCTCAGGGAAACACCCCTGAGCCTGGACCAAGGTTCTCTCATTCCCAACTCCCCCAGTCCTGAGATTAGGCAGAGACTCAAACAAATGAAGGCAGTTGCTGGAGAGGACAGGAAGCAATTACAGACCACCCTGGAAAGGCAGGACAGGCAGCAGCTTGTGTGGCTGCTGCTGTTTAAACAACAACCACCCCCAGGCCGGCAAGGGCAGGAACATCTCAGAGGAACAATGCTGGAGCGAGGTGCGAGGAGTCCAGAAAGGAGGATTAACATGGAATGCTCCGGCACAAGGGCCCTGTGCTCCTGCTGTGGGGTCAGGGGGGTCCCGCTGGCAGCAGGAGGACAAACAGGATGGGCTGGTGCTTCCAAAGGGAGTCAGGAGCTGCTGGTACCCCGCCAGCGGGGGACCCACGCGGGTCAGGGGCAGGGTGGCCTGCAGGATGCCTTTTCCATCTGCAGGGCCGTTCTGCAACAGGAGTTTTGTCTTTGCTATGGAGGGGGAAGCAGGGGGGAGGCATTTCCAAGCTGTTTTCTCCAGGATATCCCAGCTCCGCCTGACAGCTGGTTCCCATTGGGCTCCTGACCAAAGGCAGTCTCCAGCAAGGGTGGGAGTGGGCGGGAGGGGGGAAGGGACCTCCTAATGATGAGGACGAAGAAGAGGAAGGATGAAAGGCCCTGAAATGCGGAGGGTGGAACTGAAGCAGGAGGACACTCGGAGGGAGGGGCTGCAGAGGCTTTGAAGCTCCTCGCTATGGGGAGCCTCCTTTAAACCCTACACCAGATTGGAACAAGGTGGGGGAGGAGGGGCTGGCTCTCTTTTCTCTCTGAAATATTCCAAGAGGTTGGGACCCCTACTTGGGACGGGCTGTTTCTGTCCATTAAACATTTTAAACGCTTGTCCATCTCCCATGGCTTCCGTCCTTCCATTCCTTGTGGCAATGGGCTGGGCATGGGAGATTCCCAAGGATGATGAAAGCATTTGGGGCATAGGGTAGAGGTGACCAGGGCTAGTGTCAGTCACAGCCTCGCGCCAGTGAGTGCTCAAGTGGAGGAGGAGGGAAAAGGGGCTGGTTATGCCCCAAAACACAGCATTGGATGGGGAGTTTTCCTCCTCTGTTGGGAATTTCAGCAGAGAGGTCAAGGGGAGGATGGATGGTGCTGCCTGACTTCCCCTTGCTGCCTGCCAGGAAGAAAAACAGCTGGGAAGGGAGTTTTGGGATCAGTGCCACTGCTCCCTCAATCCCTGCTCTGGAGGGGATGGAGGTGCTGCCTCATGGAGGGGGTGGAGGAATCAGCTGCCTCCTGGAAAGCTCCTTCCCTCCCCCTGCTCCTCCTTCCAGGCCCATCTTTTTTATCACAGAATATTCTGAGCTGGAAGGGACTCACAAGACTCATCCAGTCCAGTTCCTGATGTCCAACTCTCCTCATCTGTAAGGATTCTGGGAGGACATTTCCTCTTCCTTCCCCAACCAAACCTCTCCCTGGAAAATTGGACTACAGCAGGTTATTAAATCACATCCAACTGAATTCAGAGCATCACAAAATGTAAAGGCAGCCAAAAAATAAAGGTACAGGGAGACAAAGGGGCTGTCCAACAGAGCCTGCCTTTGGAGAGCTCTGCTGCATGGATGAGATTATTATTATACCTCGTCCTCACCTCATAAGGAATATGCTCCAAAAAATGGATGAAATCTAAAAAAATCTTCCAAATCTAAACATCTTCCCATTGATTGGAATCAGCAGACCTGGATGAACCGTGTGGATGAACCTGGCAGCTCTGTGAGTATTCTTGCTGTGCTGGGACCTGGAGCTGGAGCTGGAGCAGGGCATCCTCATTCCTCGTCCCTCCTCAAAAGTAAAACTCCAGAGGAAAAAATACTCCGTGGCTGCATTGTTCCTCCCAAGGTTGTCAGGAAATCAGTGGGAAGAGGCACAGGGGGATACAGCACAAACAATGAGAGGAGAAAGTTCACAATAACCCTGGGTTGGTGTGTGGAGGCTGCTCCTGGCAGGAGGGTTGGAGGTTCAGGGTGGACAGTCCCTGTGTCCCAAGTGTCCCTGCACAGAGCATGCAGAGATTCCCAGTGATCCAGAGCTTCCCAAGCCGTGCCATGCAGCAGGAACCCAGAGCTGAAGGGCACTCAGAGGTGCTTTTAGCAGGTCCCTTCCCATCATCATCCAGAGGTGAGGCAGCTGAAGGGTGCAGCTCTGACAGGGGATGGTTCAGGCTCCTGCCATCTCCCAAACTGGGAGCCCATCATTCCATGGCAGTGAAAGCAATGGAAGCAAGGATGGAAGGGCACTCTTCCCAATTCCCACGACTTTTATCTCCCTGCCTTCCCTTCACCTGTTTTGTGTCGGAGCTGGACTCACCCCTTCCCATGTGCCTCTCCTAGGGAGCTGCATCCTGCTCCAGCTGTTTGCTCTGGAACAGGAAAGAGGAGCTGGGACAGGGTTGGTTTTGATGGATGCCTTCCCTTTCTCCATCCCTGAACAGCAGCATGAGATGGATGGACGGACAGATGGATGGATGGATGGATGGATGGATGGATGGATGGATGGATGGATGGATGGATGGATGGATGGATGGATGGAGGATGGATGGATGGAGGATGGATGGATGGATGAATGATGGATGGATGGATGGATGGATGGATGGATGGATGGATGGATGGACAGATGGATGGCTGATGGATGGATGGATGGATGGCTGATGGATAGATGGACGGACAAGGTGTGCTTCCAGCATTAAACCCCAGCTACCCAGGACCCTACTCCTGGGCATTGTCTTTGCCTTCTCTCATGGGAAAAAGGGCAGAACAGGTTTTTGCTTTGAGAGTCCTCAGGAACAGAGTTTCAATAAATTAGACTCCAACAAATGAATGCAGAAAGAAAGAAATCATCTTTAAGTTGCTCCAATGGGCCCAGAGGGAGCAGTGGCCATTGGAATACCTGTCTAGGAATCCAGGGGAGAGAAGGATGAGCACGAGCAGGGCAGAGCAGCAGCAGGTTCTGGAGAGGTTTGGATCCTCCCTCTCCCCTTCCCACCTCCCCATTTCAGTTCGGTTTTGAAGTGAGACCTGCAGGTGGCTGTGCCCTGTGACCAATCGGGAAATAGAACTCAATTTTAAGTTAATTAAAACTGCCCTCTGTGTGTTAATCTTCTTGTCAGGTTTTAATTAAGTGCTGATAAAGACTCAGCATGGCGGAGGAATTCCTCCTCCCACCTCCTGTGACCCAGGGAGTCTGGAGGGGCTGTTGAAGTCATGTTGGGGTGATCCCAGGTCCTAGCTGGTGCTGATACTCTCCAAAAAACAGGGGTAGAATTTGACTATTTTCTTCTCTTTCTCCCTCAGTCCCCAGCAGACTCCCAGCTCTCCTCCGAGGATGGGTCATGCTCCCAACAATGCCTGATTTACTGCTCGTGAGCCAGAAAATTCCAGATAAATGTCAGCTCAGGGTAATCTCCATTCCTTGCTACATGGCCAGACTGGGTTGAGAACATCAGGAGTGGGATTAGGGAGTCTCCGTGAACTCCTCTGTCCCTGTGGCTGTGTTCTCTCTTTCTGCAGGAGGTGGGGCAGGAGGAGAAATCACGCAGAAGGACGCTCAAAATGCTCAGGGCAGTGAAATCCCAGAATCCCAGAATCACTGAGGTTGGAAAAGCACTCCAAGGTCATTCAGTCCAGCCTGTCCCTGATCCCCACCTTGTCACCAGCCCACAGCACTGTGTGCCACATCCAGGCATTCCCTGGAAACCTCCAGGGATGGGAACTCCAAACCTCTCCTGGCAGCCCCTTCCAATGCCTGACCACCCTTCCCGTGGAGAAAATCTGCCCATCCTGACACCCATCAGTCCCTGAAGTGAAGGATCTTTACTCTCCTTATTTCAGGAGAACAGGTAGGCTCTCAGCATTTCCCACCACGCAGGTGCCACTCCCATCCCTTTTTCCAATGGCATTTTGCAGCCACTATCCTGACCATTGACCATTGATTGATACAATTTGCCAAATAATTCCTTGCTATAAATTCCTGTATATAATTCCATGATGGCATTGACATTTCCCTCTGGAAAAACAGAGAAAGGACCTTTTCCCAGTAAAAGCCGTTCCATTCCACCTCTGCTGAGCCCATTTTTGGCTGCTTTTTAGGCAGCAGATTTCCCATTCCACACTTGAGTCCCACATAAGCCCTTCCTTGTATTTTTAAGGTCCCCAGCCAAAATTAAGACATTTCCCATTTTAACTTCCAGCACCTTGTAATGCCTTTAAACCATTACAGATATTCCTTGGAATATCTCAGGGCCAGCCCCAGAGCACAAATGGAATTAAAAGTCGCTCGTGTAGAGCCTGAGCCAGGAATTGCTGGGTTGAAATGTTCCTTGTTCCTCAGGTTTTTGGGATCAGCACAGGTCCAGCACCTGCATTTAGGATCAGAGAGTTATGGAGTGACACTGTTTTTAAAATGACTTGTGACTGTTCCCAGCTCAGGGTGTCCCTGCTGAGGATTCCTGTGCCTGCTCCCCAGGATTAGGCAGTGGGGATTTCTGGAATTGTCTTTCCATCGTGCTCCAGTTCCAACTTCCAGCATCTGACTTTCCCAGTCCCGAGCAGGACTTGTCAATCTCCCAGAGTTTGTTTTGGAGCTAATGGATTTCGGAAGGTTCCCATCAATCTGTCCTGCTCCTCAGCACTCCTGGGAATGCTCTTGGCTCCACTGGCCAGCACAGCTCTGAGAGGTGGTTTCTCCATCCCAGTCACCAAGATTTATTTTGTACAGGCATTTTCACATGCTGAGGGAAAAAAAAAAAGGAGGAAAAGCCACCTGGAATCAATTGTCAGCACAATGGAAGTTGGCATGGCCTGGCTGGGGAGCAAGGGGGGACAATGGGTTATTTCCCACAAATTACTGTGGGGACAAGCACAACTAGCAGGGACTTAGTGCCAAATCAGATGAATAGGGGAGACTGGAAAAAAAATTAAGGGAAAAAAAGCCCGGAAAAGTCAAAACCTTTTGTCGTAGTGTTTTCTGCAGCAAGTTTGTTTTTGTTTTGAAGGGACACTGAGAAATCTGCCGGGGCTTGAGCAGAGATTTAAAGAGGCAGCCCAAGCTCTCCTCAGGGCTGGATGTGGAGCTTGGGTTCATGAACATGATTCCTTCTTCCCTTTTCCCTTTGGCTGCAGGATCCCAGGATAAAGGTAGGGAGCCCATCCTTGTCTCTGTGGTGGTTATGTGGTGGATCTGTACCACCACTGTTCCCTGCTCCCAGTCCAGCCTTATCTCCCTCCCTCCTGCCCTTTCCCAGTGTTTATTCCCACTGTGAACTTCTCCAAGAATGACTCTGGTTCTCCTTACATTTGTCTGGAAGCCCTGTCCCCACTCCTGGCTTATCTCTGGGCGCAGTGATAACAACAACCACCAACCTTTTTTGTTTACAGCACCAGCTCCTTTCAATGTTTCCGTAATCAAAACCAGCCTCTACCTCCTCTTCCTTCCTCTGGAAAAGCTCCCAGGTTGGGAATGGCCAGGGTTGTGCCTGCACTTGGATTCATCTTCTGCAGCTCCCATGGAACCGAAGGAAATATCTGATGCTGAGTTTCTGGAGATTCCCATCCAAATACACTGGATGTGGAAGAAAGAATTCCTCCATCCCTGGTTTGAGGTAACTTTTAACACCAGGAGTGGGCCCTGCCCTTGGAAGGAGGGACAAGGATCTTCCCACTATGGCACAGGGCTGCATGTTCCCATCCCAGCAGTCTCCAGCCTCAGAAATCCAGGCAAGGCCCAATCTGGGAGCAGAGTCTGCCTCCCATCCTTTAGGAATCCTCCATCTTCCCCCTGGAACATCCATGAAGCATGGATCACCATGCTCTCAGGCACAGGGTGGGGTTGTGGGGTTGTCTGTGCAGGAGTTGGAACGATGATCCTGGTGGGTCCCTTGCAGCTCCACAGGTTCTGGGGTTCCATGGTTGGATGAGCCCTGCTCCTCTGCCTCCATCCCCCTCAGCACCTGCACCAGTGGGGTCTTTGTGCTGCTTCCCGTGGGCTTGGGGGCGACCCCCTGGCTGTGTTTGTGCTGGACAGACATCCCAGGTGGATGGGGACACACATGGGACAGGTGATCATGGATATACATGGGACAGGTGGATGGGGACATGCATGTGGCCACACTTGTGCCTGGCACTGGGGCTGCCCCTGGTGCTGCTCTTCCTGGCAGGGTTACATTCCCTGCCCTCCTGCTGCATTCCTTGGGGGGGGGGATTTTCCCCTTTTCCTTTTCTCCCCAGGACAGGGGTGTCCCTCCTTCACAGGGACACAGAGCACACGGTGCCACTTGGCTGTCACCTCATCCCCAGCAGGGACGTGAGCGCTGGCAGCACTGAAGGTCAGCAGAAGGACATCTCAATTATTCTGTGTCATCTGCGAGGAGCTCAGCGCTTGTCAGAGTCCCAGTGGAGAGCAGTGAAACAGTAACTTGGCTGCAGGAAAAAAAAGGAGTGGGAAAAAAACATCGGAAAGGAAAGAGAGGGGAAAAAAAAAGCCGGCTGCACAGAAGCTCAGGTCAGCGGGATTGACAGCTGCTGGGAGATATCTCCATTCCCTGTGCTGAAAATAACACCTCCATGGGCTCCAGAGCTGCGTTCCCAATTAGAGATTGGGCACTGAACAGGGGGAGAAAAAATTCTCCATGATAATTTCAGAGGAGGGGGAGGAAATGGAGAACAGGCTTGGGAAGGAAGCCTGGCTCACTACTTCCAGGAACCTGATTTCCTTGGGATTGTCCTGGAGTTTCTCCTTCTCATGGCTCTTATCTCTCCCAGCCCTTTGGATGCCCTGGGAAATGGGAGGCAACAGCTGGTGAAATAACTCTGGGCAAGGGGAGCAGGGGCAGAAAGGCCCTCACTTTGGGATATTTTTATAGATATATTCCTATATATAGGATATATATTCCTCTATATCTCAATATTTACCACCAGACCTGGTCATGCCTTGCTCTCTAGACCAGGAGCAGTTTCCTTGTCTTCCTCTCTTCACCACCTTGTTCCCTGCCTGGGGATTCAAACCTGTCTCTTCCATGTCATTGATCATGCAAGAGAGATGGGAAAGTATTTCCAGAGGGAAAAGGCCCTGGAAGCTCCATGTCCTGGATCACCAGGACCTGAGTGGGCTGACCTGGCTGGGAGCACCCAGATGTGGGGACCTCCCTGCCGGTGCTACTGCTAGAAATTAATTAATGTATTAATAAATGGCACTGGCCATGGTCAGCCAGGAGCCATGGGAGTTGTCAGGAGCCTGGGGCAGGGGGAGAGGCTGTGCCAGAGCCAGCCCGGGAAGCACCAGCTGTGGAATTCCTGGATGCTGCTCTGAGCAGCTGTGGCTGGACTTTCACACGTGTTCTCAAAGTGAGGTCAGGCTTTCAAAATCCACTGAAACCCCCAAAGCATGGAAAACCACGATGTCCCTGGGAGTTCTGGTGTGTGGGAGACAGATCTGCTCACATTCCAGACAAAGCTCCTGCTGGCAATTCCCCTGGAGCTGGTGGCTCTTCCAGCCTGGGACGCATGCTGGCTGGGCAGTGCTGCCATGGAGCTGCCCTCACTGCCAGCTCTCCCAGGCTTCCCATGACCCCCTTTTTGCTGGGAATGGGCCCTCAGAGTGGGAGTCGGTGGCTCAGGCTGGGATAAGTGGAGCTTTGGGGGTGTCCACAGGACGGGATTTGGATGGAAAGGTCCTGGCAGCCAAATTCATCAGGACTTTTCTCTCCTGCACTGCACCTGACCCCACATGTATTTCTATCTGGGATTCCAGGAGGAGCCAGGAGCCGTCCTCTCCTTTGATGGTGTCTGTTGGAGAGAGGAATAAAGCCAAGGGCTCACCTGCTTTGGAAGGAAGCTCTGTTCCCTCTCCCCATCCCAGACCTGGAGTCAGGCTCACACATCGTAAAGTGTCCCTGCCGTGGCACTGCTGCCCTGGAACACGGAGCTGTTTTATGTGCCGAGAACCAGGAATGTCTGCACAGAGCCACGGCGGGAGCAGCTGCAGGGATTTCACCTTTGGATCCTGGCAGTTTGTAGGAGCGAGGCAGGAGGCCGAGGAATTGCAAACACATTCAGCTCCAAGGTGCTGGCAGCTCCTGCCTGGCTCTGAGCTGGTTAAGTGCTCTTTTATTGGGCTTCTCTTCTCAACAGGCACAGGGCAGGAGGCCCTGGAGGGTCAGCTGGCCTTCCTTATCCTCTCCCTTACCCCAGTGGGATTTTTTGAGCACTTTGGGATGGTGGGAAGGGAGTCTGTGTGTCCCCACGTGTGGCCCCCTCAGTTCTGAACGCGGACTGTCCATGGCAAAGGAATGGCAGCAAAGCTGGGGCTGCAGCCTCAGGTCTGATTTTTTCAGGACTGGGAAGAGCTGTTTTCAGGGCTCCCAGGGTGCTCCCCCGGGGGAGATGGAGCAAAACCTACTTGGAGAACACGAGGTGGGAGAGCAGGGAACGGCAGGATGGCGAGACACGAGCACCTGGAAAGAATTAACACTTCCCCTCAGCAAGAGCTTGGAAGGGGAAAGAACAAAGCAGGAGAGGGAAAACCAGGGCAGAACAAAATGGTGCTGGTGGGAAAAGACATTCCAGCTTCTCTGCAAGGGGGAAGGAATGGCTGAGCAGGGCGGCTGGGCTGGGAGAGCTGCTCCCTGAGAGAGGCTCAGCCTGGCCCTGGTTGACTCTTCACTTCTGACTCTGGTTCTTTTCTCCTCTCTGTCCTTCCTTCCATTCCCAACTTCATCCCATCCCTTTTTTGTTCTCGATTCTCTCTGGGGTTTTCCATACATTCTTCTCACACCCTCTTCCCTCTTTTCTGAAAAACAGTTTATTTCTGTACCCAAAGCCCATTCCCACTTTCCCAACAGCCTGGTTGCCCTTTCTCCAGGATGATACCTCAGTGCTGATCCTCACCCGGGAGGTGCAGGAATGGGGATAAGCAGAGTCTGATGCATTTGGGGAAATTAATAAATATTCTGGAAATTCCCACTAATTTGAATTTGACCCCGTTTTGGAAGGATATCCTGCCTGTGTCCTCCGCTGGGAAGAGGGCTCGTCCCCTCTGGGACGTGAGGCTTCCCAAAGGTTTTGTTTGGAATAACTATTGCTGATCCTCTTGCCCGGCTGCTCTTCACACTCCACCCGCTCTGATCGCACCAATTACTCCAACAAAAGACAAAAATTTGCATTTCCAAGGGAGTTTCCCTCCTCCTCACAGCGCGCTCTGCCCTCAGCAGAGATGTCCTTCACCCCATCGGGGTCAATGAGCCATGAGTGGGACTCGTGTGACAGTCCCGACACTCTTCCCAGAGGGATTTCTTTCCTAATGATATTTAAACCGCTCATTACCCCTTGACTGTGCCAGAGGTTTGGCTGAGTGTGACCGCGGCTCTGTTATTGCGCAGGATCCCTGGAGCAGGGGCTGGGAATCTGGACGTGGGGAAAGGTGAACCTCTCTAAGCCCCCTGAGACTCTTAGCTACAAACCCGAACGTTGAGGAAAGTCTATTTAACCTCTTTTTTTCGGCCATTTTCAGCTCATCTGTTGGGATTTTTTGCCTTCCTGAAAGCCGGAATGAAATGAGGTCTCTAAAGAGCTCCTGCTCCACATCACCCCATTTTCTTGGCCTGAGGGGTTGCACGAGTTTGGAGAAGCAGTCAAGCCTCTGAGTGTTCTCCCCAAAGCTGTGCTGGTGACAGAAAAGATTCTACAGAACCCTTCCACTCCGTCTCCCCGAAATTCCCAACTTCCTGAGTTTCTCCCAGCGCCGCTCCAGCCCCGCTCCGACCCTGAGGTAATGGGGCAGCAGTAAAACGTTAGGAGGTACAAATGAACTGCCGGGGATTAAAGCCCCAGCACAGCCTCCTGCGAGGCTTTAAAAGCATCCTGTTTGCAAACAGCTCTGGGGCTGCATCCCGCATTCCTGGGCATTTGCCTTCTCCTGGTTTTTTCATTCTCAGGGAGGAATTGCAGCTGGAGCCGCTCACCAGGTCCCGTTCTTCCATCCCCCCTGGGGCACGAGGAGTGCTGGCTCATTCAGCCCCTTTCCAAGCATTTTGCCTTTCCCTACACTTTTCCAAGGCACTGTTCTAAAACTGCTTTCATTCCAGCTTGTCCATGGCATTTCCTGGATGACTGGGATGTGTCGCAGGTGAGTTGTGCCCTCCAGGGAGGTTCCTGGGACACCAGGACACCTCAGGGCACGAGTGAGATCCAACCTCACAGGCAAACAGGTTGAGCCCAGGGCCCTTCTGAGCTCATTTGATGCTCCATGGGGTTCTCCCACTGCATCCAGCCTTTCCGATGGAAAATTCACACCCTTTTCTTTTGGACTACAGAGCTAAGCAACCCGAGTGATTCTATGAATTTCCAGCAGTCCCATGCCATGAAGTTTGGAGTTTGGAGGCTGAGTTCATGTAGGATAACCTGTGCAGAGAGCAGCTGAGCAGCTTCTGGCAGGAGAAGTGGGAAGTGGCTGGAACTGGGAAGTAGTTGGAACTGGGACGTACTGGGGCGTTTGGAATCATTTGCAGAAGTGTTTTTTTCTAGGCTTGGCACCGAGAGTTTTTTTGGAGAGTTTAGGCAGCTCATCCTAGCTATTGGATCTTTGAAGATTAGTCTGGATAACTTTGAAAGGTCTCCCTTCCCCTGGGATTTCTGGGATTCCTGGCTCTGCCTGGAGCAGAGCAAAGGCTGCTATCCCTGTCTGAAGTGGGAACAGGGATTGGCTCTTGGACGTGTCCTCCCAAAGGAGAGCAAAGCAAAGGCTCCCAGCTTGGATCAACTAAGCTGAGCTGAGCTGCAGAGCCAGGCCTGAGCCAGAGTGAGTATTTTTCCAATCAGTTTGGAAAAAAACAGAGGCTTGGTTCCTACCCACTGTCAGCAAATCCTCCAGCTTGGATAGGATCCCTCCAGCTGCCCCTGTGCTGCCTCGGCACCCTGGGTGGGCTGAAGCCTTTTCCCAGAGAAACCAGGAATGGGATGGGCAGAAAACCAGGGGCAGTGGGAGATTATTTCACACACCCACGTGTAGCTGAGCACCTGCCCCTCCCTGGGCTCGATTCCGTATCTGCTCCTTGGCTTCCCCCTCTGCTTGTTTAATCCATGTGGCATGATGGAAGCCAGCTCCACTGCCATGGAATGTGGGAAAATGGGCTGTCTTCTCCCTGGGGAGCTGCACATGATGAGGTGCCCCTGCTTCTGCAGCCACCTCAGTGATAACAGAGTGTTGATATCCCCAAGATTCCCTCATTCCGAGGAAAATGGGGCTTTTCATTCCAGCCTGTTCAAGCGCTTTTCCAGAGCTCTCACAAATGTAACCTGGGAGTGCTGCCTGTATCCACCTATTTTCTATGAACCTCTAGAGCCATCCCATCATCCTGGTGCCCACCTGAACCCAGGAGGGGTTTGTGAGGCAGGAATTTCCCACATTAAAGCAGACACTGATCCTTCTGAGGTGGCTGTTCTGCTCCAGCTGCTCTCAGCCCCAATTTCTCCATCTCCTGCAGCTCCGGTTCCCTCTTCCTGGGCCCTTGGAGCACCACAGGATTGTGTGAGGGATGGACACTGCCCTGCAATGGCTTTTGCAGATGAGGCACCAAAAAACTCCTTGGGGTGACTTTTTTTGGGTGTCATGGGCATCTTCTCCCTCTCTTCACCTGCATCTTGGGGGAGCTGTTAACCCAATTCCTTCCCATCCACCACTAGCACAGAAATGACCTGGAATGTCACCTTCCAGGAGGAGGGGACACTGGGATCCCTCACAGAACCATGTGGGAACCCCAGAGGGGAGGCCAAGCTGCCCTGTGAGTGTGGGATGAGGTACAGGCTGCCAAGGTGACTCTGCACCTGGGGGAGATTGGCATTCCAGAGGCTCAGGGAATCCAGGGAGGATGGCACCTGGAAGGGAGACTGAGGCTGTGAGGAGCCACATCCAGAAGCTCTGGAGGTGCTGAAGCCCATCCTGTGCCTCACTGATGATGTTACCCGGGAGCACAAGAGACTCCTGTGCAAAGTTAATTCCCAGGACATGCTGCAGCTTCTCTCCAAAGGCATCAGGATTTATTCCAACCAGAACCAACTTTGGTTCTCCTGGACTTTGTGGCTTGCATCAGCAGAGACCACCCATCTCCCACTTGCCTGCTCTGCATCCCAGTTCCCTCCCCATTCCTTGCTGGTACAGCAAGACCCTCCCACCTCCGCTTCTCCCAAGAGCTCCCATCCCAAGTGGAATTTCAGTGCTCTGTGTGATTGTGGGCATATCCAGGGAGTGCTCCCATCCATCTGCTCAACTCCTTGGGAAAAACCAGCGCAGCCAAACAATGAGTGAGTACAAAAGCACATGTGGAGCCTTGGCAGGGAGCATTCCCTGACTCCCAGCATCCAGGCGGCTGCTCTGTGCTCCCATCCCTGCCTCTCCAGCTGTAATTAGTGCGGGCTGAGCTCTGGGAACGCGCTGGAATGGGAGTGATGAACAAAACAGCAGCTCCAGATGAGCCAGAGCATCTGAGGGGGTTAGGATGGAAAAGTGGGATGGTCTGTGCTCTCCGGCCGGGTCCGGGTGCCTGCTCTGGATAATGAGCACCTCGCTCCCGGGAGCTGCCCGTACCAATTCCCTGTGCAGGAGCACATTCCTGAAAGCGTCCCTGCTCTGAGTGGTATTTAGCTCATGCTCTGATGCTGGATCAGGGGTCTGGAAAGGCTCTGTCCTTGGGCTCTGTCCAAGGCTGTTCTCACATCCCTCCAGCGATGCTGCTCCTGCCTGGAGGAGCCGACCTGCTGGAGAGGTGACCCAGGGCTCCCATTAAATTTTCCTCTGCTCAGTGTCCTCCAGGTGCCCTCAGCCAGAGCATTCCAGCCTTGCTCTGGTGGCTGGAGACCCATATTCCTTTCCTCCTTCCCCACCTCCCAGGTCTGTGCAGACCATGGGTCTGTTGTCTGTCCGGTCATAGCCAGGACTTTGTTATGCTGGAATCGTTTTATTCTTTTTGATCTTTCTGGAGAAGGCAGAAAGTGCTCCAAGAATTCAGCCAGATGGCCTTCACCTGTCACAATGCCCCAAGGATGAATGGAGGGGCCTCATCCAGGTGATAGGCAGAGGGTTCCTGTCACTGTGTCCAGGTGATGGACGGAGGGGTCCTGTCATGACTCCCAGGTGATGGACGGGTCCAGGTGATGGATGGAGGAGCTGAGGAGGCTGGGAAGGGCTCTGCAGGCAGCATCCCACAGTGTCCCTCACCCTGTCCCCCAGTGAGATCAGGGCACTGATAACGGCTTTGTTTAGAAGGAAGAGCAGGAAGGGACATGGAAGTCCAACAAAACAGGAGCTGCCTCACCCAATGTCCCGAGGCCCTCAGCTGCCAAAAGTGGATGGAAATAAACTGCTCAGACAATGCAGGGCCCTATCTGGGAGCAGCAGGAGCCCGGCCAGGCCCCGGTGTCCCCGCAGGATCTGATAGGGCTCGGGGCTGCTGGGACGGGCCATTGTTCAGTGCTCCGGCCGCTGCTGTTGGCCCGGGATCCACACGGAGAGAATCGCAGGAAATCAGAGCAGATCGTATCCGACCTTCAACTGCAGCACAGCTCATGGCTGTGCTTTTCTCCCCACTGTCCTCGGTGGCTCTTTTTGAACACAGTTCTCTCCCAAAATAGCTGTGAATGCGACCATTGCCCGACCGTTCATGGTCAGCGTGGCCACATCTTCCCCCTGCAGAGGCTGAAACCACTCAGTTCATAAAACATCAACCTGGAACCTCCAGCAGAGCTGCTGCTCCTTTGCCCAGACCCAGCAGGGATCCTTCAGGCTCAGGGAGGTCTAGATGGTCTGTACCCCCATGCCCAGCGCTGTGGTGTTGGGGTACCCTCCCTTCCCTGCAGCTGCAGAAGCTGGAGTTTACTTCCAGCTTTTCCATGAAGCAGCTGCTTGTCTTTGGGTAAGGCAGGCTTTGATTCTGAGGCAGGATAAGTCAGGATAAGTCCATGGAACTCTGCAGTGGCCTGGCTGAAGTGTGCCGTGGTGTAGACGAGCAGGTTCATCCACCACCTCCTGCTCCGGATCCCAACAGCTTTCCTTCTCTCAAATATTGCCCCTAATTAATTTATCTGTACCGATGCTCCTGGTAATACCATTATTTGTAGTACCTCAGTGCATCCCCCGGGAAGGGCAGAAGTCTTAATTAACATCCGCGAAGCTGCCTGAGATCGTGCCTGGAAAATGTGATCTGGAGCGACTCCCTGTCCTACCGAGCTTCTTTTATTCACTTTTCTTTTCCTTCTTTGCAGACCCCTTTTTTTCCAGACAGCCCAACCTGTGCCTGCCATTCCCAGAGCCCAGACTGCGGCATCCCGACATTCCAGTCTGTGCCATTCCAGCCCATCCCTGCCAATCCGGAGCACCCACGGAGCTGCTGGAGTGGCTGCTCGGGACACGGGACAGAGCAGCAGGCGGGGAGGAGCGAGGGCTGGGTCCGAGGCAGGGCAGGGTCACCTGGGGAAGTGTCACATTCCAACGGCTCTGGCACGGGGAGTGCAGCCGCACCGTGTGGCACAGGCGGACCTGGAGCACCACAGATGTGTCCCAGCCTTGGGACCTCTTGCCAGGTGTGCAGTGACCTGGATCCTTCCTTTCTCCGTGTGGGAGCCTGTCTGGTGTCTGTCCTTGGGCTAAGCATCCCTGCAGATTCTCCCTTTTCCCTGGAGGACCCATCCTTGGCTGTGACCCCTCCCTTGCACACTCCTGCCAGGACAGCAGAGGGACAAGCACCCAGCGCCCCCGGAGCTGTGGCAGGACAATGCAGTGTCCCCACAGCTCTGGAGCCCCCCGGCTCCATTCCTGGTTGCTGCTGAATCCCTCCAGCTAAATCTCCAAGGTCTTGGCTGAGGCGAGCTCCAGCGCCAGCCAGATTTCTGATGCTTAGCAAAAATATTCATTAACGACTTAATCTGTGCACACACAGGGGAAGCTTTTAGGGAATTTGTTCGAGGGCTGTGAAAGAAGGATCTGGCCACTGCTTCCAGCTCTGCCTTGATCTGTGATCTCATGGATGAGGAATTCAGGAAAATGCTGCTCAGGGACATGGTCCAAAGCATCCCCTGTGCTCACACCGTGTGCACTTCCCTACCCTCGGTGCTCACTGCTTGGCAGAGCATGTCTGTGTGTCACCTCAGCCCTGCAGGCTGCACAATTGTCACCTCAGTCCCTCAGGACACAAGGGAGGGGGTGATGCTGCTTTGGGAGGGAAGGTCTGAGTGCCGTGATCTCACTCACAGCTTGGCCCAGGACACCTGGATTGGGATGGAAAAAGTTCACACCCAGCTGTGCAGCCTCTGTAAAGTCACCAGAGTGTCCCACCTTCTGTGACCTCTGGTGTGGCCTGTCCTGCTCCTCAGTGTCCTGCCATGGCCATCAATGAGCCCTGCGTTTCAGCAGGGACAAGGAGAAAGCTGCTGGAGCACCACGAGAGCATCACCTGTGTGTAAGGCAAGGGAAAGGCGGGAGAGAGCTGGGAATGTGAGAGCCAACACTGGGATCTGAAGGGATTTCTGGGGTGGGATGGGGTGGGGTTGGTGCCTGTGCCACCTCTGAAGTGAGGGTTCTGCTGGATGGTGCCTCCTCCTCCCTGTCTGCACCCTCAGGCACTCTGTGCAGGACAGGGGACTGTCACTGTAGGAGTGGCAATGTGACACCGTGAATGAGAGGGTGACAGGTGAGTGAGAGGGTGACACTGTCAGTGGGAGGGTGACACCGGTGAGGAGCCCTGGTGGCTCCTCCCTCCAGGCTGCCTGGGAGCTTTGGGGACTTGAGTGAACACAGAGAAGGGATTGGAGCATCCTGCCCTGTGCTCAGAGGGGACTTTGGGTGAGGAGGGACATTCCCATGGGACACCCTGTCCATGGGGCTGCCACCTGGCTTTGCCAAGGCTGTGTCCTGCTCTCCCTGCTCCCTCCCCTCTGGCTGCCGAGTCTAACACTAACCTGTTAGAGCTGCTAACAGCCCCAGTGCTGCTGCTCTTGCTTCCAGAGAAATTCGTGGGATGCCAGATTATTTCCCTGCACATCAGGAGCCCTCCAGCTGCCCCTGCACGAGCTCCTTCCCTCTCCATTCCCACCAGTGGGCCAGGCACAGGAATAAGGGGGTAAATGGGGGCAGGATCCCACCCCGGGGTGCCCCTTCCCCTCTGGAAGTGGGAGCTGCAGCTGGATGGACACACAACTTTTATAGAAGTTCCCAACTCTGTACATGAATCCCTTTGGAAACAAAGTTCCTAAATCACACAGGAATATCTGACCATGTCCCTGGAAAGATTGGTGTGTCCTGCAGGAGGCTGGTGTGTCCCAGGGAAGCTCAGTGTGTACCAGGGAATGATGCTGTGTCCCAGCTGAAGCCCCTGCTATGCCTGTGGCCCTGGATAGGGGTGGCTCCCAGGGACCACACTCTGACAGCGCTGGAGCTGGAGCAGGGTCGGGATTTCAAGGAGATTTTATAGCAAAAATGTTGATGAGTAATAAAAAGCTGCTGCTGAGTCTTGTTGGGAGGAAAAAGGGGAGGGAACAGAGGAGCTGAGGGAAAGGAAGAAGCCCGAGGAGGAAGGGAAAGGAAGAAATGACCTTGGTGAGATTTTCTGTCTGCTCTCCAGGTTACAGGCTGATGCCAGTAAAGCTCCGAGTCCCTTTTGGCTGGGAGCACTCCCGTTAGGTGAGTCACACACACAGTGCTGGAACATTCCATGCTCCCAGTCACAGAGCTGGCAGTAATTAGGAAAACTGGAAGACCAAGGCAGGGGGAAAGGTATGAGTCACACATGGAAGTGGCATTATTGGACTGCAGGAGAAGCAGCTTTGATCCTGAGGTAAAGGCACTCCAGCCCCAGCTGCTGCCAGGAAAAACCATCGGTGCTGCCCTCAGCCTGCACTGGGAGAGCAGCAGCTCTGGGAGAGGGCAGGAGTCACCAGAAATTGTCACATGGGGAAGAGAAATGGCACTTAGATGAGGTGTGAGGGGATTGGGGGTGTTCAGCCTGGGGAAGAGGAAGCTCCAGGGAGACCTCAGAGCCCTCCCCAATGCCTAAAGGGGCTCCAGAAGAGCTGGAGAGGGAATTGGGACAAAGAATAACAGGACACAGGGGATGAATTCCCACTGTCAGAGGGCAGGGTGAGATGGGATACTGGGAAGGAATTGTTCCCTGTGAGGGTGGTGAGGCCCTGGCACAGGGTGCCCAGGGGAGCTGTGGCTGCCCCTGGATCCCTGGAAGTGTCCAAGGCCAGGCTGGATGGGGCTTGGAGCAACCTGGGAGAGTGAGAGGTGTCCCTGCCCATGGTAAAGTGTTGGAATGAGATGGTGTTCCAGCCCAGCCCCTTCTGAGATTCCTGATTTCAGGCAGTTCCTCAGGCTGCCAGGAGAGTCCAGCTGCTGCTTCCCAGGCTGGGAACCTTCTCCCAGGTGACCTTGTTATCCCTCGCTCATATGGACAATGAGCCCGAGCCCCACACAGCCCCTGATGTGCAGGGGAGTTCTATAAATCACACAGTCTTCCAAGGAACTGATGGATGGAGTTTCCTTTGCTTGACCCTTCTGCTGCTCTTCATTACCAATACGAAGGGTGTGTTAACCTGGGAGAAAACCCGGGTTTATTTAAGGAACTGTCCTCCTGACTCACCTCATTTGGCTCAGGAAAAATCCTGTTCCAGGCAGACACTGGCTGTTCCACAGGGGTCATGCTCCTGGAGCATCCCTAGCTGGACACACCAGCATGGCTGTCACATCTTATCAGATCTTATCACATCCTATCACACCATATCATATTGTATGGGGTCTCATCCATGGTGCCACATCACCACCCCCCAGCCCAGCTGGTACCATCACACCTCTGGTGACCCGGGAGGGCAGAGCTGGTCTCCTTGTATGGCCTCACTCATTCCCTGCTCCCAGCAGGATGATTCCCCTCCAGCTGAAGGGTGTGGCTCCATATTTAGCCCGCAGGTGGCTGTAGGAGGCCGTGGGGCCACCAGGATCCCATAGAGATTCCATTTTGGAAAGCCGAAGGGTGGCTGCACATCGGGTGATGAAGGGAATGTGATGGACAAGCCAGGCTGAACACAGAATCTTCCTGCAATTCTGCAGGACAGATTGTTACATCTCTCTGCCAAGAAATCAAACATTCCTGCTGGAGTCAGGCCTTTCACAGGAGCCTCCTCAGGGACATCAAGTGAGGCTAAGACAACAGGCTGGAGCTTTGTGAGCAAATCATGAGTCCCCAGTGTCCCTCCAGCTGGCAGGACCGTCATTGACCTCAATGGCCTTGTCCTCCCTGAAGCAGCTCTGTCAATTTGGCCACTTTCCACTTAATAATGGAGCTGGAATATAAAGATGTATCCAGGCCCGACCACAAAACAGCTGGAGACTGTAGGGTTGACTTAATCCTGGTAGAATAAAGCAGGGAGCTGGTGGGAGTCAGCTCGGATGTTGCTGGCGGGTTCGGAGCAGGGCTGAGCAATAAAAGGGATCAAATGTGTGAGGCACAAACTGTATGGAGCCACGGTTGTTGTTGTTGTTGTTGTTGTTTTAGCTAATTGAATTTTAGTGCTGCTGAATGGATTGACAGCTCTGGGGAGCAGTGGCCAGGTACAGCCCCGGCATGAATCCCTCCTAATCCCAGTCTGCATCCAGACACCAGCAGCTCCTCCCATGAGGCCAATTTCGGCCCCTGACAGATGCAGCTGGGGCTGGAGCTGAGGGGGCTGCATCCCTCCCAGATCCTGGCAAACCTGTTCCTGTCTTCATGGGGATGTCGTAAGTGTCCCTGGGAGCAATTCCTTTGGATCTGAGCAGGGTGGGACAAACAACCTGTGCCAGCCCTGCCTCGGGGACAGTCCGTGTGCCTGGGAAAGGGCAAGGACATTGAAGGTGTTGAGGGGAGTTGCTGCTCATGGTGAGAAATCTGCTTTTATTCCTGGAATGGTTTGGATTGGAAGGGGCCTTACAGCTCATCCCAGGTTGACCCCTGTCATGGGCAGGGACACCTTCCACTGTCCCAGGTTGCTCGAAGTCCAGCCTGGCCCTGGACATTCCCACTTTTGGCCAGCTCCCAGGGTGCCTTTGCCAGAGGAGGGAGATGGGGCTGCCGGGGAAGTTGGAACTGGTGTGTGGGGAGGAGAGAGCAGGAAAAGGAGCGGCATCCCTAAAAATGAGCACTCTGGATGCTTTCCGGGTGGGGACCAGGCAGGGACATGGCTTCCCTCACCGTGCTGGGTGACTTCTGTCCCCACCACGGGGTGGGGATGATTCTCACCAGGTTTGAGAATTGCTGAAGGCTCGGACATGCTAATCAACATCTTACCACCAAAAATCCTGGTAAAAACCTGGCGGGAGCTGCCCTGCCCATGCCTCAGGGTTTGGACTGGGACCAGTCCCTGGGGCCGGTTTGGAAGGGTTCAAAGGCTGGGGTGGGCAGTTCCAGGGTGGGCAGTTCCAGGGTGGGCAGTGCCGGGGACCCCTTGCACAGCCGGGCAGGGCTGGGCTGTGGCACTGGAAGAACTGGGGCAGTGTTTGTCCCACCAATGCCTTGGCAAGGCATTTCCCAGGGGAAAGCTCCTCGCAGGGGCACCTTGTCAGCCCTGCTCTATAAATAGCTGGGAAAAAGCCCTGCAGGAAGCAGTGGATTTTAGGCAGGGCCAGGGGAAGGGCTCGGTCTCAGCCTTGCCAAGTGTCGCTCCCGTGGGACGGTGACTCCTCAGCGCGGAGGTCACAGAGGAGCTCTGCCCTCTGGGAGCGCCCATGGAAGTTGTTCAGCAGATTTCCGAGGGATAAAAGGTGTGTGGGTTCAGCAGGCTGGGACCATCTGCGTTTTGTCATCCTGATGGGCACAGAAGATAAATTCTTCACGCAGGTCCCCTTGCTGGGATCTCGCTCACACGGATCAGATTTAATCCTTCTTAGGGGCCGAGCCGAGCCCTGCCTGGCTCTGCTGTGTCAGCTCGTGTCCCCTGACCCGTGTCCTACAGACATTTGGGGGAGCTGCCTGCCGAGCCACTCTCCAGGAGCTCAGATTCCCAGCCGAGGCAGCCCCCGGGAAGAGCGACCCCATTAATGCCAGGGTGTGCCGCATCCCAGGCGCGGCAGGAGGGACACAAAACTAAGGAAGGATTTCAAAACCCTGTGGCTTTGCTGCAGCCTTTTGTTTTTAAGTGATCTCAAAGTCGCTGCCCAGCACAGCCCCGGGCTCTCCCAATTTACGGCTCAGCCTGTGACTTGTCCCCAGCATGAGAAATGTCCCCAGCAGGGTTCGTCACAGCTCGTTTGGGAGCTGCCAGCCCGGGCTGGGGGCTCCGCCGGTGCCCTCGGAGCCGCCCCTGTCCTGCGCTAGAGATCTAAGCTCCCCCAAGGAGGGTAATGGACAGGAAATTAGAGATAAGTAGGTGGTTTGACAGGATTAGGGATAAGCAAAAGAAACTTAATTATGTGATAGCTGCTATCGGACAAGCGCTGCCGAGAAAGGGGATGTAAACGACCTAAAGAAAGCCCGACACCAGATCAAACAGGCGCACTCTACAGATAACAGCCCAAAAACACGGGGTATAAATATTTATCACAGATGAATTCTCCAAACACTCCCTACTCACGATCCCATTAACAATAGATGGGATTGAGGATAATAAAGGCTTTCCAGAAGCTTTTTTTCCCATTTCTTTTCCTGGGGCTTTTGTCCACGTGCAGCTGTGGGCGTGTGTGTGAGAGATAGGGATGTGCCCGAGAGGTCCGGGGGTCCCACATCCCCTCCGGCCTCTCTGCCAGTGACCCAGGAGCTCAGGTTGGGCTCCCTCCGCCGCCTCTGTGGCTCCCGGAGCTCCGGGGAAGAGAACTCACCCTGCTCTCGCTCAGAGGTCCCTGATCGGTAAACAGGGGATGGTAGTTGGACCAGGGGACAGACTACAGCCCCAAAATCCTGGATGATTCATGCTGCTTCTTCCCAGGGAGAGGAGAACTCACCCCGCTGCTGCCCCGGGGTCATTGGTCAGCAAAGAGGGGATGGACAGATGCTCCAGGAAGGGCTGGAGCCCACAAATCCTGGATGATTCCTGCTGCTTCTCTCTCCAGTGGGGCATGTTCTGATGCAGTCATTGGGAAGCCTCTGCCCTTTTTGTGCCTGCAAAGCCCAGCGAGGGTGGCAAATGCCACGTGTGGCTGTGACCTCAGCACGATCAGGAACAGGAGCCCCTGTGCCTCCCCTCTCGCCAAACAGGGACAGGGGTCCCCCTCTGCACAGCCCCCCCTCTCCTCTCCTCAGCCACCCTTCCCGACTCATCCTCCTCCTCTTCCCGACTCATCCTGCTTGTTGTTATTTATTTCCCCAGAAGGAACACAAAACCTCTCGAACCTGGGCTGGCAAATTACCGAAGCCCAGGAAATGAAAACTCCAGGGCAGCATTAATTGGAAGGCTTTTTAATTAAAATCAGCTTGTTTCACAATCAAAGATAAAAGGAGGGAAGAAAGCTGAAAGGAAAAATAATAATAAAGCAATTCCCTGCCTGCCCCTCTGTGGCATTCACGAGGTGTGGGCTGAGCACCCTGTGTCACCCGCTCTGCTCTCAGCCCTCTTGATTTCCTTTTTCCCCACAAAACAAAGGCTTTTTGGTCTCTTCTTTCTCCCTGACTTCATCCTCATCTGCTCTTCCTCTGCCTGCCTTTGGCATTGGCCTCGCCCTTATTCCCTATCCCCGACCCCTCAAGCACCCATCACCTCGAGAAGAGGGTTTCTTCTCCCAGGGAAGAAATTTTCCTCTGAACTCTTTTATTTTTGGGAATGAAATTCTGGCAGAGATGTAGCATTGCCTAAAGATTTAACTGCTGTGCTGAAACAGCATTTGATGAGGCTAAATGAGGTTTCTTGCTAACGAAGGGGAATCTTTGTTGCTGTGGGAAGGCTGATGGCCCCGAGGCTGCTGAGGAAGAACCAGGTGGAGGAGTGAGAATGAAACCAGGAAATTCTTCAATCAAAATTTATGAATCAGCCGAAAAGCTGCTCTTTCTTAAGGCAATACTTTTGGTCAAATATCCATCTTTTTATACATGTATATATATTTTAATGATGGTCAGAGCTGAGCACAAACCCCCAGGAAGAGGAAACAGCTGGCAGGATAGATGGGGAATTGATGAGACAGATGGGAAGCTTTGAAATTTGGAAAACTGGCGAGGGAAGGTGGGGGATTTCCAGGAGAAATCAGTGCCCGGCCAGGCTGAGGACACTGAGTGGCAGAGAACAGTTTGAGACAGAGGTGAAAGAGCCACCAGCTCCCATCCCTCAGCCACCCAGGCACTGGGCACATCCCTGCCTTCTCCAGCATGGAAAACCTTGGCTAGGCATCGCTAGAAGTCAGGAGAGAGGGCCTGTCCTGAGAGCCTTGGGGCTCTCAGACCTCAAAACAACAACGTGAGGGTTCACGGAATATTTACGTTAATGGAATATTCGCATTCATGGAATATTTGTGCTCATGAAATACAGAACTCAGGGAACACAAGTGGCCCGGAGCTCTTCCCTGGGTGCCACCGGAGCCCAGGTTTCCGGGGGGGCCCTGCAGAACCGACGTGGGCGGCAGAAGAGCAGCAAAGCCCCATCCCGGCGTTCCCGCTGCGAATGGGAGGTGGGGAGCTGAGATTCCTTATTGACTTTTGGGAAGTGCGGCTCTTCTCCACATCGGGAACGTTATTTATGTGCAGGGGATGGCGGCTGCTGATGAGAAACACATTGATTGAGGTTTCACAGCTACTGAGCACAGGAGATCCCTATCAGTCCCAAACCTTATCAATGTGTTCCTCATCATCAGCCGGCGTCTCATTAACATAACGAGCTGTCTGCTCCCATTTGGGAGAGCGGCTCCTCCGTGCCTGCTGCCTGCACATCATCCACACGCCAGTTCCTCACTGGAACAGCCTCTCTGCAGGTCTCAATCCCGGGAAGGAGGGAATAGTAAGACATCACTTGTTCCATAGTTGTTAGACTTCAGTAAATATGTTTCTAATCAGCAATTAGGACTTAATTACTGTGCTGAAAATATCACTTTTCATCTAAATGAAGCTTTTAAAGGAAATCTGAAGGGAGAGGTGGGAAGGTGCCACAGGTGATGTTTGGGTGACAGCTGAAATCCCACTGGTGGGTTTGGGAGATTATTGATCTCCTACCCATGGGTTCCAGGAGGATGGGGCTGCCCAGGAATTGTTCAAGCCCAGACAGCCAGTTCCTGCATCCCCATGAAGTTTAAGGAATGAAGCTGAGACGGTCCTGGGAGCTCAGCCCTGCAGGATCCCTGGGATGTCCTTGTCCATCCCCAGTCCCACTGTGCTCCACGTTCAGTGCAGGGGATGAGTGTCAGTCACATACCTGGGAAAGTGGATTTATAGATTCATGGAATCAGTCAGGTTGGAAAAGACCTTTAAGATCATTAAGTTCAACCATGAGCCCAGCCCCACATGGTCATCACTAATCCATGTCCTCCAGTGCCACATCCACAGGGGTTTTGAACACTTCCAGGGCTGGTGATCCCACCGCTGCCCTGGGCAGCCTGGTCAAAAGCTTTGCGGCACTAGATGATGAGAAAAGGTTCCCAAATCCAATCTAAACCTCCCCTGGTGCAGCTTGAGTCCATTCAAGCTGTTCCTCAGATGCTCCATATTAAAATAACCCCTGGGAGGTGTTCCCGTCCTCCAGAGGAATGTCAGAATTCTCGCTCCCATCGCTGGGAGCACGTGCCAGCAGCACGGTTTTGTTGGGCCTTGTTCCCATTTTTCCTTGCTGTGCCAAACTCCCCTTTTCTCTCTCTTCCCTGTTATCCTGCTAGCAGATGGATCTCAGCCGTGGCACCACAGGCCAGCCTGGCACTGCTGCCTTCCCACAGGTGTCGGGATTCCGGCAGGTGTCGGGATTCCAGCTCTAATCCCAGCACCGGGGGTTTGTCCTTTCATTTCTCAAGTGGTTCAAGGGAATCTTGGCTCAGCAGCCAGATCATTAATCCAGAGTAAACAACAGGCTCTGTAGGTCCTTTCCAGCTAATCACCACTGATCCGGCTGACCTTTCCAGCGATCCCAAATCCGGACATGGCGCTGCAGTAAAGCCACCTCCGAGGAAAGGTGCCACAGGAGGCAAACATTCACAGCTTCCCTGGAATGAGGGCGTTGGGCTGTGCCATGGGGTTATTCATCCCAGCACCCTCATCCCGGGAATGCTGAGCTATGGGGCTGCCAGCTGTGCCATGGGGCTGTTCATCCCAGCACCCTCATCCCAGGAATGCTGAGCTGTGCCAGTTCAGAGAGCAGAGATGTTGCCACTGGCCTGGGATTCCAGGCGGAGTTCCCCTCTCCCTGTGGAGGTGATGTGTGGGTGTGCCCACCCAGCCAATCCAAGAGGAATTTTGGGATAGGAGAGTGTCAGATCAAGCTTGACAAGTTTTATTTCCCTGATACTAAATTTACCCAGAAACACACAAGGAGAAAAATAAACCCATTTGTGAGAGTGAGTTAAATTCCAGCAGTTCCTACCCTGCTGGAAGTGACAGAAATGTTCAAATAACCCAAATGTTTTGAAACTCGATGCAACAGGGGTTGGGATTTTGTTCCCATGTTAAATCACTGGGTTTATTTCAAATAAACGGCCCACATTTTAGAGAGGAAAAAAGAATGAAATAATCTGAGCATAAACAAAATCCAGGCTGTCATGTAGGACCCGGGTGGCGCGGGGGGAGTCGAGGAGCCAGGCCTGGTTTTCTTGTGATAAATGGATAAAAGAACCACGTGGATGAGCTGCAGGGACTGGGATGAACATGAAGCATCCCTTCCTACAGGTTTGGAAAGGTCCTTCACCAGAGCTCCCTGTTCTGAGCTGCTTGGGACACTGCTGGGTCTGGGGACATTCCACAGCTCCCATGGAAGCTGAGGGACAGGATCCTGCCCCACCTTGCCTCCAGCATTCCCCTTGTGGGCCTGATGAGGATGTGGCAGAATGAGCTTAATTATTGAACCTAATTAAGTTGCCAGCTGGTAGAAGCTGGATCTCAGTGCACCTGGGCTGTGCACAGCTTGGTGGTGGTCAGGGTGGTGCTGGCTGTGGTAGACGTGACCAACACAGACATGGTCATGGTGGGGGTTTTCTCTGTGCTGCTCACATGGATACAGCTGGTTCCTGCCTTGTCCTGCTGCTGCCCTGTTGGGATCTGGTCCCTCTGTGCAGGCACAAGGGGAGGTGTCACAGCAGCCCAGCGTCACTCGAACCTGGGCTGCCAAAATTTTGGCTGCTGCTCGGCCAGGCTGGTGCTGGGAGGTTCTGCCCAGGCACCCACCAGCACTGCCAGAGCCTCTGCTCTGCACCCATCTGCTCCCCATCCTTCCTGTGCCACTCCACACGTTGGCACCCAGAGCCCATCCACACCCAGAGCCCATCCACAGGGCCCTGGCTGAGGGAAAGGCTTTTTTTTTTTTTTTTTTATTTACACGGATTTTTTGATGGCTTTTTCTTTTCCAACCTGCTTCCCACATGGCTCCCCCCCTCCCCGTTCAGCTCCGAGCTGGTGACAGCAATCTGTTCCACAGCCTTGTCAGTGGGAAAGGCTGGAATGAGTGACTGGAGCAGGCGGGATGTGCCAGCGAGTGGAGCTGGTGCTTGGCTTCCCCGGAGCGCAGGGACAGCTGCTCCCCCCACCGAATGACTGCTGAATGAGTTTTCCTTCTCTTTTTTCCAAACCTGGTCCCTGATGGACTCATCCCTCATTTCGGCACTTGCCAAGCTCAGCTCGGATGCTGCTTTAGCCATCAGGAGCTGAGGTTTATCCCATGGAGTTATTGTTGGCTCTGGCCGTGGAGCAGGCGATGTCAGGGTGGTGTCAGGTGAGCTGCCTTGGGGAAAGGGCTTTTCCCATCTCCGAGTCTTGGCTCTGCTGGAGCACTCTTTGCTTTTTCTATCACCAGCAGGGTTTGCTTGAATTTCTCCAGGGTGCGAATATTGCAGAATATTACAGATTCATTCAGGCTGAAAAAGACCTCGGAGATCATCGAGTCCACCTTTTGAAGGGATCCAGGGATTTCCAGGCTGGACTAGATGGAACAGTGCAGAATTGTAGAATCCTGTAATCATATAAAAAGCTTTAAAATCATCAAGTCCAGCCATGGACCCAGCAGCACCACCCAGTTCCCCAAGGTCACCTCCTCAAAGGCCAACAAGGTCAAGGGTTCAGGACTGAGTTTTGTTGATTTTGGTGGCATGGCCTGAGCCCCATCCACCTCCTTCACAGGTCTGTGCTCCCAAAGGTACAAGAAACCTCCCTTGGAAGGAGAAATTCCTGAAACGATGAAAGAATCAGGAGAAATTTTAATTGAATGGATCAGACGGCTCCTTTGGAGCGGGAGCACTCGGGGGTGTGACCCAGCTATCGACACCCAATCCATGATAAACAAGCAGCAATTACTCAACTCCACAAGAGCAGCCTGGCAGAGCTAAATAAATCTCGGGAAACTCCAGCAGAGCAGCTCTGAAAGTGCGTGGGAAGGAGCTGAGTGTGGCTGGCTCTGTGCATCCCTCTGGGATGTGTGACCGTGGCTCGGGATGATGGTGGCTGGGTGCAGGGAGAGCACGTGGGAGGTGGCATTTGGGGACAGGCTGGGCTGGGAAACCAACCTTGCTGTGGTGAAATGTTCTGTGTTCTCCCAAGCACAAATTCCATCAGGACCACATGAGGTCCCTGGGGGAAGCCTGTACCTGGAGAGAGGGATGATCCAGCTGTGTGTCACTGGGATGCTCCCCACTCTCTGCTGTGTACCCACAGCCACCTCTCCCCCAAAAAAACTTCTCCTCCCCTGGCATAGCCCAATTTCCATCGTTGTGTAGCCAAGGCCCATGCTGGGAGTAAATAAATAAACAAGCATGGCCAGCTCTGTGCATTGGTACGGAGCTCCCTGCCAGCAGAATTAACGGGAGGGGTTTTTATCTGATTTTAATAACTGCTGAGAACTGCCTGGTGTGTCCTCTGCAAGAGGCTGCTGTGAGCCCAGCTGGAGCAAAACCATCCATGGCAGATGTGTCTTTCCCTTTCCAGACCCATCCTCTTGGGTCTTGTTTCCTTCCCCTTCTCTGGGAAAGGAGAGACTTCAGGCTGCCTCTTCCCCCCATCCCTGACTGAGCAGCAGGGACGTGTCCCTGGGTGAGTGTGCTCGGTCTTCTGGAGTTACTGAGCAGCTCTCCCGTGGTTGGGCAAAGCTGCTGGCATTTGGGGTTGGATTTTGTTTGTCCTTCCTCTTTTTTTTTGGTGGTTCACTGGCCTCACAAGAGGTGTCTCCTCGGCAGCAGCAGCCAGTGATGTTTGCCAGGCCGCAGCAGCAGGAATGGGGTGTGCCCATCACCTCCCCTGTGAGCCCTTCCAACCTCTGGCAGCTGCTGGATCCAGGGATTTCCCAAGCCAGGGGTTTTATCAGGATTGCTGTTTGCAGGAGCTCTTCTCCTGCCGTTGTTTTGAGGCCTTGTCCTCGGCATCTGGGCCCTGCGATAAAAGACTTCCTCTGATTTGATTGAAATCTGCTGCTGCGTCACTTTATTGGATGTCCTGGAGGGGGGTTGTGTTCTGAGACAATGGGAATATTTTCTCCTAATTCACCTCGTCTCGATTGTCCACAGTTTTATTGAACTCTCTCAGATTTCCTCCTCTCTTTCCTCCACAGCCGTGGCTCTCCTCCTGGAATAAACTGCTCTGTTCTCCTGGTCATTCTTCTCTCCTTTCATTACTTCCAGCATTTTTATAAGCCTTCTTCACAAATCCCTGGCACTTGAGTGTCTCCCACCCCCTCACCTGGGCTCCCCTCACACTTGGGGTTGAACATTCCCTGCAATCCTCATCCAAGTCCTGAAACTGCCTCTTCTCCCAGCAGGGACCTTGCTGCCCTCCTCTGTTTCCTGCTGCTCAAGCCTGAAAGTTTCCCTGCTGATCCCACTAAATTGCTTCTTGCTCCACAGATGACTGAAAATCCCTGAAACAGTGAAACTCTTTGCGAAGAAACCTGGATGTATTTTTTTCTCAGTGAAAACAATAACAAATGGAAGAGGAAGAAATTCCTCTCCTGTGGCGGGGGATGCCCTCCCCGAGCCTGTCATTCCCCATGGCCATTTCCTGCCCCAAGAGCCTTGGAACACCCCAGGTGTTGATGGATGATGTGCAGGACAACAATCCAGCACCCATCCCAACGTCACCCACGATTTCCCTGTCGCCGTGGCAACTCCCAGGCTCAAAGATGCCCATTTTGCCAAGACAAGGGAGTGAAACAGAGAGCAGGGATGCTGCAGAGAACATGTGGAGGTGGCAAAGAGAAGGATGTCATGCCAGAGGAAAGAAAACAGGGATAAAAAAAGAGGAGTGGGGACAAGGAGGGGACAGGGAGGATTTATCCCACCTTCACATGGCCTGGGCATGGCTAGGACTGAGCTCTGTACTCCAAGAGCTGAAACAAAGGGTGGGAGGAAGAGGAACTCGTGTCTTGATAAACACAAGGTTGAAGAGGTGACAGGGCGAGGGATTTGGGCTCCAAGAACTTTCTCAACCCATAAATTTTCAAGAGCGGCGCTGAAGCCAGGAAACCTGAGCCAGCTTTGGAGATAAATTATCCCAGGAGCAGACAGGGTCAGTCCTTGGCCTCCTCCCCAGTCTCACCTTGGCTCTGTCACGGCCACAGCCTGAGCTGGTGCCTGTGGAACCTCAGGTGGGCTCCAACAGAACCATGGAATGCTCTGGGTTGGTGGGGGACCTTGGAGCTCACCTGGTTCCAGCCTCAGTTCTCTGACTCCTGGTGCCCGAAGGGAGGGATTTGCTTTGATCCATTGGCTGCAGCAACGGGGCTGGGAGGTGCTGGAAGGTGCTGAGAGGCACTGGAAGGTGCTGGGAGTAGGTCCTAGGAGGTGCTGGGAGGTGCTGGGCAGGGTGACCACAAGACCTGGGCACTGCCTCAGCAAGGAGCAGCTCAGCCTGACATTTCCCTCCGTGTTTCAGGCAGTTTTTTCCCTGTGTTTCACATCCCTGTTTGCATTCCCTTCCCGTGGCTGCTCGGCCGTGAGTTCCCTGCCAGAGGCAGGCGCGGAAACAGCTCCTAGAAAATGGAATCTGGCCCGAGAACTGGCTATTGAAATGATTTGATGAATAATTTAGGATAACAATTAAAGTCAAAAACTTCACAAATAGCTCATGAGCAATTCCTGGACCGGAAGAGAGGACAAAGTTGGGCTGATAAAGGCTCTGCTGCCCATCACTCACAAACGCCTGGCCCTGGGCCCAGCGGGAGAGGAGGGAGGGCTGTGGCTGCACCCACCCAGGGCTCTGCACCCACCCAGCACCCACAGGAACCCCAGAACCCTCCCAGCCCCAAGCACCCACCCAGCCCCCGGCCCACTGGGGCTGCAGGACCCTGCTCAGAGGGCACAGAGATGTGGGGACACAGGAGCTGTGGGAAAAGGGAGAGTGAGTGAGTGAGCTCTCTGGGACATGTGGCTTTGGTGTCTTTCCTGACCTGCCCCTGGGTTTGCCAAGCACAACTCCAGCCTGGCAGGAGACCCCAGGGGCACACAAAGGGACAGTGTGGGTGAAGTCACCTCACCCAACGCTGGAGGATCCTGGTTGGGTCCTTTTTACCTAAGGAGAAATCCCACCGAGCCCAGAAAACCCCCAAAACTGGGCACAGGGAGCAGCTGGAAGCAGAGCTGCGCATCCTTCCTGGAGCAGAGCAACTCCTCACCCCATCCTGGGATGCTCCAGGTGGGCATCCCCCTCCCCTCCAACTCTCCCGCCGCCTCCTGACCCTGGCAGAAAACCCAGAGGCAGAACTGAGTTGATTGGAGCTGCCAGGACCTGTTTCCCTGCTGCTGGAGAGACCTCTTCTCCGTCTCCCCAAGCCCGTGTTCCTTCAGATCAAACAAACGCTTTGCTCAAAATGAAACAAAATGTTTCAATTCCCTCTTGGGTCATTTCCAGCTGAAAAGCGGCGGAGCAGCGAGGAAGGAGCCTGATTAAAAGGTTTGGAGTTTTGCTTGCAGTTTTTTTCCACAGGGGTTGTGTCTCTCAGCTGGGAGGGAGGTGGGAATTGGGGTTCTGGAGATGTGGGAAGGGACAAGTTCTGCCCAGCTCAGCCCCAGCCTGAGTCCCCCTGGGCATCTCCAGTCTCTGTGGGGTGTCCAGGGAATGCTGGTGAAGATGCCACCTCGGGGACATCTTTGCTGTGACATTGGAGGGTGCCTGTCTGGGCGCAGTTTTGCTGTAAAATCCCATAATTGAAGTCCCAGAGCAGATCCCTGCCAGATGTCCTGGTTAAGGAGCAAGGGGGAGAGGAAGGGCAATTAATGGGAGCACAGGAGGGAGAGCAGTGAGTGAATGTCACCCCCAGCCCCAGGGAATGTCCCATCTCAAGGCCATTGCTTCTCCTCCAGCACAGATCCCAGTATCCCTGCCCAAATCCCAGCATCCCGGCCTGGCCTTCAGCCCAGGAGTGGGATCTAGCACCACAGAAGGAGCTGATGGTGCCGTGCCTCAGTTTCCCAGCAGTGAACTGAGGGTGAGGACAGGTGACATCAGCAACAGAGTTGGTGTTTGGCAGAAAGCTGGACATGGGAATGTTTTCTGGGAATATCTCGATAGCTGGTGTTTTAACAGGACAGTTCCAGAGCTATTTAGTTTGGAAAGTGAAGCCTTGGGTTCAGCTGTCCCAGTGTGCTCTGCTGGTGTCTCACCCTTTTTGAGGCAAGAAACAGAAACCATTGCTGAACATTTTATTTTCCAAACTATCTCAAGGGGGTTTCTGGTCCTGATGTGGGATTAAAAATGAAACTGAAGCCAAGAAAAATGGGAAATGTTGGAATTTCCCAGCAAAGACAAGCTCTCTTTCTGGCCCAACATCCCTCTCTGACACTGAGGGAGCAGCATTCCATGCAGGGAAGGTGCTGAGCCTGGCAAGGAGGAGGATGCCCAGCTGGAAATGCCCTGGGAGAGACCAGAGTGTTTTCTCTGGTCATTCCTTCATTTGTGGCACCTCATTTTGCACTGTGGAAAAATTCTGGGATTCAGATGACAACAGCCGAGAACCCCCTCTTTTGTGGTGCCTCTTTTGGGGTTATGTGGTTTGGAAGGCTCCCCCCATTCCCACCCCTCCCTAGCCTGGTGGGATCTGTGGAGCATCACCCACCGGCCCCAGCACCTGCTCAGAGACAGGCAGAGGCTTCGGAGCCGCCGGCACGTTCGGCACTGCCGAGGTTTTATGGAGATTTATGGTAAAATATTCCTGCGTCCTCGCTCCACGTTTATTTTTATTGATTTGCAAATGCAAAGCTTTGTTCTGCACGCGGGGCCTGCGCCTGCCGGGGTGGCAGGAGCTGTTCAAGGAACAGTTTAATCGCTTCTTCCTCTTGGCCCCCACCCCCAAACACAAAAACCCTCCACACCCTTCCCCCAGGCAGCTCAGCCTGGTACCAGAGGAACGGGGGATAGTCCCAGTCCCCAGCTTCCCTATCCTCATTCCCTGCATCCCCATTTCCTACATTTCCACCCCCATTCCCTGTATTCCCTGAATCCCCATCCCCTACATCCCAATCCCCTGCATCCCCATCCTCTGAACTGACTGCTCCATTCCCTGCTTCCCCAGTCCCATTCCCTGCAGCCCCAACCCCATTCCCTGCTTCCCCATTCCCATTCCTTGCTTCCCCATTCCCATTCCTTGCTTCCCCATTCCCATTCCCTGCAGCCCCATCCCTATTCCCTGCCTCCTCAACCCCTGCTTCCCCATCCCCTGTTTCCCCATCCCCATTCCTTGTTTCCCCATCCCCATTCCTTGTTTTCCCATCCCTATTCCCTGCTTTCCCAACCCCTTTCCCATTCTTTGCCTTCTTATCTCCAACCCTGCATTCCCAGCCTCATTCCCTGCATCCATTCCCAGTGCTGCCCCCCCCCCCCCCGCAGCCTCTCCCAGCCCAGGACCTCTCTGTCTCCTCCTGCAGGGGGTTGAGGACAGATGGAAAGGAGAGAGAGCAGAATTCCCTCCCTTTCCCTTCCCTTGTTCCTGGCTCAGCCTCTTTCCACCTGTCACTGACATTGGATGGATTCAAAGGAAATGCAGGAATTGCCATTCAGCACGAGGCCTGGAATAAATCCGAGTCTCTGCTTCCAATAGGTATTTCCATGGCATTTGGGTTTTGTCTGGGGCGTGTGGGGACAGTCTCAGGAAATACCAAGCACTGACATGTTCCTGATAAAAAAATAACTGCTCCAGGGAGTTTTCCAAAGGGACAGGGAGATGCGGGGACCTGTGGCAATGCTCTTCTGGGTGCTTAGAGATTTGAAACTAAAAATTGTCAATCCAGAATGAGAAATTCCTACTCTTTGTTTTTTTTAATCCACCCAGTAGCTCTTCTGATCCCAGTGAAGTCCTTGCAGTGGCTGGAGCTGGCTGCACTTCCTCACATTCTATGGAGAGGGATTGAGTCAGCCAAGGAGGAGCAGGGCAGCAGAGCCTTTCTGACCCTGTGATGTCCATTAATTGTCACATTTTTGAGCCTTTCACAGGATGCTGGGGTCTCTCACTCAGGACAGGTCACAGGAGAGTCCCAGTTCATCCCATGGGATGGAGCCTCTGCAGCCCCCGCTGGGCCAGGGAGGAGGCTTCTCCTTTTCCAGTATCCCAAATCCAGCCTTATCCTCCTGCTGCTCCCTGGGGCTTAATTTCCTCTGCAGCTCTCCTGATGGAGACCTGATCCTTTGGAGCACCCAGACACGAGGGGCTGTGGGAGCAGCCTCTGGGAGAATCCAGAGATAACCCCTAATGGAACATTGTGAGGAACTGGAGCAGTTTATAACCATTAATAACATTTGCAGCTCCTGAACATTGTCCAGTTCCACAGGAACTGCCAGACCTGGCTCTGCAGGGCTGAACAGGGCTGGGCTGGCTGGGGGGACCCTCTTGCTCCCCTGGCTCTGCTCCTTCTGGGAAATGGGGGTGGCTGGGGATGCCCTATAGGGACAAAAGCTCAGCCCCTGACTCCTCCTCACATGTCCCAGGGGAGGGGACAGGGGTGCTTTGCATTCACAGGTCCCTGCTTAGCCCCTGACTCCTCCTCACATGTCCCAGGGGAGGCCACAGAGGTGCTTTGCACCCATTGTGAATGGAATGAAACCCATTCCCGTGCTGTCCATCGGCACACCGGCATCCCTCCCTGTGCACAACCCCCGCCCATCACCCCGGCGTCCCCGTGCCCCGGAGCAGCCCCGTGCAAACACTGCAGATCCTCTGTAAACACAGGCTCCAGATATTTTCCTCATTTATCCCTCGCCGACAGAAGACCAGCCCCTTTCCCCAGGAAAAATAAACCGACACAATGGTGATGGCGGGTTCAGCAAGTGTTCCCTCAGATTTCCAGCATGTCCAGGGAGGTGGCTGTAAACAGACTGACAGCACAACGCCAACCTTGGAAATTCCTCACAGCCAGTTTCCTGTCTCAAATTCACACCAGCGCTTTTCCACTGGGGCCTTAAATTAATGCCCGGCTGGGGTGCGTAATTACCAGCTGGGCCAAAACATCCTGAAGGGCTGAAGTTTCCTTTTTGATTTGTGGCTCCGAGTCAGAGTTGTAATTACCAAATTGATTTTAAATGCAGGCTCCGCTGACAGACTATTGGCAAACGGCATCTCCGAGTCCTCAGCCATTCATAAAAAAAAAAAGAGGAAGCCCTTGATGGATATACCTTGATCTGCAGCTGCTGTTTATTTAATACAATTTATGGGCAATGGTTTTAGGTTTTATCAGGAGCTGCAGCTCTGGAATCGCTGCCTTGGCAGGAGAGGTTGAGCTGAAAAGTTGGGTCAGAGCCGTGAGCTGCCGGAATCACTTTTTCACATGACGCCCCCTCTCCCTGGCCCAGCCTGGCTCGGATCCCCCCTCGCTGCTCCCCTCCACAGCTGGGATGCTCCATGTGGTGGGAGGGGGCTTTGGGGCTACCCCACATCAGAGGAGCAGCTTCCAAGCCCACGAGGCCCCAGAGGCCACAGTTTTCGGGTGCTGATGCAGCACTGGCTGTCAGCCCAAACGTCCCTCACTGCTGGCTCCCACCACTGCAGCTCCGGGAGCTGCTGAGCCATCCCACCCCTGTGCCTGGCACCCACAGCTTCCCACTGGGAGAGGAGCCAGCCTGTGCCTCCCCACAGCTTGGCTGCACTGAGGCTCCCCTCACCAGGTGGGATAGGGAAGGCTCGGTCCTTCCTTCCCCATCCCACTCCTGGGTGTGGGTTCCCCCTGGATCTCCAGTGCCCCAACCTCCCGAGGAGGTTTCCTGGGATGATCTTCCCCCTCTAATGGGATTTGCTGCTCCAGTGCCCTCTCCATCTGTGTGGTCCTAATCCACAGGCAGGAGGAACCCAAAATCTCCAGGTGCAGCAGGAGAGCCCCTGAGGTGGGACAGGAGGGAGGACTGGGGCCAGCACAGCCCATGGGGGTGCTCAGAGAAGGCAAAGGGCACTGCTGTCCCCAAAACATCACTGTCCTGCAGCCAGGGAGGTGTCCAGCAGTGTGGGAGCTGCAGGATTCCAAGGAAGAATCAGGAGCACAGTCCCAGCACTGGGAGATTCCCAGACCATGCTATTGAATGGGGGGCTGGCATGGCCCTCCCCTCCCTTCAATATAAAAACTCCATCCATCCATCCATCCATCCATCCATCCATCCATCCATCCATCC
>CM031880.1:5534859-5601092 GCA_018697195.1 Certhia americana | reverse complement strand
ATGGGATGGGATGGGATGGGATGGGATGGGATGGGATGGGATGGGATTTTCTTTAAAGGTGTCTGCCAACCACAACCATTCCATGATTCTCTGATGGAAGCCCGCTGAGGCTCTCCTGCCATGCTATCAGATTTACCTTCCCAGAGACTTTGATGGGAACCCTCTCATCCCTCCAATCCAAGAGTTCCTGAGCATTCCTTGCTGCCTGCCTGCCTTCCCCTCCTTGGCCCCTCTGAGCACAAACCTTACCAGCACCAGCTGATACTTTCTGGAAGCCGTGGCAGTTGTTGGGAAATGTGTATTTATTTCTCTTCCTCCCTCCAGAGTGTCCCCTCTCAGCTCCGGAACGTGACGTTGGATTTTGTGCCGGGAACACGCCGCTGTGTTTGAACAGGTTTTTCTATTCCCTCATCACTCACCAGCCCTGCTGCAGGAGATTTATTGACTTTTATTTATTTATTTGGATTCTGCCATTTTTCATGTGGGACACAGCAACTGCCGAGTGAGGGCGGCCCGGGAAGGGCTCGGCGGGAGGCCCGGCCTGAAGCCTTTGAGCTGCTTTGTTTCCTTTGGTTTCATCTCCTGCCTGCAGTAAACATTTGGACAAAGCTCTGCTTGTTCAGGGATGGGGCTGGGTTCAGAGAAAGGAGAGAAGAGAACTTCTGTGCTGATGGCTCCAGCTCCTCTTCCACCATCTCCAGAGATCATCCTAAAACCACAGAATCACAGAATGGGCTGTGTTGGGAGGGACCTTAAGGCCCATCCAGCCCCACCCCTGCCATGGCAGGGACACCTTCCACTATCCCAGGTGGCTGCAAGCCCCATCCAACCTGGCCTTGGACACTTCTAGGGATGGGGAGCCCACAGCTTCTCTGAGGTCGCACCCTGGGGACACCCTGCTCCATTTGTGGCTCTTCTGGTGCTGTTGGCCAAGTTAGGACTGGGGTCAGGGTGCTCATACCCAGCCAATGTGGAAAACAGGAATTCTGGCTCATGGATTGGCTCTCCTGGTTGATTCCTCCAGCTCTCTCTGTGCTTCTTTCCACTCTGGAGTCCCAGCAGCCCGGACTGCTGCTGAGAAGGGCTGGGAAGGGTTCCTGGAGGCCAGTGGAGCCCCCCGGGGCCAGGGGACTTCTCTGTCATTTCTGTTTATTGGGATCAGCTGGCTGGTGCCTGGCAGTGGGGTCTGAGCTGATCCCACAGCTCCTGGGAAGGGGCTGTGGGGGCTGTGAGATCTCACTGCTCCTGCTCCCTCGGTGCCAGCCCCTCTCCAGGGCCTCCAGCCAGACCTTCCCTGTGCCGTGGGCAGGAGCAGCCGGCACTGGGGCTCTTCCCAAGCCGTTGGCTGTTGGCAAGGAAATCCCACTGGCAGAGGCTGTTCCAGATGTGCGCAGCTGTGCGCACACCACGGCCCCCTCCCGACGCCGGCCCCGCCGTGTGCCAGGCGGAGCCGGGAGCAGGGACCGCATCCAGGGAATGTGTCACTCTGTCAGGTCCCGCTGTCACCTCGTGACGTGTGGCAGGGCTGTCGGGACAGAGCTGCCACCGGCCAGCGGTCCCTGCCAAGGCACCGCATCCCCGGGGCCCCCCCCCGGTCTCACCCTGACGAGTTCCAAGTCCGGCGAGTGGGACTTCCAGTGTTTCCTTTGGCAGAGGCACCTCCAGCCTAATTATCCCCTCTTACGTCAGTTCTGCTGTGTAAGCTGAGATTTCCCCAACTCGTTCTCACCCTGATGCTTCTGGATTTGCCCTGCGGCTCCGTGTGGGAATGCTCTGCCTCCCGCAGGCACCTGCAGGCGGCGGGGATCACCTCTCACCCCGCAGGATTGAGGGATTGGTGCCCTTAGCCAGCCCCTGATCCTGCCGGGATGATCCTGCGATCCCTGTTTCAAGGCTGCTGCTTCCAGCAAGCTTCAACTCCAGCACAAATCGAGATTCCAGTGGGAAGCAGCGCCCCTGGGGAGGACCAGGAGAGGTAGCATTGCCTGGGGAGCATCCCTGAGGATCGGGTGCTGCACATCATCCAGGTGTCCCAGCAGATGGAGCATCCATCCACAGCTCCCTCCAGGCCTCTGCTCTCTTCCTCCCCAGGACCTTCCCAGCTCTCCAGGGATGGATCCCATGTCCTGGACATGCTCCTCCTGCCACACAAAGAAATCAGAGATCCGTGTCAGAGAAACAAATGGTTGGGATTTTTTCCCTCTTCTTGCTTCAAGCTGATCGCTGTGGAAGGATCCCACCAAGGAAGCATCAAAGATGCTGCCCAGATCTGCTCCTGAAAACTGGCTGAGTGAGAGCAAAGCCAGGACAGTAAATCAGGAAAGAAAAGCCAGGGATCCCACCAGAGGGGTTGTGGTGACAAAGCTGGGCATGAGTGGATATGGAGGAAGAACACGGTCACCCCATGGAGAACATGGAAATCAATGGGAATAACTGCTGGTGCTCAGCCTGCACTGAGGTGTGGGGTGGAGAGTGAGGACCAGGCCAGGCCAAGCCACGTCCCGTGGCTTTTTCTCGGCCGCGGCTTTGATCTATTTTTAAGGAAAACTGCTGAAACACGGGGAATTGAGTCATGATGCTTGATGGTGGCTGGTGATGGGGCCAGAGGGCACAGCCGGGCTCCTCCAGCCACAAAGCAGAGGGCAGGATGTGCCCACTCCATCCTCCCCTACACCCCCTGCTCCTGCCAGGAGGGAGGGAGGGAAGGGGCCAGGTGGGAAGGGAAGAAGCAGCAGACAGCTCCAAGTCCTCCCTTGGCCAGCCTGCCCTGCTGCCTCACTGGATTGTTTTGTTTTAATGGCATTAGGGAAGGATGCGTTTGTGTTTTCATCTCCGGTTGTTGTGTCCCTCGGGGCCCCTCGCTCCAGCTCCTTTGTTTAGGAGCAGAAAACATTTCCACGACCAAAGGCTGGCCGAGAAATCCTGGAGCAGGCTGTAAATCTCTGCGGCTGGCCGAGTGACACACACCTGCTGCTCCACAGCTGGGAGAGGGGAAAGGGGAAGCTTGTTATGGTTTTTTTCTGCTTTTTTAATAAAACTTGTATGATTCTCATTGAGATTTCCCAAAGCAATGGTGTTATTACAAAGCAGGAGGCAGTGGCAGCCATTGGTGATGGATTTCCCACCTCTTCAAAGCCCAGAAGCTTGGATGGAATAACGGATTAGGGGCGATATCCCTCATGGGAATGGAGAAGGTGGGACTTGGGGGCTGTCCCAGGGTTGGAACCCCCATCCTGAGGGTTGGAGGAAGCCCATGGAATGCTGCAGGGTCATTGGACAAGTGGGAAGTGGTGGAAGCACAGGAGAGGAAAATAAACCCCCAGCAGGACTTCGGATGGGGTTTCGTTGGAGGTCACTTGTGACTACCAAAAACTAAAGGTAAAAGGTAAATTCATTTTTTTCTTTCAGTTGTGAGAACATAAAAATCCAGCACAGCAATAGCTGGAGGTTTCACACAAACCATTTTTATGGAATTGGCATATTTGTGCCCCAGGAAAAGCAATCTGGGCCAGAGTGTAGCCCCTAATCAAAGCCTCGTTTGGGGGAGGGATTCATTAACTTTACTGGGAATGCCTTGAAAAAATCATTTCAGAAAGAAGGGAGAAAATGGCCAAGATTTCCTGTGCCTGCTGTAACCTTAAACCTGCCGCAGCCACGAGGAGAGGGAGGCCTGGGGATGGAATTGCACTCTTCCAAAGCCTGTGCCCGCTGGAATGGCAGAGGTTTCCCCAGCTGCATATGGTGCAGGAAAAGGGGGAAATCTGGTGAGAAGGCATTTCTGTCCCCTTTGATTTTCCCAGAGTGTGCAGATTCATTCCCTCACCCACCTCTCCCTTTCCTGGATTGGGATTAGAGGGGGGCACAGCCCCAGGTGGTCGCTGCACCCTCACAGAAGATGCTCGTCCAGGCTGATGTTGCTGTCCCTTGGCCACCCAGGAGCTCTGAGGTGGGGATGGGAGGCAGTCCCTCAATTATTAATGAGGGTAAAACAATTAGGTCACCTCTGATGGATGCTGTGGTCCCTGAAGTGTTGGTGGGGTTCCCACTGGGACCTGAGGTGTTTCCAACAAAGACCTCTCCAAAAATAGCGGGGATTTTTCAACAAATCAATTAATTTTTTTTCTTTTGTTGTTAAAAGAATCTGATTCACCAAAATCAGAATCTTTTGTCTAGACACAGGGATTTCAATGAAAATTTGGTTGGTGAGGATTTGCTCTGTGAGGATGGAATATCTCATCCAAAGGAGGGAGAGCAGCTCCGGAAGTCTGCTCTGCCCAGTTCCCAGCATCTCCAGCTGACACTGTCGCTGTCATCCCAACAGTGCAGAGGGATCAGCCACGTGGCAGAGTGGCTGAACAGGAGGCTCTGAGCCAGATCTGTGCTCATCGGCCTCAGCTGGGGGGTTCTGGAGCCTGGGGGAGATGAAATGGGAGCCAGGGAAAGGCAGGGCAGGGCTGGTGGAGGCAGAGCCCAGCACTCTCCGTGCTGGCTCTACATTTTCCTGCTTCCACTTGGATGAGCAATTGTGCTCAGCTGAATCACTGGAGAGGAAGGAGAAGCCACTGACACCCTGTAGTTAGTAGTGAGGAAGTTAAATATAGCTCCTACTCTGGGTTGTGAGAGACAGGGAAAGGGAGCAGACGTGGAGCTCAGGCATTCCCATTCATCTGATTCCAACCAGAAGGATTAAAGGGACGTTATCCTGCGCTCCCCCTGCTCCCAGGATTTGCTGTGGGTGTCCATCCCACCCTGTCACCACCCCAGCACCCAAGCTGGGTCCTATTTTGGGGTGCCCTTGCCCACCTGGGTTCTGCTCCAAGAGCCTTCACCTGCTGCAGAGTTTCTCTGATGGGGTTGCAGGCTCAGAATCTCCTGCTCTCATCCCTAAAATATTCTTCATTTCATATTCCCAGTCCTGGATTCATTCTTCCCTACAAACCTCTCTCCACGCTGTGTCCCCTGCCTGTCCCCAAATCACACTCCTGTCCCTGTGAGGGGTGGGAATGAGCTCCATGGGAAGGGTGGATCTTTTCCAGAGGCACTTCAAATCAGTCAAATTTGGGGCAGATTTCCATGGAAAAAGCAGGAGACATATCTCTGCCACCAGAGCTGCATCTTGGAAAACCCTGCGGATTCGTTCCACGTCACGGGAGAGCAAGAACTTCTCAGGGAGATAAAGTAAATATAATTGGAAATGGAGCTGTTTTCCTGTTTTCCAGCAGCAAAACAGGGTGTTTGTGTGTGCTGCGCTCCCAGGAACGGCTGTGCCATGCAGAGGGAATTGTTCCTGCAGCTCCTGCCTCAGGGAGATACCAAACATGGGAAATTTCAGCCCAATTGATCCGAGGCTGGCAGCACTCGGCGGAGCCTCCTGATGGGAAGTGTCAGGAAAGCTCCACCAGGAGCGGTGGTGCCACAGCAGAGATTGTGCTCCCAACCCTGGAAAGTTGGCACGGCACTCCCAGCTCCCACTCCCATTTAGACGGTGCAGAATTCCTGGTTTTTCACTGCATTGTTCCACTCCTTTTTTTGTCCTTTCTCTCTTCCCCCATCCCTGGCGCTCCCGGCAGCTTGGCTGGGCTGGGATGACAAATCCTCTTGTAGCATCTGCTGGGAACTGATAAGACAAGAGCTGATAAGGCTGATGTGCTGCTCCTGCTGGACAGGAGAATGATGCCTTTGGCTGGGGCTGGGACTCTTCCCTCACTGACTCCAGCAGCATCCCGGGATCCAGGCTGGGCTCCAGCCAAGCGCCCCAAATTGGAAAATCAATTTTCGGGTTTGGGAGCTGGGGCAGGCTGTGCCTTGGAGTGTGGTGTTTTCTTTCCAAGCTGTTGACTCTTTCCCGAGGTTAAACACAGATGTGGAGGCAAACCACAGCCCCAGCCCCTCATTCTGCCCTGCCCCAGTGTCTGCAGTTTTTTGGAAGAGATAACAATGCTGTCTTTGTTTCCTCCTCTCTTCCCACCCTCCTCCCTCCCTTTTCTCATTCCCTCTCTCGGAGCCTGTAAACCATGATAGCAACGCTCCTCATTCCACAAACAGTCTGGGAAATGGGGCAGAGCAGAGCGGGAAGGGTGATGGGAAGGCAAGCACCAGTTGGAACCAGGGGAAGGCTGGGCCCGAGCCCCCGTGGCTGCCCAGGGCTGTCTCCATAGGTGCCAGGAGCTGGTGTGGTCTCCGTGTGTGGAGGCAGAGGGATGACCACTAAATAGCATCCTTTACTCCCGGAGGTCTTGTTTTACAGGGAATGTCACCACACTGCCTGCCAAGCTTTCATCTCTTCCCATTCTCAACTGCAAATTCGATCTGGCACGGAAGAGTGGGAGTCTGGAGGAGCAATTCCTGCTGGGTTCTGTGGGCAGAAATCTCCTCCAGGCCCGGCTGGCTCCACAGTGATGGCGTTCCTTAGAAAGGCCTCTGTGATTCCTGAATGTGGTCCAGGTTTTCCCTTGGTGATAAACTCGGTGATCTGTCTGTGGTGCCTTGGGAGTGGGGAGGGTCTGAGCAGCCACCACCAACCTCAAAATTGCTTTTGGAAATGAGGATTGGGAGAATTTACAAAATAACGTCCAACAGGGAAATTTAGGTGCATCTGAGCCCCTTAATTCTGGGAATTAACCCAAGATCCTGTTCCTCTGGGAGTGGTGCTGTGGGGATCCAGCTGCAGGGACATGGCAGCCTGGAAGCTGGGACCAGCTCAGGCACAGGGTCACCACAAGGACCCCATCCGTGGGGCTAGGCTGGGAAGATTCCATCTGGAATTTGCCAAGTTTGTGTTTAATCCAGAGCTGAATCATCACACACCAGCGGGGTCAGAAGCTGTGTAGTGGTTTGTGTTTAAATCTCTTTCATGCAAAAGTGGGACTCTTAGCCTGGCTCTGTAAGACAGCAGGGACATGGGGACCTGCAGGGGCAGGGAGAGGAATGTGGAAGGCTGGATGCTGTGACCAGAGGCACTTTGATGGCTTTTGGTCTGTTCCGTGATCCAAAACCAGATCTGACCCTAATGTAGAAGTGTCTTGGACAAATCACTGTTATCAACAAAAGAAAACTGGAGCAAGCCAAGAGTTGCGCCTGGTCTGGAATCAATCCATCAATTCCTGGAAATAACACCGATATTTCAATGTGTCCCATTTAATGCAGTGTTGGGAATGCCTCGTGCCATGTCCTTTGGAGGTCAAGCTCCATCGTTAACCCCTCACTCCGAGCCTCTGGCTGGCTGCTCAGCATTGAAGCTTCCTATTCACTGAATGCCAAGAAATTCCTCTTGGAGCCCAGGGCTGGGACCTCCCATCCCCGGCTGCACTCCGGGGTCCACATTCCTCTGGGATCAGACCTCAGGCTGAAGGGGAAACGCTCTGGAAGAAGCCCTGGCAGACAAGGTGGTGACAGATGAACACTGAGAGGGGCGTGGGGGACTCAACACCCTCGAGCAGAGTGGGAACAAAAGTGGGATGGAGATTTCCAAACAAACATAACATGACACAAACCATACCCTGACATGGAGCCAGCCGATCCTGACGGACCCTGGGTCTGCATGGATCACTCTGCCACACCTTCCTCCTCCTTGGCATCCCCCTGCCATGCCCTGGGAATCACTTTGGAGTTGTTTTCCCAGTCCACACTCTCAATTTGATGTGACAGAAATTGTTAATATTTGCTGTATCTCCTGTGCCCTTGTTTGATTGGTTCTCATTAGGAGACTCTGATATCACTGGAATTAAGCTTTGCCTGTAGCAAGACCAAATCACTTTCTCTTATTAAAACAAACTTTTGGTTCTCATTGAAAGAAGTTTATTTGGTTTGTTTTTTTTCCTGGAACTCTTAGCTGTTTGTGGAAAACCAGAATAAATACTGGTATTGACTTCTGAGTGAAAAATCTACTTTCTGGTCAGACCTGGTATGTCTGCTCCCAGTTTTGTTGGGAACTGGAGTGGTAGGACAAGGAGTAATGGGTTCAGACTGAAAGAGGGGAAATTTGGGTGGGATATTTAGGAATTGGAAAAGGTGGGGAGACCCTGGCACAGGTTGCCCAGAGAAGCTGTGGCTGCCCCATCCCTGGAAGTGTCCAAAGCCAGGTTGGATGGGGCTCAGAGCAACCTAGAATAGCGGAAGGTGTCCCTGCCCATGGCAGGGGATGGACTGGGTGGGTTTTGAGGTCCCTTCAGCCCAAACCATCCTGGGATTCCATGATTCCATACAGAGCAATATTCCCATGCTCCTTGACCAGCAGCACCGTGGTCAGGCCTAATGCAGAAATGCCCTAAAATAGCCACATAAACACATATCAAGCAAATATGTCCCAAAGTATAAACCAAAATGAGGGAGTTTATGTGGCAAACGCAGAGCACAAGGAGAAGTGGCTCCAACACTTTAACTCCAGGAAAATGATCCGCGTGGGACCGTGCTGGGCTTGGCTCTGCCATGTCTTTAATCCATCCTCCTTCAGAGGATGGTGGGACACAGGGACAGGCTGGGACCCTGGCTGTGGCACTGCCAGCTGGGGGGGTGCTGGGACCCAAAGGAGAGGCAGAGCATCCCTGAGGGGTTGAGGAAGGGGAAAATGCTTGGAAAGGTTGGGAAGAGAAAGGGAGGAATAGGGGGTTTCCACCCAAAGAGAGGAGAAGTAGACTCAGCTCAGAGCAGCAACCAGAGCTCAGTGCAGGTGGTGCCTACACTGGGGCAGGACCATTTTCTTGACACCCAGAGATGGGTCTGATATTTTTTTTGACTAGGAAAGAACCTTTTTCCATTCTCTGCTTCCCTGGAAAAGAGAAAATAAAAAAAGGAAAAAAAAAATCCTCTCGGGCTCATTATAGGCAAATGTTCCCACTTAGGAAAAACTGAGGGGTTTTCACTCATGGCTTATGAGAAACAGCAGCCAGCTGGGTTCTCCTCATCCCTGTCCCCACTCCCTGCTCCCCTTCTGATACCCCTCCCATTCCATATCCCAGCAGCTCCAGCAGTGGTATCCAGGGCAATTGGGCTGCTCCAGAGGGTTTGGGACACACAGAGGGGTGGCAGAGGAAGGTGCTGGGGCCTCTCAGCATCCCTTGGCCTGGAGCTGCTCTGAGTGATGGGGGATGGAGGAGCTGATGCCTCTCCCTCCTCTCCCAAAGCCTTGGCCTGCTGCAGAGCTGGGAGGTGGCTCTGCAAGGGGGTCACATCCCACGGCAGGGAAGGGTAGGGGGATGTAGGACTCAAGGATTTAGCTGGGTGTCCTCCCATTTCCAGACACTGACCCCATGGAGAGCCTGGCCTGAGCTGAAACAACCCTGGACAAATGTCTGTGGTGTCCATGGGACATGGCAGGAAAAGTGGGATGAAATTTTGAATTACAACCTGCCCAGCCTGGAGGAGACAGTCAGGCTCCTGTTCTAGCAGGACTGGGCTGGAGGCTGAGCTCATTCCCAGCTCAGGGATGAGCTCTGGGGACAGCAGCATTCCCTTTGCTGCCTCCAACCACCCCCTAAAGCTCCAAACGGCCACTGCTGTGCATGGAAACAGAGCTCACAGGAGCAGGAGGAGCTTTGGGAGGGGGAATCACAGGATCCCAGCTGGCAAAGGAGAGAAGTGCTCACAGCTGAGATCCGAGAAAAGCTTTGAGAGGGGAAAAAGCCCCTTGGGAAAGTTTCCCAGAGCATTTGGGGGAGCAGGACATGGGCAGGGAGAGGATGAATGGACAGAGAGAAGGGAAAGGCTTCAGGGCCATTAAAAAGAAACTTGCCTCCACGGGGCAGGAAAATCAGCTTTGTTTTTGAAAGCAAACAAGCAAACACATGTTCAGCCCGGCTAAACACAACCTCTCTGAGTTATTATTTATCATTTCTACCATGGCAACATTCAGGGCCTTCTGGAAGATAGAAAGGGATCCCTGTGTTGGGCTTTGTAGTGACACGGAGCAGGAGACAGCCCTTGAGCAGGAGATCAGACACAACAAATGGGAGCAGCCGAGGGATGAAGGGTGGGAAGCGAAGGAACAATAACAAGGCTGTGTTTGCTCTTGCCAGCTCTGTACACATCAAGGGGGGTTGAAGGCTCCATGGTTTAGCAGCTTTGAAACTTCGCTGTAAACACGGCTTTGAGCAAAAATGAAGTGGAAATAAATAAAAACATTTCAATTAACAGAGCTGCTCCGCTCCCTCTGCACTGCTGCCATCCAAGGGCTCTTTGGAAGTGGGAGCAGCTCCGCTGTGGGCTCTGTGCTCACACGGTTCTGCTGCAGAGCTGGGAAATCCAGAGCTCCCAGTCCACTTCCAAGTGGGATTACAATCAAGAAAGAATCTGCAGGAGGAACAGACAACACTAGAACAGCTCCTACTTCCACGCTACTTCCTTCTCAGCAGATGTGGTGAGGTGTCCTGCTCACAGCCTTGGATGGGAATTCCTTTTCCATGCTCTGCTCACAGCCTGGGATGGGAATTCTCTCTCCATGCCCTGCTCACAACCTGGCACATTTATTCTCTCTGTGCCCTGCTCACAGCCTGGATTTTGAATTCACTCTCAAGGAGGGAATTCCCGCTCAGGAAATTCCAGGAGCTCAGGACAATAACTGAGAGTCTGAGCAGGTCCTCACTCCCTTCCCAGTCCATCCCACCACCAAGGGAATGAGGATCCAGGAATGATGATGTGGGCCATGGGTGATGTTTCTCTGCCACCCCAAGACCCGGGGGAGACAACGGAATGTCAAGAGAGGCTTTTTTACCCCAAACTCCTCTCTGCAATCCCATCATCACCTGGAATGGCCAAGCAGCAACTTTGGATGGATTGTCCATGATTCACAGGGAATTCTTCTGCAGTCAGAGCAAGGGGAGGGTTGGGGACAGCCAGGACCATGTCTTGTCCTTCCACCAGCACAACAAATCCCCCTGCCAGGTCCAGCTTTCCCAGTGCCCACAGCAATGCTCCCCAGGAAGCCAAGCAGAGATGTTTTTCCAAAAGAAAGAGCTAAACCAGCCCTGGTTTTGGTATTTGTTGTTTACCCCTTGCTCCAGGGTTAACAAGCATTGAACAAAACTCCGGGGAAGAAATCTCTCTCCCAGGTAAACATCCGGCTCTGCTCAAGTCCAAACAGCTTTTACTGCTAACTTCAGAGGAGCCAGATTCTCCCTCCGTGTCTTCTCAGCCTGTTTCACACCGGGCAGAGATCTTCTAGCTCTTTGAAGGGGTCAGGCTCCTGCTGGGACAGGTAATTTCCCAGTGGGAAGCTGCCTGAGCTGCTGGATCTGGCTCACGGCTCTGCCTGTGGTGGTTTCAGGGAAGAAGAAAGGAGGGAGCTTCCCTGAGGGGTGGGTGGCACAGGGAAGGGACTAAGGGGAGGAAAAGCAGTTCCAAGAGGGGAGCCCTGAGCACAGCTGGATGAGGAGGATGCAGGGATGGAGGAGGCTGGGGTGTGCAGTGAGAACCAGACTGGAGTCCTGAGCATGGGGAGGAAACCAGAGGGTCGGCACATTCCCATGAAGAACTGCCTCATTCTCATAATGGAAATTTTGCCTGTGATCCTGGGTTTTCCTTCTTGGCTGTCTTTCTCCTTCCAGGAGACAGAGGTTTGTGCTGCCTCAGCCTTTTTACCGTCACTCAGCCCCATCATTTGGGCATCATCTGCCCCAGCCCTGGCTCAGGCTGTACACCCAGAGCCCCTCTGTTCTCTCAGCTCCCAGGGGTGACCTTGCCTGTCCATCCACAGCCGAGTTTCCAGGCTGTTATCTCTCCATGGCATGGTTTGACACATCCCTGTCTCGAGCCATGACTGATGGCAGCCCAGCCTGCCCAAAGCCAGCCCTGGCTGCTCAAAGCCAGCCAGGCACTGTTACCAAGCTCATTTTTCTGGCCCTCGGCTGGGACTGCAGCCAAGCACAGCTTTCCCTTCCCTCACCCACCTTTTCCCTCCTACCCACAAAGGTGTTTGTCTTCATCTCTCAGCCCCTCCTGGAGCCAACTCCCCCCATCACTCTCTCAGACAGAAGTGCAGGGTCAGCTCTGCCTCTCCCAACCTGTGATAAGCAGCTTTTATCACTCACTACCTGCAGTTCCAAAGCACTCTGTATTTCTTCATCTCGCCTCATATGCAGGAAGGTTCCCAGACTGCTGATGGTGCTACTTCATGCCCCTAGTTCAAGGGCTGCTTGAACCTGGGTGCAAAGACCCCCTGGCCAAGGCTCCCTCTCCTCATCATTGCCCTCCTGCCCTGCACCTGGAATGTAATAATAATAATAATAATAATAATAATAATAATAATAATAATAATAATAATAATAATAATAATAATAATAATAATAAAGTAATGTAATCACGGTATCATTTGGGTGGGAAGAAACCTCACAGACCACTTTGTTCCAATGCCTGCTGTGGGCAGGGACAACTTCCACCATCCCAGCTTCAGCCTGGCCTTGGGCACTTCCAGGGATGGGGCAGCCACAGCAGGCCAGGCCTTGGAGCAACCTGGGATGGTGGAAGGTGTCCCTGCCCAGGGCAGGGGGTGGCACGGGGTGAGCTTTAAGGTTTCTTCCATCCTAACCCATTCTGGGACTCGCATTCTCCAGGCACAGCCCTTGAAAGGCAGCACTGAGCACATCTGGCAGATGCACAGCTGGACGCTGTTCTGCCAAGGAGCTCGGTTATCCCAATTTGGGAACCTGCAAAAGCACCTCAGGATAGTTTGTTGAAAATGTGGCTCTGCACTTTTGGAATGCAGCTTTCTCCTATGCCTTTCTCCCCATTTTGGTGTTCTGAAGGGCATCAGGAGCCCTGCAGACACCCCCGGGGCTAACCTGTATCCTCGGGTCTCAATTGTTTCTGTTACCAAGTGATTTCACTGGAGCTGGTTCCACATCTGTCTCTTCCTGCCCTGACCAACATTCCCACTGCCCACAGAAGGACCAGCTGCCCTTGGACTCTGCCAACACCCCCTCGCTCATCCTCATGAGTCCAAGGAAGCCTCAATTAAACAGGATTAGTGATAACACAGGAAAATGGAGAGCAGGAAGCCTGAGGTGTAAACAGCGCCGCAGAACAGCTCAAACACACGAACACACAGAGCAGAGCAGCAGCTCTCCCAGATCCTGGGGCTGCAGAAATGTTCCTGTAAATCACTGGGAAAGCTCTGGGAATTGGTACAACAAACCTGAGGGCAGAGCCTGCTGCTCTCCCTGCCTGGGCACACCTCGTTCTCTCAGCCTCCCCAGGGGCTCCGCAGGGATTTCCCTGGAGTGAGGCACTGCTGAGTGAGAGGAATTGCTCCTGCACGGGCGGGGTGATGGATGGGCTTGAACTCCCCGAGTGTGATGAGCCCCGGACAGGCTGAAATGAGAAAGGTGCTGGATTTCCTTCCTCACCTGGAATTGAAATGTAAATGAAGCTGTTTTCCGGATAATCTGGCCGATTTTAGGCTCATTCCTGCCCCATCCCGGTTGCAGGCACTCTGGATCTGCCTCCTGGGAAATATTCCCAATTATCTGCTCTCCCTGCCTGCCCTGCTCCTCACAAACTGACTCGTTCAGATTTTTGCAATGCTGTTCCCAGAGGAATCAGAGCATTTCCAGTGGGATGTTCCCGGGGTGAGATGTTTCCAACGTGGATGGAATGGGGGTGGTCTGCAGAGCCCTCACTTCACTCACCCCGCTGCCAAAGGTGCCTTCCCATCTCCCTGGAGGAGCCAAAACTCTGTGGAACAGCTCAAAAAAAGGGATCAAAACCCCAGGGAGAAATCAGGGAGCACCAGGGGTGTCAGCAGCATCCCTGTCCCTGTGTCACCTGAGGTCCCTCAGCCACAGCCCTGTCCTGGCGTTGTCACTGAGCCACGAGATCATTGAGATCTCACAACAGGCTGGAGTTCATGAAATGATAAAGCTGAGCGATTTTAGCCTGATTGAAGCAAAATATTTAGAGAAGGCTTTCCAGTGTTTATAGTAGGGGTTTGGAATTTTTATTTCATTGGAAATTTGGAGCTGCTGACACTGTTGCTCAAATCTGGGATGAAAGAAGACTGGAACAGTGGTGTTTTTGGCTGACTGGGAATGTTGTGCCGCAGCCAGCTCTAACAGCCTTGTCTTATTCCCCTCCAAGCAGAGGATAAAAGAGAAATATTTTCACTTTCCCAAAGAAAGGCAGAAGAGAATTCCTAACCTAGGTTTGCAGCAGCTGGGGAAGCAGAAGACCCCTCAGGTGACTTCCAAAGATTTGCAGTGATTGAAGTATCTGAAGTGATGCTGCAGGTGAGCTACAACCTAGGAATGTCAATATTTTCCATGCTGGGCTGCTCCTTTTGAACCCAAATCTATTGGACACTGCTTTAGGAGCATTCCAAGGTGCACCTGATTGGGAATAATTTTATTTGCAGGAACGGCTTTAGATTTAAATGGGATACTGGGAAGAAATTCTTCCCTGTGAGGTTGGGAGGCCCTGGAAGAAATTGCCCAGAGGAGCTGTGGCTGCCCCAACCCTAGATCTGTCCAAGGCCAGGCTGGACAGGGCTTGGAGCAACCTGGAAAAGAGGAAGGTGTCCCTTCCCATGGGAGGGGGTGGGATGGGATGAGCTGCAAGATTCCTTCCCACACAAACTGTCCTGGGACTCTGGGAATATCCCTGTTGGCTTGAGTCCTTGCATGTGCTGGAGCGATGCTTTTAGCTTTGGATGACCTCATTCATTTTTAGATTTCCCTTCTCACATCTCTTCTCTCCTACAATGCTGGACTTAATAATTTGAGGAATTTCATTGAATTGTTGTGGAATTCTGACCTGCAGAGACAGGGAGAGCTGGGTGCTCCCTCTGGTGGGGCTGGCACACGGGGCTGCTGCCAGGTCCCACAGCTGTTCCTCCAGATGTGATCCAGCCCTTGAGGTGTCAGGGACTGGGCAACTGCAAGGGATGAAACCCCATTTCCCTTCCTTCAGCTGCAGCTCTCCTGGGAGAACTGGGAGGAGCTGGGAACATTGTGAACGCAGGTGGATGGAGGGAGGCAAAGCCTTAGAATTTCCATTAAAAGGGGATCAGTCTTATTCCAGGTGTGGTAGAAAGATGGAAGGGCTTTTCTTCTCCCTCCAAGGAAATCCCAATCCCAATGAGCTCATGTGTGTCCTCGTTTGGAAGCTCACACCATGTCTCTGCAAAGAGCCGAGCCCTGAGCTGAGCTCAGCTCCTCCGGCTGCTCAATCAATACTCCCTTTCCAGGTTAATGCAGTCAGCAGCTCAATTAAGAGAAAATCCCATGGGAATGGGAGTAAGTGTGGGTTTGGATGGAGAGAACAGCAGGTCCCTGTAACCCGGCTCCCAGAGCAATCAAACCCAGGCTGTTGTGACTGGAGAGCTTTCCTGGAGCCAGGTGTCTGCATGGGACCCGTCAGCACCCCAGATCCCCAGGAAACTGGCTCTGGGAACAGCCTGCAGAACCTTCCTGAGCTTGGGAATGCTCTGGGAATGGCAGCAATAGGAGCAGTAGGGAGAGACACAGAACCCCTTTCTGTGATGGAACTGGGAGAAATCTCCAGCTAAAACATGGAGAGTTTTGGCTCCCTGTGCCCACAGAGCTCTTTGTGTGCCCACGCTGGGCTGACAGGATGAAACCTGCAGTAAATGAATGCAATTAAAGTGAGGAGGGAAGTTCCTGTCTCTGGCAGAGGACATTGCAGGGGAGGGAGGAGGACAGGGATGATGTACGAGAGACAGGAGCTTTCCCCCCTCCTTCCTTCCTCTAATGAATTTTTCCCATTAGCTTGAGGTGATTTTGTGAAATCCATGTTGACTCTGATGTCGCAGTTCCTTCCTCCTTCTGTGAGGACAGGAGGAGGGACAGCACTGCAGAGATCCAGGGCTGAGGCTGCCACCTGGAATGCAGGAGCCTGGACCTGTGTGAGAGACTCCTTTATTGACCCAAGTAAATAAAGTGCAGGGAACAGACCCTTGGTGATGTGGGGAGGGAGGAATGGGATCCATTATTCCCTTCTGTGATAAGTCCTTGGCTGGGCTGGCAGTTGGAATCAGGAAGATCATTTCTCTAATCCAGATGGTTAATAAATGTGGATTGCTTTGCTAAAACCACTTGACAAAATGCAATTACTGCTGGCTGCAGAGCTTCCAGACAAGGAGCCAGGCTGGAAGCAGGCTCTGCTCTGGCTGGAAAAGCCATGGGGCTGAGGGAGCTGCTGTAATTCCTGGGGCCAGCCCAGCAAAGGACTCAAAGGTGTTTCCTACACTCACCTTCCTTTGGGAACTTGAGGTGTTCTCCTGCACCTGTATCCTGGTGCTCAGCACAAGGTGCTGATCCCATTCTCTGCTCTTGGCATGTCCAGGTTGGGAAAAGGACACGGGGGCTTGGCTGAGGGAGGGATTGTCCTGCTCTACTCTGCCCTGCCCTGGGGCAGCCTCATCTCGAGCCCTGGGGCAATTTTGGGCACTGCAATATCAGAAAGATCTAAAGTTGTCAGAGAGTGTCAAAAGGAGGGACACAGGGATGGGGAGTGGCTGAGGGAATGTTGATTGTCCAGCCCGGATGAGAGGAGACTGAAGGCAGAGCTCAGCAGGGGCTGCAGCTCCTCCAGAGGGTCAGTTCTCATCTCTGCTCTCTGTGAGCAGGGACAGGATGACCCAGGGAATGGATGGAGCTGTGTCAGGGAGATTTAGATGGATAGCAAAAAAAGGTTCTCCCCCAGAGGCTGTTTTGGTACTGACCAGGCTCCCCAGGGAATAGGGATTCCCCACGTCTGCCAGAGCTCCAGGAACACTGTCCAGGCACAAGGTGGGATTGCTGGGGCCAGGAGCTGGACTCAGTGATCCTGGTGGGTCTCTTCCAACTCAGGAGATACTCTGGTTCTCTAATTCCATGTTTTATTGGTTCTCCTTAGGCACGGGAGCAGTTAGGTTCCTCCTGGCTGGGAGCCCCGTGGGAAACATCCCCCAGCACTGGGGTAAGGACCCGTGGTGGGTGCAGGGTTGGGTTCTGGGCTGGAGCCCACTTTGAGGTTTCTTTGCAGCCTTGCACAACAAGCAGTTTGGAGGTTAAAAGCAGCACACTTGTGTTTATTTCTCCACTTTGGCACATCTGCTACTCACTAAAGCTATTTTGGGGGCTCTAAAAGTGGCAGTTTTAGAGAGCTCTAAATGGGTCAGCAATTTCCGGGTTTTTTTCTTTTCTGAAAAAAAAAAATAATTTGAACCACAGATGGGAGACATTCAAAAGGGTTGAGAGAAGGGTTTGGGGGACACCTCTTCCATCCCCAGGTGAGACAGGTCTGGGAGATGAATAAACATTCACATTTGGGGCTCTCCCCTTTTCAATCCAGCTCCCCCCATCCCTACACCAACCCTGGGGCATGGATAGATGTAATCCTATAGAATCCCATGTCCTCAAGTAAGGGATATGATTCCAGGTGGATTTTCCTTGACTCACCCTGGTGGGAAGTAAACCAGAGGTGAGTCTGTGGTGAGCAGCACTTTTCAGTCTGGGCTCAAAGCAGAGATGTGGTTCTCTATGTCCACATTTTAATTCCAAATCCCATCTCCAGGCTGGGCTCCCGGAGCTTCTCCAGCCCCAGGAATGCTCCCTGGGAGCTTTCTAGGTCAAACAGCTATTTTTTTAGAGGAAACACTTAAAACTAAAATGCTGCAGAATTTCCCCTGAGGTTACAGAGTTTGTTTAGGCTTCTCCAAGCAGAGGATCTCAATCACTGGGAACTGCAAACCTCCCCCAGACATTCATCCTGCTCCCGTCGCAGGCACAGCCCCGTTTCCAAGTTTGTACAACAAACAACAACACCAGAGCTGCTCCCTGCACAGATCAACTTCCAAGGGAATGGCAGAGCCAAGTGAGGAAGAAGAGCAGGGGCAGAGCCAAGCGAGGAAGAGGAGCAGGAGCTGAGGACCCCAGAGCAGCGACCCCACAGCCAGGAGCAGACGCAGGTTGGATCAATGATCTTAAAGGTCTTTTCCAACCTAAATTATTCCATGATTCCACAAGGCCTGGGAGCTGCTGCCCAGCCCCTTGGCAAGCACAACATCCCAGGGAGGAGGATGGGGAGGCTCCGTGGGAGGGGGTTACCAGAGGGTCAGGAGGAGGATGAGGGGCAGGGAAGAGGGAGAGGCCAGAAGGGCAGCACGGGCCATGTCTCCCTCCTGTCCTCAAATGCAAAACATTCCCTCTGACCTCCTGAATTTCCATCTAAAAATGACCCATTCTCAGTGAGGTGGGGGCTCAGAGAAACACAGTTTGTCACAACACAAAGGCAGGGTTGGGGATGTGCATTTGAGGATGGCAAGGGTCTGGTTTGGGCCCTCACCAGTGATTTCTAAAAGAGTTTTTTGGGGACAGAGAGACCTAAAAGTGGGATTTGAAGGTGGATCTTGGTCTGGAGGAGGCCTCATCCACTTGATGGTTGTTCCAGTGCCTTTTGCACTTGGGTGTCCTTAGTGCCAGCCAAACCTTGGGCCAGATTCTCCACAAGCATCTCTGAAATCCATGGAAATCAGCACTGAAGCAGCTGAGGAGTAACCCCACACTTCCACAGACAATTCTGCTTTCCAGAGAACATTGGCCTGCTCGAGCTGCTGCCTCTTCCAGGACTCTGCTTCCCGGGCTCATCCTCTCGCAGCAATTATCCCACAGTGGATCCACCTTTGCAGAGCCAGCTTTCCAGTGGGGAGAGCAGTTCTGGGTGGAAGGGCTGGAGGCAAGTCAGAGCTAGGAAAGCAATCAATTGTTCGTTAATGGAGTTACAGTAAAGATGTTATCCAAAACCACCGTGGCTGCCTAATTATTCATAACATCCCTCTGGAGATTCTCCTTTTGGCAAACTGTGAATCTCCGCTTTGTTGCCACAATAAAAGCAGTTTCAGGGCTGTAAATGAGAGGGTACAAATTACCATGGAGGCCCTGACAATATGGCAGCTCCCAAGCCTTGGATTACATGGTAATTTCCATGCAATATCCAGGTTATTACATGGTAAGTGCCATGTCATTACAGGCTAAATGAATGATTATCAACCCTGCTTGACAAATTCACCTGACAAATTTTCCTCCCTCCTCGGTCTGTGGGATGTCTGCAGGCAGGATGCTGTTTCCATGAGGAACAGCGTGGTCGGGCTGGTCTCTTCCACCCCTGGATTTTCCCAGTCCCACCTGGGCTGTGCCCATGGACAGCACAGGGTTGGATGGGCTGTGTAAGGCTGTGACCCAGCTCTGTGTGTGTGTTCCAGACACAAAATATTGACAAGAATTTTGGAATATCCATGCCAGTGGAAACAGCTTCAAAGTTCCCAAAAGGAACAGAAAGGCTCCAGTGCAGCTGAAGGAGCTGTTTGAAAATCCTGAGTTAACAGGAGTAGAAAATCATTTACAGTCTTCTCTCAGCTTTATCATTCGTGTCCTGAATATTCCAAAGCTCCTCTGCACACACTGGGAAACAGCTCCAACTGGGGAGTGGAAGTTTTTCACTTTGTACTACTTAAGGCTGCTTAGAACTGCCACAAACCTGATCCACAGTTTTGTGACACTTTTAAATTCTCTTACATTAGGCTTGAGGAGGTCTTATGGATTTAAGAAATGGCCACAGCTTTGTGCAGAACAAGAATTCAACTGTTCAGGGAACTCAGGTCCTGTGAATGGCCATGGTTTCTCCACAGGAATATCTATAGGTATCTGTATTTAACCTACAGATCTTTCTAGAGCATGATCAGACCCAGCCTGGTGATGTTTGATGGGTGTTAGGGACATCCAGCCTGAATAACACCACAGGGAGGGATGTTCAGCCACAGGCAATCAGTGACACTTCCCAGACTGGGAGTTCTACCCTGGAGAATAAACAACCAACAAGAAAAGGAAATGTCAGATCCTTTAAGCCCTAACACTTCCCTGAGCCTCAGAAGCTCCAGCCCCCACATTCCTGTAGGAATCATCAAGTATCACATCCCCATGAGTTTTGAACATTTCCAGGGATGGTGAGGGGCTGGCCATTGTTCCTCTGCTGTCTCTTCCCAGGAATGAGTCCCCAGTTCCCTCTGCAGAGTAACGAGCAATGCCCATTCTGAGAGAGTTCCTAACAATCACCACGGATAAAATTGCTGCCCATTGCTCCAGCAGCATCCCAGGGCAGGCTCTGCCAGCCCCCTGCCACCAGGGCCCACGGGCTCTTCCTGTGAGTGCCTATGCTGCTGCAGCAGCTCCGAGGGACAATTAGGCTTCATCAGGCAGCGCTGACATTTAGCATCAACCCCGCCCCCCATCTCCTGCCTGAATTTCCTTGCTCGCCTTTCAGAGCAAGAAATAAATGGTGCATTAGAGAGAAGGAGAGAGAGATGAGCTTTATTAGCTGTTTATGGAAGAAATTAAAATCGCTCATTAGAAACCACGGCACCGGCAGTGCCCCCCTCTCTGGCAGAGCCCCGATGGTTCCGTGGGGACCGCTCGCCTCGGATTTATTTGGGCTGGCACCTGCCCGGCGCCTGCCTGCCCTTCTGCAGATGGGCACGGGGGGACTGTGGGGAAATGTCACCGCTCCTTCCCCCTCCTGGATCACTGCTTCCCCCTCCCGAGTCGCTCCTCCTGGAGCCGGCAGCTCGGGATGCTCGGCTGTGCCGCAGAGCAGCCGGGGCTCGCTGCGCTTCGGTGCAGAGGATACGAGGGGCGAGGAGGTGACCTGGTGGCCGTGCATCCCGGCCGGGCCATTCCCGGGTGTCCAGCAGGAGCCGGAGCAGTCCCGGGGCTCAGCACGGTGGAGAGGTGGCTATTCCTCTCTCTCTCTCTCTCTCACCTCCTGGGCAGGCAGTGGTTCCACGTTATCTGATCCACGAAAACTCCTAACACAAGTTTCCAAATTTTGGGGCTGCGTGGAGCTGGCTGAGGGGGCTCTGCCCATGGCCAGCTTGGCCTCCTGCTCCTTCTTTTCCCCTTCCTGCTGTCCTCTGTCCATGCCCTCCTGTTCTTCCCACCAGCCCCACCGTGCTCTGCCCACCGAGCTGCCCCTCCTGGCTGTGCCGTGACCCCGCTGTGCCGCGCCGGTGGCACCGGGGGCAGGCGGGAGGAAGCGGGGCCAGGAGCACTTCAAAGGCTCTGTATCTCCTCACGCAGCTGCCATAAAAAACAATCCAGGTTTCCGCTCCCGAGTCCCGCGTTGCCCTCGCAAGGGACATCTCTGGGGGCAAACGGATAAATCTTTCATCTCCTCGCTCTGGGTTTTATTAAATGCCTCGCACATCCACCAAAAATGCAGATTGCTGATAAATTCGGGCTGGTAACGGGAGAGGCAGATGGAGATTAACTCGCTCAACCGGCTGGAAGTTGGTTCTTTCCAGGAAGATGGAGAGCTACGGGATATGCCGACACCAAAAGGCACAGCCTGTCCATGTGGCACAGCCTGGGAGAGCACTGAGCCCACCTTGGGAGAGGTGCTGCTCTCCTGGAGAGGTGCTCATACTCTCCCGGCTCCGGAGTTGGTGCAGCACAAGTTTTGAAACGCTCAGGGTCATGGAAAGGATGTTTAACCCTGGTGCAGGGACCAGCAGGATCCTGCCCAGAGCAGGCACAGCTCAAGGCTCTGCATCACCTGGCCCCCTGCTCCTCATCACCCCCCGTACACCTTTATGGCTATTCCTGGGGGATCCCTGGGAATATTGTAAGGATGTGGGTGAAAATGGTGTCTCCTCACCCGAAAATCAGGCACAGCTACAGTGACTGTCACAGCTGAGAGGGAACCAGGCACTCGGGGAACGCAAGGCTTGCTGCTCACATGGGAGGTTTGGGGTGTTTCATTTTCCCCTAGCTTCCCGGGGAATTTCAAGTCCCACTGAAAGGGCTGAATGAACTTGTTTAATCAACAGCTCCACAGGCTCCAAAGGGTCCTCAGACCTCTAAAATTGGGCTGCAAGAATAGAGAAATAGCATCTTCTCCATATCTGGGATGGAGGAAGGCAGGAAGTCATGCGGCAAAGCTGTAGCAAAAAAAAAAAACCAAGGAGCAATGCTTTCTCCAGCCTGGCAAGGTGACTTCAGATACGGAGGCTCCATCCCAAAGGACTCCTGGAGCAGTTTGGGCAGCCATGGAGGGCTCACATGTGGACGGCCCATCCTCCTGCTTGAGGACAGACCCAGTAAATGTAGAAAACAGTTGCCCCAAGATATGAGATGAAATAAAATTGGAACAAGAAGCTCAAGAATGAACTTCAAATGCCCTTTGGGGTAGCCAAGCACTCGGGGCTGTTCTAATCAGTAACCTCCCCATTCCCCGGCCGCTGCAGCAAGCCCTGCTAAGCAGACAGATTTTCCATTAAGCCTGGAAGAAATGGCAAAGTGCCTTAATGAATGTCAGAGTTAATACCCCGTTTGTTATAGGCTGCGACTGCAATGTGATGGGTTTATAAAGCCGGCCCCTCATTACCCTTATCAATATTATTCTTACTCTGTTCCCGTCTGCAGGCCAGATCCGCATCCAGCCCTTGGCTGCGGCTGCTTGACATGGGAGCTGGCTGCCTGAGGATCTGCAAGCCATCCTGCATCAGGGCATTTTCAAACCAGTAAAAAAGGGAATAAAATCCAAGAACTAAGGCAGGTTGAGCGTAGAGAGCGTGTGTCTGAGCGAGAGCGCGGTGCGAGGCATCGCTGCAGCCGCTGCGGCTCTGATTGAAACCAGACTCAGGAAAGAAGGGCTGTAAACGTTTTTTCACTGCCTGTCCTAAGAAATTTATGTCTCACCCACTCCATCATCTCCTTCAGGGCTGCCTTTTTTTGCAGCTGTCTTCAGAGACCATCGGCTGAGCCCCTTTATGAAGTCCAGTCCATGATGTCACCCAGAGCCATAACTCACTCACCTCCCTGGCTGGGCTCTGCACGGGGGTGCCCCATAAATAACGGCCCAGGCCAGGGGGAAGCCTGCCCTGCTCGAGGAAAACCTTCCTGACATCGGAAGGGAAGAGAGAGGAACATGCACACGGGGCAGGGGGACCCAGAGTGGGGTCTCATGAACACAAAACCACAACTGTGCAGAGCAAATGGGACAGAAAAATCAGTGATGTTGTGTCCAGCAGACCTTGCTCAGGAGAGGCCAAGGTGAGCTGCTTGGACATCCATTAAACCTTCCAGGGCTCTGTCTCCTCCAGAGAAATCCAAACCATGTGCTGGAGCCCCAGCCCAGGGTGTTGTTTGCTGCCTGGGATTAAAATGACTCTGCAAGCAGGATGGGTCCATCCTTCAGTAGCGCCCAATTGGTCATGACTAAAATGTGCTCTGACTTTGGGGTGTTTTTGGGCCACACGTCCTGGTGGAGTTGCTGCTCACCCATCACACTTCTCGAGAGCAGGTGTCCACATCAGAGAGCGCCAGGCCCCCGCCAAGGCCCATCCCCACCGTGGGGAAGCCGAGGGTAATTGTTTCATTGTGTCTGATAACATGTGGTTTTGCCATATTTATAATCCAGCGCTATTAAAAGGGGAAAAAAGAGATCAACTCAAAATCCCTCCACCGCAGTTGGCTCTAATTGTCCCTGTCCCACCACTTCCCCCTTCCCCAGTCCTGCTTGTGGGCTGTTTTGGCAGCAGAGCCAAAGCAGGAATGAGCTGTTGGGATGAAGTTTATCCTTCGGTGGGATGGCCTCGCTGAGGAGGACTGAGCACTCTCGGTTTCCCTGGGAAGTCTGGACTTCATCTACTTGGGAGCAGAGCCTGAGGAGTGCCACCTCCCCAGGACACCTTCATCACTGTGCAGGAGCCACACCGATGGTAAGTCACCCCCTGGAATTTCATCAGTTAATGCCACCGGAACTCTGCAGTCAGCTGAGCTGGTCCTGACAGCTGGAAAATGCACAGGCTGAGAAGAAAGGGCTCTTCTCACATCTCCCGTGTTTCATCTCTTCCACTTGTGGATTTGCAGGGGTTGGATCTGTGGTCCCCAGACACTTGTTGAATCACAGGAGTCCCCTCCCCGTGATGGCTGTTGCCAGGAAAATAAACAAGCAAAAAGACTCCAACAGCATCTGCAGGACATCTCCTGAGCCACCCATTCCAGAAAACTTCGGAGCTTTGGAGGGCAGGACCAGGTTCTGAGTGCTTGGTCTTGTGGGCCTTGTTCTCAGTGCCTGGAGCTGTACCACAAAGACAGTCTGTCCCACTGAAATGTCCTCGGGGACTGGGAATGCTGTGCAGCCATTCCTCAGTGCCTGGGCATCTGCTGAAGTATGGGATGCATCCAGGGATTTGATTCTGAGCTGGAATTTATTGTCCTCTCCACTTCTTTCCTCTCCTCAGCAGATACAGAAATGGGGGAGGGTGATGGTGTCTTTTTTCCTTTCTTTCCTCCCCAACTGAAATTAAAACCAGCCAAAAGCCCACCATGATGGGAATGTCTGTGAGCTGGAGTGTGCTCAGGGTAGCCACACAGGTCCATGGGATGTTCTGGGCAGCTGATGGATGGACCTTTCTCCCACACCAAAGGATAACATTTCTGGAAAGGGCTCTTCCATGCCTCTCCAAACCCCCACAGCCTTCTCAGGCTTCTCTTTCTCCTTTTTTTTTTTAATATTCCAAATTGCACTCAAAGCCCTCGAAACCACTCCAGCAGAGCTTGCCCATTATCCGTGGGATGCAGAGGAGGGCTGTTGCCATGGCACTGCAGCATCCCCCTCCTTCACGGCCGTTCCTGGGGGGCTCCACCACTCCTACCTGGACAGGGGCTCTGGATCCCTCACCAGGGAGGGCCCTCCTGGGGTCCCTGGGAGCTGCACCGAGGATCCCAGCAGCCTCTCCCTCCAGGTGCGTCCCACTGGTCCTTTCCAGCCTTTGCCACTCGGCGATGACCAGCGCCTGTCAGCCTTTGTGTTCCCTCCCTGTGGACTGTGAGGGATCCCCAAGGAGGACCACGGAGCAGGGATGCGGCTGTTACCCCCCCCAGCCCTTTCCCTCTCCCTTTCCCCTCACTCCCGCCCCTCCCGTGCATCCCGCTCCCCTCGGCGTGGCTGCCTGCCGTGCCGGGATAAGGACTCCAACACCACCGCAGCATTTGGGATGCCAGCCGCGCTTGTGGGGTTGGTTCCCAGTTCCTGCCTCATCCCAGCGCCACCGGGAGGGCTCCTCAGGGCGGCTCGGCTTTGCCCCCCGCGCCGCACAATGGAGACAATGGCGTTTAAAAAGCTGACAGTGGAAGGGAGGGAAGCGGCTCGTGTTTAACCTCTCGCCGTGAGCCGGGGCTGGCGTTGTCAGGGGGACGCCAGCGGAGCTCTCCGCCTGCCCAAGCCGGTGCCCGAGCCCGCTGCCCGCCGGAGCTGTCAGCTCCCATCACGGCCCTCAAGGGACGCGGCCGTCCCCCGGCACAAGGAGCCTTTATTCCTCTGGATGGGAACCGGGAGAAGTGGGAGAATGCGGACTCAGATCCCCCAGCTGGGAGTTTTCGGTGTCTGGTTTTACGGGCACGCAGCAAAAGGGGACAGGGACCCCCGGAGTGGGGAACGGCTCTTCCTCCCCCACGGCCCCTTCCCGGGGTGGGAGCCATGGAGACTTTGTCACCTGGTCCCTGCTGTCGCATGAGTCACCGCGCAGGAATTAGAGCATGTAATGGGTCCCGTTTCCATCCAGCCATTCCGGGATCTGAGTGTTGCTGATGGATCCGGCCCCTGTGTCCCACCTGGCTGGGACAGCACAAGGTGACACCCGCCGGGGCTGTGCCTGAGGTGCCGAACTCGCCGCGGGGACTTTGGCAGGGCTCGGAGCGGGGCTCGGTTTGTGGGTTTTGTGGGATCGGTTGTCAGGGAGTTCGTGCCTGACGTCGGGAAAACGCTTCCTGGCAGCTGTGCTGCAGTTTGGAGGCTGCAACCCGAACGGGGGGACCCGTGGCCGGGCCGTGAGGACTGTCCCCGTCCGGGGGAGGAGGGACAGGAGCCGCCTGTGGATGCTGCTGCGCGAACACCACGTGTGAGCAATAAACCCTGCAAGTAACAGGATATCGTCAGATCCAAACACCATTGGTGATCCACGGCTGACCACGGAGTGATGTAGAGCTCTTTGCAAGATAGGCTTTAATTTCTCTCTTTCTGGAGAGTTTGGAAACATCTGTGCCTGCCTCTCATATTACTCTGATTTTGGTGTCATCTTTGCCTTCTGATCCAGAGGAGTTATCGTGGTTTCTTTTCCCTCGATCCAGATTGTGCTGAGTATCCGTGTCGCTGCCTTCCCGGGAACTGACACTCGATTTCTCTCTGAAATCTTGGATAAATACCATCCAGGCCAGGGGATTTACTACACTTTCTCCAGTTGCTCCCTGATTTCCTCCTCAGAGACTGCCCTGCCCGCTAAGGTCACATTCTGATTTCCTATGCACAATGCCTTTGAAATGGAAATGTTTCCCCTCATTGTCTTCTCCAGTAAAGATCAAGAGGAAGAATGCGTTTCTCCCGGCTTTTTCCACCCTCCATAATCGTCCTCTTCTCCCCAGGGACCAAACGCGTGCCAGTGTCCCACAAGTCACAGTCTCAGAGGCAGTACCTCGTGTGTGAATTCACAAATTCACTGAGTTTGCAGGCTTGTCCTTGCACCTCTTGAGCTGTTTTGGGATACCCTTGTTTCTGATCCACAAAGAAGTTGCTTTCCGATCCAGTAAGAACTTTCCCATCTAATTTAAAAGGGTAGTTTTATGTACCTCAGTATACATTTTATGTACAGTCAGCACAATCGCCATTCCCATGGCCAGAACGGATTCCCCTTTTTCCCTTTATTCCTGACTCACCTCCCTGCACAAACCGGGTAGGACCAACATGATCGTGTCCTGGATTGTCTCCAGGAGGATGTCCCATCCTTCCTGCTCCAAAGGATGTGTCAGGAGAGGAGAGTCTGCCCGAGAGGCTCAGCACCCCCTGCACTGCTGGGCTGGATCTGGGCCAGGTGCCTCAGCCCTCCACCCTTCATCTGCAGCTCAGCTCCTGTCTCGTGCCGGGGCCGTGCCAGCAGAACTCCATGGAATGCCATTTCCCGATGTTCTGCTTGTTAACAGTTGCCCACAAAGATTTAAAAGTCTCAGATGTGTGTCCAATCTGTTGGCTTTGGTAGAGTGATCAGAAGGGACCCAAAGGATTTGTGACTATCTTGAAATGTTATTAGAAGTTTGCCTGAATCGCTGATTTTTAGAACAATAACCTTCCCAAAGACTTCAAGCCATTCCTCTGCAAATTGGATTTAAAATAAAATTAAAATGTGATGGAGGGAATTTTCTATATGCTGGGGGGAGGATTTCTGCTGGAGCTCAGCAAGCAGAGGGTGTGTTGTAAAATGTATGGAATTATTTTAGCTGAAGCATACTTTCCTCTGTGCCTTTTTTCCCAGTCTCTCCTGGAACAGGAACTCCGTAACATTTGATCCTTTAGACAAACTTTCAAACCCATAATGTTCAAGTGGGTTTGAAATTAGGCGTAAAGAGTTTGTTCATCCTAAGGAATCTCTGAAATGGATTAGTGAGAGCTCCTTGTCTTACTCTGGGAATCCAAGGAAGCAACCAAGAATCACCCAGAGCAGAAAAAAAAGAGAATTATTTGGTATAGTGAAGAACTTTTACACACCCGACTTGAGCATCTCATCCCAGGGCAGCACCTGGTCCAGGACACTCCTCAGGTCTCATTAAACTTGTCCCTGTCATTGCCCATCCCTGGTGTTCCCTCCAGGAGGTGATCCCAGAGAGCCAGTGGCTATTGCTGATATTGGTGATGGAACAGGGAGAAAATTGTACAAATCATGAAGAGTACAGTCTTCAATCAGGAGAGATAATTCTTCAGGTAGGAGCACAGCTGGGCTCAGCAGCTTTCCCAGATCCATTTCCCTGATTTACAGTCATCATTATCCTGGGAATTCTGCACCCCTGCACCGTTGCTCAGCCATGAGCTCACCGTTGCTCACCATGCTCAACCTTTCCTCACCCTTCAGGAGCCTAAAGTCAACCCTACCTCCACATTCCTGCCCGGTGAGGTCTCCAGGGTCTGCTGCTGGGATTTGGGAAGAGGCAGGCAGTGGCTTCCTCTGGTGGCCAAATGCTGGGCTTGGTAGACACTGGGAAGGACTCTGCTCATGCTCTTCAGCTGTGTTTTAGTGGCAAATCCATGCAGGACTGGAGTTCCTGTGGAGGATGGCTTCCAGGTCCTTCCCAAGACAGAGGAAATGCTGATGAACGCAGAGCTGAGTGTTCCCATGTTCACTATTCCCAGGTAATGGGGATTCTTCTCCATTCCTGCTTCCACTTTCCCCAGGTAATGGCAGTCGTTGGCTCGTTCCCATGTTCACTGTTCCCAGATAATGGGGATCCTTGTCATTCCCACTTTGCCATCTCCTGGATGATGGGGAGGCAGAGCACTCCCAACCCCTGCAAGGGATTTTGGAGAACCTTCTTCCTCCCCAGCCCTGAGGGGGTTTATTGAGCCTGAGCTGGCAGGAATGACCCTCACCTCTGGATGGCAGAGCCAGGTCACAGCAGGGACAGGGACAGAGATGCCACCACACCATCAGCCACCTTCCCCTCCTCACCCTGCACTGGGACTGCTCTCAACACTTCCTTTCTGGAAGTTCTCCACATCTACTTTCTGGATGTCTTTGCCAGCCAAAGAGGGAGGATGCTTGGCAGGTTCTCTCTGTTTGGGAGATCTTTCCCTATACAGCAGGAAGGAACACCCAGCAGCACTGAGGGAATATTTCTGTGTTGTTCATTCAGACACCTGAGCCTGGACTTGGTTTGTGAGCCCTGAGCTGAGCCAGGTGTGGGGACAGAGCAGAGGGAGGCCAGAAAACTGCTCTGCACAGAGGTCCTGGGGCTCAGCTTGCCAAAATAATGTCATTTATGGAGCTTTCAGGTGACATCAGGAGAGAGGTGCCTGCCAGGACTGCCACTGCTGCTTGTGGCCCCACAACTACAGGGCTTTAGGCAGAGCAGGGAGATTTTTAAGTCCTTCCTCAAAACACAAATTTAGATGAACACGATTGCAAAACAAAAATAATTTTATACTTAAAAGCCAAAGGCTTCCCCTTGCAGGAAATATCGAAATGCCTTAGTTCAGCCCAATTTGTTTTTCCTTTTGGAGTAAAGGGAGACAGAATAAAGAAGCAAATACAGAAATAGGTGGAAAATGCCAGAGGATGGAGTTTCTTTCTGTTTTTCTTTTTTTTTTAAATCCAAATTTTGCACTGCTCATAAACTGCTGATTGATGCACTTGTCCAAGTTGAACTTCTACAATACCCATTTATCAGCTGTAGCCAAGCCTCTAAAGCAGAACTTCCCTGCTGCATGCTCCCTACTAAGGAAGCAACAACCACAATGCTCCCAGCCATTGGGAAAAAAAAAAAAAAAAAAGAAAAGAACCATGGAAACACGGGGCTTCTACCCCGCCTCATGTACCCAGCGGTGCCCTTGAGCAGGTTTTGTGTTCTCGGTGTTTCAGCCCAACCCCAGCCCCTGCTGCCGCCGTGCTTTGTGCGGCTGAGCTTTCCCCGCGATGGTTTTTCCATTGTCATTCACGCAGGGCCAAAGGCAGAATGCATTAAAGTCACCGGGGGAAGGGGGGGGGGCAGCAATATTCGCGTCTCTTGGAGTTAATTCTCCAACTCTCTCCACATTCACTCCCTTTCCATTCATTTGGGGCACTTCTGTGGATGTTCCCGGGGGCGCAGGGGGAGGTTTGACCCTCAGCTCTGCAAGGAGTTTTGTCTGTGGAGCAGCTGGGATGGGGAGATGTGTGTGGGTGCACCCAGGGGTGTCCAGGGATGAGGGAAAAGCCGGCTCTGGGATGGACTTGCTGCCTTGGGGAGAGCTGTGGGAAACCTGTCCCAGGGTGGAGCTGCTCCCATGGCTCCCGCATCCCCACAGCCCAGGCTGTCCCCTCTCCTCAGGGGACACCAAGCCACAAACAGGTCCCCAAGCACATTTGGGGTGTGTTTGGGCCTGGAGCATGAAGCCACCAGAGGTTGGCAAGGAATGGTGCCGGGTCTGGTTCTTGTTTGGAGATCCAAATGGTGGTTTATCAAAGAACGAGGTACGACTCCAAATACAGCACAAGGACAAGAGCCCAGAAAGGCTGAGGGTCCAGGGTTATAAATGGGGGTGGATCTGAGGGTCAGGGTCCAATCAGAATAAGGGAAAAATGGCACATAGGCAGGGTTAGAGATCAGAGAAACCAAAGGGTAACGGGGCTGGAGCAATGTGGAAATATATGAGCAATAGGGATTCAAGGCAGGGGGAACGTTCGTACAGAAATGGGGATGGGGCTGAACAGGGGTGGTCAGGGCTGACAGCCCAAAGGGACAACAGAGCAAAGAAGGAATTAACATATGAGTGCAAAAGCCTATGGGTAAGAGGCTTTTCTCACCCTAACCTTGGGGTGTATCCTGTGTTGCAACCTTCCAAGGTTGAGGGACAATTCTGGTAATCAGTCTTTGGGCCTTCACACTCTCTGCTGACAGTAACTTCCTTCCACAGCACAAACCAGGGCTGCACCAAGGTCCTGACACACCTGGGCTGGCACTGCAGTGATCTGGGACTGGGACAGCCCCTGCGAGGGGCACAGGGGCTTTGTGAAGGTGGGGCTGTGGCAAACAAACCCCCCAAGGGACATCTCAGGGTCACTGCAGGTGGCAGTGCAGCTCCAGAGAGGGGACAGGGTTCCTGCCCTTGCCCAAGGGACACCGAGGGACAGCAGACCCCAAAGCAGCTTGGTCCCTTTTTTGTCCCCCCAGCTCTCCAGCATGGAGCTGATGGCAGGGGCTGCCTCTCCACTGTGTTCCTGCCCAGAGCGTTAGGACCTGGAGGCAAGTGGATATTTATTCCTGCCTTTTGCCCCTCAGCTCTCCCCACAGTGATAGGGATGTATGAACAGTCCCAAGTCTCCATCTCCTGGAGCTGCTCTGCCAGCCTGATCCACACCCCCGCTCCTGGGGGTACCCCTGAGCTTTCTCCAGGTCATGGGGCTACCTCTGGATTTCCTGGATTGTCTGAATTCCTTGTGCAAAGTTGTACATTTCTGAAATTCTATTTTTGGATTAATGAACGTTTGGCAACAATGCGAAGCCTGTTTGTAGCCAGTGGGGTGACTCTCCTAATGCATTCCCCATGCCTCCTCTTCCCTCTGGCCGAATTCCCCCCCCAGGAAAGCCCTGGAGCCTTTCCCAAGTTTACCCCAGGAATTAAATCAGCTCCACGTCTGCCACAGCGAATTTTTTCTCTGTCCACAGGCACTTTCTCTTTTCCCCACCTGCCCGAGAGGGAGAAAGGAAGGAGGGGAAGCAGATGGAGGCAGAGCTGCAGACGTGAAGTGTGAGAAAGGCAGCGGGGAAGAGGAAATTTGAGCATCAGGAAATTCTTCCGAGCACACCGAGGTGTCAGACAGAGCGATTGCCTTCCCGGGAATGGGGACCAGCCCCACGCCTTGGGAAAAGAATGGAGATTCAGGTTAGAGCAGACCAAAACCTGCAAGGCCCTGCACTGGCCAGGCTGGGATCAGCATCCACTTGTTTCCCTCCCTGGAGTAAAGGAGGATCCATGGCTTCATTTTCTGCCTGAATTCCCTCTGCTCTGGAGCCAGGCTGGGAAATCTGGGGGTGTTCAGTCTGAGGAAAAGGCACCAGGGAGACCTTAGAGCTCCTTCTTGTGCTGAAAGGGGCTCCAGGAGTGCTGGAAAAGGACTTGGATGAAGGGATGGAGGGACAGGACAGGGAATAGCTTCCCACTGCCTGAGGGGAGGGTGAGATGGGATATTGGGAAGGAATTGTTCCCTGTGGGAGTTCTGAGGCCCTGACACAGGGTGCCCAGAGAAGCTGTGGCTGCCCCTGGATCCCTGGAAGTGTCCAAGGCCAGGCTGGACAGGGCTTGGAGCAGCCTGGGATAGGGAAAAATGTCCCTGCCCATGGCAGGGGGTGGCATGGGATGAGCTGCAAAATCCCTTTGAACAAAAACTGGCCTGAGATTCCATGATTCCCACAGTGTGGAGCCACAGCTGGACTCTGTCAACCTCCAGTCACCTGGTCCCACGTGTCCCCCAAGCCCTGGGAGTTGAAGACTCCTCACAGCTCCTGCCCAGACTCACCTCAGCTCTCAGTGGGATTTTTCATGCCACAGAGGTGGGAATTCCATAAAACATCCCGAGCTCTCCCTGCAGCAGCACTTCCCAAGCGGGTCCCTCTGTGTGGGCTGTGCTGAGGTGACACTCCCAGCCCACCACCAGACGGGAGGAGTAGCTCATGTACTGATGTAAAACAGGGAATGAAGGGTCCCCCGTGACTTTTTTTCCTATTTCATCCCCAAATAATTCTGTGAGGGAATTTTTGTGTAATTGGATTAAGTGTGGGGAACTTGTCCTTGCTGACAGATTGCACAGGCACCAAACCAGCATCAGGGGGGTTACCACTAAATCTTTCATTGAGAAAATAAAAAAAAGTAAATAGTAATTTAAGTTTGCAGCCAAACGAGATTTACCCAGCCCTGATGCAGAGGATGGATTGCTCCCCATCAGCCCCACAAAAGCAACTGAGACCCCTTTTTTTCCTCTAGCTTCATTTTATGAGCACAAGCAACTTCCACACAGCTTTTTCTGTGAATGGGGACCTTTTTTTAAGAGCAGCCCATGTTTGAGGGATGCCCTGATCTGCTGATATCTCCTCTCTCCAAAGGAAGGGCTGTTAAGGAGATAAGAGATTGGGAGAACACTCTCTCTGTGGCACTAAAGAGCAGAGGAGGGAGATAACTTGGGAGCTCTGGTAAAGCCACCAAACATTCTGTGAATAAAACTGTTTGAGGAATCAATTTTCCTCACTGCAGCGATTGTGTTTTCCTGAGGGTGATGTTTATCCATTGGCTCTGTTCCCACAGCTCAGACACATCCAAGGCTCACCCAGGGCCTGGAGGAGCAGAGGCAGCCTGGTTTAAAACCCACTGTCCTACACCCCCCGGGGACGTTCAGCTTGGACAGCAGCAGGAATTTCTTCCTGGAAAGGATGGTCAGGCCTTGGCAGGGGCTGCCCAGGGAGATGGGGGAGTGCCCATCCCTGGAGGTGTCCAAGGAGGGACTGGAGGTGACACTCAGTGCCCTGGGCTGGTGACAAGGTGGGGATTGGACCTTGGAGGGCTTTCCCAGCCTCAGGGATTCTGTGATTCCATGAAGTTCATCCCACCCAGTGGCTGCAGCACTCACAAAAGCGCCACCAGTTCACCCCAGGGATGAGCCAGCACTGCAGGGCTGGTGTTGTCTGCCCAAGCTGAGCCCTGTCCAGCTTTTCCCTTTCCAGGGGGTCCCACAGCAAAGCCCAGAGCATGTGGAGCTCTCCAGGACATCCCGAGCTGTCTGTGCCCCTCCAGCTTCCAGCCCTGAGCATGGAGCCAGCTCCACTGTCAGTTATTTACAGAGCTCCGTGGGCCACATCCAGCAATGCCTGCATCAGCCTCCAAGCTCTTAATGAGATTACAAAGTTTATTTTAGTTGAGAAAGACACCAATAAAAAGGATTTAAAAATCCCTCGGAGTCTCGCCATACCCCAGAGTGCTCGGCCAGTGGGAGAGCTCCTCCAGCTCCCGCGTTTGTTTTCCTTTCAGAGCAGACGAGGCTGCTGCCTCCTGCATTCCCGTGCATTAACAGCCTCTTCCCAGGCTGACCCCATGTATTATGGATGTGCTAAAATCTTCATGTTCTGAATAGGAGCTGCATTATTCATGGCTCTGCTTAGAGTTTGTCTTTAAAAGCCCTGCAGCCTTTTAATGAAATGCTCCGATTTTAACAGCAGCCAAGACCAGATATTTTGCTTTAAATCTTTTAAAAGTCATCTCTGTGGATTTTTTTCCCCCCTGTTCTCCCCCTCTCTTTGAAGGCTCAAGGCCACTCGGAAGACGGGATGGTGGTGGGGGACAGAGGAGGATGAGGAGGTGTGAGGGTTCAGGGAGGAGAAGATGGGATGTGCTGGTGGCCCCAAGCCTGTCCCAGCCTCACATGTGATGTCAGAGGTGCTGAGTATCCCCAGATCCCCGAGGGGAGTGGGAGCTCCATGGGGCATCAGGGATGCAGCCAAAGGATGCACCGAGTGTGGTACTGAGCCTATCCCAGCCTTGGGCAGTGCTGTTGCTCCTGATTTGAGTGACATCAAGGTTTCCTTGGAATTCTAAGGAGGGAAAAGGGGAAGATGGAGGGAGAAGCACCACCTGGGCCCTGTGAGGTGGGATCAGGGTTCAATGTGGAAGGTGCAGGCCATAGCTGGTGGGTGGGATCAGAGTGTGGGGATCCTGCAGAACTCCACCGAGAAATTCCTAAAGCTGGCATGAGCTGGAGCAGGGCCAGGATGCCCTGCCTGGTCTGGGAGCAGGGAAGGAGCTCCAAAGGCTCTGCCTGGGTGCAGGAGCACAGCACAGAGCGAACGCAGCCCCGCGTGGGCACAACCCCGACCCGGTGCAGGGACTGCCTCTGCCTCCACCTGCAGTGAATTTGGCCTAATGACTTAAACACAGATCCCGTTTCCAGGCAAACATCCCAAGTGTTCTGTCCCTGGTGGCAGGGAAACTCCTTAAATCAAAGCGGAGCAATCCGATAGCCGGGGCCACAGCTCCGGGCTTTATTGATCACATCTGGGCTGGGGCTGGGATGGGATGGGATCAGGAAGAGACTGGGATGGGACTTTGGGGAGCTGTGGACTGAGTCCCTGGGGACAAACTGCTCTCCTGCCCTGCTCAGAGCCGAGCCCTGCAGCCCCTCACACTGAGAACTGGAAGGAGAAAGAAGAAATGCTGGAATTTCTGACAGCTCCAGCCTTTCAGAGCCCAATGCCACAGATTCCATTTGTCTCTCCAGTTCCCAGGAGTTTTTGGAGCACATTGAATGCCGATGTTATTGTTTGGTTGGGTTTTGTGCTAATTCTTCACTACCTCTGAGACTTGGGTATAGAAAAGTTGGAAAAAAAGTGAGTGATGGGAGGAATTTCCCTTCCTCTGTGCTCCAAATGCAATTAAACATCGAGGTCCCCTCAGCGCAGGGCTGTGACAAGTGATGCTGGCAGTGCAGTGCTGGGGTGGCTGCTTCCCACCCAGGCTCATTCCTGAGCTGCTCCTGGTAACTCCTGGGAGTTAATGGTGTGGGACACACCAGCAGTGACAGGGTCCCACTGTGCTCTCTGCCATTCCTCAGTCACTCTCTGGGGTGAAGATCTCTCTCTGGCAGAGTTTCAGCTCCATGAGAGGGAGGGTTTTGAGACAGCCACTGGTTATGGACACCCTGCCAGCACCTTGGGAGGAGCAGGGAAAGGTGGGATGGGGTGCTTGGAGGGGGAAGTGGAGTGGAAGCACTTGGGGGCTGCCTGGCTGAGCTGGCCCTGACAGCTGAGCCCAAAGGCAGGTGCCACATTCAGCTCCTGCATCCCAGACTCCTGGGATGCCTGGGTGCAGAGCAGCTCTGGTTGGGTGCCAGTCCCCTGTAGCTCAGCAGGATTGCAGCCCCATCCCTGTTCCTGGGATCTCCACGCTCCACATCCTCCCTCTGTGCACGTCAGGAGCAGGAGGATCCAGAGCTGCAGCCCCCCCGGGGCACATCCGTCATGTCCCATTTGGGAGGCAGGACTCTTCCCGTCACATTGTTGTGTCTGGAAGCAGGTCACCCCTCGTTTCCATAAGATCACATTTCCAGGCCAGCGCTGCCCGCAGCCCTGCCATTCATGCTCCATTGGAGAGCTGCTGCTGCCTGCACGGAGCGCAGGGATAAAGTGATGTCTTAATTCATTGCACATTCTTAAATAAAGGAGCGGGAGAGAAAGGGAGAGGCTCAAGGTCAGCACTCGTTGCTGAGTGAGATTTCTTCAGCAGATTGTCTAAAATAGCCTGGAAAAAATAAATAAAAGCAAATTGATGGACACGCTATATTGAGGCGATGGGAAGTGAAGATGAAAAGAGAAGTGCCAGCTTGACTGCCAGCTTGGTGTGAAAATAAAACCTGCAAAAATATTCTCAATTGGTATTTTAATGGCTGACCTGAATGCTTAAAAAACCCCAGGATTGCTGACTTGAGCCAGGCAGATGCTGAAACCGTTTGTGCATGGATAACACAGGGAGAATCCTTCAAAAATTATTTAATGATCAATCTCTCCGATTCTGGCTGGAGCTGACCAAATTCATTTGAAATCAAAAGAAAGGCTCTCAATTACTTCCTTGAGCTTTGGATCCTGAAGGCATTTGAGAGGCTTTGTTTTGTTTTGTTTTGTTTTCCACAGATATTCCTGTGAATACTTTGCGGGGACGTTAATTGGAAGTGGTGGTGGAAGTTGGAATTTGAAGACTGTTGATTTGATACCTCTGACCTTAAAGCCCCTTGACCTTAAATCCCACACCTTGCCATGGGCAGGAACACCTTCCCCTAGCCCAGGTTGCTCCAAGGCCCATCCAGCCTGGCCTTGGACACTTCCAGGGATCCAGGGGCAGCCACAGCTCCTCTGGGCAACCTGTGCCAATGCCTCAGCACCCTCACAGCCAGGAATTCCTTCCCAATATCCCATCTCACCCTCCCCTCTGGCAGTGGGAAGCCATTCCCTGTGTCCTGTCCCTCCATCCCTTCATCCAAGTCCTTTTCCAGCTCTCCTGGAGCCCCTTTAGGCACTGGAAGAGGTGCCAAGTTCTTACTGGAGCCTTCTCTTCTCCAGGTGAACACCCCCAGCTCTCCCACACTGATTCCAGAGCAGAGGGTTGTGCTGTTTTAATGAGTTGCAATTATTATTTTGTCCCCTTAAAATAAACATTTAAAAAGAAAAAGGGAAAAAAAACCCAAACAAACAAACAAACAAAAAAAAAAAAACAAAAAACAAAAAACAAAAAACACCCAAACAAAAAGCAAAAACACATTGCTGGGCTGAGATGGAATTATTCCAGTAGGAATTACAGCTGAGCACCCTGGAAAGGCTGACTGCAGCAGAGGCTGGATGGGGTCATCTCTAATCCCAAGGTCTGTTTTTTCCAGGTGTGAGCAGAACAGCCCCGGGGGGATGAAGAAGGTAGCAGACATCCCTCACACATCCTCCAAGGTGAATTCCCATCTGGACATTGGCCTCTGTCCCCTCTTTGGAAGCACTATGGGGCTTGTTCCAGCACAGGTCCTGCCCATGGTGTGAGCAGGGTGTCACAAACAGTGTCAGCAACCACCCCCAGAGCACCTGTGTGACAAACAATAAACATTCCCTGGCTGTTCATGCATGGATGTGACACAGCAGGGAAGCTGGAGCTGCCTGGAGAGAGGGAGAACCAGACTGCCAGGAGAGACAGGGACTGCAACTGCTGCCTTTTTGTCCAAAACAGGAATTTCTGGTTAAAAACAAAATATGGCTGAGATAAATAAAGATGAGTTAAAATGTAGGCAGCTGCCTCAGAAATCTTTGCTGCAGGCAGATCCTGAGCCTGCTGACAGCTCCCTGGCACAGCACCCTTTCCCTCCCGAAAGCCACAGCACCTCCAGTGGCTAGGAATGAGAGACTTTGGGATGTGCCCGGGAGTTCCTGACCACTCAATACCTCTGGAAGCAAGGGTTGAGGTGTCCTGTGACAGCAGAAGCCCAATTGTGTGGGCCAGGAGCAATGCTGAATCATGGAATCCCAGAATCCCAGAACCATGAGGTTAGAAAAGTTCCCAAGGCCATCGAGTCCAAGCTGTGCCCAATCCCCACCTCGCCACCAGCCCAGAGCACCGAGCACCACATCCAAACCTTCCTTGGACACCTCCAGGGATGGGGACACCAAACCTTCCTGGGCAGCCCCTGCCAAGGCCTGACTCTTTCCAGGAAGAAATTCCTCCTGATCCCACAGATGGAGGGGGTCCCTCATCTCACTGCCCAGCCACCATTCCCACTTTGGCTCCTCACTGCTCATGGAAGGATGTTTAGCACATTCCAGCAATGCAACAGCTCAAATTAAACCAGGGCTGGAGCTGCTCAGTCTTTCCTCCCAGGCTTCCCTCTGGATCCTGCTCCTGCCTTACCACAGCCTCTGCTTGCCTGGAGCAGGATTATTCCCCCAAGGATGTGAGTTCCTGCCAGCTCCGCCACTCACTGACCAAGTGCTGCCATGAAGATATCCCGGGATTAAAGGTATTGGCAATTCTGGGTGCCCAGTTTGAGGCAGGGGATGTGTTTGATTGCACGTGGCTTTTTCTCCAACAGCCTGGCTGTTCCAAGCCCAGCTCCTGATGGCTTTCCCCAGAACCAGGGATGTTCAACACTTCTGAATTCAGCTCCCAGGATCGTGCATTTGGATATTTAAGGCACAAGGCTCACATGAGTTGTTCTGTTCACCAGCAAAAATCATGTCTGGGGACAGCAGCAGACATCACAACCTGGGCTGGAGTCTGCATCCCAGAGGGGTGCTGGCATGCCTGAATCCCAAATCCATTTCACATCCTCCCTTTTCCTGCTTCACAGCCCCCATCCAGATCAGGATTTTAATGGCAAAGATACAGCAAAGTTTGATGAGCTGTCCTTGCTCATGGCTCAGCATGTGGCCAAGCCCAGCCATGTTTTCCAGGCAGGAGGACACAAAGGGCATGTCCATGCACAAAAACATGTTTGGTTTTTTCCAATTTGAAAGCTCCTGCTGCAAAGCGACCTGGGAAATATCATAAAGAAACATTTGCCAGAATTCAGGACATTTTTTCATGAGCTTCATTCCTGCGAGCAGATTTCAGCATTTTGGCTGAAACTTCGCAGAGTGATTTCGCTCCAGGCAGACACCGGCCCAGAAAATTTCATCTCCAACCATTCCAGTTTGGCAAAGCCAAGAGCAACTGCAAACACAGACCTGTAATGTGTGGAGTGGGAGCAGCCCGGGAACCAGCACTGCACCCTGCACCCCATTCACTCCTCTCTTTCTGTAATTATTTGCTTAATCACAGCACACTTTTAATCCTGTGCCCTAATTAATGTGCTATTAGGAGCCGTGCAGCCCATAAACCTCCCCGTGGCATGAGCAGGATCATTTGCATCTGAGCTCGTTTTTTCAGCCCAGGATCTTGAAGCACTTTCTGAAGTAGAGATCATTAACCCCAGGTTCCAGCTGGCGAGGCCCAGACAGAGGCGATGTGACACCAATTGTCTCTCTCAGCACTGATGTCCTTTTCTGGCAGATCACAGGAATATCCACGGGAATGCACAGTCTGGGAATGCTGAGCTCAAGCACCACCTCTCCGTGGATGTTCTCCCTGTGTTCCAGCTCTGTGTGTTCCACTAGAGAGTGATGCTGGCATTGTCCTGCCCATGGAGAAGAAGGATGACACTGGGACAGAAGGGGAAGAGCAGAGGTGTTGTGTCTGGACCTGGGAACAGGGACAGTGGGACAGCAGGACAGCAGGACAATGGTCCAACATCCCTCCTGAGCCTGGGCTGCAGGAAATGCTGGCCCTGCTCTGGGATGGGCTTTGGGTGCTCGCCAGAGGCTCCCGGTGGATGTGCTCGCTCCAGGGCTGTTTACACAGGTGCTGCTTTGAAAAGCAAATGTTGCTGTTTATAAAATACTTTGCATCCATTTCCTGAGGAGCAGCGGGGCTGAGCGAGGTGGCTGAACCCTGGCAGTGCTGATGTGCTGCTGCCAGCAGCTCCCAGTGTCCCAATGCCACGTCCTTGGCACATCATCCCTGCAAACTCTGCTGTCCCTGATGGGCTGGAGATGGATCCAGGTGAAAACAGAGATCAGCAAAACTCTCCCAGGCCCTGCCTTAAAGAGGAGGAAAGACAGTTCCCATTTTTAGGTCTGTCTGAGTAGAGACAGCCAGAACTGTCTGGAATCAGCAAGAGGAATCTTTACTTCCTCTGGGTGTGCCTTCCATGACCCTCCATGAGCTTAGCTTTGGGGTGTGCATGGAATTCAGGCTATTTCCCTAAATATTTAATGGAATCATAGAAATCCGTGGTTGGGTTGGAGGGGAAATTAAAGCTCACCTGCTTCAAACCTCCCCAGAGCAGTGACACCTTCCACTATCCCAGGTAGCTCCAGCCTGTCCAGACACTTCCAAGGATGGGGCAGGCACAGCTTCTCTGGACAATCTCTTCCAAATTTCTGCAGGGGGCAGGAGAGGGGTTTGCCCCAGGCCCAGCCTCACTGCAGCCCAGGGCCTGGCTCTCCTTGCTGAGCTGGCTCAGGGTCGTTTGTCTCCCCCAATGTGTCTGGGTTTGATCAGCCCTTCCATCCTGGAGCTCAGAGACTTCCCCCGATGACAGTCTCGTCAAAACCATTCCATTTCCACACAACTCCTCGGCTTTGACAGCTCCACATTTTCTGACAAAACCCAAACCAAAACAAGGCACTCTTGGAAATTTCTCAAGCAGCTGCAGGGAAATGCTGATGAGATTGGACATATTTGGGTGAGAAGAGGAATGGGCAACAACCCTCAGCTTTCCTACTTTAGTTCCTGAGGATTTGATTTCAAAGCATGGACAGAACTGCCTTGCCCTGGGTGACACAGAGCCACCATCCATCACCTTCACAGCAGGTGGGGACCACCTTGGGCACAGAGAGTGACAGTGGTGACAATTTAGGGAGGAAAATCAGAAGCTCTGGGCACCAGAGTGTGTGGAGGATGTTCACTGTGGGAAGAGTGACACGGCTCCAGAGTGTTCCTATCTGCTTTTCAGTGCCATCGCCTCCCTGCTGTCATTCTCCCAGTAACTGGCCAAGAAATTCATTCAAAGAGTTATTTGAACCCCTCTTGCTTTGTAGTATTTTTCCTGTGTAACAGCAACCTTCTTGCCCAAAATCTGAAGGTCATTCAAGGCTGAACTGTGTTGACTACATTTTTCCAACAGCCAGGAACCACTTCTGGTCTTTTCTCGGCAGCTTCTTCACTCCTCCTGCATCCTTGGTCTGGAAAATGAGGTTTCACTGAAAATCCTCCAGCCCTACTCATGTGTGACATGTGTGTTTCTCTGTTTCACAGGTTGCTATGCAAAGAGAAAGAAAAAAAACCCAACCTGATTTTCAGAATGCAATTTTGATTAAACCTTGCTAAGGGTTGTGTTTATAAAACAAACAGTCCTTGGACTTATTCGTCTTAAATGAGCCCCAAAATATTTATCATCTGCCTGTTTACCCAGTCAGCCACCAGGATGAGGAAAGGCAGAACTGGGAGGATGGACAGGGACCACCAGCAATGGGAATTGAGTCCAGAGCCTTCCCTGCAGCAGGACTCTGTTTAAAGAACCTCTTTTGGGTGCTCCTCTGAATGCTCAGGGCCAGTGCAATAAATTGAATCATGGAATGATTTGGGATGGTTAGGGTTGGAAGGGATCTTAGAGTCCATCTCATTCCACACCCTGCCATGGGCAGGGACAGCTTCCACTATCCCAGGCTGCTCAAATCCCTGTCCAGCCTAGCCTGGAACACTTCCAGGGATGGGACAGCTACAGCTCCATGACCCGGGATTTGTTCAGAGGATTCAACCTGGCACCCTCAGCAGCAGCCCAGATCTGGCTTCTCCAATTCTCCATTGTCCCTTTCCAGTCGGGAGTTGCCCCTGGAGTTTTGCACTATTCCCAGCCCCAGCTCTGCTTCTACAGCTGATGCCAGAGACGCCTCTTCAGGCACTCTGCTGACTCCAGCATCCCAGCCCTGCCATTCCTTGTGGAGCCACCGGTGCCAGCACTCAGCCGGCAGAATTCCTGCGTGGAGCCCTTCGGCCCCGCTGGGAATCCTGCTGCAGGCCCGGCACAGCACGGCACAGCCCTCATGCGGGGCAGCTGCCCGTGGACACAAAGGAATTCACCAAAATTCGCGGTGCCTCCACCTCCGGAGGGGTTCGGGTGTGCAGCAATTATCTGCTGAACCACCCGTCCCACCTTCCTCTGGGAATGCCCCGAGGCGCCGCCTCGCAGCGAGGGCTAATGAGTGGATTATTGCAGCATTTTAAAACTCAGCTGTTTTGTAAATTGGGATTATCCACTGAAACCAAGAAGGCTTTCAAGAAGGAGCAGCCCTCCACCCCCTCCTCATTCTCTGCAGTCTCTGTAACAGCAGCACGGCCACGGGGAAAGGCTCATTTTTTAAATTCTCCATCTCAAACACTTCCTTCTCAATCAACATCAAGCCTCACCCTCCTGCTCCACTTCTCCAGCGCCAAGGAGCTGCACTTCTCCCTGTCCCCATCTCCCACTGAAAACATGGCAAATCCAGGCAGTTCTGAATTGCCAGAGAGCTGTGAGCTTTAAGATTCCTTCCAACCCAAAACCTCCTTTGATTCCATAATGCTGTGTGTGGGGCTCCCAGACAACCCCTCAGCCCCTGGTCCCGATGTCAGAGCAGTGTGGGACACCCAAGGAGTCATCCTGGGAAGTGCCATTGGGTTTCCAGGCACCAGGGAAAAGCAGCCCAGTTGTGAGTTGTGGCTGGGAGTCTGCTGGCAGCATCTTCCCAGACTCAAAATATTCTAATGAAATATTTCAGTTTCGATGAACTGGCATTTTCTTTCCAAGTAAATTTCCCCCAGTTTTAGCTGGAGGAACCCAGTGCTGGGAGCAAGTCCAGATCCCACAGCCCTCCCTTCCCCACACTGCTTCAACCACCAGTAGGGCTTGGCTGATCCAGGTCCTGCATCCGTGGCTGTCACCTGCAGCCCTGGCCAGGCTGGGGTGTGTGACCAACAGATTTGAACCTGTGCTGGAGTCGAACTCTGGACAAAAGTCTCTGTTTGCTCCCAGAATCACCCCAAATAATTTGCTTTCCCCAGCCCTTTAAACTGGGGTATTCTAACAACACCTCTGGGGGAGAATTTCACACACACCAAAGGTACTGGTGGGACCGGTTGTCCCTTACTTCTTCCAGGAATTCCTTTTCTATCATTTTTTAACTTTTTTCTGAGCAGCACAGAGAGCTGTGCTCATTCTGTGGGGCTGTGGTGCAGGGTGACCATCAGCCCAAAGAACCTGATCCCAAACCCACCTGACCAGTGGGGTGAAACTCATCCCCCTCCTTGAAGCCCTGGCAGAGCAGCACAACAAAGGCGGAAAACCAAGGAAGTTTCTTTGGAAAGCTGTTTCCATTTTCCGGAGCATTGTTCCGTGGGTATGAAGTGGAGATATTTCCCTGGGGTTTATCCCAGCTGAAACCCAGGAACAGCAGATTTTACCATAACGGGATGTGCTGCAGACCCTCCCGGCACAGAGCAGCCCCAGCCCAGGAAATCTGGGATTTCCTAGAGGGAATGGATTGTCCCTGTCCAGGATAGTCCCTAATTTGCTTTGGGCATTGAGCTAGGAGGTCCCAGAGGACACTGAGCTCTGAGGGCTCCTCAACTTGCAAAGGTTTATTTTAAGCAAAGATTTAAAGGCCACCAAAATTATTCAGCATTTTTCCAGCTGAGTGTGATGTCAACCCTGGTCCCGGCCGGCACATTCTCTCCTGATTTTCCAAAGCTTTGTGCCTCCATGGGTGACACTGTCTACAGGTCCTTGAAAATGTTACAGTTCTGGCATCTCTCATTTGCTTCTCTTCCTTCTTCCAGCTGCTTCCCAGTGAGGAGGAGGGAAAACCCCTCAGGTTGCCCCTGAACACCCCTCCTTGATGTCTCCATCCTCCCATTAGCTCGGTCTGCCCCTCCACAATGCCACTGGGAGCAGGGTCGCCTTTGGCTCCCTTTCATCCCCTCTGTGACATTCAGGAGCTGCCATGAGGGGCAGGGAGGATTTCCATTTGGAAGGGTTTCCATTCTGAAGGATGCCGCCGAGCCCCCAGGGGCCTGCCATTAAAAAGAAGATGAGGAATGAGACAAGAGGAGAAAAAAGCGAGCTCAGCCTTCCTGGCTCTTTCTTTTCCTTTTTTCCCTCCAGTCAGAAGTCCCTAATTGGCCTGAACTCTGTGGGTGTCACAGGGGCCCTCCTGGACCACCGACCCCACACAAGACCCTGGCTCATCGGCTGTGGAAAGAGAGGCTGGTGCTGCTCATCTTCCCTCCCTGCTCCCACCAGAAACGCTGATTCCTGCAAAGCTGTGACAGAAAAATGTGGAATAAATAATTGCAAAGATCTGAAAAATGTTATTTTTGTGGTGGGAAATACATCTGGGGGAAGGGTGAAAAATAAATAAGAGGGAAAGGTTTTGAACTGATGAAGAAAACAGGGTCTTGTCAGAGCGTCCCAGAGAGACCCCATTTGCCATTAATGGGGAAAGCAAATTGGAGGCTAATTGCTGGATTTGGAGAGGGGGTTTACCCTGTAGGAAACAGGATCTGGGTTATGATTGCTGCATTCTGGGCACAAGTGAGCACTGGAAGGAAGTTGCTTTAGCCATCAGGTGTGCAAGGTTGGGAGCGATGGGGATTTTGGGATGTGGCATCCCCCTGGCAGCAGTGGGTGGGACAGGGCAGCTCCTCCTCTGGAGAGGGACCACGTCCCAGGGTGGCAGCTGTGACCCCACTCCATGCTAGGCTGGAGCACATGATGGTCCTGCAGCTTCACCCAGCACCTCCAGCTCCTCATTCCAGTTCTCCCAGCACTGCTTCCTGCCCTTTCTGGGGCAATGGGATGCTCATGGACTCTTCTCACCCAAAGTTGACCAAAACTCTTCACCACTGGAGATGCTCTGGCCTGGTGGGAATGCCAGTGGAGGAATCTTCCCTCCCACTGCCTTGTGGGAGGCATCTCCATGAGAATGGCAATGGAGAAGAGAGGGGACAGTGGGACACAGGGACACAGGGCTGTGAAAGCAGCACAATTCAAAGAGGGGGTGCAACAGCTCTTTCCTGCTCTTCCTGCTTGAAGGCAGAGAGAGAAATAAAGGACAGAGAGAAGGAAATAAAAGAAGAACGACAGAAAGGCAAGAAGACAGGACAGGTGTTTTCCACTTGTCTGTTGGCTGAGCAGAGTTATTTTTTGGGAGGTTCTGGGGCATCTCAAATAGAAACAGCCCATCCAGGGGGATGCCACATGCAGGGGGATGCCCATGACATGCAGCCCCTGGTACCTGGTGGCTCTTGGGGGCTGTTGTTTGAGTGCAGATGGTCCTCAAGTCTTGGTGGGTTTGGATCATCATGATGGGGAAAGAATTCCAGAGGCTGCGTTCACTCACTGCCCTAACCAGGACACCCCTTGTGTTCCTCCTGGGAAAGTGATGAGCAAATTCCAAGGCTCCTGAAATCCAGCCCCAGCTGAGCACCACTCAGTCTGAAGTCTCCCCCCACCAGCCCACCCAGATTTCATTCCCAAAAGGCAATTTCCACCCCTAACCCAGCCACCAGGAGCACTGGGATGAGGCACACGCCGTACTGGAGCTGAACACCCCCACTGGCAGCCAGGAAAAGGAGCAGTGTCACCCTCAGAGGCTTGCACTGTGCTGTGTTTCATAGTAACGAGGAAATATTTTATGCATCAAAAATAATATTTTGGCAAGATCCTTCCCAGGCACTTGTAAGTGCTTATCACAGCGCGGGAGCCTGGATGCTCCAGGCCCTTGGACTCAGATGCTCTTTGTTCTTGTACAACCTGATGTAGGTGCTTCTGCAGAGAGAAAAATAAACACTAAAATCGGAATAAACACCCTGTTGTCTGCTGCCCCCACCAACTGTGTCTGTTCCTAAAATAATTGCGTCTGTGGTAAACGCTGACTAATTAATGTGCACATATTTAGAAGAGGATTAACATCAATAATAATCAATGCAGATCTATTATGGCTAATTACGGATGTGGATCTATTGCATAGCTCCTAATCTTCTATAAATATGGTTTTTATAATCACTTTGTTAGCAGGTATCTAAAGCAATGCAAAGAATTTGCAATACAAGTTAGAGCCTGGCTCTCTTCCAGCTCAGGTAATTACACCCTGCCTCGGTCTATCCCTCTGCAGCTCCCCATGGGAATATATTTATTTTTAACTTCTTACCCAGAAATGTCTCATGTCACTGAGGGCCGTGTGCTGTGTGACACCACAAAGCAGAGCACGGGGGGGGGATGTGAGATCTCTCTGGGTGAACCTCAGAACACGCTGGGTATGTTTAGTCCATCACATCTCAGGATTAGGTCGTTATTAGTCCCTACAGAACATCAGGAACAGCTCTTTAGTCCGGGCAAAGAGGCTGTTAAATAACAAGAAAGATCTGAGAGATTTGTTGGATGAAACCCTTCTCTCTGTGTGTCTGAGCTCCTCACTGCCCCACAGCCACTGCTCTCCTCGGGATGCTCAAATCCTGCTGGTGCCACAGCTCACGAGGGGCTGATCTATCCAAGCACCCCAGCAGGGTTTGGTGCACACAGATCCCAAGGAGCCCCTAGGTCTGGGGGATGCTCAGCTGCTCTGCCATGGAGCTGTGGGAAGGGCAGAGGGAGCTCTGCAGAGCCCAGCAGGATGCAGGATTGGGGCTGGGAGCTGCGGGAAGGGCAGAGGGAGCTCTGCAGAGCCCGGCGGGATGCAGGATAGGGACTGGAGGAGGAAGGCCACAATCCAGCAGCAGGAAGCCTGGGAGCTGGGTGAGCAGTGGTTCCCTCCCACCTCTGCCCAGGCTGCTGAGCTGCTCCTGGAGTTTGGAAGCTCCAGCCTCTGTGGGTTTCTTTTTTTTTTTCCCTTTTCTTTTTTTTTTTTTTTTTTTTTCTGAGCAGTGACCTTGGGAAAAGTGAGCTGGGGTGGGAGCTGTCACACTGTGAATGGGAAAGAGGTGGCAGCTGCACAAACCTCGGGCTGTCCAGGAGGCTCAGGAAGCAAAAAACAACATCCATGTTTCACCACAGCCCCAATTACAACAGGGTTAAGTTTGGCACTTCAGCAGTCAAAACATCTTTGCAAAGTCTCCTCAGGCTGGAATCCTCCTCCAAGAGCCATGGGAAGGAGGACTCGTAACCCAATCTGCCGCCCCAGATTATGCAGTGTCCGACCATGTAATTGAGATTAATCACTTCTTCCCCCATGCCCAGAAATACCTTTCATGTCTGCAACACTCTTCCCCGTCCCGAACCACTTGAACTTTGAGACTTGTGGGCGATGGAGATGGAGGGGGAGAGGGCAGGGTGGGATCCATCAGCCAAGCAGCACTTCCTGAATGCCCTGTGCTGCTCTTCAGAGTGAGACACCACTCAGGAACCTCGAGGGAGCAGCTTCTCTGCCTCCCTCCCACCACGCTGTGCCTCATCCCCCAGAGATCTGTGGTGTGACACTGATCAATGATTTAACCATTGGCAAACCCAGCTTATGTGACCTTCTCAGGTGCTGTGGTAGCACCAAGACAGGTGGCAAGACTGACCTGAAATTAATGTTTTATTTAAACCTGAACTGGGGCTCAGCAGTGCTGAATTAACAGCTGCACTCGATGATCTTATAGGTCTTTTCCAACCTAAACTGTTCCATGGTTTTCTGAGCCATCCCTGCCTGCTCCCACACAGGAGACAGCACAATTCCACCAGGCAGCTCTGGGGAGGTGAGGAACCCTCTCAGCTGCTGGGAGGGATAATTCTCCTTCCCTCAGCAGTGGGAAGGAAGCAGACATGGGGTTTCTTGTAATTCTCCAGGATTTGGTAATGTTTGATAATGTGTAATAACCTGAAGAGCTGCGGTGGTTTCCCAGCCTGGAAGAGGTGGGAATCTCCCTACAGTCATCATAAGGAAAATATGTGTGACCTTGCTTGTTTGTTCCCTCGTGAGGCTGAAAGGTCAGATGCCCATCCCAGGCAGTCTGGGTTGGGGTCAGGGACATCTCAACCACATGGATGTGTCACCACAGGGACACAGGGAATGTCCTGGGACATGGAGCTGGGAAAAACCTTGTTGGAGTGGGATGGTGAGGGCAGCCCGGCTTCCTGTTCCAGGAGGATCTGGGGCTGCTGTGCTGGGCTGGATGATGGTGAGGGGCACCCAGATTCCTGCTCCAGAAGGTTCTGGGATTGCTGGGAGGCTCAGCAGGCTGTGCTGCTGGCACAGCCATGCGTGCAAGCTTTGCTTTTCCATTTTAACCTAAAGACCCGAAAAGATTGGGTTCCAGCTGACAAGTCATAAAAGCTGTCGTGTCCTGTATCATAGCAAACATCTGCCAGCAGCATGGCTCCCAGCGGGATCAGCGCTCCGACACGAGTTCAAGGGCTTTTTGGGGGCCTGCTGGAAGAGAATCGAGGGAGGAAGAGGAGCAGCGCTGCCCCCGAGGTCCTCTTGGCCAACTGCAGAAGGATTGCAGCTTGGGCTGGAGCCGGGGCAGACCCAGCGAGAGTCTCCAAAGGTCAGCAGCATTCCAGCTGCGGGAGCTGCGGGACACCCACTCTGGGAAACTGGAGAAGGAGCCGGATAAGCTGCTGCAAGACACGGTTTAAGGCAGCTCGTCCCTGCCGTAGGGGGGCTGCTGTGTTTATGGGTTCTGCTCTCAGGATGGGATAGGTTTGCACTTTACCAGAGCTCACCCAGAGCCTCAGAGCCCCTTCTTGGCACCAGCAGCACTTGGGACCGTGGGCCTTAGGGCTGAGTGTGTGAGGGTTTATGGGAGCAGAGCCCCACAGACTGCAGGGGATGGGAGGGAAGGAGGTGCTCAGGCCTGAGCCCTTCCTCTTCCTAAAGCAACCCCGATAGAGGGAACTGACTCCCATCCTCTGCCAGACCTTGCTGCCCTCCCCAGCTGCCCTGTGTGGCCATGTCAGGGGGTGCAGGACAGGCACAGTGCTGGAGCACAGGAAAAGTGACTGGGAGAGAAGGGTTGGTGACCAGGCAGCATCCCACAGGTGGCACGGTGGCTGTGTCCTGCTCTGGTGGCACAGTGTCCCTATCCTGCTCCCAGAGAGCACAGCCGTGGGACTGTACAGACCATTGCACAGACTCCCAGTGCACTCCAGCCACCCCAGCTCCCCAGGCAGTGCAGGGAACAGCTGCCATGGAGGAGAAGCCTCAGTGCTAGTGAGGGAAAGCCAAAGCAGAGCCGTGTGTGGCAAGTGAGGAGGAAATGAGTGTGGACCCTGCAGGACTCACTAATGGCCTCCACCGCGTGCCTCTGCCTTGTACGAGGCCTTCACTGTGCAAGTTTGGACACATCCCATTTCCCACAGACCCTCATTATCCTACTCGTGTTCACCGCAGTTCTCCATAAATATTTTATGAGCATCCTCTTTGCTAGGCTTTCGTTTGGATTTGCCCTGTGAAAGCGTCTGCCTGGCAAGGAGAAGAGAGGGGAAATGAATAACAAGAATGATCATGGAGAAGGGTGGGGGGGGTGGGAGGGGACGGTGAGGAGAAGGAGCCTCTCCCTCTCTCTCTCTCTCTCTCTCCCTCTCTCTCTCTCTCTCTCTCTCTTTCTCTCTCCTCGATAACTGGGTTGTCTCATCTCTGCTCTGGTGTGATAACAGCAGAGCAGCTGCGTCCCTGAGCCGGGATCCTTCGGAGCACTGTTCTTGGGAGTGATGCCCAGCTGCCTCTGCCAGCACCCAGGGGGACAGAGCCCAGCTGTGCCGTGTCCCCCCGGGGCTGGGGATATGGAGAATGAGGAGAGGAAACAGCCACAGCATCAGGAGACACGGCCACCTGCTGTGCCCTGGCTGCCTGAGGCCCTGACACATGGGAATGTTCCAGCACACCCAATCCTGCCCTCGCCAGGCAGAGAAGGAGCCCTGGTCCAGCAGGACACAGGTGTGTGGGGCACAGGTGTGTAGGGCACAGGTGTGCTCTGACAGGGTACCTCTAACACAGCATTCCCACCCAGCATCCACACCCAGAATTCCACACCCAACATCCACACCCAGAGTTCCACGCCCAGAGTTCCACACCCAGAATTCCACACCCAACATCCACACCCAACATCCACACCCAGCATCCACACCCAGAATTCCACACCCAACATCCACACCCAGCATCCACACCCAGAATTCCACACCCAGCATCCATACATAGAGTTCCAGCCACAGAATTCCACACCCAGCATCCACACCCAGAGTTCCACACCCAGAATTCCACACCCAGCATCCACACACAGCATCCACACCCAGCATCCTCACCCAGAGTTCCACACCCAGAATTCCACACACAGCATCCCCACGCAGCATCCAAACCAGCATCCACACACAGAATTCCACACCCAACATTCACACACAGAGTTCCACACACAGCATTCCCACAGGCAGCATCCCCCACTGCCCACACACAGCTTCCCTGGGCCAGTGTGCAGGTGAGGACACCCATCACCAATTCCATCTTGCCCCCCTGGCTCAGACACGTTGGCCAGGGGCCCATTTTTCTTTGGAACCTGCCCTCCCTCCCAAACTACCCCTGGGTGGTGCAGGGGTTTCTCTCCCCTGGTTTCCAAGGCAGAGTCCGAGCCCACTCCATCCCACCTCCTGCCTATCCTTCCACTTCACAAGTGAGCTGGGGTGGGCTGGGAAGCAAGAATTCCATTTAGGGAAAAAAAAACCCCAACAATCCCTGAGGTTTGGAAATTGGTTTTCATCATCATTTTGAAGAGGGAGCAAAGTTCTGATGACACCAAGGCAGGAAGGGAGCTGCTGGCACTGCTCTCCCTCTTTGTGACCGTGGCCCTGCAATCCTGCATTTCTGTGGGTGAAGGACCTGGGGCAGAGCTCAAACCATTCCTGGGCTCTCTCCAGAGAGCTCCATTTATGGTCCTCATAAATCTTCTCAGCTGTCCAATGGGATAACCCTCCCATCCCACTGGAGGAGTTGCATTGCAAATTCCTCATCAGCCAAAGCTTTTCCCAGAAAAGGGCTGAAATGGGCTGAGATGGGTGAGCAAGGGGAGACAGGGGGCTGGTGCTACCCAGGAGCCACAGCCACAAGCCTGGGGGGGCTTGAGGGTCTCTTGGGCTCCTCTGGAATTGGAAAATGTCTCTAGTCAAGGAGGTGAGGCAATAGGGACGTTCCAGAAAAACACCCATGCCCAGGACACCGCAAATCCTATTTCTCTCCCTGGCCCTGTAACCCACATAGCCTCAGAGGCTTGTCAGGAGAAGTTTCCTCCCCAGATTTTCTTTCAGAAGATGCTTTTTACCAGTGTGTATTTATGAATGAGGAGCTGGGCTTCCACCCTTCCTTTTGTACAATGGCAGCTCTTGCCGCTGGGGTTTTCCTGCTGAGGTACATTCCTAAATAAATAAATAAAGCAGTTAAATAATTTCCTGTCTAATTGGTAAGAGGATGAAATAAGTGACCTAATCAGCCTTTTCTCTCTCTCGTTTCTGTCTAACTCTGACCTTACTCAGCCCAGCTTGGCAGTGCAGGGAGCCCAGTGTGTGTGGTTGGGTTGGCCCCATTTTCCCTGAAGCAGACATGGGAAGCATCAGGCTCATGGGCTGAGCTTTCCTCAGCTCATTTCAATCCCATCAACCCTTACCTGGAGCTGCAGAGGCCATAAAGCTTCTCTGTGCATCCCAGTTCTCCGTGTGCAGCTGTTGGGAAGCAGGCCAGCCTGAATGTTTGTTGAGATGCTCCCATAAAGCTAAAAAAGCCTGGAAATACCCCAAACCAGGCTGGTCTCCTGTGCCCCAGTACAGCCAACACTGGCTTCAGGGTATGTTGTCAGTGTCCAACCCTGGATGGTGCAAGGAAACTGCTCCAGGATTTGTTACTGAGGGGGAGGAGAAGCCAGGAATGCTCCCCAGACTGGGCTGGGTCCCTGCATGCAGGAGCACAACCAGAACTAGGTCCTCTGTCCCCAGGAAGAGGAATTTCGTGTTTCCCAAGTGGCTCTGCTGCAATGAGCCATCCCCATGCCACCCCAAGGAGCTGCAGGGCTGCACTTTGGAAGTTCAGCTGATCTCCCAGGGCCACAGTGATATGGTCCCATCTCTTCCCAGAGAGCAGTTTCTCACTCCTTTGCCTCTCTCTTGGATTATTTCCCTGAAATTTATCATCTGTTTTTCCTTTCCTCAATTCCACCTTCCTAACTCCACATTCCTTCACCTTCCTAAATCATTCTCCTCCCTTCTCTCTGCTGACACCTTTAAACCAGCTGAAGGTCAATGGTTTGACACCTCTCCCCTCTTTTTCTGCCTCTTCCACCCCAACATGAGCAGGTTCCAGTCTGCAGATTGTCCCCATGGGCTGTCCCCCACTATAAAGCTGATTTTCCCTCCTGGTTCCATGATCCAGCTCCCAAGGAGAGCCATGAACAAAAACGCCCTGGGGTGAATTGCTCAGCTGCCTGCAGTGGAGGTTTCCCAGTTTTCCAGCAGCTGAGCTGGTGTGTTTGCCATGCACAGGTGAGAACATCTGCCATCAACCCAGATTAGCATCCTCTTCTCTTCTTTCGTTCTTTCTTCTCTTCCTTCTCTCTCTCCTCTTTCTCCCCAGCCCTCCCATGGAATTCCTTGGGCTCTGCTCTCCCCCTGCCTGTCCTGTCTCCCTCGTTCCCAAGTCTCCTCCATCCCCCCCAAAAAAACCGTGTTCCCAAGTCCAGGCCAAGCAGGTTCAGCTCTGGCTCCGGGGAAAGTCAGGCAGGGAGGGCTCCGTGCTCCAGTTCCGCTGCACCTTCCACTCTCCCCACCCCCGCCGAAATTTGTCACTCTAATCCCGTTTGGACACCGCTAACTCCGGCATCCTCCCCCCTCCGCCTTCCCTCTCCGGTGCCTCGCAGTGACTCCCGCAGACGCTGCCTTATCTACAGCCCATTTGTTATTCCCATTCCTATTCATCCCGCGTTCCCGGGCTGCTTGTGCCGCGGGAGACAGGAAAACAAAGTCAGCTCTGGCCTCGGGGGACCCCCACGCTCGGCAGAGGGATGCGGGGATTCGGAGCAGCGCTCTCGCCTTGGCTCCGCGGCCAGCTCATTTCCCATGGCTATCACGGAGGGAACAGGAGCAAGTGGATGCACAGAACGTCTGCGAGCCCCCGTCAGCTGCTCTGGGCCCTGCCCCGGGTGTTGTGACACAGGCAGGCAGCCCCGGGAGCGGTGACACGGTGACACGTTCCCGCGGTGGCACTGCCGAGCTGGAGGAGCTCCCTGCGGCTGCCGCGGTGCTCGGGAGCCGACATCTCCTCCCAAGATGGATTTCAGAGTAGGGACCATTCATCACCCATTATTCCTGTGTTTATTTGGGGTTGGTCTTGAAGTGATGTTGCTTTTGACAACTTGCTCTGTGCTGGGGCGGGATGAGGAGGGGATGAAAGCACAAGGTCGGGAGAGGGGGGGACCATCCATCATCTCCCCGGATCCATCCCTGGACCCATCCGTCACCTGAACAACCCCACAGGGGCAAGGCTGAGCAGCCAGGACCTTGGGAATGAAATCCCAGATTATCCTGACTCAGAAGGGACCCACAAGGATCTCTGAGTCCAGATCCTGGCCCTGCACAGGACACTCCAACAATCCTACTCTGAGCTCCTGCCCAGACCAGAGGCTGCCTCCCCCGAGCACTTCCATCCCTCTTCATCTTCCCTCCGAGAGCTGATGCCTTAGGACTGCTTTAGTCTTATCCTTAATAGGAGAAATTTAAGGCAAAGGATGGCTGCTAACTGGAAAACAAATTCCCCAAAAGTAGGGCAGGCCACAGAGCTGAGCCGAGCCAGTCGCATTGTCTTTTCTCAGAGAAGTTCACATTTTTTCAGTGAAAAACAAAATTAAAGCAAACAAGTTGTGTTTGTTGGGATTTTGTTCTGGCTGTTGTGTGCCTCAGCGTGCCTGTGCCTGTGTGCATGCGTGGAATCTCTTGCTCCAGCTCTTTTCCCAAGGGAAGCCAAAGTAGGGAAATAAAAACCTAAAGTGTTTTTTTTATCATTGCTGCTCAGAAACTAAACAATTTCAGCTATGCAGGATCCTCACAGAGGAAGGTAATTGAGATCACAGAGGCCTTTTCCCCACACAGGCATTTCCATGAGGAAGGTTTGATCCACCAGTTTTAAGTGCTTTATTTTTAAATACGTTTTTTCTACATGGCAAAAGAGTTTTCCCCAAGCCAGTGTTTTGCCTCAAACCCTCCTGTTCAGGCTGCCAGGAATGTGCTAACCCAGGTGACTCAGGCTCAGACTGGGCCACAACCCCACATCAGGGATGCTGTCACTAATCATGTGTCAGGTGACCCAACAGGGAGGAGAAGAAAGAGAGAGAGAGCTTGGCCTAAAAAAGCATAAATGAAGGACAATTGGCTTGTGGGATCCAGGCAGGGAAAGGTTTGATCAGCCCCTAATAAACAAATGGCTCAAAGCACTCCTGGAGCTCAGAGACACCAGTGACCAGCCCAGCTCCTCAAGGTCACCAAGGCACTGGTGGCACCACAAAAGGGTCTGGGAGCTTCCACAGATGCTGATGGGACAGCCAAAACCCACCTTGTGGGACCTCGTGGGTGCTCAGCCCTTCTCCACTCCCTCCTCCAGTCGGGATGAAGATGGATCTGTGTGGATTCATCCATCCATCCAGGGCTTGCTTTACCTCAACTCTCCAAGGATATCCTGCCAGGCAGGACCTGGGCTTCTCAGGCAGCAGTTCCCCAGTCCCTCCAAACCCCACTCCCAACACTTTTTGTGAGTCTCACGTTTTTCCCCCAGCCCAGAGCGCAGCCCTGGGATGCAGGGAGAGATAAGGCCCTGCTCACGTTACCTGACACTGCCTCCCTGCCACCTGATAGCATTAATTATGACTTATTCTAATATGAAAGGACCCCTTCAGAAGGTTTCCCCCACTCTGCCTCCATCCCCATGCCCACCACGGGGACCCCCACACCCCTCCCGCCTCCCCTTCCCGAGCCCACGGGACTTCCCAGTTTTCAGCAACACGAGATACAGGAGGCTCTTTGAAAATGCTGCACGCTGGCAGCTTTCCCACCTCAGTTTCAAATCTCACTGGATAATATTCTCCATATTCCTTTATGGAAACCAGAAATTCTGGCTTTGCCGTGTCTCGGCGTGGCCGCACTCGCGCCCGAGCGGCGGCTGCGAGGAGCTGGGGGATAGCAGCGGTGACAGCGGTGACAGCAGGCACAGCCCTTGCCACTGGCCATCAAATGAGGCCACAGAAGGCAGAGCTGGGGGAAACTCCTCTGCCAAACACCTCGTCCACCCAAAAGCGCAGCCACAGGTCCACCGCGACACTGACACAGCAGGAATGATCTTGTACCCCCAAAAAAGGGAAAAATCCGACCAAATTGGCCAAGTTGAACCGGTTTGTTCTGCTGGCTTTGAAGGAAAGCTTCTTGAAGTTCTGTGATTTGGGCTGAAATGATGTTTTCAGGAGAAATTTGCCTGTGTTTAACTCAAGCCCACTTAAAAATCTTAAAAAGGAAAAGCTTGGCACGCACATGGAATGTTTGCTGATGATTGGACCAAACGTTTGGGTTGACTCGAGGCAGGTTTTGGACAGGGGATTTTGTCAGTTTGTTTTTCATTTTACTGAGTGCAAATTTGGGTTTTGTCAACATCTCCCAAGTTTCCTGTAACCCCTGAGGAAAGATGGGCTGCCAGAGGGTGGGAGAGCCTCATATCCCAGTGCAGGGATGGTTAATGAATTCCTACAGTCCCCAGAATGACCAGGTGCCTGCAGATAACCTGATGTGCTCTCCAGCTGCCAGGAATTCCCAGCCTAGGTTGTATGGGATTATCCAGAATGGGAAGGGATCTGCTGGGGCACAGGGGAACACTCCAGGGTCTCCGGGTCTGGGGTCCCTGTGGAGATGATTGCTTGGAAAACCTCCCTCGTAAATGTGAAAACAGGTTTTCTCCCAGGATATCAGTGAGGGAAAACCACAAATCTGCTCTGATCTGGTGCTGCTGGGAGCACTCATACCCTGAAGGTATGGGAGGGTGACACATCCTGTGGGGTGACAGGAGGACATTTTTATTTCCAAACAATTTATAAATAAGCCAGGCACGGGGATAACTAGGTGGGATGCTCTCAGGAACAGGGGCAGGCATGTGCAGGAGCAGGAAACAGAGCCATCCCAAGGGGAAAAGCCCCATGGGCTAAAATGTACGTTTTCAAGCCCCAAAATGTGGACACATCCCCCTGGATAAGAGTGGTGCCGCTCCAAAGACAGGGACTGGTGGAAGGAATGGAAATTCTCAGCACAAGACAAGAACAAACCCCAAAAAGGGGCTCTTTGCCCTAAAAAAACCTCAAACCATTAAAACCTTCATGGTTTGAGTCTGACCCGTGCAGAAGCTGCTTTGAGCAGCCAAGTGACAGCAGGGACAGGAAAGATCCTGCCTGAGGGCAGAAGCAGCGGAACAGCCCCGGGAAGGCAGGGACATCCATCCAACAGGTGCTGGGAAGGGAATGTCAGCTCAGCTGAATGGGAATGTTCCCTCCAAGCCTCTGAAGTGGAACTGCCAGGCCTCCCGCTGCTCTTAATCCATAGCACGTTGAGGAGCTAAATATATTCCCAGCCTAATGCAGCAAGGCCTTGCTAATCTGCCCTCCATCACTTGGACACCCAGGACTGGCTCTCTCCACATCCCAGCGCAGGTTTAGCAGCAGAACCAGCAGGGTGAGGGGCTCCTATTACCGAGAATTCCCAGCTCTGGCAGGGGTGGCTGCGGCTGCTCCCGAGGATGTGCACCAGTAATTGAAACAGAGCTGCACTTGTCAGAGGGAATGAGCCGTGGGCTTCCCACCGGCCTGACCTTGCCCTGTGCCGGATTGGGGAACAAATTGCATTTGTTAATTTGCAAAACAATCCTCTCAGTCATTAGTGTGACTCAGGTCCTAATCCTGGAGTGTTTTCATGGAATCACAGACTGGTTTGGGTTGGAAGGGACCTCAAAGCCCATCGGTAGGGGCTCCCTTCCACTGCCCCAGATTGCTCCAAGCTCCATCCAACCTGGCCGTGAACACTCCCAGGGATGGAGAGTCCACAACCTCTCTGATTTTCCTTGTGGATCTCAAATTCCCATCCCGGGTCCTGGCTCCTGGAATCAGGGCTATTTGGGGAACAGCGCCAAGAGAACTCCCTTGAGCTGGCCCTTCGGTGTCCGTGATGGGACAGAATTCCTGTCCTTGTCCCTGGAGAAGCCCAGGACTCTCATCAGCCTGGAGTGAGTGTGTTCACTGCCCTCATAACAGAGCCAGGCAGGCACAGGCAGCTGCCTCCAACTCACACCCCAAAAGACAACTGACTTAATCCAGCAAAACAGGAAAAAAAATTCACCAAGAATTGTTCCCCAGGGATTCTGGGCAAAGGCTGGGTGCAGGAGAGATTGCCCACTCAGCCCTTGCTTTGGGAGAAGAGCCCAGCCAGCCCTGCTCCCACATCCCAGGGGAAACAGGAGCTGGGGAAGGGGGAGCCAAGGTGCTGCCTCGTGCTCGGCCACCCGTATCCACCTAGTCCCATCTCCCACTCCCTGTGCCTGCATTAGCATTCCCCAAATCCTTTTAACGCACTGATCTGATAAGAGATCTGCCTGTATTGGATTTTTTTTTTCCCGGTGACACATAACCCAGCTGGCTGGGTGGCGGCTCGGGGAGGAATCAAACGGTCAGGAACAAATGAGTAAATCAAGTTACCATTTTACATCTCTTTAAGTTGTTTCCCTCTAAGAGCTCCCCAGATTTTATCTCAGGTAGCTTAATTGGAACAGGAGAGCCGGGGCTCCTTGGAGCGCCGGGCTTTCCAAGGGAAGGGCAGCCCCCACCAGGTAGGAGGGAGCTTTGCTCGGGAAAGCGCAAGGGAAGGGGAAAGGCAGGGATAATTTATCCAGTCTTGTGGGAAGGTAGTAAACGGACAGGAGTCCCCGTGATGGTGAAGGAGATGGGTCGGGAGCAGCCCCTTCCCAGCGGAGTGGGGAGGGGGCTCTGCCTCTTGAGGGGGACCTCAGCATCACCTGCCTGGCATCCTCACCTTCACCAGCTTATCCTGGGCATCCCACAGTGCCCTCCCTGCCAGCTTTCGCTGGATGCTTTTGTCTCTAGAGCACCACATGGCGACTTCCCCAGGTTTCACCTTACCTGCTTCACTCTCCACCTTCTGTCTCTAGCCCCCAGTGCCGGAACTCCTGGGAATTTGTGCCTTGGGACTACAAGTTGCTCATCCAGGTGAGAACCGAGCAATTGCTGGCACTCCCTGAGCCCCCACGGACACGAGCCCACTCAGGAGTCTTGTCCTGGGCTGCTCCATCCTGCTGTTACCTTGGATGAAGCCCACACCAGTTCTCTGGGCTGGGAATCCTGTGCACATTCCCTGCACCTCAGGATGTCTGCTGGCACCTCGCTCTGAGTGTGCAGACACACCACACCTCCCATTCCAGGCTCCCCCAGACTGGGAGAACTGGGCAGCTGCTGCTGAGCTCTGCTGTTTTCTGCTCCTGACGTGTTCCTGTACAGAGATTTGCCCGGATTTCCCTAACCTAAGAGATAATAACCTGAGGAATTTCTAGTCAGGCTTCATTGGCCATGGCATTTCACTGCTCTTTCACAAATCCCTGATGTCTTCCTACCCCAAAACACAGCAGAAACAGAAAACAAATCAATCCACATAACAACAGCATGATCAGCTTTTGTCTGGCCCGGAAGAGAGGAGAGAGCAAGGGAAGAGAGGAGAGATGGAGTGATAGGGAGAGAAGGGAGAGAAAGTGCAGGGCTGAGGAGGGGCAGCATTTATGGACTCATTGGAAACCATCAATCACTGTTAGTGCAAGAGGCTGTTTAGAGCTGGTGAGTATTAAATTCCAGCAGAATTTGATGAATAACAGGAGGAAAAACATTCCTGTTGTAGAAGAATAAAAACAAGAGTTCCCTCTTGCCCCTGTGCCAAACATCCCCAACCTGAGGGAAAGTCCCAGGAAAGGTTGTTCCTGAGCAAGAGGACATGGAGCAGCCTCATTGAGAACTCGGGAGGAGCTGCAGGGCTGAAAGGGATCTGAACTGGAACATGCAGGACCTCACTTTCCCAACCCAAACCTCCAGCTGGGGTGGAATGGATAGGGAGTGGCTCATTTTGCCTTAATGATCAGCCAGCCCCTGCTAATTATTAGCAACTGGAGTGAGTCTGCTCAGATAAAATCAGGCTCCTGACTCCCCAGGCACTGTACCCTTTGGGGCTCGGAGGGGTTCCTGCTGCTGAACCTGTCATTCCACTGTCTGGGACACACTCAGGGCTGCCCTTCTGTCTCTAAAGATCCAGACCCCAAAAGCACAGACCCTGGTGACGGAGATTGGCATTTGTTGCTTCTCCAAAGCAGTCAGCAGCAGCATCTCTCCTTAATTAGACAGGCTGGTAATGAGAGCTGAGGGCCCCAGAGGCTTGTCTGACATCACCAGGTATTGCTGTCAAGCAGACACAGAAAAATGCGCTGAGATTCAGCCAGAACATCCCCAGAATCAGGGAATTTGTCCTAAAAGTGCAGGGGCTGATGCTTTGTCTTTGGTGTGTCTCAGTGCTGGAGAGGAGGGAGGGGAGCATCTGAACCCAGACAGATTTGGAAAACATCAAACAATGGCACAGGGCTTCTGATGAAGAATTAATTTGGCATCAGCATAAATGTGAAAGGGAAAGGCTGGTACAGCTCAGGTGACCTTTTCCCAGAGCTGTGTGGGCTGTCACAGTGACAAATGGGACACCTGGGCGCTGGCACAAAGGGGTAGCACTCCAAGGTCACCTCGGTTTGCTAAACAAGGGGTGGCTGCACTTTGGGGCCAGAGCCTGGATCCCCAAGCTGCTGTGGGAGGTGGGACTGAGGCATTCCCACTCCAGCCACATCCCAGAGGATGGGCAGTGGCTGTGCACAGCTCCAGCTGGGCAGAAACCCCAAGGTGGCCATGGCAACGTGAGCACGGCATGAACACGACAAGGAAACGTGAACATGTCCAGGGTCACTCACTGAGCACCAGGCTCTGACCCAGCCCCCTCCTGCCCCCAGAGGTGCCAATCCTGCAGGAATGGGATGGCAGACACAGAATGTCTCCTGAAGGCACTGTGCCACCGAGGGTGGGCACAGAATTCCCAACACCTGGCATGGCACCCACCGAGAGACTGGAGTGATGGTGGCACAGCCGGGAGCAGGGTTCCCCTGGGGCTCTGGCTCTGTGTCCCCTGGGCCCTGTCCCTGCCATGTGGCAGCAGCCCAAGGATGGCTCTGATGGGAGAATGACTCACAGGGACTCTGCTGCGGGTGTGTTTCCTATTAGGGCCGTTCAAGTCTCCACAATTAGGAATGCAGCTCAACCAGAGTGTGAATCCCTAATAGGAAACATTCCCCAGATGCACATGAGGGCCCCGAGGAAGATGCCAGCCCTGGAAAGGGCTGGGGGGCGAGAGCCGCCGGGATGGCTCCCACATGAGGAGGCATCAAAGGCGAGGCTGCAGTCCCGGGGTCTCCGTGGCCACTTCTGCCAACTTTGATCAGGGTTTGTCGTCTGACTCCCAAACAGTTTTTTCACACTTGTTTCCCAAGTGTGAAGAGCCCGAAGCCATGTTGGAAACTCTGAGACAATTTCGGATTCCTTTGCAACAAAGCCAAGGCCCAGGACAATGGGACTTTGATGTTATTGACATATTGGTTCAGAGTTTCCCTGTTTCCATTTCCCAGCATTAGGCCGGAGCAGAGGGCTGCTGCCTTGCTCTGTTTAATTAGGTAATGTTTGTACAGTGCTCGGAGAATATAAAGTGCTCAGCAAGTGGAAAGCGTTATCCTTATTACTATGCCTTCCATATCCACTGGCTGCGCTTGGTGAAGCTGCAAAAGCTTTGAGAGAAAAATAAAATAAGGTCAAGTTTATTTTATTTAAATGTAAAATAAAATTGTGGTGCTGAGCAGAAGTAATGGACTGGCAGAGGCAGGGAGGGAAGAGCTCTGTGTGTCTCCAGAGCAGGGACAGCACAGACTGTGCCAAGCTGAGTCCCCTTGATGTTGTCCCAAGCTGTCCTGTCACTGTGTGTGTCCACTGTGGCCTGGACAAGCCCTTCCCAGAGGCAGCTTCTGCTCTTCTCCAGCCTCCCTGCTGGAACTGCCACCAATGGAGCTCCTGGTGCCCATCCTGCTTTCATCAGGTGGAGATGGGACAGCTGCCAAGCAGGGCCACCACGTCACTGCCAGGCACAGCTGGGCTGGGCAGGGGCTCCCAGCACTGGCACATCCTCCAGGCGGTTCCCTGGGTGCTGCCAGCACTGCCGGCCCACGGTGCAGCATTCCAGAGACAGGGAAAACATCCCAGTCCTGCTGCTGCTGATCTGTCTCCCAATCCCGGGCACTGAGGTGCTGTGAGAGATTCTGGAGGATGCTCTGAGCAGCTGAGAGTGGGACACCCCTGCACTGCCACAGCTGTCCCCCAACCCTGAGTGATGTTCCCACTCAGGACTGCCCCACTCGGGCCCCAGGGCTAGGGCTGGCTGAATCTCCTCAGGCTGCTGTTCCCTTTTTCTTTCCCCTGGGTGATTTCCCCTCATTGTGATTCTTCTCCTTGCTGGTGATAAAACATTTGACGAGTTGCACTGAAGGCCCAGACTCAGCAGCCCACCCCAACCCTCCCACCCCAGCCTCTCCCCCACCAAATATGTTTGTATTTTTAACATTTTTAGGCAACAATCTTAAACCGAAGCAGATGTGACAATGAATATTTATCTGCAGCATCTCAGTATGGGATTTTCTCTTAAACTCGATAAAATAAACTGCTCAGGATACAGAACAACATTTCTCCTAATATACAATACACAAGGGGCAGGAGGGGAATTAGCAGATGAACTCGGCATTAAAGCCATTTAAAATCAAAAGAGCAGCAGCATTTACATGCAAGGAGAACAGTTGGTGCTTTCAGTGAGATCCTGGCGTGTTTTCCTTCTCATTCCTGGAGGCTTGCAAACACCAGGCAGAAGGGTTCCTGCCAGGGAGGGGCAGGTGAGCAGGGGGCTCTCCTCACAGCTGGGAGAGGCAGGAGCAGCTCCTGTCCCGAGTGGGGAACAGCTCCTATGGGATGGGATGAGGAGAAGAATGGGGAGGGGAGGAAGGCAAACACTGCTCTGGTGACAAGGAGGTCAGCAGGTCCCAGCCCCAGCCTGTGTCTCTCCCATGAGACCATGGCTGTTCCTCCCTCTGGGGGCTCACAGCAGCTCCCCCCATGCTGACTTCATCAGGATTTGTTCCCATCCAGCAGGAGAGTGACATCAGGGGGAATTGTCCCCACCCTCACTGCTTCTGTGCTTGGAGGCTGCTGGATTTTCCCTGCTGGGACTGATGTATGCAGGATGCTCCAGGCTCCCTGGGCTGGGACTTCTGGGCTTCCAGGGCAGAACGTGACTTTGCTGGTTCTTCAGCATCTCCCTGAGCAGTGGAGGGTGGGATGCTGTGGAATCCCTCCTGCTCAGGGGTAGGATAACCTCCTGTCCCTTGGGAACAAATCCTGTGTTTGTTCTGGTGCTGAGAGCCCCTTCCTCCCCACCCTGCTCATCCTCAAGGCCTGGCTTTTGGGGCTCAAAGTGAGGAGTGACTAAAAACTGCTGGAGATGAGTGCTGGGGCTCGGCCCAGCCCTGCTGGATCCAGTGGCTGCTGGAGGCAGCGTGTTCTCCTGGAGCTGGAGGGCATTGCCAACCTTGCCACGTTGTGCTCCAAGAGCCAGGCACGTTTCTCCAACCTGCTGTCTCTGACGCAAATCCAGAACAATACGCAGATTAAAAATAACAACCACAACAAAAAGGCTCCAACACCACCCCAGAGAGCCCCACGCACACGGAGCCCTCCCCGAAACCAGAGCAGGGAGTGGGCACGGGGAGTGGGTGTGAGCTCTGGGTAGGGGGCTGGAGGGGCAGCAGGAGGATTCTGAGGGTCTGTCCTATCCTGTGTCCAGGGCTGAGAGGCCACTAAAGCCCCTTGTCTCATTCACTCCCCCACAGCCCTGCTAAGGGAGCAATTTGGAAGGATCAGGGACAGTTGTGCCATGATGGTGGCCCTCTGTGGCCAGTCCCCAGCTGAGCTGAGCCAGTGACCACAGCACCATGTACTAAAACATCTTGTTCCTCTTTGGTTTAGGACCATCTACCCTCCTCCTCCTCTCCGGGAGAGAGATCTGTGTCTCTGGGTCCTGAGGGACCCCTAAATAATGAGTCAAAGGGACAGGGTCTCCTTTGGTCTGCAGAGAACATGGACTGGAGCCAAAAAACTGCTGCCTGAAAGGGCTCAGCAGCTTCCCGAGGGCAATGGTCCCAGCTGGTGGCACTCAGTGTCAGAAATGGGATGGTGACTGAGCCTGAGGGAGCATTTCCCATGCTGACACAGGAGATGCTTCCAGCCACCAGCACAGGCCCCAGTCAGGGCAGGGGAAGGCTTTGGAGTCCTTGTGCTTTTAAAGCATGGGGAGGGTCCCCAGGCCTTCCCCCATCCCCTGCCCAGGAGGATCCTGCTCAGGACTTTGTGTTCCTGTCCCTGCAGTGCCCCTGCCCTGAGCAGGGATTTTCCCTTGTGTTTCAGTCCCTGAGCTTGGCCAGGTCAGAGTTCCCCACATTCCACCCTCATCCTTCACCTCCAGAGCTTGGCCAGGTCCAGGCTCCCCTCGTGGCTTCCTGGGGTTTGGAGAAGGAAGGGTTTGATTTCCTGAGCTGAGCCCAGAGCCCTCAGGGGAGCACAGGGACATTCCCAGCTCAGGAGCTGCCCAGCATCCCCAGACAGGTTTTGTTCATTCCCAAACTCCATGAGAGTGTCCTGATGCGATGCTGCAGCCACAGAACATTCCTTTGTAAGGAAATAAAGTGTCAGTGCCACAGCTGTGACATCCAAGCCCCGCTTCAGTAGCATGCCCTGGGCAGAAAGAGGCAGCGGGTTCCTGTTTAGGTTTTTGGTTACCGTGTTTGTAAAATATTTATTTTTCTTGGTGTTTCTATCCCAGCCTTTTTAGAATCCAAATATTTGGAGGCTGGAGGAGCTGTGGCCGGGCCCAGCACTGCTCTGCTGGCTGGGCTCGGCGTGTGCCAGGCATGCTGATGGCCCCAGACCCCCCCAGCCAGCCCTCAGCATCAGACAGTGTTTGAATGCAGTCTCCAGGGGTGGACAGGGTGGTATGAGGCACTGAAAGAGCTGGGAGAGGAGAAAAAAAGGAGAAGAAAAAAGAAAAGGGAAAAAAAAAAAAAAAAGCAAGGCAGTGGCGTATAAATGAATAAATAATAGTAATAAAAAAGATCATTGGGAAGCAAAGACATTCTTTATGGTGCATTAATGTGTTTTCTCAGCTGCTCTCTTGACTCGGCACCAGCTCTTGCAGTTCCTGTCCTCAGGACACTCCATTGGGCACGGGAAGGTTTGTTCTGGCTGCTCTGTCCCAAATCCCCTGGAACTCCTGTCACCCACTGCCTCATGGGGGAGCACAGAGCCCCCACCTGCCCCTTTCCCCATGGCCTCCATGCCCATCACTGTCTCCTGGGATTCAGCTCTCTGGGAGAAGAGCCTCTTCCTCCAGGAGAACCCCTCAGCTGGGAAATGCCACAGGAACCTGGGATTTTGTCCCCTTGGTGCCACCCGGCGCTGCCTCCCCCTACTCCCCGAGGTTCCCTGAGCCCATGCTTTCCTCCTCCCCCATCTCCAGCAGCTTCCCAGGGCAGGGATCCTTCCGCAGAGCTGGTGGGACCCCAGCCGTGGAGGCAGCAGCTCTTATCAGGCGGCTGCCAGCTCTGTCACCACGCTGTGCTGAGTGACGGGCGCTCCCACCTGCTCCCGGCGCTGAGCACAGGGTGCTGCTGCTGCTGCTATAGAAACACCCAACTTCTTACACTCACCTCCTTTCTTCTTTCTCTTTTCTTCTTCCCTTCAGACCCTCAAAGCCGCGTCTGAATTCCCTCGCCATTCAAAGCGACATCCGAGGGGCTCTTCAGCGCAGCCACGTCCCTGCCGAGGCACCGCGTCCTGGCGGTGACAGGGGGTGGTGATCCATCCCCACCTTATGGAGAGGGAACTCCGGAGTCACCAGCTGCTTTCCAGGAGCTGAGCTGAGCTGAGCTGAGCCCTCTCCTACTCACACCAGGGCCACGGGATTTGCACCCTGTGCTGGCACTGCTCTGTGAGCTCATCAGCTGCTCCAGCAAAGCCCCACACCGAGCTCTGGTGGGTTTATTTTGCTGGCTGCTCTCACCCAGATATTTATTTTCTTAAGTTTCCCCCGTGAACCCACTCCACACCTGGAATTGTGCTGACAAGTTGACTTCAAAGCTGAGCTAACTCTGCAAATCCCTTCCATGCGTGACTGTGGGGAGCAGGTGCTCCTCGCTTCCCCAGGGCTGCAGAGCCCCCCAGCAGGAGAGCAGGATCCAGCTCATTCCTCATTTGCCAAGCAGAGACGCTCACATGGAAAACCAGCCTGTCCTCAATTCACGGAATCACAGAATGGTTTGGGTTGGAAGGGACCTTAAAGCCCACCCAGTGCCACCCCCTGCCACGGTAAAGGACACCTTCTGCCATCCCAGGTTGCTCCAAGCCCTGTCCCACCTGGTCTTGGACACTTCCAGGGATCCAGGGACAACCACAGCTTCTCTGGGCACCCTAACCCACCAAGTCTGATCATCCAGCATCACCGTGGTAGATCCAGCACATCCCTTCTCATCCCTTCCTGACCTCATTGGCCTTGGCTGACAGTGGCTTGTTTTGGGATCAGTCCCTGTGGACACTGCAAACCAAACCAGCTCAGTGTAAGATCCAAGGAGACATTTACTAATGGGCTTTGGGCTAATTTTCAACTCCTTCAAAAAAAAAAAGTAAAAATTTCCTTCAAGCTAAAAGGTTCTAAACAAACCTGACTTGAGAGTCATTTAATACCCTGTCAGCTTCCCTTCCCACTGCTCCCAGCTCTGGAGAGGTGAGCTGTGTCCCTGGGATTAAGCTCCTGCTCTCCTGTGCCTGCTAGGAAGGTGCAAACAAATCCTCAAGTGCAGATGCCAGAGTCATTGACCCAGAGAGATCCTTCTGGAGCCCAGCTTTGGCCCAAGCCTCAGTGAAAGGCCAGGACTGGTCATTTCCCAATCCCTCCACTTTGATTTCCATTGTCTCTGCTTCGATTCCACTTCCCACAGAGCAGCCCAGCACTGCTGCTGCATTCCAGAGGCATTTCAGAGTCCTGGGGGTGTTGGTCTGGGCAAGCAGCACAAATGGTGATGCCACCAAAGCAGGCCAGATGTTCCAGCTGTGACACCTGTAAGAGTGAGGTCACCCGTGTTTCTCCTGGTTCACAGCCCAGGAGTAACCACCCACCTTCCTTCTGCTTTCCCTTTCCATTTTCCTTTCCCTTTTTCCTTTCCTTCTCCTTTCCTTTCCCTTTTTCCTTTCCTTTCCCTTTTTCCTTTCCTTTCCCTTTATCCTTTCCTTTTTCCTTCCCTTCCCTTCCCAAACCTTCCCTTCCCAAACCTTCCCTTCCCTTCCCTTCCCTTCCCAAACCATCCCAAACCTTCCCAAACCTTCCCTTCCCAAACCTTCCCAAACCTTCCCAAACCTTCCCAAACCTTCCC
>CM031880.1:5512650-5534759 GCA_018697195.1 Certhia americana | reverse complement strand
CCTTCCCTTCCCTTCCCAAACCTTCCCAAACCTTCCCAAACCTTCCCAAACCTTCCCAAACCTTCCCTTCCCAAACCTTCCCAAACCTTCCCAAACCTTCCCTTCCCAAACCTTCCCTTCCCTTCCCAAACCTTCCCAAACCTTCCCAAACCTTCCCAAACCTTCCCTTCCCAGCTCTCCTTAGCCGCGCTCTCCCCCTGGCGGCAGAGCTGGGTACTGCCCGCCCCAGGTGCCACCACCCCGCCCGGCCCCGCCTCTGTCGCCCCGGTCCCGGTCCCCCCGGTCCCCCCGGTCTCGGTTCCCCCCGCCCCAGTCCCCCCGGTCTCGGTTCCCCCCGGTCTCGTCTCCCCCGATCCCCTCGGTACGCTCCATCAGCATTTCCATCTCCCGAATCTGCCGGGACCGCGGGGCTGCGCAGTAGAAGGACCCCCGAGTGTTTCCCCACCCGGGGTGTTCGGAGCTCCCCCCGCGCCCCGGAGGTGACAGTCTGCACACGCTGCTGGTGACACCTGACGGGGAACAGCCGACCCCTGGAACCTTTGCTCTTCCAAGCACAGGGAGACCCCACGAGTGACACCCAGACATGAAGATGCACCTTCCAGCCCCCCACCGTTCAGTGAGACCCCCTACTCGCCCCGACCCTGAAGCTGGTGGCCTCCTTGGAACATCCTCACTGGAGGCTGAGGGGAGAGAAGAGAGGGAGGGAAGGAGAAAGGAGAGGGAGATGGAAACAGAAAGAATTAAACCCCCTGCTTTAAATGATGGAAAATATCCCAGCAGTGTTCCCTTTCAAGCCTTATTTTGCTATTCAGGAGCTTGAAAGGCACCGAGCTCCCAGGCCCTTGCAGAGCAAGCAGAGATTTCACGTTATAAAATATGAATATCCTGGTTTATGAATAAACTTGGGTGTGCTGCTCAATCCAAGCCATCACAACCTCCTCGGTTTCTCTCTGGGGTAATTTGGTCTGGGGTGTTCCAGCTGTGGGGTCGGCAGGGGAGGAGGGGATGGGAACCAGCAGAGAGCAGCTGGAGGCACCGATCCCCCTCCCCTCCTGGGGCTGTGAGGGGGGAAGCACTGCTGGACTCTGGGGCGATGCCAGGGCTGGAAGATGTCCCAAATCCAGCGCTGTGAGCCATCCCCAGAGCTCAGGTCTGGGAGGAGATGCCCAGGGCTCTCAATGGCTGGTGAGCACCAGGCCTCGGGAGAGCAAGTGGAGAGATCCAAAACCCACTCCTGAATCCTCCAAGGTCCCACAGCACTGACAGAAGGAAGAGAAATGAGCATGGAAAGAGAAAGTCTGGGCTCCCCCTCTCTGGGGGGGACAAAGGCAGCAGGGCCGAGGCAGGGATGTGACAGAGGGATCCCTCCCAACGCTGGACAAGGGGCTGAGGCACCGGGGCTGCAGCTCCACAGCTCACCTGCTTTTCCCCACCCAGGGACGAGGAGGGGATGGCACGGGCATCCTCCAGCCTCTGCCCACCTCTGGGCACAAACCCAAGGCACAGACCCCCACCAGAGCCCCCTCCCCTGGCCCCACTGCCACCCGAGCTGTGCTGGTGAGGGACAGACCCGCACAAGGAGCAATGAAAATTTCAGAAGTGCTTTGGAGGAAAAGGAAGGAAGGACAAAGAGAAGCTGGGAAGAGGCCATGCCTGGTCCCCTGATGCACTTCAAGAGAAAACAGTCTAGACTTTTTATTTTTTCTTTCCCAGACCCTGTTTTCCATTTCAAATCAGCCCTGACATTTTGGTTATCTTTTCTTTTAATAAGCCAGGTTTGGTCTGTTAGAATCCATTCATCTGTGTGGCACAGGCAGGTTCAAAGACAAATATTACCTGGGGACAAGGGAGCTCCCCGGTGACTCAGTGCCACCAGTCTGCCCTGAGACAGAGGCCAGGGGAGCACAGGAGGACACCCAGAACCTGTGTCACCCTGCTGACAAGGACCTGCGAGCCCCAGGGGACACGAGGCACTCTCAAGCTCCTCTCCACAACCTTCACTCTCCCGTGGGAGGTTTTGGCATGGGGCAAATCCCCTTGTCATAGCTGGGGACCGCTCCTGGTGAAGGGTGCAAGGAATCAGCTGCAGATTTGGGGTTCCTTGAGCATCCCTCACCCCTCCTGGCTGCCGCCTGGCAGAACCGCCGAGGCACAGCCGCTCTCCGGGGCGCACCCACTCTCTGGGGCACTGCCAGGGGATTTCCAACTCCTCCCTCCTGACCCGGCACAGTCCCTTGGGTGATGTTGAGAGAGCTTCCCAAAATCCCTCCCCAGGAGCCCTTCCCTGCTGGCAGCCTGGTTCAGCCTCTGCCCGGCCCCAGCCCCAGCCCCGCTGCGAGTTCTCGCCCCTCCATCCCTCAGAGGCTGGAGGGGGGGGAAGGCAGATGGAGCTCTGCAGGAGAAGGCGGTTTGAAGGAGGAAAATAACAACCAGAAACACAGAGGAAGGGATGAAATGTTACAGAAAAGTTGGCCTGAGGGAAATAAGGGAGCTAAAAATAACCCGCCAAAGGCTGCGATGGGAGTGGGAGGAAAAGTGCTGATCCCGAGGAGAAACGGGGTTACCCTACAGCTGCCCCCACACTGCTTCTGCTGAGCCCCCCTGCTTTGCGGGGGTGTCCCGTGGCAGGAGGGGGCCCGGGGGCAGAGACCTCTAATAGGGTCCCTGAGCAGGGCCAGGGGTCTCCAGGAATGGGGTAGATCCCACAGGAACCGGGTAGATCCCACGGGAGCCAGGCGCATCCCACGGGAGCTGGGCACAGCCCAGCCCTGCGAGCCCTCGCCTTGATTACATTTCTGTTTCCTCCCCGAGCCGAGCACAGGAAGCTGCTTTGCCATCCATTTACCCAGGGACTTCACTGGTATTTAATAAACTCGATTAAGCAAGCGCCTTAATTTGCTTTGGTAATGAAAACATAATTGTTTCTGCAGCTCCAGCGCAGGGACTCTCCACGGCGAGTGGCGGGTGCAGGCAGTGGGATAATCAAGCAGAAGAGCCCAGAGCTGGGGAAATTGTTGGTTCTCCCCTGAGGAAATAACCAGGTTTTCACCTCGGCAGGGCTCAGCTGGGGAAGGGCAGGGGGAGAAGCTTCTGCCGTGGGGGCCTGGGCTGGGAAGGGTGGTTCAGGGCAATCCTGTCTCCTCAACCTTCTCACCCTCATTCAGGCCTTCCCCACAAAGACATGCACCACACTCCACCAGTGACTTTTCCTATTCCCTCACCTTGCAGCTCCATCCTCACCCCGGGCAGGATGCACCGTCCCACACGGGGTGATCCCATGGGATGCACACATCCCACACAGTGTGATCCCATGGAGGGATGCAGGTGTGATAAAACAGGTGTGATAAGGCAGGGACTCACCTTGGACCTTCTCAGGCACTAGTGCACAGCTTTACCAGGCTGTGGATAATATGGAATTCTGTCCACAGATGTGTGTGCAACCCTCAGCATTGACTCAAAAAGGGGCTGATGGTGCCTCCCAATCCCTTTGGGACTGTATGAACGGGGCATACCAGTGCCCAGGAACACGTGCCACAGCAGCCTGGGGACAAATAAACAGGAAAACAGAAGTTCCTTGTAAAGGCAACCCCCAAAATGAGCAGCCAGGTGCAGCGTGTGCAGTCGGTGTGACACGGGAGGTCCCTGCAGGGACCAACCAGCACAAACCTGCAGGGTTTGTACACTTAATGTGAGATATTTCTCATGATTGATGATTTAGGAATTACTGCAACCCCTGCAAAGGTGGGGAGAACCCAGGGGTCACCGTGGCCAGCAGGAGCTGGGGGAGGACAGAGCCCAAATGTGCTCCCCAAGGAAGACTCCGGGGAATAAGGGCCCTGGATATGCAGTGAGCACAGAGAGGGAAAATAGGAGGAGGAAGAGACAGATGGTCCCATTTTGTATGAAAAGGCAGAGATGGAAGATGTAACTTGGGAATCTCCCCAGAACAAGCCATCTGTGAGGTGTAAGGCCTGAGCTGCTGCCTGTGCAGCCAAAATCCTGGAGCAGCAGAAGATGCTGCTCTCAGTCCAAAGATTTCATTACCTTGTCCCCGTTATTTGTGACTCGGAGGTCACAGGTAGTGAAAGCAGCAATTTAATCTTTTGTCTTTTTTATTTTCTTCTGCTCTAATAGGTTTGTGTTTTCCCTCACCCCTGTCTGATGCCAGCCAGGAGCTCTGGGAACTCTTGTGAGCCTCAGGCAATTCCCTCCACTGATTTAAGGAACCCAAATAAATAAATGTTGTAGACAAATCCTTTAAAATATTAGAAACTGGGAGCAGCTCTTGAAACTTAGTGAGCCAGCCTGGCTTTCCCACTGCAGCTCTGGGAATGCCTGTAGGAGCTGCTGGAATAACGGGAACTCATCCCCAACATCCTCCCTGCCCCTGGCAGGAGGAATGTCCCATCCTGTCCAGAGAGTTGTCACGCTGGGAAGGGAGGTCTGGGACAGGGGCAGCTCCTGGGTTCTCTCCTCTAGACAGTTCATATCCCTGGAAATTTGTCCCTCTGGAAGAAGAGAGCAGCCCTGTCCCTTCTTGCGGGGCTCACAGGCTTTTTTACCTCCAGGGGTAGCCAAGCCAGTGATGTCCCCATGCCTGGGGACACTGTGTGCCCCAAGCTGGGCCCCTCCTGCACAGGGACCTGCACATGAAAGAGGGAACATGAGAATGTCCAACCACACACCTCCCCACCCTTCCCACAGCTGGGTCCTAGCACTGACAGATCCACAGGGCCACCAATCCAGGCAGGACCATGGTCCATCCCAGAGCCCAGCCATGCTCAGAAATGCAGGGGCAGCAGGATAACGAGGCCTGGTTTTGCTGGGCACTGCTTGCTGTCTGATGTGACCCAGTTTGGTCAATGGAGCTGGGGATGGGAGCAGCCCCAGCACTGGGCTGGGGACAGGTGAGATGTCCTGGTGCCACTGAAGGGTGTTGGGCTCTGTCTCCATGCAGACTCCTGCAGGATGGAGCTGCCAAGGGGCAACCAAGGCAGGGATCTGGGGTTTTTGGAGGTTGTGGGCAAGAGGGGGAACGAAGCAAGCCTCAAAAATAAAAGACACCACCCCTATAAATTACAAATATTAAAAAGCGTGAAAGGGCCAGAGCCTTCAGCCCTGACTAAGCCCTGGGTGGGAGAGCAGGAGCAGCGCTGGCCCCGCTGCTCAACTCTGCAAATATCCATCAGCTCTTCCTGACACATCGTTATTAGCTTTCCTACGCTGAATTGCACAGGGATAAACTTGGGGCTGGGAGAAAAACCGCAGAGATTATTGTCAGCCCGAGCACTGCCACGCGCTGTGCTTTTCCTCCTTCCCCCCTCCGCCTTTTTCATGCAGGAACACAAAGGAAATTCATGGCATTTCTACGGCTCATACCGCAGGAAGCGTTGGTGGGCTTGAAAGAGGAGAAAGAATTAGAGGCTCATCCAGACACTGGGATGTGGGGGGCGAAGGAAGGGGAGCAGAAGGGGGGGGCGTCAGGGAAGGCTGAGAGCAGCTGATCTCAGTAAAGTGAGAGTTTGATGCATTGGTTGGGGGAAAATAAAGGAACTTCAATAAAACAAATTGAATTTAAATCCTTTGGCAGGGCCGGTTCCCAGCAAGTGAGCCCCGGGAATGGGTTTGGGTTACACTGGGACAGCCGTGGCCCCTCACTGCAGTTTACTGACAAAGGAGGGGGTTTGGGGGCTGGGGACAGTGAGAGGCCAACATCCTCTCACTTCCCATCCACACCCATCCATTCTGTATCCACGTGTGGCCCACTTCATCTTCCTCACACACCGGAGGGATCTCAAAGCACTGCCACGCAGTCTGTCCTTCCACCCAACTCCTGAAAAACCCACAAAACTCTGGGATTCCCCCCCTCCCCAAAACTCTGTGTCCTCCCCACCCAATTTTGGCTCATTCCACCCTCTGGACCCCCTGTGCCCCTCACAGAATCCCAGCTCTGGCTCTGACTGGCCCTGCTGATGTCAATGGAGTAACTGGCCCCCAGTCCAAGAGACAAAAGCCAACTCTTGGGATGGGCAGTGGGCTCAGGAGGCTCAGGGGTCTCAGAGTCCTCCCTGGGCATTGGTGCCATCCCCAGCTACCCATCAGGACAGTTAAGAGATGATCCATGGAGGCCACTGGATAGGAGGAGGATCCACCTTGGATTCCACTCTCCATAAGCAGGGCTGGATGTCAGGTCCCAGAGGGGTGAAGCCCCTGGAATTTACTCCCCTGCTGCTGAGTTAACTGCCCAGAACATTGATGATACAATCAGCAGTAAAGCCTAAAAATAGCCCAGAGCTGCTGTCATCAGTGTAAATAGAGATTGGTGAGTGTCGTGGAGCGGGATAAATAGCAGGGATTCATGGATCAGCTCCCTCATATGGGCAGATGATGCCTATGGGTTATCTTGGAGCAGCTGTGACTTCAGGAGTTGACCAGAGAACCTGGGCTCTGGGAACAGGAGGTGGCACTTCTACAGCAGCAAGAACTCCAGGAGAGCTGGAGAGGTACTTTGGACAAGGGTCTGGAAGGATGGGAACAAGGGGGAATGTTTTCCCATTGCCCTGGATTCCTGAAAAAATTCACCCAGTGAGGATTGTGAGGCCCTGGCACAGGGTGCCCAGAGAAGCTGCGGCTGCCCCTGGATCCCTGGAAGTGTCCAAGGCCAGGTTGGAGCACCCTGTGCTAGTGGAAGGTGTCCCTGCCCACGGCAGGAGGTAGAACTTGGAGATCTTTAAGGTCCCTTCCAATCCACACCATTCCAGGATTCTGTGACATGGAGCTGGGTGGGGGGATCGAGCCTGCAGGACAGGGAAGCAAAGCCAGGAATGTCCCAGGCTGTTGGGGAGGGCACTTCTGAGTGTCTGATCCACTCCCCTGATGCACAAGGTTCCAAACTCCTTCCCAAGGCTCTGGTCTCCTTCCCAGACCAAAAGGCCCCCGCTGTGCTGGAGGCCCCCATGATTTATTTATGAGTTTATTCCTGCAGGAAGGCCCCCTGTGTCCATGGAGGCAGCCCCCAGGAGAGCACACAGCACCCTCTGCTCTCCTGGGCGCTGCTGGAGCTGAGGATTCTCGTGGCACTGGGAGAAATCTGGAAGCGATTGCTCCGGTGCGCCTCTCCAGAGGGAACACCGTGCCCAGTTCATTTCCTTTAAGGAAACACAACCCGAGGGGATAATTAGAGCTTCTTTGCGTACACAATCCCATATTGTTTATCCAACACAAATTAAAAAATGTGGTCCTCAGGAACACGGAGTGGGGAGATAAAGAAGCGATGGCTCCCAGACGGGTTTCATTACTGCCCCAGCACACCAGGCCCCTGAAACCACCTTGTGTTCCAGGACAACAGCAGGAAAACCAGGATGTTTGGAGCATGAGTGCGATCCAGGGATACACCCAGGGTGCTGTAAATAAGTATGATGGGAAAACAGCTGAACCTTGTCACCAGCATCCACCTCTCTCTTGAGTTTTTGTGCCTCTTGTGTCACGTGTTCAGGTCTTGGGTGCACACAAACCGTGTGAAAGCCCATTGACGATGAGAATCATGGAAACATGGAATCACAAAATGCTATTTTTGTTGGAAGGGACCTTTGACATCACTGAGGACTTGGAGAGGTGCTGAGGACCAGGGTGGTTTGTGCTCCCTGCCTGCTCCCCATGGCAGGAGCAAAGGGTCCCTGATGAGAGTGGGGTGTCTCCCAGCACCAGTAGTTAACTGGGAGCTTCGATGGACCCTGGAGATGGGAAGAAGCTGAAGAAGGAGTGGGGAAAAGCCCCTGGAGTGGAGCCCCAGCTCAGTTACCAGAGGTCTGGCTCCATCACTGCTGTGGGCAGGCAGAGCGGGGAAAATGCCATCTGGGGTCTCACTTGAAAGGGGTTTTACAAGCACTGAGATTTATTACAAGCAGCCCAGTGCTGGTGTGATTCCTGCCTGGCTCTGGGTTGGAAGGGCAGAGCTGGGCACGGGGCTGCCCCTCCACACCCAGGATAGCACAGAGCTCAGCCCAGGGGGGGACACCCCAGGCAGAGCCACCCAGGGCCCCAGTGCTGGCAAAATCCGGACAAAATCCGTGTCCCCTCTTGGAAATGCGCTGTGAAAGATCCATCCCAGAGGGACACAGGGTTTGAACACTTTGTCCTGCGGTAAAACAATAGGAATGTGAGAGGCCAACCAGGCGGCGACACGCAGGAAGATGCTGGTGGCATCCCCCGGTGCCTGCAGACCACGCTGTGGGATCAGGGGAATGTCATCCCGGGAAGGGCCACGGGCATTGCCTGACTGCGGGGCCGGGTCCCCAAAGCCAGCGCAAATGGCAGCGGTGGCAGCCGGTCCCAGTCCCCTCCTCCCGTCGGAGCCGGAGCTCATTATGGCAACGCTGTTTGTTTGTTTTGTTAATCGACACCAAGAGGCCCCATCTGGGCTCTGCCGAGCCCACTCTCCATCCCTGGCAGCACGGAACCCGAAGCCAATTTTCCAGTGTGGTTTCTGTGGCTTGGGAATGTATTTCAGGATCTTCATTTGGAGACCTCGATCAGAGCTCAGAGCTCTTCCTTTGCACTCCCTGGTCTCCATCTCTGCTCCCCCCGTTCTGCGTGGGACTGAATTGTTCTCAGGCCACTCACAACTCATCCCCTCACAGCCCCTCCTGGAGCCATGTCACCGTGGGGAGGATGGAGGGACATCCCTGAGGGACACAGAGCATCCCTGGACACATCTGGGATGGGCACCTGCAGGAGATGCCAAGCAAAGCTGGTGCCAACCAGCAGCTGGGTACCAGCAAACGTGGCAGCAGCTCCCATCCCATGAGCTCCTAGAGAAACCAGTGGAGAGATCACCTTTGAATGCTCCTGCTGGTGATCCTGCTGCCCTTGGGGGACACTGGAGCCACCCAAGTCTGTGATGAGGCAACACAGATGAACCAGAGCACACCGTGCCAAAGACAATCTGTGCCCTGCAGGCAGGGACACTGGCAGGGACTCAGGCAGGGACACTGGCACAGACACTGCAGGGACTCTGACAGGGACTCTGACAGGGACACTGGCAGGGACACTGGCAAGGACTCCTCTCCCCTGGGAAGTTGTCACGCTGGCAGCTGAGTGTGGATGTGACACGAAGATGATGTGACAAGCATTTGCCACCGTGAGCCAGCAGCGGGGACAAGCTGGGCTGCTCCCACCTCCAGCCTCCCCTTCCTACTCCCTTAACACCTCCCCCCCTTTTGCTGGCACAAACGTCTCCGTCGCCAGGAGAGGAACAGCTCTGGCTGAGAAAAGCCACATTTCAAAGCAAAGCCACCCCTTGTGACAGTGTCCGTGGCTCCAGCCGTGCCCCCGAGCCATGCTGCTCCTCCCGGGCCGTGCCTCCCACAGCCCTGCGCTCCTCCACGTGCGGATGCTGTGCGAAGGAAAACAAAAGTCAGTGAAATCTATCAGGTGAGAAAAGCTTTTTGGAGGCTGAGAATGAAAAGCAAAGGCTTTTCTGAGCCTTCCCTCAGGCTCCCTCCACACGCACGTCCGAGGGAGCGTCTGTCCCGCTCCGTGTGATTTAGTGAGTGAGACAGCACAGAGCAAACGTGCCATGGGAGGGAAGGAAGGGAAGCTGCTGGTGTGTTTGGCATTCCTTCCTTCCTAATGACCTCGGGAGGCATTGGAGACACAGGAAAAGGGACACAGGAGCCTGTGACCGCCAACCCAAGTGACAGCCACCAGTGAGCCCAGCCAGGTTGTGACAGGGAGCCCCAGGGTGGCCGTGCCTTGGCCAAAAAGCTCTCACCAGGTGAAGAAGAGGATGAATCTCAGTGCAGGGGGTTCACAGACCTCAACCCTCCTTTCCGTTCTCTCCCAAGGCTCTGTACATCCCGGCTCCCCCTCCCCTCCCTGGACTCAGGGAACATGTGTCTGGCAGATTTTTATTAACTGTGCAGCTTTCCCTTGCTCGCTTTCCGTCTCTTTTTTTCTGCTCCCTGCTTGCTTGACAGAATTTAGATTAGACAAAACATGAGATCATTCCTGCCTGCACAAAAAGGAAACAGAAGAAGAGAAGCAATTGGCTCTGGCTTCTACACCCCCTTCCTTCTGCACCCCAGCATCTCCACCTGCCCCAGCCCCTTCCCTCTCCCCCAGCCGGCAGATTTCTGACATTCCAGACATGATGCAGATTCAGGGCAGACCTGCTGCTGGCCACCACTTCATCCTCAAACCATCCCTCTCCCTGTGCCTGATGGAACTGTTTGGTCTCTCCAGCCCTGATGGCTTCATGCTCCACATGCACAGAGCCGGCACAGCCACCTGGAATCCTCCCTGTTGCAGGGACAGGGATGTCCTGCAGGGCACAGGCTCTGCCAGGGGACCTCTGGGCCAGCACTGCACCTCTGGCCAGAGCTGAAAGGTTTTCCCATCCTCAGTTCTCCCCACACTCCCCAAAGACTGGTGGCTTCCAGTGAAACAGGAGCAAGAGCCAAATGGGGACACTGCTACTGGGTGTTCATGGGTGAAGGTGGGAGCTGTTCCACATCCACAGGGTTTCCATCTGGAGAGAGCCCCTGGCACAGCCCTGGGTGCTTCTGCCATCCACAGAGCTGCTCCTTTTCCCCAAGAAAACCATGGCGAGGGGGCACCACTGTGGATTCAGTTTTCTTCCTCATTGCTGCTCCTCTTTCCAAGGAGGAATCTGCAGCTAATTTTATGGACACCTGGAGGAGCTGGAAAAGTGATCTAACATCTCCCAGGGCCTTGCAGAAATGGAGGGAGGTGTGAGAGGGGGAGGAAGGCAGCTCTGGAGCCATGAGCCATGCGGGCAGCTGGGAGGTGGGAGGATTTTCCCCTGTTCCCTGGTTTCCAGAGAAACTTCCCTCTGGGTAGAGAAGAGGTGGTCCAAGGCTCCAGTTAGCATTGGAGACATGAAGGCTTGGGAATGCCAAGATCATGATCATCACATGGATAGGCTGTGAGCCCTCCAGGGTGTCCCCACACTGGTGCTCCCCACATTTCCAGATCCAGGGCATCAGCTCCTCTTTATACCCCAGCCTTCTTCACACCCCGGGGGTAGCACTAATCCAAGGTGAGGGCAAGGAAGGGCAAAGAAATCTTTCCTTCCTTCCCTCCTTCCTTCCTTCCCTCCTTCCTTCCTTCCTGCCTTCCTGCCTTCCTGCCTTCCTGCCTTCCTGCCTTCCTGCCTTCCTGCCATCCTGCCAGGTGCTGTCCCAGGTGTGCAGGGATGATGTCCCAGGGGCTCAGGGATGTAATCCGTGTGTGCCAGCCCTGGAGGGGTCCAAAGGCTCCTGTGCCCGTGCATTTCCTCTGCTGTTCATGGTCTGGACGGCACACACGTGTTCACACAGGCACACACACACCTGTTCTCTCACACACATGTGCTCTCTCACACACATGTTCCCACACACACGTGTTCCCACACACACGTATTCCCACACACACCTGCTCTCTCCTGCACGTGCACAATCCCATTCCGTGCCCAGGAGCAGTGCTCACATGGACAGGCCAGAGGATCCATCTGTGGATCTCACAGCCTCTCTTGTTTCTCTCGCGTTTCCTTTCCTCTCTCCCTGACCTTCCTCTTGGACAGGACACCTGGATGACTGACTGGAATTTAATTATGACAATTGGATAAATAAAACCCCGCCCTGACAGCAGCAGTGACATCAGCCTGTACCCCACCATGCCTCTGGAATGCCGGCTCCCAAGGATCACATCCAAGCACGGTGCCTGCTCCAGAGGGAGCAAAGAGCACTGCAGGAGCCCCTGGAGATGCTCACAACCTCAGCAGCCCTGAAGTCTGCTGGGACACATCTGATCACCCAGGGTTTCCTATTTCAGCCATAGGTGACCTCAGGCAGAGGAAATCCAGAGAGGCCCAGCCCACAGTAACACTCCCAAGGGAGCAGGGACACCCCAGCTTTGGTTAAATGATTTTGTTTAGTTACACCCCAATGACAACCTGAAAGGTTAGACCAAGGTTGGGTCAAGGCCAACCCAAAAACTGTTTGAGAGCACATTTCCTAATGTGCTTTTCAGGAGATGGAGCAAGGCCGATGGGGCTCTGCCCTCACCCTTCAGGGAGCTCTGGGGACACCTTGCTCCTGTTTCCATTGTTCTCTTTCCCTGTGGCCACGAGGCTGTTTTTTCAACAAAACCTTCATTTTGGACCTGCTTTGCCAGGGCCTGGAGCTTTAAGAAACAAAGAAGAACATGTGAAATGTCCCCAGACCTGCCAGGAACACAGTTCTGATTGTCCTTTGCATCACCTTCTGTGCATCCCACTGGCTCCTCCTTCACAAAGGCAACATCAGCTCTGGGCAGGCAGAGGCTGCACCAGACCCCCCGATTCCCACCCCAAATCCCCTCCCTACTGGGAATAACCTCACCCCAAGGACACAGCGGTCCCAGAGGAGTGGGTGGGCCATGGCTCGGGCTGAGGCACAGCTCCATGAGTGATGTCCCTCCGTGAAGTCAGAGCCCGGAGCTGTGCCAGGAGCCTGGTGCATCATCTCCCAGTATAGAAGCGTGAGCTGTTCACAGGAGCTGAACATCTTGAATCCTGCATTTCCAATGCGCTCCAGTTCTTTGGGAGCCCAGGGAAATGTCATCTGCTTGCTGGCAGTGGGAAGACAGCCCAGGCTGGTGCAGGCTGGTGGCTCCATCCCCAGCCGATGCTGATGCCGGTGCTGCGGCAGCAGGAGGTGTTTGGGGAAGGGGTGCTGTGTGCTGACATGGAGTTGGTGGAGAAGGAAAAGCAATTCTGGCAATTTTCAAAGCACCAGATCCAGCTGGAAGACAACTGCAGCACCCCACAGAGCAGTGTCCCCCTTGCCACCATGGGCTGGCCTCCATCCTGGCCATGGGATCTCTCAGTGGAGGGACAGTGGGAGATGAGGAGCTCCAACCATCCCAACTGCCCTGGAGCTGTGGGGACTGTGCACAAGCTCCCCAAGGTTTCTCTGGACTATTTAACCTCCTCCTCCCTGCTGGACTCCTGTGCCTTGGTATTCTCTGCTGGAAGGAGAGGAGAAGGCTCCCTCCTCTGCCCTGAAGAGCAGGACATACCCAGCCCTGGGGGTGGTGTGGTTCCCCCACGACAACCAGAGCCCAGTTCCTCCCATATATCTCCTGTAGTCTTTGCTATTTCCCTTGAAAGCTGTTTATTCCTGGCTGTTATTTCCCCTCTCCCCACGTTTTCCTGCCAGGCACCCTCCCTGCCCGTGCCCGTGTCCACCCCCATGGTCCCGTGTTCCATCCCCGTGTTGGCGGGGGCGGGGGGGCCCCCCCAGCCCACGAGCTCCGGAGGTGCTCACCAGCCTCCGATTACAGCTTGTTAGAGGCTATTATAGCCTCCCTCATTTAGAGAATTACTCATTTTTTAGGCCTTTCAGGAACTTTAATGAGTTGTTTTAAACACATGCAGCAGATGTGGCCTTGGGATGAGTTCCTTTGAAACCCTCCCTCCCCCAGCACACAGCCGGGAGCCCCCCCCCCAGCTCCAGCAGGAGTGAGTGGGGTCCCTGGTGATGTTCCTTGTCCCCCTGGACCTGAGCACCTCCAGCCTTGCTGTGGTGCCAAACCAAACACCCCAAACCAGCCCAGAGCTGCCTCTCTGCTCGTGATCTTCCTGTTTTCTAGATTTAGAGAACCCAGAGGATGCAGAAGAGGGGAAAAGCACAGAGAAAATGCAAAGGGAGAGGAAGGTGAGTGTGTTGGGGCTGCTTGGGGCCAGCCTGGCCTCTGTCTTTGGAACCTCCTTTTAGGAAGGGAAAGAAGTGTCCATCAGGATCAAGCCTCAAACCTTGCTCCAGGGAAGCCAGGGAGGCTGGGAAGCAGTGGTGGGAAGCAGTTTTGTGCCAGTTGGCTGATGAAAGGTGCAAAAAGCTCCCAGCCCTGAGCCCTTCCCAAAGCCCCCGCAGAGGATCCAGCTGGGATTTGCTGAGCTGGTGGCTGCTGTGAGGAGCTGCCCCGGGGGAACACAGCCCAGGAGCTCCTGGAGACACAGCCCTGCTCTGCCTCCTCCCAGGAATCTCCACAGAGCTTGTCTTCCTTTTTTCTTATTCATCAATGTATTTGCAAAACCTGGACCAAATTACAGCCCATTACTCAATCCAGCTTCCTCCAAACCCCTGGCATCCTTGCAATCAATAACTGGGACCCAGCTCCCATCCCAGCTGAGCCCAGGAGCCAGTGGTGGTTCCCAGCCTGCCACAGGTTCCTGTCACCTCCCTCCTGCTGCACCAGTCCCAGCCTGGGGACACGAGGATGGAGCTCAATGAGGGGGGGGAAAGAGAAAGGAAAAAGAAACGAAAGGCTTTGGGTGCAAGGCAAAGCTTCAGTCCGTGCTGGAATGCAGATTCCAATAGGAATTCATGTAAACATGTCTGGAGTGCAGGTTGCACAAGCCAAGAAATTGCAGGTGCAGGACGTGGTCCCTGAGGAGACCCTCAGCAGTGCTGGGGTGGGGCAGTTCCCCCCCTGAACTGAGGGCTGGGCATGGGATGGGGGACAGTGACAGTGACAGAACCCCCCTGATCCCTGTGCTCCATGGGACAGGCTGTGCTTGTGCTGTCCTGCCCAGGGAGAGACTTCCTTGGGAAGAGGGATAGATGACATCAGCCACTTGCAGAGACAGCCACATGTCACCGCTGACAGGGATCGCTGTGTCCTCTTTTCCTTATTACTTTTTTTTTTTTTTTGCCTGTCACTGTGAGGCCACTCGAGCTGAGAGCAGACTGAATCACACCCACCAGCGCTGCTGCACGAGGGAATTTCGGGAGATAAAACCTGGGGACCAAAGCAGAGCCATGGAGAGCGGGAGGTCTCTCAGAGCTGCCGGGAAGGAAGGGAAGTGTCACTTCAAATCACACTGACAAGAAGTTGCCTTCAGTGCTTCCCTGCTGAAGCTGCTCTGCTTCAGCTGCAGCCCAGCGAGCGTGGAAGTGCCTGGATAATGGAGTTAAGTGTTTCCATGCATGCCAGGGAGCTGCAGCCTCACCTGCAGGAGCTGCTGGGAGCACCGGGGCTGGGACTGCAGTGCCTGGAGAAATGTAGGAGTCAAACAATCCCCACAAAGCTGAGGTTGGCTCAGAGGGCAGGGGGAAAGAGGCACTCTGTGAGCCAACTGCTCCCAGGATGGGAGAGACACAGAGTCAAACTGGGACTGTAATTTGTCTTTGCACTGAGCTGCTGTGACCCAGCAAAACGTGAGGATAAAGGAGGGAGATGGATGGGTGCCTGGCTGGGTGGGTGCCCCACTCCCAGCACAAGGCTGGGAAATGCGAACATAAAAATGAGTGCTTGGAGGAAAAATCTCATTTCTGGGAGGTTTATGCGGCCTCCAGGTTAAGCACCAGCAGCAGCAGCAGCGGCTTGGCCAGTCAGCCCTAAAAATACCTGTCCCATTAACCCAGTTCCATCCCAGCAGGGAGAGGGAGCAGCGATTCCCCGAAGCCCCCCCAGCTCCCCCGTGACCCCCGGCTTCCCCTCCCCAGCAGCCCTGGCACAGCAGAGGATCCGGGATGGCTGCCAGGAAAACAGCATCGAATGTAAACCCGGCTGCTCCCGAAAGCGCAGCTTAGCCCAGTTTCTCCTACATTCCCTCTGCTCTGCTTTTACTTGGGCTCCCTCCCTGCAAGCAGCAGGAAATTGCTCTGTTGGCACTTTTTAAACTGTCTGGGGGCGGAGCTGGGGGGGTCTGATGGGGATTTGTTCAATGTTCATCACTGGGATTCAGGGCAAGAGGGACAAGACAGAGACCACAGGGCTGAAGAGCTTCAGAGCACCACCCAGGATGGAGTGGGTGTTCCCAGAGCCTGGCACATCCCAGCAGGGACTGGGAAAATAAATGGATTCCAGCAGGGGAGACATCTCTGCGAGTGCTCAGATGCCTTCCCCACTCCTGCTTCCCTCTCCTTCACCCCACATGTGCATTTTCCCAGAGCCCCTGCTCCTTTCCAACTGCCACAGCTTATCAGGCCTCAGCAAGGGGGACAAAGAGGGAACAGAGATGTCAGGAGAGCTGGAGGGTGGCGGGAGAATGCCAGGATGGAGCTGTGGAGGGGCACAGGTCTGTCTTGGAACCAGCACAAAGAGAAGGGAGAAAGGAGAAAGGAGAAGGGAGGAAGGGAGGAGAGGGAGAGGGAGAGGGAGAGGGAGAGGGAGAGGGAGAGGGAGAGGGAGAGGGAGAGGGAGAGGGAGAGGGAGAGGAGAGATATTGTCACCTGGAAGTGACTCCCACACCCCTCTAGTCCAAGTGCCCAGCAAACACCAAATGCTCCATTGGTTGGAGGTGTTTTCTCTTGGCCCAGGGAGCCAAGTTCAAATTCCCAACCAGCATGAGGGAAGAAAGGCTGTGGGTACCATCCCTCCCTTCCCTCCTCGCGGATCTGGCAGCTCTCCTGCCTCTCTTATCTCTCACTGAGCAGAGCACTCAATGATTTTTGCAGCATGAGAGCTGCAGCTGGAGGCCTGTGTGTAAATAATAAATGCAGAGACAGCGAGGAGGCAAAGCATGGGGGGAGAGTGGTGCCCTGATGGCAGAACGGGGGCTCAGCTCTCAGGGAGGGCTCTTAAAGCAGAGCACAAATTGAGAGGGTGACACAAACTGCTCTGGTGGCTCCATCGTTCACCTCTCCCAGGGCTGAGGTTCTCAGGGAGCTCAGTGCTCAGCTCTGGAATCCTGGTGCAGCCCCCCATGCTCAGGATACCTCTTCTCCTCCTAAAGTCTTGGGGATCCACACACAGCTCCTGATTTGTGACTGTGGCTCTGGTGCAGAAGAACTTTGTTTTCCTGCTGTCACTTCCAGGAGATGAGACTTACGATGAGTCTTCTTTTATATCATGACTGTAAAGATATCATCCTTTCTTATGCAATAAACTAATAAAAGTTGACAATAGCATCTGTTCCCGGGGTTTAATCTGCATATAGATCAGGAATGTGGTGATTCCAGAAGGAGGAAACAAGAGTTTGATGAAAGAAGATAAGATGGAAAAAATACCATCTGGAAAACAAAGGAAGGAAAAGCTGAGGCCATGACAGTAATGGGAGATTTAAAATATGACAGGCTCTAAATCAGCTCGATCTGGGATCGTACCTGGGCTCCCTGCCCGCCCATGGGACACAAAGAGTTGGCTCGTGCTGCTGGCAGGGGGGTCCCCGCCTGGGCCATGCCCACCCTGCCTGCTCTGGCCTCTGCTCCAGGGAGGGAGGGGGAGGACAGGCTGTGTTGGACTGGCTCCAGCCTTGGGGCTTTTCTCTAGCTGAGCAGAGAGTTTAGGGTGTGATGTGATGTCCGACAGCCTGTTCGGGACACAGGGTGGGGACACCAGGGGATGGCTGGATCCAGGGGTGCCATGAGGGAAGGAGGAGCAGGGGGCAGAGGCAGGAGAGCTCCGCAGCACAGAAGAGCCCATGAGCTGTAGAGCAGCTTTTTATCTCAACACCTCCAACTCAGATGTTCCCTGCACCAGGCAATCTTGTGAGACGGTTTCATACTTTCATCCCAGAATGGTTTGGATCCCTAGAAAAGCAGGGTAGGAATTTTCCCAGGAAACATGTTCTGCCAATCCTGGGCATGTGGATGGAATACGGAAATTCTGCTGGAATGCCAGGCTGATGGAACTTGCTGACCTTGTGTCCATCAGAGACCTTGGACACCCAGGAGGGTTCAGTGGGACATTCAGCAGGGCACTGGGAAGGACACGTTGCTGCAGCTGGTGGGTCCTATGGGAATATCTGGGAATGGTGGCACACTTTAGCCAGACCTCAAAGACACTGGGAAGCCTTGCAGTGAGGCAGATGAGCTGGCCCACACAGAGAGAGCCAGGTCTCTCTTTTGTAAAAACCATCACAGAGCTTGAAAGCCATTTCCGCATCCTGTGCCATGCAGGATGGAGCCCCCCAGCAAATCCTCCCAGCCCAGAGTCTGAGACCAATCCTTGATATGAGACCTGGACCCCCTCCAGGTCTTCAGGCAGCAGTGGGACTGCTGGACTCTGGTTTGGCAGAGCAGAGTTTGTGGTGATTAATTACCCCCCTCTCAGGGAAATCCCTCCCCATCCTTCTCTTCTCGTGCAGGGCCTTGACCCCCTCCTGCTCCTTTTGTCCCACTCTCCCCAGGAAGGCCCTGCCTGGAAAAAGGCTCTTTTTAAACCAGTATTTCCAGAAGGTTACGATGCTCTGCACTGGTCACAGCCCTCAGTTATCCTCTGTGGAGCAGGGCAGGAATTTTTTTTAAGGGAGGGGGGAAACACACTGGGAGGGTGGAGGTGGCTGGGAGAGGCTGGGATGGAGCAGTCTAGGAATGAAAGAGCCGGGCTCTCTGTGCTAGCCAGGACTGCATCCCTGTCCTGGGGAACTGCCAGAGCCTTGCTGCCCACCTCGGCTCCTCTCCTGCCATCATCAAGGTGTCCCTGAGGCCGGTGACATCACGGAGTGCAGAGGAAATGACCTCACGGGGAGGGCAGCAGGAGCCCGGAGCCAGGTGATGGCTGCAGAAGCATCCCGGCCATTCTCATGCAAATAGGGGAGGCAGGAACGGGGAGAGGGAGCCCGGAGAAATCTGATGCGTCGGCAGAATTGTTTCTATACAGAATATTTTTCAAAGACTTCAATAAGGCAAGAGCAGCGTTTGCAAAGGGAGTGCGAACAAAGAAAACACAGCTGCATCTTGGGGCTGAAAGGAAGAGCTGGGGGGCGGCTGCGATCAGCTGGGCGGGGGGCGACAATCGGGACAGCGGGGCAGAGAATGGGCGCATTTTTCTGCAAATATTTGACGCTTTGGATGAGTTTGCTTTAGTGCTTCTTCCCCCTTGTGCGCTCCCACTCCACAAACATTAGCACTATCAACTTTTACTGGCAGGAGAGCTCTCAGTGGGAGATCTCCGCAGCTGATTCATTGAGGGTTCGCAGGAAACGGAATTTTAAAGGGAAAATTTGCATTGTAAGTGCTTTGCACGTTCGGCTAATCAAGGCGAACATCAACGCCATGAGGCTTCCATGGCCAATTACAGCACAGCTCAAATATTGGCGATGGAGCCAAGGGGGAGATGTTCTCCAAGAGACGCTCCCGGGAGATGGGAGCCATGGCCAGGGCGTGTTTGGGGGGCTCGGGGGGGGCTGTGTCTGGCTGTCGGGATGTGCACTGCGAGGAGAACACGGAGAGCTTCCAAGTGTGGGAGCTGGGAGCCGGAGCTCATCCTTGTCCTGCAAGCAGAGATCTCGTGGCCGAGGTTTTGGGAGTGCTGACAGCCGAATTGGAGAAGTGCTGACTGGAGACGAGGCAAGAATTTTCAGAGCAGCTTCCAGCAGTTCCGAGCTCTGTCCCCAACCCTTTTGATCCTGAACTCGCTCTGAAACCATGGCACAGGAGTTCTCCTGTGGTGTTTGCACCCCACGGTGATTTTCGCTGGATTTGCAGACCCCAGGAATTGTTGCTGGCTTTCCCAGCTCAGGGTTTGCATTTCTCATTCTGGACCAAGCCTGAGGGAACAAAGAGGCCTGGGAGAAGAATATTAAACAGGATCTACAGCCTTGAAAACTGTCCTCGAACGGCAGCTTGTGACCTGTGCCACAGCTCCAGTGACGGCCCAAGCAGGAAGATTTGAGTCTGGCTGTAACTTTATGTCCTTTTTTCCTTTGCTTTCTGCCTTGAATCACCAGGCAGTGAAAATCCTGCAATATTTCCATGTGGCATTTCTAGGGTAACACCCAGGTTGTCCCACATAGTGCCCTGGTGCGTGAGGGGGTGTGGGGACAGCCAGGTGTGAGCCAGGTGTGCAGCTCCTCTGTCCGCCTAAGTCTGGCTTAAATCTTCTGCTCTTCCACTCCTTTGTCTTCCTTTGTCTTCTATATTTGCCCCGAATTTTCCTTCTCTGGAGTTATTTCAGACTGAGTTCCAAGGGGTCTGTACCATTTCTTTCAATTAACCTTCATATCAAAGAGATTGTACCACGTTCAGCAAGTGTTTTTGGAATAAATGCTAAAAAACCCCTCACTATCCTGATTTTGCTTTCCTTGCTGTTATGCCTGGTGGCATCAACACCTGCCCGTCACAGCACTTTCATTCCTGGAACAGCTCCATCTCTAACACACTCTACTTATTTTTTTTTTTTTTTTAATTTTATGTTATGGTGCAGCCGCTTGTATTTTCCTGCCTCCTAGTTCCGATTTCTTCCATGTATTTTCTGTTTCTATCTCCCCACCCAATGGCAGCAGTCACCTGCCTGTGCTCGGGGGATCCTGGATTCAATTCCTCTCCCTGACTCCTAGAGCATCATGCTCACTTTGAGGCTGCAGCAGAAATTCAGGTGGAAACTGCAGAATGGCTTCTTCTCCAAGGAAATTCAGTGCTGTGGTGTTTCATTCACATGCAGAAGTGCAAAATCGTCTCCTCAGGTGCCTCTGGGATGAGGAAGAACCACGGGATCTGTGGCAGGAGGAAGGCAGCTGAATGTGAATCTGACATCAGAAAGGGGTGATGGAAGTGGAGCATCATGGAAAGGTTTGGGCTGGAAGGGACTTCAAAACCCATCCAGTCCTGCCCCCTACCACAGGCAGGGACACTTCCCACTAGCCCAGGCTGCTCCAAGCCCATTCCAACTGGCCTTGGACACTTCAGGGATGGAGCAGCCACAACTGCTCTGGGCACCCTGTGCCAGGGCCTCCCCACCCTCACAGGGGAGGTTTCCTTCCCAATATCTCGTGTAAATCTGCTCATTCTCTTCCAGTTTAAAGCCATTCCTCCATCCTGGATCCATCCCAGGATGTCCAGGAACAAGTCCTAGAAACCATCCATTGCTGCAAGGAACTCTTTTATTTTAGTTTTGTTTTTAAAGAAAACTGGGAAAAAAAAAAATAATAGAGATGCTGAGCACTTTGGGAAACTGGCCTCATCTCCAAACCTGGAATAACCTGGTCTAGTTCCCAACACTGAGCTGAAGGATCAGCTGAGGGACAGACCGTGGTTCCTTTGTTTTCCTGATGGAGGCTGTCAAGAGGCAGTGGTGGCTTTGTCATGGAGATGCTGCTGTGACAGGAAAGCAAGGGAGCATGCCTAAAAAGGGTATCCCTCTATCCCTGTGTCCCTGCATGCAGATCCCACACAGGCAGAAGGATTTCAAATGGAAAATCCCTTGGTTAGGCTTTGCTTCCTCCATCTTCCTGCAGCCACAGCTCCCAGATGTGACCCAGGAGCACCAGGAAGTGTCTGCCTGACCCTCGGGTGACTCGGGGGGTGACCCAGGGATGGGGCTGTGCTGGGAGGGGGCTCCTGCACAGACCCTCCCATCCCACCACCACACAGGAGCCCTTTTTCAGGAGTTTATCCACCTGGAGCATCCTACAGGGGCCCCACAGCCCTAATTACACCTCTTCAAAGGCCTGTGGGCTCTGGGCAATTTACTGGGGCAAAACTTGGGGTGTTTTTAATTAAAAGTTTCAAAAAGGTGGGCCAGTTGGGTCAAAGAAATTCTCTGTTTCTCTGACCCATCATCTGGCTTGGAAATTGTCTAGCTGGGCAGGTTCCCCCCCTCCTCCCCCCCTTTAATTAAAACACAGCTTATTTGGGATAATGACTGTAAAAGCCATTTGCATTTTCTGTGGGTTCTGGCTGCTCCTCCTGCAGGGGGAGCCTGGTTTGGGGGGGAGCCTGGTTTGAGGGCAGCCAGATCTGGGAGGCTCTGGGGCAGCTCCAGAGCAGCAGGACAGTGGAACAGATGCCAATGTCCTTATTTAGTCCCACAGCAGCCACTCCCATGGATGATTTTGGGCTTGGAGGAGGAGGTTGGTGTTCCCACTGCCCCACAGAGCTCCCCAGATGTTCTGACCTTGCTCTTGGCTGGAGAGGCAGAACTGGGACCTTGTCTTTGGTGACATCTGTGCTCCAGGGATGGCCTGAGAGACCATGTCATCCTGGAGAAGAAAAGGAAAAGGGAAAAAGGGAAGAAGGGAATAGGGAGAAAGGGAAATGCAAAGGGGAAGAAAGAAATGAATGAAAAAGAAAACGAAAAAGGAAGGGAAATGGAAATGGAAATGGAAATGGAAATGGAAATGGAAATGGAAATGGAAAAGGAAAGGAAAGGAAAGGAAAGGAAAGGAAAGGAAAGGAAAGGAA
>CM031880.1:5488202-5508509 GCA_018697195.1 Certhia americana | reverse complement strand
ATCCATCCATCCATCCATCCATCCATCCATCCATCCATCCATCCATCTGGGATGTGGGTTTGTGCTGTGCTCTAGGGAAGCCTTTTCCCATCCCCACCAGGGCAGGGACTGTGTCACCCCTGCCAGGGCACTTGGCTTCACCTGGGGGTGGCCCAAAACTGGGAACCCTTGGGAAAGGTGCTGCAGCCTTTTCTGACCAACAACCAATGCCCGGGGTCTTGCCTAAGGACAGGCTGCTCCCTTTTTGTCCCCTCACGAGCCTGCCCAGCCTGTCTGGAGGCCTCTTTCCCCTCGGGAATGTCATTCCGTTGGGAAATGGAAGGAGAAGGTAAATGAATGACGTGGCCAAGAGCAGCCACTAAAACCTGAATCAGCACAAAGCCGGGGCAGGCTGGGCTGGAGGGTGGAGGGTGCTCAGCGAGGCACCCGGGGCTTGAGGATGGCAGTGAGCAGTTGGCAGGATAATTATTACAGGCGGAAAACAAAGGAGAGTGACAATTTTCATGTGGCTGGATTCAGCCCTCGTGCTTCTTAATTCCCGCGGAACAAAGAGCTATAATTGTTCTCAATAGCGAGGAGGGGAAGAACCTAATTTCCAATGTGAGTCAGAGAAGCTTTCAAGCAGGGGGTGGGTGGAAACTATTTATAAAGGACCATTAGGGAAAATCAGATTTCTACGCACAGTAAACAGAACACAGAAATAAAGCATCTATTTATATGTGAGTGTGGAAAGCTTGTCCCGAGCAGCGCAGCGCCCTGGTGACATCCAGGGTCACCCCGTGGGGCCACGGAGGGTTGTGGTGGCTTCGTGATGGAACAATGCCTTCCTCCAGGCAGGCAAACAAAGCTTGTTCCATCCTTCCTGTGCTGCCTTTAGAGAGAGAGAGAAAAAAAAGTAATTTATTGAACAATTGTCTTTGTTTGGCCAGAAATGTGCAGAAAGCAAACACCAAAGCGCTGTGCCAGAGTCATTGTGGAGATGAGCTCCCAGTTTGCTCAGCGCTGGTGTGCCCAGGTAAACTGGCATCCTGCTGCAGCCAGCACTTGTGGAAGATTTACAGTTCTGCATAACCAGCATGGAGAAAACCCTATAAATAAATAAAACATAAAAACAAATTCTGATGGTGCTGCAGGATGGTGAGACCGCAGGCATTGGGTGTGAGAGGAGGCTGCAACACACGCTGAATGTTTTCCTGGGAACTGCCTTACTCCCTGGACTCATGTGCTAAAAGCATCTTACTGGAGTTGCAGGAGTCTTGGAGTTGCAGGAGTCTTGGAGCTGAATCTGCTCCAGGCAGGGCAGAGGAGCCTGGCTGTGAGATCCCTTCTTACAGGAAAGGAGTTTCCCAGTGGTGGGAAGGGCACCAGCTCCAGGTGTTCCTCTGTGCCATGACCCCGAGCCCAGCTCAGCCCTGTGTGTACATTTTGGGACTAGGACAGGAATATTTCACTGCAGCCACTCAATAAAAGTGAAATGCAAGCAAGAAAAATCCTTATGTCACAGATGAGCAATGCGGGCTCCCTCCTCCCCGCTCTCCATGAGGGAATTGCTTCCCTGAACCTAAATACAGGCTTGGGCAAGGTCTGGAGTCTTGGCCGGGATAACAAGGACATGGAACAATCAGAGTGATAATCTGCTGATTAGCTCTGGTTTAGTGTAATCTGTTAGATATCAACTTCACGGAGAGCTGGCAGTTTTCCTTCCTTACTTTTTGGAGCACTGAATCAACTGGGTGAGTGGATCCCTTTAGTGTATTTTAGTGGATTTCTTCCTATTTTGTGGGTTAACTAATGGAAACCAGCGAGCAGAGGTGAGCACAGCCATGCCTGGAGCTGTCCCCATGCTGCAGCTCATGCTCCCCCATAGCCCTTCCTCCTGCCTCTCCCCTTTCTGGTGTCTGTGACTGATGGCACAGCCCCTGCCTGTGGAGCAAAGCCCGGTTTATGGGATGTCTGCCCTCGCTCCAGAGTTGTGCTCCCAGGCTTGGAGCGTGAAGGAGAGCTGTTCCCGATGTGAGGTACTTTATGTGCACACAGGCCTGATTTATATCACTTCCAACAAGCTGTTCTTTGCTATCATGAGCCAACAGGACCCATAGGGTGTTACAAGACATATTACACACAGCCAAGAGCTTTAATCCCCTTGGGGGAGTGATTACAAACAACTACACACGTCCCAGAGTTGCTTAATCACTGTTAAGAAATTTCTTTATAATCTGAGTAAATTACTTTAATTACTTGCAACTACCAATTAGCGTTTGAATGCTTCCACTGAGAAGTTTGCAGGCATTAATCTGCTCCCTTGGAATGTGAAATCAGCGGCTGGAAGATGGCTTTGGTCTGTGCACAGGCAGCAATCTGGCAGGACGAGGAGGCAGCAGCCCCTCCGCAGCCGCCTGCCCTCCGCTCTGATTTATTTAGGAGCTTGAAAGGAGAGTTCAGCGCTTCCACGAGCTTTAGCAGCTGGATAATATTGCTGGATCCTGGGAAAGGGAGGGCCTGCCTGAACCCTGCGGTGGGCACAGAGGCTCTGCCTTTTGTACCCGGACAAAGCAAACAATCCCAAACCCTCCCTACCTGGGAGAACGCTCACTCAGACACATCCCACAGCCTCTCTGCTCCCATCCCTGTCTGTGCAGTCCTAGTTATTCCCTAATCCCCAGCGTGCCCCAGCATGGGGTGGGTTTTGCCAGCTCCCAGGTCTGAGATGAGCTTCCCCTTCAGACGTGAGCACTGCTGAGGTCTGGGCAAGCACAGCTCTGCTCCCCCTTCTCCCACCAGCCTGCTCTGCCAGGAACTCTCAAACTTGAAATGGCAGGATCAAGGTCTGAACTTGCTTTTCTGGCCACTTTCGAGGCTTTGCCAGCCTGGATCGAGTTCAAAACACTTTTTGTCTTTGATATTTCAGCCCAGGGTGGCTGCTCTGGTCCTCTTTTCCTTTGCTCATCATTAGGAGGGTGCTGGTGTGAGGAGTCTGGGCACGGGCCCAGAGTAGCCCAGCCTGTGCCCATGGTGAGGCAGAACAGCTGCCATGGAGGAGGCTGGATCCATGGGAGGGATCCTGTGAGCTCCATGTCTGGATCCATGGGAGGGATCCTGGGTGCTCCATGCTGGATCCATGGACAGGGATCCTGGGTGCTCCATGCTGGATCCATGGACAGGGATCCTGGGTGCTCCATGCTGGATCCATGGACAGGAATCCTGGGAGCTCCATGCTGGATCCATGGACAGGGATCCTGGGAGCTCCATGCTGGATCCATGGACAGGGATCCTGGGAGCCCCATTCCAGATCCGTGGACAGGGATCCTGGGATCTCCATGCTAGATCCATGGACAGGGATCCTGGTAGCCCCATTCCAGATCCATGGACAGGGATCCTGGGAGCAGCCATCCCGAGCCTCTGCCAAAAATGCCTCTCCCACTCTCTCTTGTAGGTCATGGCTGGGCCTCTGTGCCTGAGGCTCCCACTGCTCCAGTCCAGGCACCTGCCTGGGGCTGGGGGACATGTCCCCAGGCCATGTCTGAAGGGATGAGCACTGTCCCTTCCACATCACCCCAAAGGTGTGCTGGTACATCAGCCTCATCCCCCACCATAACGCCACAAACACGACTCCCCAAAAATGATGGAGTGACAAGTTACGTGGCTCTTTCCCACGGCACTGACACTGTCCTGGCTGCTCCTGAACTTGTGGGCAGCCCTCAGAGGTTTGCTTTGGCCCAAGGATTTGCTTGGCTGAAGAAACTTCTCCCCTCGCACCAAGTCTTGCCGTGAGCAGGTGAGGAGCTGTTTGGAGCAGGTGTGTGGCTGCTGACTCACTCAGCCCCGAGTTAAGTCTCCTGTGGTGCTGGTAGCGGTCCCGCCACCATCCCATCCTTCGGTGGCTCCCAAGGGATGGAGCGTGGCCAGCCCCTGACCGCGGCCCTGGCAGAGGCTGAGCAGCTCCTCCCAGCCAGGATGGCTGTGGCCCAGGCTCCGCCAGCCTCTGCCAGCCGCTGTTTGTGCCTTGTGATACTTTCACATGAGAAACAAATAACGGCTGATGGTATCTCCTGCAGGAAAAAAACAAGGTTACTCCCCTGACCTGATTAATGCAAATAAACTGAACGGAGTCCTGTTGCCCGGGGCTTGCAAATTTAATATCTGTTCCCTGCCTCATTTCATGCTGGTTTAGCCTCTCGCCCTGTGACTGCAATTACCTCTGTGGCTCTGCCCGGGCGTCGGGGCCGATTCCCCCACGCCGCACGTGATGCCGCTTGGGCCGGGGCGCCTCGCTTTGGTGTTTGGGCTTTCTTCTTCTTGTGGTTTAATTTCCTTTGAGTTTATTAATTATGGCCAGGGATGGGGGCCAGAAATGTTTGGCTGATGCTTCCTCTTTGCGTGGTGCAGAACTTCAGCCCTGTAATTCCCCCTTTATTGGATGCCCCAGCTTGGGTCAGGGAAGAGGAACCAGTCCTGGCTGAAGGGAGCCAGGGATAGGAACGTCTTTTTCCTTGTTCCAGCCTGTGATCCCTGTGCCCAGCATTGCTCCCTGCATTGCTCCCTGAGTCCCTTTTACCCTCTTGCCCTGTGTTTCCCACTGTCTTCCCTTGCATGCCGTGACCACTTCGCAAGAGGCTCTGCAAGGTGTTTGGAACCATTTCATTGGGGCATTCTGTTGGTGTGCCTTTGACTGGATCCCTGGGAGAGCAGGCACAGACACCCACATCCCCCAGGCCTGGGTGAGCCAAGAGATGCTCCAGATCCAGCACCAGGCGTTACCATGACCCTTTGCAGGGCATGAAGCTGATTTTTATTCCAACCCCATCTGCCACAGGAAGGATCTGCCTCCAGAATTCATACGAGTGACAGAAGTCTCATGAGAACAATGGGCAGGACTGTCCTGGAGAGGTGGGATTTCCTCCCCCTGCTCCCAAGGCATCCTGCACTCTGGAACTTCACTGGGATGAGTTAGTGTCCAAGGCAGAGCTGGATGGTGGTGCCCTCCTGGGACACTGGCGCTGTGCCAGGCAGGGGGAGTGAGGGGAGGCTGCAGCCCCTTCACCTGTGCTGTACCTGTGCCCACGAGAAGCAGAGACTCTGTGGCCATAGGCCCAGCCCACCTTTCAGCAGCACAGTGTTCAGTTTAAAGGCACAAAAGCAGCTCTGTGAATGGCCCTTTATAATTTCCAGGCAGGACTGCAGGTGTGGGCTCCCACCCTCCTGTTTGCTTACATCTTCCTTCGAGCTGGGAGCTGTCAGGGAGGTGAGAATGAGGGATGGTGACTTCCCGAGCATGCCCGGCCCCACACGAGCGCTTGCACACCCAGCACTGATTCCGCAACTCCTGTTTGGTTCCAGGCCCCAGAGCTGCCAATCTCTGCTGCTTTTCGGTGCCTCTGTTCGAGTCTGTCACAGTGCCTTAATGGCTGTATCACCTTGTAAAGCTTGCAGACATCCTCCCTGCTTTCATCAGTGGTAGGAAACCTGCCAGGCTCTGACAGGTTCTCCCAAACAAACCCCGGTGTGATGGGAGCTGTGACTGGCATTCTGGCCCTGTGCCCAGTGCCAGCAGTGCCCAAACCTCAGTGTGTCCCTCCAGCAGTGCCCAGCTCAACCACGACAGTGCTGGCCCCAGCCACGGGCTCCATGTCCCGCCCCATAAAGGACAGAGGGTTCTCACCCCTTTGAACAGCAGTGAGACCCCCAACAGCTCATCCAAGCTCCCTGTCCTTGCAAGGTTCCAGCACTGGGACACCCTGGAGCCCTGTCCCAGCCACAGATCTCTGTATCTCGGCCATCCTGCTCTACAGAGGGCTCCAAAGGAGTTCTCCCTAGCTGATTTGGGAATTTAGGTTTGCCTAGCATCAATTTTGGCCAAGGAGGTGGTGGAGTGCCCACCCCTGGAGGTGTCCAAGGAAGGACTGGACATAGTACTCAGTGCTCTGGGCTGGTGACAAGGTGGGGATGGGACATAGGTTGAACTTGGTGATCTCAGTGGGCTTTCCTAACCTCTCTGATTCTGGGATTCTGTAGTCCCAAGAGACTCTCTGGAGCAGTTTTGGTGTTCCCTGGGCAGCCTGGCCGTGGCAGTGTGAGCCTCCACACCACATCCCAGGGCTGGGCCATGCACGGAGCTCGGAGCAGCTCTTGGGGACTTGATCCCATGCAGCATCCGGGGCTGGCTGCATCCCCCTCTCCCTGATCCCTCTGCAAGAGCCTGCCTGGGGGCAAGAGCTGCTGTGAGCAAATGGAGAGCTCCTGGAAACTGCAGAGGACACAGCATTTCATCATTTTGGGGCCCAGACTGTCTCTGCTGCACCAACAAGGGAACTATTTGTGTGGTTCAAAGCCTTATTCATTCTGTTGTGGGTTTCTTTTCCAAACCACCCACTTCAAGTTTTGGGTGAAGGTTCAGTTCCATTTTTCTTATTCCCAGCTCATTTGCCCATCCCTAAAACAAACATATTGGAGCAAGCATGTGGGGGAGAGGGAGCATTAATCAAAGCAAAGGGGAGGTGAACTTAACGCAAACAGGGAACGACAATGCACAGAGTATTTGCATAATCCAGGGAGAAAGCTTTCCTGCTGAAAAGCCAAAGCTACTGGCATGGAAAAGCAAAGGTCTGAACAGGAACTCCGGTCCTGAGCAGCAACAGACACCGGGGGTAATAAATCAGGGATGTGGGTACAGACGTAGCGGTTCCAGCACGCTTCCCAAACTTTGCATTCCCTGCCTTTGGAAGAGGGCCCATCCTGCCTGCTTTGAAGCTCCTGGCCAAGGAGCCTGGGCAGCAGCAGGAACAAGCCCAGGCCTGAGGAGCAGGTGCTCAGGTGGAGCCTGAACCCCTCAGAAATCAGCGCTGGCCTCGTGCAGATGCTTCCCCAGGACAAGGGTGTCCTGCCAGCTGATACAGCCAGAACAGAGCCCCAAGCGCTGGGAGAGGGTAATGGATGCAATTCCAGGGCTAAGAAGTCCAGGAATTTAATAGCAGTTGGCATTTTACAAAGGAAATGGCTTTGTGGAGGTGTCTATGAAAGCGTGGGGTTTTGGGGAGTGCCCTGGCTGGCATTCCCCACTCCTGGATGACCTTGGGCAAGGTGCTTCACCTTGCTGTGCTTGAGTTTCTGCTCCACAGTGGGATAATTTTCCCTGCTCCACACATGTGACGTGGCTGTGTTTGTTGGTACTGGTGAATAGTTTGAGAATCCCTGAAGGGATATCTTAGAGGAAGGGAAGGGAAATGAACATCCAGCCAGGATCCTGCCCTAGCAGGAGGTGCAGAGGTGACAAGGACCTTTACAGGCTGAATTCCCATCTGTGCCAGGTGCAGGCAGAGCCAAGGAGGGAGCAAGGAAGTGTCTGGAGACCTCAGAACCACGACCTGAGCTGAAAGTCTGGAGTGTGTTTATCCTGGAGAGGACAGATCCAAGGGGGATGAGATGGTGCTCCCCAAATACACAAAAGAAGGCTGAGGGACTGAGGGTTCCAGGCAAGGCTGGACAGGGCTTGGAGCAACTTGGTGTAGTGGAAGGTGTTGGAACAAGATGAGTTTTAAGTTCCTCGCAACCCAACCCAATTCTGTGATTCTGGGATTATAAACACAGAAATAACAGGATGAAGTAGCAGCAAGGGAAATGCAGGGTGGAAAGTGGGAAAGGCAGGCAGGGTGGCACAGCTCATACCCGGGGACAGGCTCCCAGCCTGGCCCCACTGCAGCCAGAGGATCCAAGGATCACCAACAGACTATGGGAGCATGGAGCCCTGGGAATGGCTGGTGGAGAGGTGGCTCTGCAGGTGACAGGTGCCACCTGCCTGCCCTGAGCCCTGTCCCCAGCACTCTCCTCTCTCTGTGTGACCCAGGGCACCAGTGCCACACACAGTCCCAGCCCTGGAAGCTGTGTCCCTGCCCACCTGGCATGCAGGGCACACGAGGGATGTGCCATATGTTTCCTTCCCCTGCAATTCCCTGGCTGAAGGTATTTGATCAGACCAGTCACTCAGGAGCCATCTGCCCCCTGCACAAACACAGCTGATTCTCCTTCCAGCCTCCGAGGGCAGCTCCAGGGGCACACCCAGGTTAGCAGAGTTGGGAAAATTTGTCCCTGTGAGAGATGTCAGGTGTTCCCAGGGACGGCAGTGGCGGAATATTTAAAGCCCATTCTGCAAATCAGTGCCTTGGACACTAATATAAGTAACTTTAAAAAAGCAGAGAGAAAGGCAGTGGAGGAGATAAAACCCTGTCATTTCCATTTCTAAGGCATATGAAATGGTGCTTTTGAAAAAAAGCAATTTGTAAACTTTAGATAGCAGCAAATTCCTTGTTTTTTGGATACAATACCAGCTTTGCATATGCGCTGAAAGAAAGAGGGAGAGAAAATAACCCCGAAGCATCCTGCCCACTGCATTAGCTTTTAAAATAAAACCCATTTATATATAAATGTTGGCTTTTTTCCCAGTCTCTGTAGAAAAGCTTTTTTATATTAAATGCTACAATGAATTAAATTAACCATAATGATTTCTTTGTGAATGGAAACCCTTTTTCCTGTGTGACATGTTTTTGATCATTTTTTTTTTCCCAGCTACAACAACCCCTGCTCCTATCAAGTTGAGGATTTTGTTTGTTCTGCTATTTCCACGCTTCGATACAATTACTACGTGCGCTCCTTGTTCTGAGGAGAAACAAGCCACGCACATTCCGGGTGCTGTCTCTGGGTGCAGAGGGGTGGGAACCTCCAACAGCTCCACATTCACCTGTGGCACCAGGGTCAGGACAGCCCTGTCACCCCCCATGGCAGCTTGCCCAACAGCCCAAGTCACTTTGGACAAGGGCCTGGAGGAACAGGGCAAGGAGGAATGGCTTCCCAGACAGCAGAGTTAGATGGGATATTGGGAAGTAATTCTTCCTGTGAGGATGGGCAGGCCCTGGCACAGGGTGCCCAGAGAGGCCATGGCTGCCCCTGGATCCCTGGAAGTGTCCAAGGCCAGGCTGGATGAGGCATGGAGTCACATGGGATAGTAGAAGGTGTCCCTGCCCATGGCAGGGGTTGGGACTGGATGGGCTTTGAAGTCCCTTCCCACCCAAACCATGATTCTTTGATTCATCTGTGACCCACAGACACCACTTCCCCTGGACTTGCCATTAAAGGGACTCAGCACCACCCAATGTTTTCAGTTGTGAATGTTTGCAGTTGTTGATGTTTTCAGTTGTGAATGTTTTCAGTTGTTGATGTTTTCAGTTGTTGATGTTTTCAGTTGTGAATGTTTGCAGTTGTTGATGTTTTGCCTGCAGTGCCCTTTGGCTCTCCCTGTGCACCCAACCCTGCCTGTGCTCTGGGTGCTGCAGGTCCCAGTCTGGAGCTGGGGGCACTGGGGGTCCCGGGGGCCCTGGCTGGGTTCTTGGGGCTGGGCAGGGAGCTCTTGCTGGAGGAGAGAATTGGCTCATCACTGGAAAGCAAAATTAGGTCACATTTCTGGTTTGAAGAGCCTGGATGGCATCCCATTTATTTTGGGTTTCTCCTAATGAGTGACAAGCTTCTGTTTCTCTCCAACCCCTTTTCCTTCTCTAGCTTTTTAAAAACATTTCTCCTTTTCCCTTCCTGTTTTTCCTAGAAAACAGAAACTGAGCCATACCAAGCTGTGCTGAGCTGAGTTGACCCAAGCCACAGGGACGTGCCTGGGGGCACCAGAGTCACCTACAGATCCCAAAGAGCCCAGGGTCTGGGCTTTAACCAGGCCAGCCTGAACCCTCTGTTAAATCATCCCCTATTGTCCAAGGCAGCCCATGACACAGTTTGTCCACAAACCATTTGGGAAACCATTCCAGTTGAACAAGAGCCATTGGAAGGCTTTTAACTGTCTTCTCTGACATTCATTCCTGATTTGCTTCTGCTGGATTCAATTCCAGCACTCCTCTCCAAGCCCCTTGAGCCACCTCTCACTTCATGCCATCAGATGTTTTGGGCTAACAAAAGCCCTTGTCCCTGTTCCTGACTCCACAGTGGCTTTTCCCAGACAGGCGACCCCTGGGGACACCCCACCTCCTGCTGTTCAGCACTACCAAAATCCCCCCAAACCAAATCCTGTAGTGCAAATGAAACAAAATACCAGTCAAAGCTGTAGGAATTAGTTTTGGGGGTTTGTTTGCATGGTGGGAAGCCAGGAGACATCAGGCTCAGAGCTGTTCCCATCCCTACACACGACAGGGGTGCCCCAGCCCCGAGTGAGCCCCCACTTCTCCCAAAACGTGAGCATCACCACCTGGGATGTCGCTGCAAAGCCGTGTTTCCTTGGCAATCCCTTATCTCTCATCTCAGCCATCAGCATAATGAACGGCTCTGTTCCTGCATAAACAGCACCTGAAACCGCCCCGTGGAGTAGGGAATTGTCAGATTGGAGGAAAATGCCTGAAATAGAGAATCCCCTCAGGATTTTCCCTCAGGATTGGGGGTTGTTCCTGAAAGGACAGGCTCTCCCTCTTTTCCGGGGTGATGAGGGAATTAGGGAATGAGCAAAGGATGGTTGCATCGGTACCTGAGGATTCCAGAGATGGGAATTGTCTTGGATCAAGGTCAGGGTTTGTGCTGCAAGTCACCAAGTGTGTGCGACCAGCCAGAAGAATGACTGGTCCTTCCAAGGAGGGAAATAAACACTCCTGGATTTGAAATATGTTTGGGGAGGGGGCAGGAGCGGGGGGTGTTGAGACTTTATTGAAGTCATTTCTCACCTCCCTGCCAGGGAGAAGTGGGTTTGGGATGCTGGAGTAGAGGCAGGCAGAGCAGGCAGTTCCTGTGGCCCTGGAGTAGAGTGTTCTTCTGTTTGTATCTCCAGGGCACTGGCTGAAGAATGGTTTGGGTTGGAAGGGGGTTTCATGATCATCCATTTCATTGCCACCCTTGCCATGGGCAGGGACACCTTCCACTATCCCAGATTGCTCCAAGCTCCATCCAGCCTGACTTTGGACACTTCCAGGGGTGGGGCAGCCACAGATTCTCTGGCCAAGTTGTGCCAGGGCCTCTCCACCCTCACTGTAAAAAATATCTTCTCTGTATCTGACCTAAATAAACCTTCTAGTTTAAAACCATCCCCCCTTGTCCTAGAAATGGAGCCCTGCCCAAATTCCTCATCAGGGCTGAAGGAAAAGCTGTGGTGCTGTGATTGTTTAATCTGAGGCAGTGGAACTGCACAGCTCTCAGAGCTTTAATTTAGATGATTTAAGGTCCCTTTCTTTATGTTTTCTCCATTTGTAATTGCAAAGAGGCTGTGAACCAGGACACAGGGAGCTTATCGATGGCTCTGAGCAGCCGCTGACTCAGGGGTGGGATGTGGTCAGGCAGGAAAAAACCATCTCTTCCCCTACCTAATTAAGTGCCTCGTTGGGCTCTGCAGGCACACGTGGTTGTGGTGGCAGCGGTGACATTTTCAGCTCACTGGGGCAATGACAGGGAAGCAGAGCAGAGAGCTGGGGAGGCACCAAACTGGGAGAGACAAAACTCTTCCATGTGCCCCAGATATGTTCACCAAAGGTGATCTTTAACCCTGTGCTGGCAAAAGACCCTGTGGAAATCTAGATTGCTGGCATGGAAAGAACTCTGGGGGATTGCTGGGATGGAAAGGACCAGGTCTGGACACTGGGGGATTGCTGGGATGGAAAGGACCAGGTCTGGGCACTGGGGATTGCTGTGATGGAAAGGACCAGGTCTGGACACTGGGGATTCCTGGCATGGAAAGGACCAGGTCTGGGCACTGGGGAATTTCTGGCATGGAAAGGACCAGGTCTGGGCACTGGGGAATTTCTGGCATGGAAAGGACCAGGTCTGGGCATTGGGTACTGTGGGGATGCTGGAGAAGGTGGTGAAGGCACTGGGAGTTTTGGGAGGTTCTGCTCCCCTCGCAGCCCTCTGAGGGGAAGCCAAGGGGGAGAGATCCCAAGAGGAGACAGGTAGGAAGTGGATTGGGGAGATGAAAGCACAGGGAAGGAGTGGGGAGCTCCAGGTGCTCTGGGACCTGACCTGGAAACGGGCAGGGAGGAATCTGAGCATCAGCAAACAGGCAAAAATAATGCTGCACCTAAGGAATGCCTGAGCAGCAGGAATGCCACGTGTTTCATGTGGGGAGAGGAGAGGCAAAAATACCAACACGAGTAAATCAGAACCATTACTCTCCCCTCCAGACCTTAACATCACCTGGGACTCTGTAATGGATTCCCTGGATTTTAAGAGCATCCTCCTTTGGGAACCAGCTGCTCCAAGGCTGTGCTCTTGAAATAGATGGGACGTGGTGGGAAGCTGGAGGCTCTGCTGTCTTCAGCCATCCCAAAGTCTGCTGTCCTTCCAGGCAAGGGCAAGACAGGACAAGAGGAAATGGCCTCAAATTGCTCCAGGAGAGGTTTAATTGGATATTAAAGAAAAATTCTTCCCCCCAAGTGTTGTCCAGCCCTGGCACAGCTGCCCAGGGCAGTGGTGGAGTTCCCATTCCTGGGAAGATTTAACAGACATGTAGATACATGTGGCACCTGGGGACATGGCTTAGTGGTGGCTTTGGAACTGTCTCAGAGGGCTTTTCCAGCCTTGATGATCCAATGATTCCAAACCCCCATGGCAGTGCCCGAGGAGTCAGTGAGGGGAAGTGCTGAGTCAGCTGCACTGCAGCCTGGTCTGTCTTGTGCTGAGCCCTCCCTGCTGATTCTTCTGGATTTGGGCAAGAGCAGGTTTTGCTAAGTAGGGCCAAATGCCCCAGATCCTGGCACACCCCTGCCTGGTGTCAGCCCCACTTGGCTCTGCCAAGCCCAGGGTCGAGGCCTGGGGAGCTCTGTCACCCCATGACCAGGTGGGGACATCGCTGCCAGGTAGCATTCGAGAAGCTGCTGGTGTTGTTTTTCTTGGTTTCCTTTGGGTTTTATTTTCCTAACCATCTTCCAGATGCTGCAGAATCCCCAGATGCAGCCGCAATGAAGTTCTTGCATTTTTAACTTTAAAAAACATAATTGGGTAACTGAGAATAATGACTAAGGAGCGCAATAAATCATGTCTCCACCTGGCCTGGCAACGGGGGAGGGGTGGGGGATGCATTCCTTCCCCCGTTAATGAGCAGCGCTGGGCACAAAGCACTCCCGGAGTCAGCAAATCTGCTCCGGCACTCGCAGGGCTCCCTGCTCCCGCCTGGGGACCTGGGGACACGAACCCCTGGACAGGAGGGGACTCGGGAACCTCCGAGGTTTGCCCCAGAGGCAAACTGAAATAGAAATGGAGCTGGGTAAGAGTGGGAGACACTCGTGTGTCCCGGCAGGAATTTCTGCCCACACGGCGCTGCTTCCCTGTTCTCACCTGTCCAGTAACACACCTGTGCCTGAGCCTTGGGAGCTGGATGGGGCAGGAAACAGGAATAGCTGTGCTGGAGCTCTAATGTGCCTATTTTTGTTTCATTATCCATCCAGCCAGGGCTGCCATCCCCAGTGCCAACATCCCCCACAGGACCTGGTGGCAGTGATGGCCCTGGGGCTGGGGACAGCGGAGCACCAGGAATATCAGAGCTCCCCTCACTCTCCGTGTTGTGTTTCCAGGACTCGACTGAGATCTCAGCAGCCTCCTGCCCACCCCAAGGCTCCCTCTCTGCAGGGCAAAGGGAAGGATAGTTTTGGTTCTTTGCCCAGCAGCTTTCAAAAGGAGATGTGGGATGGATTAGGACCCTCTTTGGCAGGATTAAGAGGGAATCACATGGTGAAGAAACCAATGACATCATAGAAGAGAATCATGGAATCACTAAAGTTGGAAAGGACCTTTAAGGTCGTTAAATCCGATCATCAGCTTAACCCCACCAGGTTCACCACTAAATCATGTCCTCCAGTGCCACATCCACACAGTTTTTGAACACTTCCAGGGATGGTACCTCCCCCACTGCCCTGGATATCCTGTTTAACACTTTCTGTGAAGAAATTCTTTCTAATGTCCAATCTAAACCTCCCTTGGTACAGCTTGAGGCTATTTCACTGTTTTTCTCCCAGATTCGACTTTTACACACAGAGCACTCCTGCGACAGCAGAGGGAGGTGACAGCCAGAGCAGGGATGAGGGACAGAGCTGTGAGCCCCTTGTGCTCCGTCCAGGGGAAGGGCTGGATCAAGGATTCAGCAGGAGGGGAGGTGTCTTGCACAGGTCGGTGACACGTCAGAACATCCACAGCCCTTTTCCAGAGACATTCCCAGCCCAGGCCTCCCATCACTCCCATGCTCTGCCATAGATTCCTCCCAGCTTGCAGCTTTATCAGCTGTCCCAAGGCAAGATGCTTATCTACCTGAGCCTCTTCAAGCTGATAGTTGCTCTTATCTCTGCTGCTCTCCAGGGCTTCCAGGCTGGGGGTTTTGTGGCATAGCCATGGAAAAATTTAGGCTTTGGGAGACTAAACCTGGGAGTGATTTCTGGATTTTTATCACTCATTGTTCTTTTTTCCAGAGCCCATGAGGAACTCGTGGCCATGGCTGTGTTAAAGGGACATGAAAGCAGAGCCTTTTCCAGCAGCCTTTGCCTGTGGCAGACACAGCCACACATGTCCCAGCCATGGCAAAGAAGTGTCCCATGGGCACACAAAGGCCATTAGGAGGCTGGCACAGGAAGGCCAGTGAGAGACAGGATTAAAAAATTGCCATGAAAGCTCCAGGTTTGGCTGATGGTCATCTAAAAGGCCCTTCATCCACCTTTGCAACTGAATTTTGGAGTTTCGTCCGCTTTAACCTTGGCCAAAGCTCTCCAGCCTCTGTGGCTTTGTCTGCTGACCTTCTCTGTCCTCCTGGGAACAGTGCCTCTGCCCACGGGCTGTTCCCGAAAGCTGCAAGGAAAACATAAACATAATTGAGAAAAAGTAATTGAAACTTGTAAGAGCTGATGAGAGAGTTCTCTCCTTGGCCCGCCGGTCGTCGCCAGGAAATAAACACCTTTATGGCTGCTGTAATTAAGGCCTAAATACAACGGAGACAAAATTTCTGTCATTAAAAGTACCCTCAAAGATCTCATGCCTCCACCTGCTTCCCTCCAATGCCGCTTTCCCAGACTTCAGCCACACAGCAACACCTTTCCAGACACAAGCGTCACCTCTAACCTCAGCTAAGCTGAAATTTTCCCAGTTTCTCAGCAGTTTTTCCCCATTAAATCCACCTCATACTGGAGTAGCTGCCCTGAAGCTGTTGCCTTGTTGGGCGCTGTCCCCACTGCCTGGTGTGACCTGGCCACTTGCATGTCCCCATCACTCCCTGCATCCATGACGTCCTGAGACATCGGCTGCCCAAGGATATTGTGGGCTCCCCACTCTTGAAAACGTTCAAGGCTGGGTTGGAACAACCTGGGATAGTGGAAGGTATCCCTGTTCATGGCAAGGGGTGGAACAAGATGGGTTTTCCATCTCTAAAACCATTCCATGACGCTGAAGCTGGTAGAAGATTTTAATGTCACATCTCCAAGCAGCGTGTCTCACTCAGCTCTGCTGGCCCGCAGTGGGGCCAAGCCGTGGCTAATTCCATGTTTTCTGCAGTGGTTGGAGACCCTTGGGCATCATGGAGCTCGGAGAGCACCGTGTTGCTGTGTCTATTGTATTTCTAAGCTCGTTAGCTGATTAACCACACTCGCAGGCTGGCAGCCCGACTGCCTCGCTGAGGGGCTTCAATGGGAGCCTGGAACAATGCAATGACACAGACAAAGGGTTTAATGGATAATTAATTGTTCCAGCGTGTGAAGTTTCTGTGCAAAGATCCTGGTGAATCAGAGTTTCCGATTTCCACCCCCTTTACAATAGAACTAAATAGCAACACAGAAATCATGGAATGGATTGGAAGGTTTCTGAAAAGAGAAAGGCCAGAAATGAGGCTCATTTGGGGTGGGGTGCCCCAGCACTGTAGCTCTGTATCCATGTCCTAATCCTTCCACACAGAGAAGGTGCTGCTTCCAGGATGGCAAACACAGCAAAATGAGGGAAAGGGAAGGGTCAGTGCGGGCTGCCCAGCCTTGCAGGGAATGTGCTGTAAAGGAGCAGAGGGGCCTGATGCCTTCTCCATCCCCCTGAGCTGCCCCAGCACCACCGGGATCGTCACCAGCACCACCTGTGAGCGCCTGGCATGGCAGCATCCCTGTGCCAGCATCCCCGTGCCTCAGGGACAGAGCCCGGGAGCCACAACACGCTGAACACCCAACTCACCCTCCCAGTGCTACATCCACACATTCCCCACCCCCGGAGCCCCAATCCCACAGCAGAATTTCTGCCGTTTCCCTCGTTTTTCCGGGTGTGTTTGACACCTCACAAGGGCCCAACACCAACACCCATCCGTGCCCAGGGGACAGAGCTTGGGGCACAGGCGGCACAGGGAGAACCTGTGCACAAACACACACACACACAAGCACACACACATGCTTTCCCCTGTCTGTACCCTCCTCTCTCTCGTTTTTGAGCTGTGGCCAGAGCCGGGGAGAGGAGCTGCTCCCAGCCCAAGCCCGGCACAAAGCCGGGCTCAGCGGGGCCGGGCACAATGGCAGATTACATTAGAGACAACAGCCAGACGTGTCCTTGTCATCCCAGGTTAATATGACTATGGATTAATGCTGTAGCTGCTGATTGTTATGGAAATCCCCCCATTTAGCTCCTTCCCAAAGCATTGACAGTTCTAGCCTTGAATTCCGAGCAGGGGTGGAACTTGTTAATGGATTTCATTTTCCTGCAGGAAGCCAAAGCGTTTAGAGGGAGAGGCAGCGCCAGGGTGCTGACTTCCTGGAAGGTTTCCAGTCTGCATTGAGGCACCGTGGATGGTTAATCCCTTGCTCGGATGCAAAGCGATGCAAAGAGCCATGCTGGTCTTGCCTCTGTAGGAAAAAAGAGGAATTTGGGTGTGGGGAAGTGAGCGTTCATGGGATTGTTTCCTCTTGAAACCTCTCCTGGCCTGGGTAATGAATGTCCCAGGCACATCCCACTCCCTGCTCACAGACACGCCTGGCACTGCACCTGCTGCAGGGATGGCTCTGCCAGCCTTGGCTGCCTGGTGCCAGCTCGGGGACAGGAGCTGCTGCCATCCCAGGGACTGGAGCTGCTGCCATCCCTCTGCTTTGTTGTCTTCTCTTAGCTGCTGTGTGTGTTCCTGGCTGTCCCCTGGCCGATGGGAACGCTCCGTGTTCCCGCAGTGCGGCTCAGCCGTGCCGCTCTCTCCCTGCACAGCTCCCTCCTCTTTCCTCGCTTTGTCCCTGTCCCCCTGAGCAGTAGGAACATATCCAACTGCTCCTGAGCAAACCTGGAATGTCTCTGTACATCCCTACCCCAGTGAACTATTTAGGATTCAGATGATGACTCATGGGGCAGGTCTCCAAAAGCCTGAGAGGGAGAGCTCTGACACCGTCACGAGGAGCACAGACACTCAGAATTAGGGTGTTCCTTACAAGTATTTGGGTTATGTTTAAAACCGGGGTCCTCTCCCCTTCCCTCCTGCTCCCTCTCATCAGGAGGGATCATTATTCCTTGTGAGATGGTCCAAGGTCCTCTCTGACATTTTTCTTGGCTGGGGAAGTTCATGGATATTTCATTCCACAGCCAAAGGCCACTGCTGCCCATGGGAAGGGATGAAATCCCATCCCATCCCATCCCATCCCATCCCATCCCATCCCATCCCATCCCATCCCATCCCATCCCATCCCATCCCATCCCAGTTCTGCCATAGCAAAACCAACCAAATAGAAATGAAGCCAAGGAGTCCCATGGCTTTTTCCACAGTGCAGGGAATTGATTCCCGTGCTGACGCTCCCGTTGGAACAGATCCCTTGATGGGGTTGGAGTGGTGGAAGGTGACAGGAGACACACCCGGGATCCTCCCCACTGCTGAAACACGTGTTCCTTGGAGAAACCAGTGGAGTTTCCAGAGGCAGGGACTGTGTCTGATAGCAGTTTTACACACTCCCAACACACAGGATACCTGATCCTGACGGGAGCTTTGGGATGCTGCTGCAGCACACGCCATGCATAGCAATAACGCTAATGAATCCCGTCCCTAATTGTCCCACTCCCGGGGGTGACAGGAGCTCCCTGTCCCAAGCCCTGCTCAGGGGAGGGAGAGGGGGGTTGCTGTGGAGATGCCTTGAGAGATCCCACACTTTGGAGCCTGACTTCAGGTGCAGGAATAAGCAGCATGAACAGTCCGGAGAGACAAAGCTGCCCTTCTCATGGAAATGCCTCTGGTGGTGCCGGGAAGGGAGGGAGGGAATCAGAGGGGCTCTAGCCATGGAGATGCAGCATTGTTTCTCAGTAATTAGCATGTTTTCCAAAGCTTTCCACGAGTCATCAGCAGCTTTTTAAGGGGATTTTGCCAAGGAGCATTTAAATGGAAATCCCCCGGAGATACAGATCCTCTGTTCGGGGGTCCCAGGGGAAAGCAGCCCCCACCTGCCCTGTGGGTTTATGTGGATCTCAGACCCGGGGGATTTTCATGTGCTCCAGTATGGGGACAGAATTCCCGCTGTGCTGCTCCTCAGCCCCAGGCCCTGCTCCTGCAGGATACAGGATGGTCACTGCTGCTCCCTTTCGTCTGCCCAGACTCACACGCTGCCTGCCCGGGGGTTCCCATGGCATAGGCACACACAGGGACTTCCCAAGGGAATAAAACCATGGAATAATGGAACAGCCTAACTAGATGGAGTCCCTTCCAACCCCAAGCCTTCTGTGATTCCAAGTGTGGCAGCAGCACTGTCCCAGTGGTGGCTGAAGAGATCCCAGGGGACAGTGCCAGTCGCTGGGTGGGACTGGCAGGGAGGTCAGTCTTCCTCTGGGAAGCCACGAGGAGACACCTGGAAGAGTCACAAGCTGGAGCCATCCAGCTTTTGGTCATCCAGATGAGCAACAACAAATCCCTAAACCACCATTTGGAGACAGAAATGACATTACCAGGTGGCCAGAAATGATGGAGACCCTGCAGCACCACCCCACAGCTCCATCCAGGTGCAGAGGCAGGTACAGGTACAGGTGTTGATGCAGATGCAGGTACAGGTGCAGGCAGACACCTGCCCATGGATAGCCCTGAGAGGTGTGGGCAGTGAGTGCTAGTCCCAGAGCTGCTCTCAGGGTGGCCTGGCTGGATCTCCCTCCCTGGATGGAGATCCTTCTGCAGTCTCACTTTGCCCTTCACCACTCTCTTTCCCAGCCCTGTGGCAATTCAGACATTCCCTGCAAACCCCACTGTGACTTTCCCAGCTGCAGGTCTCAGTGACCAAACTGCTGGAGCCAACTCAAAACCCCACACACAAAGGAAACTGCAATTTTGCTCCTTTCCTCAAGGACGAAGAATTTCAGGCCAGTTTATTGTGCAGGCCTGTATCTGGGAGATTCTCCTGGCCTGGTGATTTATGCCAGGGCCTGAGTTATAACTCCCATTTCTGTTTAAAAGCTAAACACTCCAATAGTGGGGGCTATTACTGTCAGCACGTCCCAGCTCCCAAGATCCAGTCGAGCCAGAGCCGACATTATCTGGGTGTTTGTCTGCCTGATGGAGCTGCCTTGCTTTCCCCTCCCTCACATATTGCTGTCTCAAGGACTGTTTTCCAAGCAACAATTCATGTCTCCTTCAGTCATCAGCGAAAACAATCAAGCTCAATTTTATTTTTGGCAGAAATCAAATGCTAAATGAGATCTCGGAATCATAAACAAGAGTGATGTCGACAAATCAGAAGGAATTCAGAGAAGAGCAGCACAGATGATGAAGGGGCAGGAGGGATTGATGATGGGGAAAGATTAAAATAAGGAAATACAGCCAGGCCAGGAGAAGAATAACGGGGAGTATAATGGTTCTCTAGGAATATCCAAAGGGTGTAAACACTGAAAAGGAAGAAATATTGTCCAGAACGGCCCAAAAGCAGTGGAGCTATGAATAAAGGTGATGAAACTCAACACAGGGAAATTCAGCCTGAACATCTGCAGAGATTTTCCCCATTTCTGCCGATCCAGCCTCTCCCAAGGAAGGCAGGATAAACACCGTGCTTGAGTGTTCTGAGCTCACCAAGGAGAGCATCCTTTCAATAAATAATTGGCACTGGAACATTTTCAGCTTTCTGCTCTTTCCTTATAAGCAGCTGAGATGAATGAATAATCCATGATGGAGAGTTTACTCAGAGAATTTGGCTGTGGACATCACTCTCTTTCTGCCGGTGAATGGATCACACTTCCTTTCAATTCATCTCAGACTGGTTTTACCTGATTCATTTTTTTTGGCAAAGGGTTTTGCTGGATGCACTGAGTGCCCTTGGAGAGCTCTCTGTGCGGGTGGGTCCTGTACCTGCCAGCTTTTCATAGAAAAAGGAAAAGTCCCCTGTCCACTGT
>CM031880.1:5460806-5488192 GCA_018697195.1 Certhia americana | reverse complement strand
AGGGGCTTCCCAGGACAGCCTGTGGTGCTGCACTGAGGGTGCAGGGGGCACACCTGCCATAGCAGGCAGTGCCAAGGGAGCACCCACCAATTCTGTCACCCGTGCCACTATGGGGATGCCATGTTCCCACTGGGCTGCTGCCCCAGTCATGGAGATGGTGCTGGGAGCACTGAGCTGTTTTCCTAAAAGGACTGGAGGGGTGAGAGGACAGAGCAGTGCTGCTGGTGGAGCAGCAGAAACTGCCTTTCCTTTGTCATTCAGGAACGTTCGTGTTTTTCTTTTTCCTTTTTCTTTTTTTAGCTTTCCTTTTTTTGGTATTTTTTTCTTCTTTTTCCATGACAAATGGTTTTGTGCTGGAAACAAATTAGTTTTTATGAAGAACCAGACCACCATAAAGGCTTACCTGTACAGTCCCTTGTTCCCTATGACCCTGGTTAAGATGAGGATGACAGTTCACCTCAGGATGGTCCTGCTCCTTTCCCTGTGCTGCTGGGGGAGGTTCCTGACTGTGTCTCAGCCACCCTCTGCCCCAGCAGTGCTCTGGGGGGGACACAGTTTCTTGCTCTGACCTGAAAAAAAGAGATCAGAAGCTCTGGGAGCCACAGGGAGCTGAACCATCTGGTGGCTGGGGTCCTCCTGTTGTTGGGATATAGGGGCCCCCAGCAGAAGCATCCCGTCACCCTTCTCCAGAGCCCCAATGCCAGTGGAGTGGTCCCAGGTGTTCCTCTGGGAAGGAGAGCTCTAACCCTGCCAGTTCCACCGTGGACTCACCCAGGCTGCTCCACAAGGAAGCCCAGAAGAGCCCAAATAAGAAACACATTGGGGATTAGTGGGAGAGATAATTCCAGCAGACGGGGCCGGGCTGGCCTTGATTAGTGCAAATCACAGCGATCGCTGCTGGTTGCAATCCCAGCAGAAGCAATTCCTTTTTTATTGTGATTTCTTCCTGATTGTGTTTGGGGTTTTTCTCCCTCTGGTGTGGAGTTGAAGGGACCTTGACGTGTAGTTTAGGATCAGATCAGGTCCTGCCAGGGAATTGTTATAATCTGATTACACAGGTCTGTCCCTCACATCTGTGAGATGATGGCTTTAATTGCACTTGAACTGCTCTAAAACTTCATTTGTTTTATTGAACAAGCAGAAATATTTCAGTTGAACACATCTTGGGCTCTCATTAGCAAGAGTCCAGGTCCCACTTTGTCCCACTGAGACACCCCACACTGAGGGTGTCTGGCAGCTGAAGGCACTTTAGCTAAACCACCTCAGGTGTGGCAGCGATGCCACCCAGGTGGTGCCACAGGGGGGCAATTTGGGCAATCCAAGCAGCAGGTGCCAGTCGAGCCCCTGTCAGAGAACCCAGCTCCTCCAGTCAGATGTCCCCGTGTGTCCCTTGTGCCTGGGGTGGCTCTGCCAGGCTGGGGGCTGGACCCTGCTGTGCCCAGGGGTGCTGCAGAGAGAGGCTGAGGCAGCTCCCAGCCCTTCCCTCTGTGCTCCCCACACTCCTGCCCGTGCTCCTGCTTCTCACCAACATCACCTGCGGGATCTGGTGATTTCTCAGAAGAGCCAAAAACCCTCCAAGCAATTAAATGAACTCGCTGCATGCTCGCTGCAGGGATGTGCTGGGGCCAGTGCCAGATGAGCAGCCCTACTCCAAGCAGAGCTGGGACAGCAGCACCAATGTCCTGGGAGTCCCTGAGGTCTCTCTGATTTGGGGAGACTTGGCAGCGAGGCCCAGGGCTGCCAGCTGGGCTGGTGACCCCAAATGCAGCTGCGGCATCTGCGAATGTATCAAAGTATCCCAAGAGGGTGAGGGTTGAGGGTGTTCCTTTGTTTAATTGCAGGATAGTTTCTTTCTCTAAAAGGGATAATTAGTGCCTTCTGGAAGAAACAGCCCTTCCCTGGGCACAGAGCAGGCTGCAGAGAGATCCCTGGGCAGGAGTTAAGCCCACGAGCAGCCCTTTTCCTCACCGCCTCCCTGGCCTTCCCTTTGTCCATCCTGATCCATTTAGGCTCTCTGCTCATTCATCCTGATGCTTCTCTCCCCCTCTCCCTGCCTGTCAGATTTCACCCTCCCTTCATACCTGGAGAGATGGAACTGGAAGGTTTTGAGAAGCATTTTTAGAGACAGCCCTCACCCTTTGTTTCTCTGATGGCATCTGGTGATAATAACAGCGCAGCAGCCCCAGACCTCCTGGCTTCAATTACTTTACAGGATCAGCTAATCCCAGTTAAAATTACCTTTGTAACTGAAGGATAATTGTAAATCAGGCTCTCTCCTGCACTCGGGTGTGCTGAAAAATCATTGCTGAGATGCTCGGTGTGCCAAGGTTGCAGAGATCAGCGGATGAGGAGCAGGCGCTGGGAGATGCTGTCCCAGAAGGTTGGTTTCCCTTTTCAAAGCAAACTCCAAACAGATGGCCCCTTTTTTCCTATGGCTCTGTAGAGTGGAAGGGATTGAAGTGTTGGGAAGGAGACATTTCACTAGGGTTTTTGCCTGGGTGATTTTCAGTCTCCATGGATTGAAGTTCTCCCAGTATTGCTCCATGAGGAGGTTGATGCAGAGATTGGCTCAGGACAGCTCTGGCAGTGCCCTCCTGCCTCAGAATTCTGGAAGCAGTGTCCTCAGGGCAGCTGTGCACCCCCCAAAACACCAGCAGAGAGCCCCAGGTCCTGGGAAACACCACATGAGGCTGCAGGCAGGGTGAAGATTGGGTTTGTCCATCATCAGTGTTATCCCCCGTTGCTGTTCTCAGCCATGGCTGAAACAGGGGAAGGTCTGATAGGACAAGGGTGATGGTTTTAAGCTGAAGGAGGGTCCAGTTAGATTGGCTATATTTTTTAAGAATGAGGGTGGTAAAACCCTGGCACAGGATGCCCATAGAAGCTGTGGCTGCCCCATCCCTGGAAGTGTCCAAGGCCAGGTTGGACAGGGCTTGGAGCAACCTGGGGTAGTGGAAGGTGTCCCTGCCCATGGCAGGGGCTGGAATGAGATGGTTTTAAGGTTCCTTCCAACCCATCCTAGGATTCTATGATTCTCTTCTCTTGATGGAGCCTCCCTGGACTTTCCACCTCCTCACAGTCTCAGAACTTCTCCTGGTACTGCCACCAAGCAAATCCCTGCACAATTCTTCCTTACATGGCAGATAAATCTCTCCTGAACTGCTTTATCCAACCACTGTGTTCTGCTTTATCACTTTGACCTTACAGTAATTTCCATGGCAGTTTCTGCAAATTTTTCCTTTAAAAGCTGAGATTCCCTGGCTGTGACCCAGCTCTTTTTTGTTGTGATCACCTCCTCCTCTCTGCCCAGCCCTCCTGCCAGCCTTGCCCAAGCATCCATGGCAATTTCACCACCTGCCCCTGAGCAGCAAATTTATTTTCCCTGGCAGTTTAGCTGTAAACCCTGATGAAGGATCAGACAAAAGGCTCAAAGACTCAATAAACTTTATTAAGTCCATGACAAGCTGAACACTCTCCCCACAGACTCTGATACAGCCCCAGGTTTCAGGAATTGCTTGGTGCACCCCACAGAAAACCCCAGTCCAGCATTGCTTGGCAGAACTTATCCACAACTGCAGAACAGATCTCTAAAAAAATAATAAATGAGGCAGGTGCATTCCAAGATAAATCATCTGGTCAAGTGCTGCCAAGAACAGCACGGAGTTAATCCTGAGCACATAACTCTTCCTGTGAGCTGCCGTGGGGCTGTGTCCTGTGACCACAGTGGTGCCATCGGGGCAGCTCCAGCTGCCTTCAGCTCCCTGGCAGGGGTAGAGAACCCCTGGCACTCCAGAGGGTGCCTGGGCAGGTGGGGGGGACATGTGCTCATCCCCAAAACTCCCACCAGTTGTCCCAGTGAGGCTGTGGCTCAGAGTGTGGGGCTGTTCCACAGCACAGTGCGGGGTGGGTGGCAGACCAGGGTAATACAAGAGCAGAGCAGCTCTGCCCCTCTCCCTGTGTGCAGGAGATGCTCCTTTCCCCCTCCAGTCCAAGGGTTTGGCACTGCAGGGAGGGGGAGAGGGGGCCTGCCCAGGGAATTTTGCTAATTAAGGGTTAAACCCAGCACGATACACTGGGAGTGTAAAGAGCAGCAATGGCACCTGCAGCCTCTGCTTGCACCGGGGCTCCAGTAAAGGTTTGTGATGTCTGGAGTTAGCTGAGAACTTTCCCAAAGAAAGATAAAAATGGGGAAATAGTGGCATGATCAATGTTGCTATTTTGCCCTCCTCAAATTGTTTTTCTTGTGTAAGTGTAGCCCAGCACTCCGGTGCCATTAGGCCTCTCCCCTATTTTTCAGTCTGCTTTATGAAAGCTATTGATCTCCAGCTGCTCGAGGATTCGTCAGCCCCGGCTCATCCCAGCCCATTACAGACTCTGCAGTGACGAGGGATCGATGCTGTCCTGGGCTCACTCACACTCCAGCCCGACTGTGGCTTTATTGATCTGTGGGTTCTGAGGTACCTGGGGACACTGGCAGGTGACAGGGATGCCTGAGGCAGTGGGGAGCAGGCTCAGATCGCCCAGCAAAGCCCCACTCCAGCAGCAGCTCTGCCTCCCTGCTGCTGGGCTCGCCTTAATGATCTTTGGTTTGCCTCTTCCAGCACATAAATAATTATGTAAGGCCAGGAGCCTGCTCAGAGGGAGGATGAGGGGGAAGGCAGAGGTTTTTTCCTGTTTCCAGTCACAAACTCGTGATGTTCTGCAGAGGAGTGAGGCTGTGTCTGTGCTGGCTCCACCCTCACCTGCCCTGTTCCCTCAGCACCTGAGGGGTCCAGGTCATTGTGTGGGGACAGACAGCATTAAAGAGACTTTCACAAGTTATCTGGGATGGATTTACATGAGTGTGTTCAAACACAGACCCCAGGGGGCTCCATGGCTGGAGTGTGTGCCCAGGGAGAGCCAGCATTCCATAGTCCCAAGGCTCAGGGACTGGTCACATACCCACAGGTCTTTGTTTCTCTGTTTTGAATTACATCACCAAAACTGGTGGCTGTTCTTGGGCAATTTTGAGTCAAAACCCAGCAGAAAGCAGAATTATTCTATTAACCAGGTTACCATGAATAATGCAATCCTGCTGCAGAGGTGGAGGTGGAAGCTCCTGCAGATTTCAGAAGGGTTTTGCTGAAGGGGTGGAAGTTTGGGTGTTGATGGGAGCAGAGTGCCCAGAGTGCCTGACCCAGGGCTGCTGCTGGTGTCCAGCAAAATGTTTTCCCTACGTTGCTTGTAGGGATCAAATCCTGCAGCAGCTACAGCAGCCGATTGTCCCCATCTCCATCCTCCTGCAACCGAGCTGGTGAGGAACACCTCCATCTACACTGGCACAGCAGCCAGGCTTGGCCAGCCTGGGAAAACCTCATTTCACAGGGTGGCAATTAAAATTTTATGCTCTGAGTTTTCCCTGAATGACTTTAAACCATCTTTTCTGATGACTTCCTAGTAGCAAGTTGAGTAAATTAGAATCTGACTGCAATCAACATCCTTGATTCCGACGCCAGCCGGGGTCCGTCGGGGAGGCTGTGTCTGAGCAGCTCTGCCTGACGAAGAAGGTCAAGGGCTTGGGGTCCTCGGAGGCTTTGCCCTTGGAGTACTGTCAGAGAGGGAAAGAAGCACCAGAAAGTAGGACACAGTCCCTCAAGTAGCAGAGAAATCCCACCCTGCTCAGCAAACCTTACTTCTTTCCTTCATCTATGTTTTTTCTGTCACATCTCAGGGATAGGACTGAGATGATAAATGAATAAAGGAGCTGCAGCAGCAGCCGAACCAGAACCAGCCCCTTCCTGTCTGTCAGGCCTGAGAGGGCATGGGGGTGATGCTCAGCACCCACTTCAGGGCCAGGGGTGCTCTCAGGTCACTCCTGGAGGGGTCTGGCACAGAGATCTAATTCCCTGAGCCTGCTCCCTCTCCTCTCCATCACTGCCCCAGCCATCCATGAGCTTCCAGCAGTGTCCACTGCTTCAATCTCCATGAATCTTCCATGTTCCCATCTCCACCTGCAGCAAGGTGATGTCTCTGTGGGAAGGTCCTTGGGGGCTCTCAGCATCCAGCTCCCCTACACCTGATCAGTCTGTTCAGCCCCCCACAGCACAAGTTGTGCAGGGCTCAGTAGGGCTCAGGAGGCACCAAGGACACAAGGAAGGACATGTTCCTGGGCTCAGGACCAGCAGAAGGCACAGGCTGTGCATGGGCCACATGGCCTGCACACACAGGGACATGCTGGCACTGGGGACACTCCATCGGGGCAGCCTCACAAACCCACAGCTCTGAAACTCCCAGAACACAGTCCCCAGGAGAAACCTTTGGATGGAGACAATCCTGCTACAAGAGGAGAGGGGTGGGAGAGTTTTCCTTTCCAGTTACCAGCTTGGATGCTCTGACACACTGCAGCTGCAGAGGAGTGGGGTCACTTCCCCCGGCCCTGGTGAGCTCAGGATGGCTGGGACACGCTCAGCCTTTAATAAATCACAGAACGGCTCAGGGAGGGGCTGCTGGCAGCCCACGCTCCTACACCAGTCCTGATAAACTCAGCTTGCACCCACCACCACCACGGGATATCAGGGATGGGACCTCCATGGTGGGGAGATATACAGGAATGTGCCAGTGGCCATGGGCAGGTGATGTTCAGGACCACCTCGAGCCAGGCTGGGCATTTCCCTGCAGAGGAGGAGCCATCCCAGAGGCAGGAGCTGTATCCTGGCACAGGGGAAGCGTGGAGGTCCCTGGGGAGGAGCAGCTTGACCATCCCAGGCTCTGTGGTGGGTACCATGGCTGGAGCTGCTCCATCTCCCGGTCCCCTCCATAGAATGAAAGCCGGGATTGTTTCACCTCCCGCCCCGCAGCCAGAGGTGTGTAAACAGTAAGAGCCGCTCCCTGCACACTCAGAGCGAGGGAAAAACGAGTTGTTGAAAAGATGACAACCGGCTCTGCCCAGGAGTTCACCTGGGCAGGGAGCGGGGGCGGGAGGAGCAGGGAGCGAGGGAAGGCGGGAGGGCCCCAGGAGGAGAAGAGATGCTTGGAAAATTGTATCCTTTATTTTGAGAGCAGAAAATATTCTCTATCGCTTCCTGGCATCAAAGGATTTTCATTTTCTTGCTCCTTGAAGGAGGAAAGGCAGGATCGCGGGAGGTGGAGCAGGGCGGGCAGGGGCCGGGCAGGACGGGCGGATGAAAAGCTCCCTGTGCTGCTCCGCTCTCCCGAGGGCAATCAGGGCTCGGGAAAAGCCCAGAAAGAATCTTTACCATGGAGTGCTTAGCGCTGAGGTCATTGCTGCCCTTCCCCTCTCCAGCCTTCTCCTCCCTCCCCGGCTTGGGGGACCCGGCTCGGGGTTTCCCCAGGAAAACCTGCCATGTCCCAGGTCCTCCCGCCGTGCCGTGCCGTGCTGTGGGTGCCTGTTTTGGGGACAGTCACAGTGGGGACCCGGCTCCATCAGCGCAGCAGTTGGTCAAGGCAGGACCACCGAGGCTCCCCCACGCTGCACCGCAGTGCACAGGGATCATGCAAAGTCCTTTTTCTCCAAAACGCTTTCGAGAAAACTGACATTTGGCAGCAGCTGAGATCCCTCCATCCTTCAAAAGCATTTCCCCATCGCCATGCAACACTCCAGGGAGGATTTATGCTCCGCCGCTGCTCCCTAGAGATCGATGTCCCCAAGGCACAGAGATTTCTTTCCCACCCAGCAGTGCCTAAAAGCAGCTGTCCGGGACCGGGTGGCGTGAAGGGACAGCCGGCTCCTGCACGTTGTTACCACCTGGTGGCACCAGAAAAGGTTGTCAGAGCAAGAGCTAATTAATTCCAGTCGCAGTCCTTGGCTTGGGAATTTCCGCGCAGTTTTTCGGCTCGCTGTGGTTCGCCGTGCGGCTGTTAAACACCGAGTCAGGTTTTACAGCCTCAGGGTTAATGTTCGTGGGCTTCAGCCTCGCAGCAGGGGCTGAGCACTCAAATAAGGGAGGGAAGGGGGTTTTTCCTGCAGAGCTCGGCTCCTGCACCTTCACCACCCTCCCCGCGGAGCTGGCACGGCAATGGCTCCGCGTCTTCCCTGGGCTCGCTCACGACAGTGAGACTCGCTGCCTTTACCATGACAGGCAGTGATTCTGTGGGATCTGAAGTCCTTTAGAGCCATCCTAAAGCCCGCTGGGGCTGGATTGTCCCCTCTGCTTTGGGCACGGCAGGAGTGAGGATCGGGGATGGCTGCTGGGATCAGCTGCATCCCAGCGCTGCCTTCGGGGCTGGGGAGGGTCGGTGGGGGAAAACCCATCTGAAATTCCTCCCCAAGCCAGGAGGAAGGTGTCAGCACCGCGGTCCAGGGGTTGGAGCTCCAGGAGCAGAGGTCGGGTCCCCGCGGGGCTGCATCGCCGGCTGCTGTCAGCAGCTGGATCTCCGGGATTCTGGAAGTGACCCTAAAACTGTCCAAACAAACCCCGTCTCACATCTCGGCCTGGTGAGACACAATCTGTCACTGGCTCTGAGTCGGTGCAGGGGGAAGGACCCAGCCTGGGCAGGGCTGTGGTGTCCTGCTTCTTTCCCGGGAGTGTCCCACAGGCACAGGGCTGGATCCCCCCGACACAGCCACAGCCACACCTCGTTCCTCTCTGCCAGAACTCTCCTTCATCTCCCGGGAATGGCATGGACCGGCATCAGGAGAGGGGAGGCGACATGGGGGGACAGTGTGTGAGGCACCCAAGCTGTTTCACATCAGCTGTGCTGTCCTCCCGAGAGGTGACCCCGGGGCAAGGGCTGCGGCTGGAGGGGATGGAGCTTCAGGGACAGCCAGGACAGCTGGACTCACCTGAGCTCACATCCACACCCGTGCAAGGCTGCAGGAGTCTCCCACATCCTTCCTTTGCTGGTGATACCGCTAAGCAGGAGGTAAATTGAAGGCAGGACAACTGATGAAAGAGCTTAATTGCTTCAGGTTACATTCAAAAAAACACAGCCTAAATAAAGAGGTGGGGGGAAGTTGCAGTTCTTGATGGCTGGAGAGATTTATGTGTCTCAGCTGCTCCTGATCAGCCCTGGTCACCTCCAGTTCCCCATCGCCTGTTTTCCACCTTCCAAGGTTGCCCCATGTGTTGAAATGTTTGGGTGTCCCCAGAGGGCTGAGCCTTGGCCCCCATTAATCCCCCCTTGCTGACCCGACAACAGGGAGGAAATTTGCCTCAATTAAATGTGTAAGGTCTCATTTCCCTTTGAAGTCAGAGCGGCACCAGGAACTGCTGGGGAGGTCTGGAGAATAACCAGAGAAATTAAGCCCGATGTCTAAAAATTAGGGAATTGCACACTAGATATGAGCCTAAGCCTATGGAGCAGCCTAGCTCCTGTGTCATTTTCCTCAGGAGAGTGCCCACATTCCCAAAGCAGAGCTGGAACATCCTGGCAGTGAGGGAGAGTAATGCAGAGATGCCAGAAGGACCAGTGAGAGACCCCTAATCCCTTCAGCCGCTGTCCAAGGGAAGGAAAACCTCCTCTGCTTATTTTTTAGCTCAGTTCTCCAAGGATGTGGAGATGGCAGCTGGCACTGACACCTCCAGAGAGGGGGTGAAGCCCCCAGGTCCTGCTGTGCCTCATGTGGGTGTCTGGGCAGGAGGAGGGGTGAGCACAGAGCTGCTCTGCAGCTCCATCCACGGATCCAGCAGTGCAGGGAAGGCTCATCCTGCCCGGAGCCACCCAGCGTTCCAGTGCTGGAGAGAGACCTGAACTCACCCAGCCACATTTCTTGCATCTTCTGGCGCGGTGGGAATAACAGATCACCAGCTCCTGCCTGTCATCCATCCTGCTTATTTCCTGCACAGGGCCTGATTTATGCCGGCATCTCCTTCCCCTGTGCCATCGGCGCGTGCTGATGGATGGCCCTGCTCCCTGCTCTCGCTGTCCCCTTGTGCTGCATCAAACCATTAATTCTGTGCCAATGTAAACCTGTCTCACCTTCAAGACTTTAATTTTGCAAAAGCATAAACACCTTATAATCCCTCTGTCTTTATCTGGCTCCAGAGCTTTTCCTCCCCTCCCTTGGCTGGGGTTATCTGGGGTGAGGATGTGGCTGCAGAGGGGGAAGAGCAGAAAACATGGCCAGTGGGGCTGCCCCAGTCCCAGTGCAGGGAAGAAGATTCACTGCCCACCCCCATCATTCCTCCGGAGCACAGAACAGCCTCTGCATAATTCTGGGGAGATGCAGGAGGTGCAGTCAGGCCCAGAAAGTCATTAAATCCCAGGGTCAAGTGCTTGGAGAGCCACTAAGTGGCCTAAGCCCAGCTTCCAGGCCATGAACGATGCCCAGACCTTCTGTGCAGGGAGGGTTTTCACCTTGAATGAATCCCAGGATATCCCAGGGTTTTAGACCTGATGGCAGAGTGAAAATGGAGCTTTGTGAGGAGCTGGAAATGCCCACGCAGCACTGCCCCACACTGCTGCTCCCCCTGCTCTGCTCACAGCCTGGCTGGCACTCAGAGGTCCAGCTAAGGAACTGTCCCCTGGGTGGGAGCCAGGCAGGACTCATGACAGTGCTTGGAGACAGCACACAAGAGTGCCTGGGGTCCCCTCCAGCAGTGGCAATTTCCCCATGGCCAGGAAGGAAAAGAAAACTCCAATGATGTGGCAAAAGCAGCTGTGTAAGCCCTGGCACTGCACAAGGGTTGGACACGGGGAGCTCGGAGGTATTTTCCAACTTCATATTGAATGGTTCCAAGGGACACGTGTGTCACTGCCCTGCTGTCTGCTGATTAATGTGTCAGTTCCTGAGAGAGGGACACAAGGAGCTGCAGCCACCAATGGCTCTGGGCCAGCCCCAGAGCAGAGTTCTGACCTGCACAGCCCAGATGGATGGACAGAGCCATGGCAGGTCACAATCTGGGCCATCACTGCCCACCCTTCAGTCCCCAGTGAGTCCTGCAGCATTTTCTCCTTCCTTCCCCAGCTTCCCTCTTTCCCCTTTTTGATTCTTGAGTCATTTGTCTCAATCTTCAGCAATTCCTACAGTACAGAAAAATCCGTGCCACTCCTCCCTTTGGGGAATGATGTGCTGCAGTTCCGTGGCTGCCATCCATTCAGTGCCAGGTTATGAAAATGAAGATATCTTTCAGCACTACAGACCTGTTAATCAGGGGAATGGCTTTGGAGGGCTTTTGTGGGCTCTGTTAATTTGTGCTGCATTGAGACACGTGGAGCTGAGAGGAGCATTAGGGGAGGCAGAGAAGGGAATAAATCAATGCAGGGATGGAGGAGTGCTGGGCTGGCTGTCCTGGGGCTGCTGCGCTCTCACTTAAACACTTTCCATCCATCAGAGCCTGCAGGTGGAACTCTGCCTCCCAGGCAACAGGTTTTGTCCTTAACAGCTCAGCATGTGCTGTGCAGGCTCCTCAGGGCAGGGAGCAGCTGATGCTGCCTCACCTGGCTGGCCCAGCTCTCAGGGAGCTCTGCCTCGGGGGCTTCTGCAGCTCGGGGCAGCAGCTCTGGGGTGCTGGGAGGGGCTGGACACCCCATGGTTGCTCCGTAATAACATTCACAGAATCATGGAATCACAAGATGGTTGGGGTACCTTAATGCCCATCCTGATCCACCCCCAGCCGTGGGCAGGGACACCTTCCCTTATCCCAGGTTGCTCCAAGCCCTGCCCTACCTGGCCTTGGATGCTTCCAGGGTTATGGCAGCCACAGCTTCCCTGGGCAATCTGTGCATCACCACCCTCACAGCCAGGAATTTCTTCCCAGTATCCCATCTATCCCTGTCCTCTGGCAGTGAGAAGCCATTCCCCTCTGTCCTGTCCCTCCAGGCTCTTATCCAAAGTCCTTCTCCAGTTCTCTTGGAGCTCCTTTAGGGACTCTAAGTTCTCCCACTATTTCCCTGAGACAGGAGAAGACAAACCCATCTCTCTTCTCGGAGGTGGCCCAGTTGAAGGTTGGCTTGCCCACAGCCGGGCTGTTCCCTGTGGGAGCATCCCCCTGGGGATGCAGCTGCAGGGAGGTGAGACCTGGCCAGTGCCCTGTGGTTAAGGCCACCACCCCATGGACACCTTGGGAAGAGAAGAACCTGCTCCATGTTACTCTGGGCAGCTCCTGCTCATCTCAGAGGCAGCCCAGGGAGGAATGCAACACATCCATTAATAATCAGCACTTCCCATCCCCCAGCAGTGCCAATAGCCTGACTTTGGGAAATTCATAACTTCTGCTAAGTGGGATTTTCCTTTTATCCTAATGGCCTTCTGGCAAACAGAATCCATCAGCCTCCCTGTGCAGTGCTGATCTCCCATCCTCCTGGAGGGGAGACCGAGGGGATGCAGAGCAGACCCTGTGTGCAGGGAGAGCCCTCCTCACTCGGGGTCTTCAGGAGCACGTGCCATTCTCTGTCCTCCTTTTGGCTGAAAGGGAGCTCTGGCTTCTGAAGGAAATATTGCATTTTCATTGGGTTTCGTTCTTTAGGAAAAGGAATCATTCATGTCTCCTGCCTTTGAAACCTGCAAGTCTTATCATCTTGCTGTTAATAATGTTCTTTTTTTGCTGAAATATTTCAGAACAGCAGCTTTTAAGTCTTTGCTGTGGTCAGACAATGGGGAGACGGCATCAGCTGTGAGTGGCCTCCAGGGAATTTTAAGGGAAAGAGATGCTGGAAGTTCAGTACCAAAGAGATGGATTAGGATTGTTACCAAATCAAAGTGCTGCTCAGAATGAAAGGTCAAACAAGGTTCTGGCCTGGCTGGGGTGATGGAGTTCAGGTTTTACTACACAGAGGTGAGGTGGGCAGAGGAACCAGGCAGGTTCTAAACCTCAGCACTGGCACAGGTAACAGGGTGTGACCAAGCAGGAGAAAATACCTGGATGGTTCTGAGATGGTGCAGAGTCCATCTAGCTCATCCCTTCCAGAGCACATGGATAACTCAGGGAGCAGCCATCTGCAGAAGAGCCTTTTCCAAGCACGGTTTGCTCCTGGTATTTCACCCAGCACTGCATGGACCTCCCAGAGCCCTCAGATATGGAGAAATGGGTAGAAAGGAAGATTTTTGGAGTTCTCACTGAGAATGAGGTGCCTGATGAGGAAGGGTTTTACACTTTGGAGAGAAACATCACCTCTGGCTGCCACTTTCCCTGGGCTGTGGCTGTGGAGATTTGCCCATCGCTGCCACAGCCCCCAGGGACTGAACCCTAGCAGTCTCTGGGACCCCCTTGCTGTGGATAACCTTGGAATGTCCCTGCTGTGGGAAACACGGGGGGTGCCAAGGCTGCAGGTTCTCCCAAGAGCTCTGAATTTGTTTTCCCTTTGCCTGAGGATGCTCTGGGTGAGCCTCTGCAATTTGCTTTGGGGTTTTCAGCAGCAAGGAGAGCTCGTGGTGCCTTTGGAGAAGACATCAATGGCTGGCAGCCTGCAGCCCTGCCCTCGGCCCCCTCCCCACAGCCACAGGAGAGGGAAGGAGCAGGCATGAGGAGCTGGGACTGCAAAACACTCTTTGTCAGAGGAGGAGCAGAGATTTTCATGCATACTGTGTACATTCCTTCTGGGCTGGCTCTGGCTTTGTGTTTCAAAATCTCCTGGTAACTCTCTCTTCCTGCACTCTGCCTTTCAGCTTTGTGGGTTTTGTCTCTTTTTTCTCCTCCAGCCTGGATTTTCTGGCTTGGTTTGGGGCTCTCCCCTGCCCACCCTCTGCAGCTGCTCCCAGCACTCTGGTTGCCATCGGCTGTTTGGAGGCTGCAGAACTCAGGGTGCTCTGCTCCCCATGCTCACCCCAGATGAGGAGATGCCTCTGCCTCTGAACATGTCCTCCAGAATCAATGGGAGGTGGGAGAAATCTCTTCATTTCCACGCATGTTCCGTGAATCCCAACACCTGCCCTCAGGCACAGAGCACCAACCTGGTGTGGGTGGTTGAGCACCTGCAACAGTCCCAGCCACAGTGTCAGGAATGATTTTGGATGGCACCCTGGGCCAGGGGGAAGCTGCTCAGGCCATGGAGCAAGGCAGTGATGGAAAATCCATCTGAACACAGAAGTCCTTAAGGACAGGGCTAAAGCACCTCCTGTGCAGTGATAAACCTGCCTTGTCCAAGCTGCGGGCCCCCCAGGCACTTTGTTTCCTTCCCTGTTCTTAACTGAGTTTGACAAACCTTTGGAGATTAAAAGCTATCATGAGATATAAAAAATGTAGAAAACAACATCCTCCATTATATCAAAGAGGTTATCAAAATGCTTATTTCTTCCTTCCAAACAAAACTTAGCTGAAGATAATTTCTTCCTGCTGAAAGGCCAGTGTTCAGTGAAATGGTGTTGGGAAGAGGATACAAAACCTCCTTCCCTTTCTCTATTGAAGTGGAAAACAAAACACCAAAGGCCTTAATGCCTCTCTCAGGGAAGCTGTGGAAAACATGAGGCAGCCTGGGGACTGTCAGGAGCTGCAGCTTCTGCTGTCCCTGCCATGTCCCACTCCAAGAGATTTCAGTGCTTCCCAATCTGAGGGAAAAGAAAGGAACAGTTTTCCTACCCCTCATAGGATTTTGCAGACTTGTGGGGGCCCTTGACTCAGTTTCATCCACCCAGCCTCGGCCTTTTTATTTTTTTTTTAAGCAAACTCTTCTCAGAGATGATAAATGCCAGCCCAGCCTCAGCCATTCCCCTCATGCCATCCACCAGACCATGACACCAGCCCGAGCTGCAGAATCCCCTCTGGGTGCTGGCAGCCCACAATTAGCCATGATGAATGGGAGGCTCTAAAGAGAGATACTGAAAGATAAGTTGCTCGAGAGGTTTAAAAAATGAACTGTAAGGATTTGGGGTAAAGAATAAGCCGGTGTCTGCCAGGAGGGAGGGAAAGCTGACTTTAGCACCCTCATCATGCAGCCACATCAGTCCCTGTGTGTGCACAGAGCTGGAAGGAAATTTTGACCAATTCAGGCCTCTTTTCTGAGAGCACATAGAGCACTACTAAATTTGTAGTTCTCATGTAAAAAGCAAATGCTGTTTAGTTGAGTTTAAATCCTTTTTCAGCATTGAAGCACTGTTTGCTCTTAAACAAGGAGAAGTCAGTGTGGAGTGAGATTTCTCAGTAACTGGAAATTATTTTGAGGAAAGGGCAGGGAGTCTGTTTGCCTTTTAGCCCAGACCTTATGTAGGAGAGAGTCTCATATTCTGAAGCACAATTATGAACCTGTATTCTCCTCACAAGCTCTGAAACACAGAAAAGGGGCTGCTAAATGCTGAAATATTTACTTTACTGAGGAGTCAGAGGTGACAGCAGTGGCTTTGCTGTGACAAGAGCACTCATCAGAGAATCAGGGAGTCACAGGATGCTTTGGGTGGAAAGGGACCTTAAAGCCCATCCAGTGCCACCCCTGCCATGGGCAGGGACACCTTCCACTATCCCAGGTGGCTCCAAGCCCCATCCAACCTGGCCTTGGACACTTCCAGGGATCCAGGGGCAGCCACGGCTGCTCTGTGCCAGTCCAGTCGTATGCCCCTGTCACACAGGTACCACTGTGGCTGGTTCCCCTGGGTGTACTGGGCCCCTGTGATCATTTCTTGACCTCAAACCATTTTCTTTTACTGCAGAAAACTTGATTCTAAAGTTAATTTTTCCAGTCGACACACTGCGCTCTATTAACTCGCCTGCCTTTGTGAAGCTCATTAGGTGTCTGGGGTCTTTCCCTTCTGCCTCGAGGCCAAGGGAATGGTCTCGTTAAATAAGATGGCAGAATCTCCACGGAGGAGTTTTGCAGTTTGTGCCAATTAACAAATTCAGCAACGCTTTTAACTTTTCTTTTTCAGGTAGCCCAGGGCCTGTGGTCCAGGCACACACTGCAGCGGGCTGTGTGTGTTCAGAAAGGGCTGTTAATAACTAGAATGGCTGCTCCAGGATTGGGAAGAGTTTGAAACCCCCGGGAAGCTCAGAATGCAGAGGAGTGTGGCTGTGGTGGAGGCTACCCTGCAGAGAAAAAGGGAGCTCTGGCCTGCAGGATGTCCTGGGATGGAGGACTGAGGCAGGCTGGCTGTCTGAGGCCTCCGCTGGAAATGATCACAAAGCCTTTAAAGCAAACAAAGTTCCCTGAAACTGAAAAGGTACCGTTTTGAATGCGCTGGGAAAGAGGAGGTTTGAGCAGCGCGATCCGCTCTGTCTCCGAAATGTCACAAAACATTTATACAGCTGCTCAGTTGGCATTCAAATCTAGGTCTTTGTGCAGGAACACGGCAAACAGCTCCAGGTCACTGGGAGAAGTCCAGGACCTCCAGCGAGGGGTGGCCGGGGCCGCTGGAGTCCGGCGGCTCCGGCAGGAGCAGCTTCTTGGAGCAGATGAGCGCAGCCACGGGCAGCGCCAGCAGCCACCGCTCTCCCCGAACAGTGCAAGGCACTGCTCCCCGAAGGACTGCCGCCCCAAATACCGCATCCAGAGCAGGCAGAGCTGAGCAGGATGGAGAAAAGAAACAAAAGGAGAGGGAGGTGCCAATATGGGCAGAGATATCCCGTTCCCTTGGCGGTGAGAGCGGGAGCGGAGCTCCCTGGTGAGCGCACAGCCTCTCCTGATGGCGAGAGCCGGGAAAGCACCGAGCAGCCTTTTTGGAGGACTGGCTACTTCGGCTGGAGCGAGGAACGAGCTCTGTCTGCTCGCTCTCTCCTCTCTCCACTGGTCCTGTTCCCCACAGCCTGTCTCACCCTGTCCCCCTTCGCTGTCCCCTCCTTTGTCACCCCGAGAGAGGCCGATGCCGCTGCGGGTGCCCGCCCGTGCCTCGGTCCCTCCGGTGCCCGCGGGCAGCTCAGGCACCGCTGCCACTTCTGTGACCACGAGAGCGGGAGGGCCATGAGACCCGTCCCTGTGTCCCACCGCTCGGGAGCTGCCCCGTGCCCTCGCTGACAGCCAGGGGTGAGCACCGACGCTTTCCTCCAGCCCGGAGTAGAGGTCTGCGGCTTTGGGTGAATATCCCAGCTTTGATCCTTTCCCCTGGCTGCGGTTCCCTGTTTACACAGACAACCGCAGCTCTTTGTATCCGCACTCATCAGCTCCTTGGAGGCGTTTCCTGATCCCCACGATACGGTCCCAGTGTCTGCGCGGGGCTGAGCCACATCTCCGCGCTTCCCAGCCTGCCCCGACACATCCCCCCGAGCTCCTCGGCACTGATCTGGGTTTGTTGATGGTGGCAGGGGTCCCAGACAAACCCAGGGGGGACGGAGCTCTCCTCCCCGGGCAAGCACGGCTTTTGTTCCCCAAAAGGCCAACGTAGGAGGAGACCCACCTGGAGCAGGCAGCGCACGGTGAGCGGCGGGCAGCGCTCCATGGAGGACATGCCTCGCTTACTCTGCCGCTCCCTCACGTGCATTAGGGGGTTTTTTTGGTTCTGTTTTATTTTTTTTTTCCTTCTTTCTTTTATCCTCCCAGCCCTTCTGGCAGGCTTTTGACTGCACATAATGACTTGGAAGGTGCGGCAAAGGTTCTGGCAGCCGCGGCGCGGGGCGGGAGCGCGGCCAAGGCGCGGGGCCGCACAGTGGTTTCATCCCATTTGCAAACTATAAGGCTGCCTTTGAGCGGGGGGGCAGAGCGGGGAACATGTGCTAAACATCATGTCGGGAAGCTTAGCGCATTACAGGGAACAGCGCCGGCCACGCACAAACGGAGCTGCTCTGCGAGCTGCGAGAGGCAGGCGCAGGCAAGAGCCGTCTCTGTTGATTTAGGGCTGGGTGAACAGTTCTGGCAGGGCAGGTAGGATGGGCTTCTCCAGGTGTTACAGTCGAGCAAGTGTCAGAGTGGCATAAATCAGAGAGCTTTGGCCGTGTCTGTCAAACCCTCGAGGAGAGCTCTGCAGTGTCTGAGGGCGCACAAAGGAGCGCAGGGGAACGAGATGGAAAGAGAGTCCTTGGGAAAATGAAAACCCAGACACCAACCTGCAGCATGTGCTTCCCCAAAAGCCTTCCCTCAGCCACCTGGGGTGGCACAGAGAATGTCTTCTCCTGCTCAGCACTGCTGTGACCCCAAGGGGCTCATGTGCTAAGTGCCTCCAAGAGCCCCAGAGTAACCGAGCGACCAGCACATCGACCATCAACCCACCCACAGCGTTTGTGTGCTTCCCTTCCTGCCTTTTGTGTGCTTCCTGCCATCCAGAGGCCACGACTTTTGATGTCCTGAGGTGGACCCTGCGTGCCCAGGGTGCTCTCACAACCAAAATACCTGCGGGGCTGACAGGCTTCATCCATCATCGTGCTCCTTGGGATGGTGGCACGGAAGGAAGAGTGAACATCAGAGCTGGAGTTGTGTGTGCTGACTGATGGGATTGGCTGGGTCAGGTTCCCTGGGATTTCAGAGGGAGGTTCAAAGCTTCAGTTAAAAACTGACATCTCCCCTTCAAAGGAATTCTGGTGTGTCCCTCCCTTTCCCCACCTCATGTGGCAGGAGAGCACCATGTCCGGGCTGGGGCTGTGGGCAGGGGCTGCTGACAGCAGCAGCCAGACAAGAGTCCCAGGGTTCTGCAGAGGCAGAAGGGCTTTTCCAGACCTTCCTGAACTCCAAGCACCCACAAAATGAAATGTCTGGGTATCAGTTTTGGGAAAGAAAAAGGATCAAAGCAGCAGAAGGAAAGCTGAGAGTCTTTTGGCAAGTGGAGGAGGATGTTGTCCCTGCCAGGCCGAGGGTGAACAGGGTGAACACAGGTTGTTCTACACAGTCCACTGCAGCCACAGCTCCAGCCCTGCTCAGCCTTGGAGCATCCACCAGGGCAGTGGGACCAGCTCTGGATCAGAGGGGATTGGGCTGGGCTGTGCTGAGCAGAGCTGGCTGCCTCCAGCTGGGTGACAAAGATGCTGATCCAACATCACCGTGTGTGCACAGGCACAGAGCCTCTCCCAGCCACTCCAGAGCCCAGCTGCACATTGGGAAATGTGAGCCTAGGGCTGGACATGACTCCCCTTTCCCTGGTCTGATAGATCTCCCTGTTGATGCTCCACATCCCAGTGCACAGAGAAGGGTCCTCAGCGGCCATGATGTTCCCTGCTGCTGTCTCCTCACCCCACACTGAAGCAGTAGCAGGTCCCACATGGATGCTGCATCACCAGGGCTGGAGAGATGCTTTTTGTGGTGCTCACTCTCTGCCCTAGCACATGAGAAAAGGGATGGAGCCCCAACCTGCCAACCAAAGCCCACAGCCCCCTCTATTTCTTGCAGCACAGCACTCACCAACCTGCTTGGTGCTTGGAAGCCCTGCAGCCAGAAAGGTTTGATACCCCAGAACCTGGCAATGGCTGGGTGGTGACAGTCACAGACATGGCACAGGGAGAGCTCCTTCCCTCCAGCACTTACAGCTCCAAAGGAGAGAGGGAATAACCTCACCTGGCAGGTGTGAAAGCAGCATCTCCCCCCTGTGACCCCTCTGGGAGGATGGAGCAGCAATTCCAACATCAGTGCTCCCCAAGCCAGGCTGGGTGACAAGGGCCCCAGTCAAGTGTGGACAGCCAGCATCACCCTTTTTCCAGCAGCAGCTCTCTCTGTTCCACTGCTCCCTCCCCTTCCCTTTTTCCATTTGTTTGTTCATTCCTTCTTTATTCGCCACAATTGTCCTTAATGGAAACAGCATCTCAGCAGAGTCACCCCGCAGGAAAGCTCGAGCACAGAGGGATTTTTGTAGATGGCTTTAATAAAAACATTGAAGGTCTGTTGTTCTTATAGTGCTGTGTGATCCATTAAGTCTATTAAATACAACAGAGGAAAACTGTGAAAAAAGCCAGAGGAGGCCATGATGTCACAAAAAACAAATGAGCCAGGGCTGCTTTCCTGCTCCTCTCCAGTTCCACGGCTCTGCCCTGTGCCTCCTTGGCCTTGCCCTGTGCCTCCCTGGCCCTGCCAGCAGAACAGGGGTCTGTGCTTGGTCACCCCTCACTTGCCACATGAGAAGGTCTGTGTGTGTGTAATTGGGTTCCCATAAATGTGTAGTTCCTAGATATTAATCCAGAGGATATTAAAGTTGAGGACTCAGGAGATCTGCTCCTCCCTGCTGCAGACAGACTCCTCCTCAACACACGTGTGCTGGGCCGTGTCAGCCGTGTGTCAGCTGGGGCCTGGCCATGCTTTCTGAGCCCCTTAAAACATCTTTGTGACCCCTAAAACATCTCTGTTCCCTTGGAAACACCTTTGTGCCTCTTAAAACATCTCTGCACCCCTTAAAACACGTCTGTGCTCCTTAAAACATCTTTGTGCCTCTTAAAACATCTCTGCACCCCTTAAAACATCTCTGCACTCCTTAAAACATCTCTGCACTCCTTAAAACATCTCTGTGCTCCTTGAAACACCTCTGCACCCCTTAAAACGCCTCTGCACCCTTTAAAACATCTGTGTGCCCCACAGAATGCTCACCAGCAGAAGACAGCCATGGACACGAGGATATGTGTCCCCTGCCACCTGCCACGGCTCAGGTCTGGTCAGAGGCTCCAACCTGAGCCTAAACAAGGCTGGAGTCCAGCCTTGGCTCCAGGACAGATTCTCCATCCCCCTCAGTACCAAGTGGCAGTGGAGGGGTGGAGGGAAATGTGCTGGGAAGGGGAGGAAGTTTTCATGGCTGGGGAGAAGCTGCATGGGTGAAACTCCTTCTGCCAGGACAAGAGGTGGAGGTGAAGCCAGGAATGGGATAAGTGAGAGCAGGCAGGGGCATCATGGCACGGGATCAGCATGGCATGGATCATCAGAGTGTGGAATTGTCATAGCATGGGATCCCCCCTCTATGCCACGCACATCTCCAGCTCTCCTGCACCACCTGGGTTTCCCATCATCACCAAATGCTCCTCAAACACAAAGGCTGCACCTGCCTGAGCTCCAGTGCCCTCTGGCAAAGCTGTGAATGTCACCTCCAGCCCTCTCCTGACACTGCAGTGAGGATGGACTGCTTGGGAAATGCTTGGAGATCCTCTGCAAGGAGAGTGTAAGGATTACTTTGCATTTGGCTCATTATCTCTTGTACATCTGCATGCATCCTGACTAGATCTCACTCTGATCTAAGCCTCTGTTCCTAGAAAAGGGATTTAAGGAAGGCTGGAGGCAGGGAAGCAGGGATGCTGGAGGTCTGAGCTTTGTGGTTCATCCCAGAATGGGAGGAGAAGATGCCCGTGGGAACAAGGGGCTGAACCCCCTGCACTGCTTTAGCACGTGGCCACACCACAGCCTGGGAAGGTGACCCAGAGCAGATCTCTCCACAAGCCCAAGGAAATGGTGGGACAGGCTGGAGCCAGCCCCCCGTGGAAAACCAGCCCAGGCCCCCGGCAGGGTGAGCAGGCATTCCAGCAATTCCCTGCACAAACAACACGGGATAATCCATTTCTCCTGTTTATTTGCACAAGATAATTTTTTTGTTGACGCTCCAGAACCTTCTTCCTCTGGTCCCTCTTCCCTGGGTTCTAGAAAATGTTAACTCCTGGTCCTGCAGCAGCACCAGAGCCCTCCCAGTGGCAAATTAGGAAAGCTGATGGCACCTGGACAGGCAGTGGGCAGGAACCACTGCAGAAATGGCCAATGCTGGGTTTGAGCCTGGGCATCAGGCAGCTGCTGCTGCATCCCTGGTCACTCCCTGCGGTGTCCTGTCCCCTCCACAGCAATGCCCTGGCCCTGCTGCCATGTCCCCATCCACTCTCACCCCCCTGCAGTGTCCTGTCCCCTCCTGCCCCGGCCATCCTCAGTCACTGCCGGGTTTTCAGAGCTCACCCACCCTCTCGGCCCCCCATGCCAGAGCCCACCTGCCCCCAACAAAGCCCCTTTGTTGATATCTTGGCTGTTAGACAAAAGTACAGCCCCTACCCTCGAAGTTTGGAGTGCTCCAGCCCCAGCCAGATGGGATTTCACCAGGAAGAGCACAAGAAATCAGTCACGTACAAGGTGATTTTATCCCCTGGGTGTCCTCCCACATTCTGACGGGCTCTGGTTTGTACTTCTGGAGTTGCTTAATCACCCCTTTGGACCTGCCTTCAAAGACAGTGCCTAATCCCTCCTGGAAACCTCCTAATACCTTTGGCTACTTCCCTGCTTTGTGGCCATGAATTATGGTGGGCCTAGCCAGTCCTTCCTCAGCATCAGCTCTCCTGGCTATTTGCCATCCCCAATGGCTTCAGAGGGCTGTTCAGACTTCAAACAGACCCCCCCAAACTTGTCATCCCTGCACATCCACCACTCCAATCACCAGCCATTGGAACGGTATTCCATGGCTGGGGTACTGGGGAACCATAGACAGTATTTGGGACCAAAGCAGCAGAGAAGGGCTCTGTGTGTGGTTTCCAGCTGAAGAACATTTTGTAATTCTGCTTTTATTGTCCTGCTACACGAGGGAAACATCACTTTGCCAGGAAGTCGTGCCACAATGATTCACAAGGATCAGCTTGAGCTGCTCAAGTAAAAAAATAAAGGAGTAAATCACTGAATCCCAGAATGGTTTAGACAGGATCTTAAAGCTCATCTTGCAGGTTTATGTGCCCACAATTCCACCCACCACAGCCACAGCTCCCAGCTCTGCTCCCACCAGAGCGGGGCATCCCCAGAGGGTCATCACCCCAGGGTCATCCCCACCTGGCCATGGGGACATAGCAATGTCCAAGGGCCACCTCAGAAAGCAGGAAAAACCCAACACAAAATCCAGAACCCACATCAAAACCCACTCACAGTACAAATACTGCCATTTCCTCTTCCTTTCTGGAGCACATACAGATCCCATATAGCATTTTGGCCAGACCAATCCTCAAATTAGGACCTCTTAAAGCATGAAGCTTTTCCTCTTCCTTCAGGGACAAAGTGCAGGTGTCTCTGTGGGGCTCTGCCTCAAAGCAGGAGACTCCTTGATTGCAGAATTGAGTCTGAATAAAGAAGTCTGGCCTAGGAATAACAACACTTGCAGCAATAGGGTGCATTATATAATGTCCTATAATAAACGATATTACAGCATTACCAGGAGACAGGAATGCAGAGGGAAGGAAGGAACAGACGTGACAGTGATAAATCAATCTGGAGAAGAAATACCAAATGCAATATACTCTTTGTCTCCTTTTGTTTGGGGCTCTGTAGATGTTTCCAGGTTCGAATGAAGGAGCTTGCAGGAACCTGCTCCTGCATCGAGCGGAGTTTATTAAACCCCTCTGTAAACCACCTCTGCAAGGCACCTCTCCCACTCCCCCACCCCGTTCCCCTCTGGCAGCTGTTGGACAGATGTGCAGCGCTGCCGGGCAGGAGGGGCAGCGCTTCCAGGTGAGATAATTCATCCTTAAATTGCTCCCAATGAGGATAATGTGGGATGTAAGGAAGCTGACAATAAAATTGGTTCTAAAAGTTGCCAATTAGGGAGGAAACGGCGAAAGAGGCAAGAAGAGACGACGACTCCCTGATGTGGGCAGTGAAAGGCTGTGGTCTCAGGGGGTTGGAGCTCTCCCCCAGCCTGCACCCCAAAACACAGAGCAGGGCTGTCTGCAATGGGGCAGGGAATGCTCCCCATTCCTGAGACTGTTTCACTGCTGTGGTTATGAGATAATTTAACTTTCGAGGCCTCCCTTCAGCAAGGGGCTTAATCACACATCTCATTTCCAACACTTAAGTGAGTCCATTGACTTCAATGATTTTCTTCAAAGGAACAACAGAGACATTTAAGGCACTGAGCCCTGCTGGATCAGCCCTGAGCTCTCCTCCCAGGGCTCCAAATTGACCACTTGCTTTTATGTAGGGCTGGGTTTTTTCCTTATCTTTGATGCTGTTAATTTACTGCTCTTATGACTTTTAACCAGAGGGAACAAGAGGGCTGCGATTATTTTTTTTTTTTTTAACTCTGGAAATTAGGAGGAAAAAATGGTGACCTGTGACTCCATCCCAAGGTATGAGGTTGTCATTCCTCATAAGATCTCCTGGAGTTTCACTCGGTCTCTCACGCTGCTCTGGCCAGGAGTTTTAATATTGGCATGAAGGAAAATGATGGGACAACTGCCAATTCTTGGAGCTGCTATCTTAAGTAACATTAATCCAGCATTTCTAGGGTATTCCAGGTGGATTTGGGGTTTCCTCATGCTGTTTTGGGGTGCAGCTTAATGCTGGTGTGCAGCACAGCTGGTGGGAGGCTGCACAACCTTAGCTGTCCCTTCTCTGCCAGACAAATGGGCATTCTGGGGACAACTGAGGGACACAGCCTGGCCCAGAGCCACAACTTAAATCCCACTGGTCCATGGCTCCTGAAGGCTCTAAAGAGTAAATGATTCACAGCCATGACTTTGACGAGCTTAGGCTTTCCATTCTCTTATTTATCTTTACAGGGAAAAAAGCAACAATTCTTCCCTTTCTGATGAGCCAGGGGAAAACAGGAATGATTGCACCCTGTGCCACCAGCAGCTGCTCTCCAGTGGGGACCTCAGGACAAGGAGCCAGACCCTGGAGGGCCGGGTCCCTGCTGCCCATGGGTTGTGCTGGGGTGGTGACACCCACGGGCCAGGCTTTCCTGGGATGGGGAGGGAGCAGGAGGGAAGAGATGGGCCAGGAGCAGGGCTGGGCTCCCGGTAGGATCCCAGTTTTCTGGCTTGCAGCAGAGACATCACCTGGGCTCAGTGAGGGTGCTCCTCCAGCCCTTTTTCCCTCAGAAGGAGGGACAGGAGCAGAGCTGACAGGGCTGGGTCCCTCTGTGCCATCCCTCTACCTCATGCACTCTCCAGCCAACCTCCCTTCTCCCCTCTGCTCTCACCTCTTTCTCTCCTTCCATTTCTGCTCCCACCATGACTTCCCCTCCCCATCACCTCCACGCACGCCCTCCCCCCTGCTTTATCTCTGGATACCAAGGAAGATTAGACTTTTTTAATTACGGATCAGTTTGGCCGCGGTGTGTCCAAGCTTGGCCCAGCAGCCGGGCTGGCTCAGATGTTCCTGCGTGCAGCCTTTCTGCCTGGCTACACTTGTTTATTCCTCCTTCATTAGCTTTTTTGCGTTGCTGGAGATCTGAGGCACTCACATGGCGCAGGAGGCTCGAAGTGACAGCAGTAAAAGCCGCTGCTAGTGAGATTATAGCTGCTCTGAACTGCTGCTGGCGCGGGTGGGAGCGCTCAGAGGGCAGGGGCAGAGCACTGCCTTTGTGCCAGCTCAAAGGGCCCTGTCAGAGCACGTCAGGCAGCCTCCTGGAAAAAGGGAACTTTCCAAAACCCCATGAGAACTGGTTAAATTAACCCTTTCCCTGGTGGCTACCCCTTGGAAGGCTCCAGGTGGAGGCAGGGAGCTGCCTGTGCCTGCCCTGGGCCCCACAATGGATCGTGAGCGTGCCTCATGCTCAGCACAAACCCACTGTCCCCTTTATCAACAGGCTCATTTCCATCAAATCAGGACAGAAACTTGGAAATCCTGCCGTAAGTCAAGTAGAAAATGATCACTCCACAATCAAAACACTCCCTTTTGTCCTTAAGACATTAATTCCCTGAGCTGGCTCTACTCACACACAGGGCATCACAGAGCCCTTGGCACCGGCCTGGTGGCCCTCCTGACTCTGCAGCCACCCAATGTGGTCTCTTCTCTCTTTCCTGCCCTCATTCCTGTGAGATCCTGTGGGAGAGGAGCAGGAGGGGATGCAGAGCCAAGCCCTGCACATGGCTGGGTGCTGCTGTATCTCCATCAGCAGTGGCAGCAAGGGAGCCTATCTCTAGTAAACCCAAATTCCACTTAATTGCAGAGGATTCCTGATCTGATGAGGCAGAGGGAGCTGGGTGGCGAAGGTGCCAAATGGCCTGAATCATCTACTCCACAGCTATCCCTGGAAGTGTTCAAAACACAGGTGGATGAGGCCTTGGCAGTGCTGGGGGAACAGTTGAACTCAGTGATCTCAGAGACCTTTTCCAACCTCCCAGACTCTGAAAGTCCATGGTTGTACAAACATCCAAGCTCCCCATGGCCAGCCCAGGCACAGCCAGCTGTGCTGTCACAGCACTGTGACCCCTCAGGAGAGTCAGGGCATCTGCAGGCAGCTCCCGTGGTCCCCTGGACACTGAGGCAGGAGTCTGGATCCATTGTCATGACCCAGAGCCCTGCTCCTGGGAAAGGGGCTCCTGCTCCCACTCCAGAGTGTTTACACTGAGCCCTGACAGATGGGCCTGGGCTGTGGATGTTTATACAGCATCTCCCAGAGGCTCCAGATGGCCCCAAGCTCCCAGGCCATGCTCCCCTCTCTGCTCCCAGCTGGGCTCCCAGACCCAGGGCTCTGCCAGCAGGGCAGCATCGGGACAGGCATGGTGCTGCCCTCTAAACACCCCTGGGCTTGTCCCTCCCCATCACACTCTGCTGGCAGCACCACTGGGGACTCTCAGGTGTCACCACTGCCCTCAAAGTCCCTGGTAACCATTGGCTGAGGGACCTCCAAAGCCAGGGAGGAGAGGGGAAGGAAACACTGGAGGGTGGGTAACATCCCAGATCCCAGCATCAGCTTCTCAAAAGGGCTGTCCCCACAGGGCCAGCCAGCACCAGTGCCACCCTGGGCGGGAGACAGGACCCCATGGTTGTGTGTGGGGGATGGCTGTGGGGACACATGGCATCAGGGGGACAAAACCCTGTAGAAGCACCATCCCTGTGCTTTGTGTGGGTGCCATGTGGGGAGGTGAGCCATGCTATGGTTCCATGTGGCGTGGGGTGATGCCACGTGGTGTGGCATGGTCCCTCCTGGCGTGGGACTGCATGATGCTGTGGTGTTCCATGGGCTGGTGTGCTGTCCTTTGGAATGCTGTGTTGTCCCAAGGAGTGACAGGCTGTGGTGCCTGACAGTGCCATAACCAAGCTGTGGCACAGGCAGGAGCAGCTCTGGGGTCCCCCAGCCCCGGGGCTGCCATGGCACAGCTGCTGTCACACACACAGCACTGTCCCCCAACCAGCCTCTGCCAGGAGCCCCACAAACGCCTGGACTCCTCCAGGGACCTTTCCCTGGCTTGGCAGATGCTGGGGCATGGGGGCCACACACCAGCCGTGACATTTCCCTTGCCCCCGGCCCTTCCAAACACACCCGGATCAGGCGGAAGGGGGATAATTGGTCCCCCCCCCACCCCGTGTGCAGCACCCGGGGGCACATGAGCGAGAATGGGTCCCTTTCACAATTCGCATCGTTCCAAGCGAAGCACATTTTTTTCCCAAGTCCTAATGAATATTGCAAATTCCAAGGGCTCGGGGAGATGAGTCCTGCCAGGCCGGATCGCGCTCTGCAGAAACACTTTGTCACTTGCTGTTCCCATCACGGCGCTTTAACAGCCCGGCACAGTCGAGCTCATGATTCCGGACAGCGAATGCCTTCAAAGCCCGCACGGCCCCGGCTCCGCTTTCAGGTCATGGAAATGCCACTGTCACTTCGATGCCGAAATGTCCCCAACACGTTGTCAATAGGGATGTGAAATGCCCCCTCAAGGGGAAAGGAGACAAAGGGAGCGGGGCAGCCGCTGCTCCCGGTGCCCCACTCAGCGTTCCCAGAG
>CM031880.1:5408471-5456199 GCA_018697195.1 Certhia americana | reverse complement strand
AGAGCTGTGACCAGAGCTGTGCCCAGAGCCATGCTCAGAGCTGTGCCCTGAGCTGTGCCCTGCCTGGAGCTGTGTCCAGAGCTGAGCCCAGAGCCATGCCCTGCCCAGAGCTGTGCCCTGGCCAGAGCTGTGCCCAAAGCTGTGCCCAGAGCTTTTCCCAGAGACATGCCCAGAGCTGTGCCCAAAGCTGTGCCCTGCCTAGAGCTGAGCCCAGAGCTGTGCCCTGGCCAGAGCTATGCCCAGAGCTGTGCCCAGAGCTGTGCCCTGGCCAGAGCTATGCCCAGAGCTGTGCCCAAAGCTGTGCCCTGCCTAGAGCTGTGCCCAAAGATGTGCCCTGCCTAGAGCTGAGCCCAAAGCTGTGCCCTGCCTAGAGCTATGCCCAGAGCCATGCCCTGCCCTGAGCTGTGCCCAGAGCTGTGCCCAGAGCTGTGCCCAGGGCCTCTGGCTGGTGGCACAGTGTGAGCAAACCGGCAGTGCTGGTGTCCCCACAGCCTCTGTCACCCTCTGCTCCCCAGCGCTGCAGCTTTGGAGATGGGATGGGTGAGGACACTTTACTGGGACGCCGGTAACTGGAAGTGACACGTGCCAGACTCTGTCACCTCTCGCTGGCCGCACACACAGCCCTGCCAGAGCTTCTCTGACATTTCTTGTCCCGGTGTTTATTTTAAAGGAATGTGACACTGTAGCTGTGCAAATGCCCTCTCCTGAGCTGGGAATGCTGCGCTGTAGAGGTGCCTGTGTCGGCTGGCAGTGCCCATTCCCTGGAACTCCAAAGTCCTGCCACATCTCAGGGATGGAGCAGCAGTGCCAGGAGGAGTTGTGCAACAATACCACATCCTCCTTAGTTGGGGATTGCATGGATATGAGGGAACCATGACCCCTTGCTCAGCCCACCCCTACACCCGTCTTGACCTAAACACAGAATTTTTCCCTTCTCACATCGCCAAAGGAGCAACAGCACCAGGCTGGGAGTAGAGGGCACAGGACCCCTTACCTTAGCAGGGATGGGGCCCCCCCATCTGCGGCCCTTCATAGCCCTGGAGTTCCATCCAATCTATTCCCTTGCTCCCCTGCCTGTGGGGGATTCTCCCCTCGTGTTCCTGGAGTGCTGAACACGCGTGACCCTGAGCCCCTGGTGTTCCCAGGCTGTGGTGAGCAGCTCCCGGTGTGTTCACAGCCCCTTGGACCTGCTGCGTGTGGGGAACTTTTCCCTCCTCTGGCTCCCCTATCCTCCCCCAGTCCCTCCACCATACGGACACAGCTGAGCAGCTACCAGATATTCAGAGCCGTGAAGGTTGATAAACAAAAGTGAGATAGGACATGGCACCAGAAAGACCTCAGCTAATGGAATTTTTAAGCTACTTAATTTGGGGGCTTGTCAACCTTGACAGCAACCCTTTAATAAATGATGTGTTGTAATTCCCACCCAGATCCCTGGGTGCGGAGGCCGGTGCAGGGCTGGGGGGGTGGGATCTGGTGGCTGGAGATCCCAGAGCAGGCAGCACACGGGATGGTGCGGAGTGGGGACTGCAGGGTGGCAGCGGGTCCGGCTGAGCCGCAGCCCGCCCAGTGCTCCCCCAGCTGGGAGGGGTTTGGGGCTGGGATGGGGGGACAGAATGCTGGGCAGGGGTTGTGATGCTCTGGAAGCGGGGAGCGGCCGCCGAGGGGACCCCAACAGGGCAGAGCGCAGCGCACAAGGAGCCCAGGGAGCCCCCGGAGCCGCGGGTTGGACGGGGGAAGGGGGTGGGCGGTAAATCCTCCTCCTCCCCACCCCTCAATCTCAGCGCTTTCCTCCGGAAAAATCCTGCTGGCAGCTCCCGTGCCAAGGCGTGCGAGTGCCACCCAGTGTCCGCAGCGAGGGGACCCCGCGGGGACACAGCCCGGCTGGGGAGGCTGGGAAGGGGGACACCCAGAGGATGCGGTCCCTCAGTGTCCCCACAGTGTCCCCGCAAAGCCCAGCACGCCGGCCAGAAACCCCCCAGCCTGGGATGCCCCCCAAAAATTGCTTCAGCTACCGCCGTGGCATCGGGGCTATGTCAGACCCCCACAACTGCCGGGTGATGGATGGCACAGACCCGCACCCCGAGTGGTGCAGCAAAGGCAGCCGAGCCCACTGCCAGCAGGAATGGGAGCACCTGGATGAGGGGGCACTGGGACAGCCCCTGATCTCTGGGATCTCTGTCAACAAGCAAGGATGGGGTGTCCAGGAGCCGTCTGCAGGAGTTTTTTCTCCTGGCAGGATGAAGGCAAAGCAAGTGCTTGGGTGCATTTAGGAGGATTTAAGGTGTTCTGGTCCACTCCTCATCAATTTATTGTGGCAACTGAGATTTGGCTCCAGAGTCGTTCTGCTCCACACCCTGGCTGCTCCCAGCCCTGGAAGACCTTTCCCTCCTCGTGCCCAGATGCTGCAGCACATCTGTCACACTTTGGGCTCACATCTGTCACAAACAAACCTGCCTGTCCTCAGCACCGTGGCTTTGCAGGACCAGCCTGGGCTGGCAGAGCCAGGTGGTGGCACAATGACACCAATCCTCTCCTAGCCCTGCCATCCCAGGGGTCTTGCTCTTGCTCTGGCTCCTAAGGGCTCCCCAGACAGTGATCCAGAACAGCTCAGTTTAGGAAGATGAAGTAGCATGGAGTAAAACCGAAATCAGGAGGTGCAGCAAACCTGCTGGGCATTCCCCATGGGCTTCTCAGGAGTGGGGCAGGCACCAGCCCTGTACTCCAGCCCTGGGCTGCAGGATGGGAAACTTCCACTTCTGGTGGCTTGTGCTGACCCCGAGACAAGAAATCTCCAACTAGAAATATTCAGGGAAATTAGCTGAAAATCCCACCTAGGTGTGAGACGGCTGAAATCACATCTTAAAGCAAATTTCTCATTTCCCAAGTCACTCCTGTTGCCTTTAAAAATGTGTGCAGGAGGCCGCGGTCCTGTGGGAAGAGGGAAGTGGATGAAGAGCCAGAGGACCGGGTGGGATCAGCAGCACAGGACCCAGGACAGGCCGAGGGGTTCAGGCTGGGCCAGATGGCTCTGAACGCTGCAGGGAGAGATCCCGCCAGGAGCCACCCGGGCCAGCTGAGCCCAGCACTCAGCAGCACTCACCGGGGCTTTATAGCCAGGGAAATTAATTTTTTAAGAGTCCCTCTATGATCTCTGCTCTCTGGTGTTTGGCTGAGCTGTCAGGTGGTCTCCAGCCACCCGACTCCACATCCAGATGGCAGGGAGAGGTGGGGAAACCTGAGCACACTCCAGACCCTCATTCCCAGGTGTTTGCTTTGGGACCCTCACTCCCAGTGTTTTCTTTGGAACTCTCATTCCCAGGTGTTTTCTCTGGGACTCTCACTCCCAGTGTTTGCTCTGCAATCTGCAGCAGCTTTTCTGCCCATCCCACTGTTTGACACCAGGCCTCTGGAGATGGACACGGCTCATCCTGCAGCAGGAAGAACACTCAGAGTCTTGTCCCTGTGCTCTGGTGATGTTTTGGGCTCCTGTCTCCTGCAGAGCACTGGGAGGCTCAGCCTGTTCATCCCGTTATCCCAGACAGACTGACAGCTCACTGGGAATCAGCAGCCTCTGCTTTCCCAGCCATGGTGGGTCAGGGTTCTGGGGAAGCAACACTTCATCACTCCAAGCAATTACTCGGGATTTTATCATTCAAAACTAAAACCAGAGCCTATAAATAACCAGGATCTCTGTCCTAATAGCTGCATTTCAGCGTATTTTTAATTATCATTTTATGAATGGGTGCATTAGAGGATATTTAAATACCACGTCAGCCGTGCTGGTAATGAGGCAGGATTGTTACAGGCCAGGGCTGGCCATATATTACCCCAGTACATACATATGCTTCGACATCACTTTTAAAAATTAGCTATTTCAAGCGTAAAATTATAATTGGTTTGTCTAATAAAGGGATAAATAAATATCTATTTAACTTCATTACTGTCAAAGGCAGGAGGCTTTTCTCCATTGTCTCCTTAGGGTTTTATGGCAGAAAAGCTAATTAGCTGTAATTGGGTGGATCCAAGGCAAGGAAGGCAGGGGCAGCGGCGGTGCTGGCTGGGAATGGGGCACCAGTGGCTTTCCCGGACTGGTGTCCCAGCCTCTGCAGGGATGGGAGTCCTGCTGGCACCATGGGCAGGCTCTGCCCAGCTCCAGGGTGTCTCTGTGGTGGTGCCCGTGCACTGGGGCAGTGCCAGGCGCTGCTTCCCAGGGTCACCCCGGGGTCCTCACTTGGTTTTCTGTGCTTTGATGGTCCCTCTTCTGAGCATCCCTGCATTGTGCCTTGCCTGATGGGCACTGGGATCCCATCAGCTGGCCAGGGCTTGCTCATCCCTGTTTTGGGAAGGATCCAACTCAAGACCCATGCGCATGTCCTGCATTTCCAACTTCAAGCATCAAAGCTCAAATGTCTCCTGACAGCAGCCACCTACATGATAAAGGCATCAGTCAAGACTCCACCAGCCAGCAGAGAGGATGTAAATGTCCACTTTTTGGACAGTTCCTGGCCCAAAGAAGAAGTTGCCATGAGCCCCAGTAACCCTCCACAGCCCAGGCTGGAGCACAGACCCTGCCTGATCCCCCACTGCTGATTCCCCAAAGCATTCTGAGCACCCTGGTCCAATGAAGGGTGTCCCTGCCCATGGAGGTGCTGGGATGAGATGGCCTCTAAGATCACTTCCAACACAAACCAGGCCGTGATTCTGTTCCCTGTTTTTCCCTCCCCCTCTCCCCCCAGGATCCTCCCTCCCAGCCACTGGGAGAGGGATGGTGCCTGTCGGGGGGCAGCGGATGTCACACACAGCGCTGCCTTGTGCGTGTGTACAAATCTCCTTTGCATAAGGGATTTGACACAAGGAGAGAGAGGAGCAGGCCTGACACCCGTAGCAAATCTCCAAGCTGACAGCAACAGCTTTGCTTTTTTAATTTTTTAAAGGAAAGGAACAAGAAGGAAGGTTAATAATTGCACGCTCGCCCCTCGTGATGTGCTGGGGTGGGGGGGAGTGTCTGTGCGGGGGCATCAGCGCAGAGAACACGGTCTGGGTTTGCTTATCAGTTCTGCTTGTTGAGTGCAATCCAGGGCTGGGAGAAACACCAACAGACAGCGTGGAAAATTAATTTTTAATGCCTTTTATTAGTGCTTAAGCCATTCTGAGAGGATGAAATAATCCCTGTTTAGGCGGAGTGCAAAGGTCTCTCAGGGCTGTCAGGAGCTGAGTCACTCCACCAGCCAAACTGATCCAAATGCGTCTTCCCAGTCTGAAATCTCTGGGAGCCCAATCCCCCACACACCCCCAACTCCTGCAGCATCCTCCTACACAGCCACTCAAAATAGAGTTTTCCTCCCATGGAAGGGAGCAAAGAGCTTTGTCTCTGCCCTTTCACCCTCTGTCACAGTGTGTCACCACTGCCACCAGTGCAGGGACAAGCATTGGCAGCAGGTTCTGCAGGTCCTGCCCAGAGTGGGGACAATGTCCCCAAGTGATCCATGCAGGTGGGATGCTGGATCCTCCTCACAATGGGCACCAGCTCCTCCATCCTTTGTGGCACTGAGAGCCAAGCAGGAGGGCCAGAGCTGTCCCTGGGTCATGAGTTCTCTGCCCTGCAGAGCCACTGAGGCAGCTGGACAGGACTGGAAACAGCTGCCACACATCCCCAGGAGTCCCAGCAGCTTCAGGCTGGGACAGACAGTGGCAGGGAGGGGACCCCAATGCCAGCACAGTTGCTGCTCTAGGGGAGGCTACAGGTCAGGATGGAGCTGGAGAACCAGAGCTTTCCATTGCTCCTCTTCTTCCCAGGCCCTGGCAAGAGCCTCTCAATGTGGATACAAAACACATTTACCAAGCCTAGAGGATGAGAAGTGCTGGAAGACGATCAAGATCCAGCACTGGGCAGCCTGGGGCTGTTGGAAATAGGTTTGTTTGCCTGGGGCTGGTGCTCACAGGGCAATCTTGGTGGGGCCACCTGGCCCCACAGTCATCACCTCTCCTCGTTATTGTGGCAGGCACCCATCAGGGTCACCTCTGAGGGGCCATGCCCAGCTGTCCCAAGCACAGCCAGCAGCCACAGCCAGGGACACGGAGCATTCCCTGCCGGGGTCTGTGTCCCTGGCACTGCCAGTCCTTGCACACAGCCTGCCCAAGTTCCACAGGAACGTTTCAGCCAGTCCCCAGGGGGAGCAGGAAACTGGGTTTCTTTCCACTTAAAAAATTACTGTATCAGTTCAGTGAGGAATTAATACACCTCACACAGGAGGGTTGAGGGCTGCCCCAGAATCAGAGCTGCAGCCCCACAGGAGGGGCAGCAAGAGTTGAGAGAATTAAAACCTGTATCATAGCACACAGTCACAAGAGGGGCGAGCCAGACCTGAGCAGATGACCCCTTTTTGTTCCTGGAATGTATTCCCTGCTGCCATCTACTTGCCTTTCAGTGCATGTATTAAGTACTAATAATACATTCTCTGCCCACTTCTAATGAATTTTATCTCTGTGTGCTCATGAACGTGTGGATATTGCACACGCAGAGGTGCATCCTGACACAACCTACAAGTGTGGGTACAGCACACACCTGCCCCAACACCTGAGAGGTCACCCACATCCCTGGAAGTACCCCAGGCTGAGAGCAACAACACAGCAGGGTGAGAGCCCAGCCTGCACTGTCCACCTTCCCCAGCATGTCTCAGGCTCGGACACTCATTCCAGGGTGCCAGAGGTCTCTGCTCAAGAGGAAGGAAGCTCCAAAGAGCCTCTTCATATGATGAATTTTAACATTTCTCTCCACGTCCAGTCTGAGCACAAATCCCCTCAAAGGCCCAGCCCAGCGCAGCAGAACTAATTTGAAATGTCACAGAGGTCAAGCCCGGCTTCCCCAGCCATTAACCTGCCTCTCAACTCCACACTCCTATTTATTTACATAGGCACATATTTATTTAAGCCCCCGATCCCAGCTCCAGGCTGGACTGTGTTGGGAAGGGAGGAAATTCCCCACCTGCAGGGCCCTGAGCTGTGGCTGCTGCCAGGGGGACTCTCCTGAGGGCTCCACACTCAGAACACGACATGCAGGATGAGAAGGGGGCTCTGCAGAGAATTGGTTGTTCCAGCCCAGTTTTCAGGTTGTGCTTTTATTCAATCCATTCCTGTCCAGGAACAGAAAGCACAGCTTTGCCTCTCCAGGCGGATCTTCCACAGGCACAGGCCAGGGTAACTGCTCCAGGACATGGATTCGTAGGAGCCCTGAATTCCCTGTCTTTTCATCTTTGCTTCTGCTCCCAAAGCAGATGAGAGCAGAGAGATTTTGGGAGTGCTTCTGCAGGTCTGTTTGCTGCAGAAATTTGATCCTATTTTATTTCTGGCTTCCCAACCACCATGACAGACCAGGAGACCTGGAGAGCATTTGGATCCAAACTCCACCAGACACCACCTGATTCCTGTCCCTGTCCCCTCACCACTGTCCTCGGCATTGCTGCAGCTTTGTGTTTCCTGTGGATAAAGCCAGAATTCCTTTCTCCCTGCTGTGCATTGTGCTGCCCCTCAAAGTCCTCATGCAAGTCCCCCCCATGTCTTGCTTCCCCCCTGGACCAGTCCCGCTGCCACAGGCGAGACAGCCCAACCTGCTGGGCACAGGACACACCAGCACTGCCAGGACAGACACTAGCACAAGCACTCCCATGGGAGAAGGACCTCCCGAGAGCACCAGGATCTTCCTAAACGCTTTTCCACCGGGATGTGCCAATTCGGAGATTAAAACCTCCTGCTGAGACATGCCTGGGACCAGCTGGGACTGCTTATGTGTGAGTGGGTGCAGAGTGGGTCTCTGGGAAAAGGGAGACCAGAGGGGTGCTGGGGTTGCTGGAGAGGAGGAAGGCTGGAATAAGGATGGTCTGGTGTGGCTGAGCCAACCTAGGCAGGACCAGAGCATCCCTGTCACAGAGCTGTGTCACACCAGCTCCCCTTCCCCTGCCTCATGCCCAGCAGGTGCTTTGTAGGCAAAGCAGAGGAGATTGGCTGCTCTCCACTGATTCCTGTGGGCTCATATCTCCTGGATCCCCAGGGTCTGGGCAGGCTGGACTAGCACATCACCAAGGGGGCTGTCCCCCACCCCCCCTTCCTGCTGGGCAGCAGCTTGTGTGCCTTGTGAACACAGCCTGACCTTTCTTTTTTTACATTCCTGTTCTCATTGCTCCCTTGCATGTTCAATTCGAGGCTGTGGAGCTGGCTAGCCTGTGGTTTTAAAAAAAAATATTTTGAAAGCCCTGGCAGGGAATTAAAGGAGTTTGGAGTAACTTGAAATTAGCAGGACGATGTGAGACAGATGTTGTGAAGGCGGGAAGAGGAGCTCACTTGCTGCGTCTCCTCTCTGCTGTTGTTTTAAAGACCTTAATTTGATGCTTTTTTCTTAAAAGGAGGCACCTCTAGGTCAAGATAATGAAATCACATTGTCCTCTAATGATATTCCAGCACCTTCTTCTCTGGCTTTCTTCCTCCTCTCGTGTGCCTGGCTCCCAACCCATGGGGCCAGCGGGCATGGATCTGACTCCTGCAGCCTGAGCTGACTCCAGGGTGCTTTGGTAGGGGATGAAAGGGAAAAAAGCAATAAAAAGAGGGGTAATTCTCCCATTTCCAAGCTGATCTCTGGTGTGGTCTGAGGGAGGGCAGGTGAAGGAGCCTCCTCAGGGTGCGGATTCTCCATCTCCTGCAGCAGCAGCAGCACTGGGAGATCCATTCCTGGAGGGATGCACTGGCTGCACAGAGCATCTGCCTCTCCACAGCTGCAGCAATTCCCCTTCCCGGGGTGCACCATCACCATCCCTAGAGCAGTGGAAATGCAGGAGCAGGGGGAGTGCTTTAAACAAGGTTAATCTGCAGCTGCTCCTCCTCCACAAGGCTGGGACAGGGCACAGAGATGAGCGTGGAGCTGCCGTCACAGCAGAGAGAGGGATCCAAACCCACAGGAATAAAAGGCAAGACAGTGGTTTTGAGGAAAAAAGCCTTCTGCCAGCAAAGCTTTCAGTGGGTGAAGGTACAGAGCACCTGCCACCTTCCTAGAGATGGTGGCTCCACTCCCAGAGCCAGCAGTGGGACTGGAAATAGCTGGGGTGGAGCAGGGATGTTCTACAAACCAGCGTCCTGTTCTGCTCCTGCCTCCTCCTCCTCACTTTAAACTTCCCTGTTACTTGGGAGCTGCAGCCCTGAGCCCTGCCACAGCCTGATGGTGCCATGGGATGGGTTCAGAAGGGAAATTCATGGATTTGGGCACTGTAAATGGCTGTGAGACCCCACCTCCAGCACTCTTCCTCTTCCATGAGTACCCACACGTGGCAGGCTGGCTCTGGGGTACAGGATTCCTGCAGGAGGCAGCTGTGTCTGCGGGCATTTTGCCCTTTACTTTGTAACACCAGGGGAGTCGACACCTTGGGGATCCTCCACCAGCTGTGTGCAAATCCAGCCTGCCATTGTTCTGGGGACAGCTGGGTGCAGGCTGCCTCTGCTTCAGCCCTTCCAGCTGCTTGGGGGGAACATTTCCTGAGGAGGGAGAGCAGCATCCTCCTCCTCCTCCCTGTTATGGGCAGCCAGGCAGGTGGAAGGCAGGGAGCAGATCCTCAGTGCTGGAACACCTCTCTGGATGCTTGGATACCTCTGTTCTGTTGGTGCTGAGTGTTATGGAACATCCAGGGGCTGGATTGACACCAGGATCATGGACTGGGGGTGTGCTAAGGGAAAGCACCTGTGAACCCCTCCAGTGCTCCCAGAAGGTAATGAGTCTCAGTGTCTGATGTCTTGCAGTCAATTCCACTCCCCATCGCTGTGCCAGAGGCGGATGTTCACACTGCTGGGATGTGTCAGCCCCGAGTGACGTCCCCACTTCCATCCCTGGTGCCAAAGGGGATTGCTGGATGGCAGCACTGTGTGGCCCAAGGCAGGGCTGGGGAGGGAGATGATGCTCCTGGACTCCTGGAGCAGGGAAGGTTTCCATCTGAGGTACAACCACCTACAAAAACTCTTCCCTCTCCCTCCACGAAATCAAATCCCCCTGTGGCTGGGAGAAGGAATGTCAAGCTCTCAGGGAAGAGGAATGTGGGAAGGAGCACTGTGGGGAACACAGTGGATTACAAAATCCAGGATCAACCAATTCCTCCTCTTGGGTGCAGGCTGGGGTCCAGAGCTCTGACATGGGAGAGGGATCCCCAAACCCAGCTCCTGCCCAGGCACCATCAAGCTGGAGTGGGATGAGCATCCAGTGCCATGTGGGATGTTCCTGCTTGGAGAAGGAGCTGCTGGGGCAGGTGGGCAGGAAGGACTTTTCTGGCTGTACTGGAGCCTCTGGAAATCTTCCCTTGTGGAAGAAGCACCAAAAGATGGTTAACAGGAACCAGGTTAATCTGGACTTGACATTCACAAAGGTCTTTTCCAACCCAAATGATTCTCTGAATGAAAAGGAAAGACACATCCCTACGCTTGCCCTTTATTGCCCATCACTAAAGCTGTGGGATGCATTCTGGCTGCTCAGCATCCGTTATTGCTTTGCCAGCCTGGAGGTGGGGCCCGCAGACACGTGATGAAAGCGCCGTGTCCCGTTCAGCTCCTGTCACCGGCTGTCACACACGGACCCAGCGGGCAAATCCCTGCGAGTTCTCCCTAAGGCCACGGAAAGGTCGTTTTCTCCTCTGGTTTCTCAGAAGTGGGGCACGGAGCAGCACGATAAGGACTGGCACACGCAGGGAGGGACAGGACGATGCTCCTCGGTGTGAAGGGACAAGAGAAGAGATGTGAGACATCGTCCTCGGGCTGCCGGCGGTGCGAGACAGCCGGACTGCCCCAGACACCCACTGCGGCTTCTTGCGGGGTAGGGGACGCTGGTGTCCTTGGCTGGAGGAGGAAAGAGCCATGGAACAGCTGCTGGAGCCCTGCTGTGCCCCTGAGGGGCTGCTCAGGGTCCGGGGAGCATCACACTGCCAGGTGCTGCAGAGGGGACACAAGGCAGCTCCTGTGAAGGTGGGGACTCTGAACGGTGCCTCGTGTTACTCACAGCTCAGATGGCATCAGAGGCCAATACCAGCCCGTGAATGCAGCAAAATTTATCATATGAAGAAGTAAAATCCTTGCCTCTGTAGCCAGATATCCCAGAGGCAGCGAGAGTGTTGACTTTGCTTCTGATAGGAACAAGCTCTTCTCCAGATAACTTTAGAAATAACAATGCCAGATGATCCTGACCACTCCCAGGAGATCAGTGCAGGTTCTCACTTTTCCCTACGCCCTTGTCCCTCTCTGTCCAGGCCAGGCAGAGAAGGTGACATGAGCAGTTGTGTCAGCTGTGGTGGCAGAAGGTGCCCGGCCCCAAGGCTGCTGTGGGTGATGCTTTTGCCATCTTTGCTGTCTGCTGCCCGAATCCCTCCAGTCTGTTCAGCTCTTACCATTCCTCCTGCCCAGGCAGAGCAGGTCAGGCTGTTTCCAGTCTTGTGTCTCCACTGTTTTGCAGAGACAGGGAAAAGGCCAGGGAGCTGCTGAGTTTGTGGGCAGGCTGCAGCAGCCGGGGGCGTTCTGCTCCTCCCTGCTCTGCCCCGAGGGGTCCTGCTCCTCATGTGACTGCTTGTACTGCCTGAAAGGTGCCTCAGGGCTGCTGTGCTCCCACATCTGTCTCGCTGTGATCTGAGTAACACCAGTGAGGTTCAGGTCTGAGAGCAGTGAGCCTCACTGTGCACCCCCTGTGCAGAGGGGCTCATCCAGGGGGCTCTTCAGCCACCCCCACCCAGATTATGTGGTGTAAGATGCTGCAAAGCCCTCCTCTCTTTATGAGCACCTCAGAGCTGTTCTCAACACCTCCCAATGCCCGTCAGCCAGCTCTGGAGGGCCCAGAGCCACCTGGTCCTGCTGGTGAGTGGTTCCATGGAAAGGCAGCTCAGAGCATTTTCCTGTAGCCCCAGGGCACTCAGCACTGCCCACAACAGCATCTTGGGTTCTGGGCATCCAGCAGAGCCCAACAGTCCCTGTCAGCTTTAAGGATTCATGAGCCCTTCCCATGCTTCAGGGAGCCCAGACTGACACAGGAGGAAGGGCCAGTGGATGTAAATTACTGGGAGCTCTGCTGGCTCCATTCTGTGGCACAGAAACCCCTTGGCTCAGTGCTTCCCCCAGCCAGGGATGAGCAACAGCTCCCCCAGCACTGGTTCTGCTCTGGGCCCATGCTGGGAGAGAAGGAAATTCTGGGAAGTCTGTGCGGGAAAACCTCCGTGTCTGTGTGCAAGCTGATATATAGATCCAGATATGTGCAATTATAAAAATGTTCTGCAGGAGCCAATATTTGATCCAGCACAACCTCCAAGTGTTAATCATAATAAATGGGAAAGGGAAATAAATCGAAATAAATGGGAAATGGCTGTTAATAAAGAGGTGTTGTGGTGCTGGTGGGATGAAAGGTAGTGAGCAGATCGCCACTCTCAAACCCCCTCCTCCACTCTTTCCTGAGCCCACAGTCCCCCGGGATGTCCCACTGCTGTTTCTGCAGCTCTTGCAAGGCCCTCATTCCCCAGTCCACCCCCAGACTCTGTTACAGGGTGGGTGGGATGTGCCCCCAGCCTTCCCTCTGGACACGGCAATGAGGGGGAGTGGGGCCAAGCATTGCCAGAGAGGGCTGGAACACCTCAGTGACTGTCCCAGCTCCCCAGGGACCCTGCTCTTGTGAGCTACAGCCACCACTCTAAAGCCTCTCCAGGGAGGACTTGTTGAGGATCATTCAGCTGGAATTCCCTTGGCTGTCAGGCACCACGGCCCCAGTGCCAGGGGAATCTGCCTCATCCCTCTGCTTAAACTCCACAAGAGCCTGTGGCATTTGCTGCTCAACCCACAGCGAGATGGGAGGGAAACTGAGCCTTGTCTGAGTCCTGGCCATGCCATGGGGAGATGGGGCCTGGAGACAGACATCCCATTCCATTGGTAGGGAGTCATTTTAGGACTTCCTCCTGTTCCCCACTAGTGCAGCACAACCAGCGCCTTTCACTCTTTCCTGTTTCAGGTCCATAAAACAGGTGCTGACAGAATTATTTGACAGGCTGGAGCAGCAGCCCAGGGCAGGCTGGGTGGCCCCGTGATGCTGGGCTGTCCTGCCATGTGTCCATTACAGCCCCACAACACCAGACTGTCCTGCCCCATGACCCCCACAGCTCCCACAGCCCCTTAGCTCCCCCGTTATGGAGCACAAGGAGTTGGTGCCTTGCTCTGTGGTAAAGGGATGTGTGATTTTATCACCTTTCACAGCATTTTGCCCTGGCAGCTTGTCACCAGCCAGGCTGTTAAAATTCCCTTGAGAAATGAGGGATTCATGGCACATTACTGTTTATAGGATGGTGCTTTAACCCCAGACCCAACCCAGCCCCAAGCAGCCACTCACTCGTGTCTGTGCTGTCCTTGGGCTGTGCCACATCCTTCTGCTTGGGAAAGGGACAAGGATGAGGCTGGGGCCAGGGAAGGGGAAATTTTGACCACCTGTGCCACAACTTACAGGTGCCCAGTGCCAACAGGAGCCATGTGTCAGTCCTACCCCTTCCCCAGATTTTTGGGGGAGCAAGAACAGGGCATGGAGGGTAGGAGCCGCAGGGATTGCACTGCCTTTTCCTGGCTTTTCCCTCACATCCCCTCCCACCATCAAGGAGGGGCAGCAACAAGGCAGCTCGGTGGAATGGTATCAGCAGGGGAGGGGACCCCTCGGAGATGTTGAAGCAAGTCAGGAATGAGGAGGCACTTGTGGAAATCCAGCGTGTCGCTTCATATATTTGACCACACCAATTCCTAACAAAAGAAAACCCGAGCTCATTACACAGCAACATCAAACCAGCCAAGATAATTATCTCTAATTAGTGCTAATTTAAAAGCGAGGTCTGTTCTAGAGCTGAATTGTTGCATATTTCATTAGTTCATTAGATGCTGAGCAGACAATGCAGATAAGAGGATCAGTTCACTGGCATGATATAAATTTCATCCTCCCTTCACTGCAAAGATCTTGGGGGTCCATGTTCACAGCAGACACCATGTGCTGGGCTACGGAGCCCAGACAGCCCCCCCCGGATCACTCTGTGCTTCATCCACTGGGGAAGGTTTGTGGAATGCTACATTAACTGCAGAAATTAAAAAGAGAGACAGAGAGAAACAAGCAGTTTGTCAGTCAATGTTGTCACCTCACTGTCTTCCAAATATCAATCAAATCATCCTGGGCCTCCTTCAGTGCCTGGGTGGGGAGGAAAAATGTTGGGCCCTTCAGATTCACCCTTGGGAAAAGGAGAAGCATCCCAAGTGGAGAGTGGGTCCCAGTGAGGATGTGATTTGGGCTGTCCCATCCTCCCACAGTCAGCAGAGAGGGGGCAGAGTCATAACCCAGGGTGAAGTACGACCCATGACACCTTCAGTGAACTGTCACCCCCTTTCCCATCTCTTCTCCATCCCCTTTTCTCTCTTCCTCACACCCATTTCCATCTCTTCTTCACCCTTTTTCCACCTCTTCTCTGTCTCTTTTTCCATTTCTTCTCCATGCCTCTTCCTCTCTCCTCCATCCCACAGAACTGTGGAGGTTCCTGGTGCAGAGTTGTTCACCCTCTGGTGTCACAGCCATGAATTCCAGCTGTCCCCTGAAGAACATCTGGAGGACCTAGTGCCAGGATGCTGCCATGGGCATCTGCCCCTTCCAGCTCCAGCACCCACATCCCCAGCTCAGTCCCACCCTTCTCCTTCCTGCCACAGCCCTGCCTGGCAGCCACTACTGATGAGATGAAGAGCAAACTGGCCACTTAAGTGATGATGTGTGAGCAGGATTGAAGGATTTGGCTTTCAGATCCACTCCAAAACTGCAGGAAAGTAACCCTTCCATGGGCAGGATCCTTGGGAGACAGGAGAACAGCCCCTCTCTGCACACTGCAGGGTTTTAGTCAGATTAACCTGAATTTAGGGCTCTTTCAGCTGTAACTGCCAGTGGGGCCTGGGCCTGGCTCAGAGCAAGATTTTGTCAGGTGAAAGGCAGAAGAAGTTTTAATCCTCAAGAAGTTCCTGAGCAGAATCCTGGTAATTGAAGGAAGTTACTGCAGGTGTTTGAAGCTATAATTAATCTCTGAGAAAGAGAGGAAAGCTTTGAGTCCTTTGAAGGAGCAAACCTCGGAGCTTTAGAGCATTTCAGAAGGGAAAATTGAACAGGGATGAGCTATGCAAAAGAAGGAACAGTTACAGGTGTCAGCTTTGGGAAATGAGAAGCTGGGATGGGGGGGACAGTGGGAACCCCCTCCCAAGACCTGGGGCAAGGGAGCCCAAAGCAGCAGTGCAGGAGGGGATGGGATGGTAATGAGGGAAACTGGATCACCCTAAAGTACCCGGGATCAGCATATTCCGGGCATATTCCTGAACCCCAGACCTGGTTAGGGAGGTTCCTGATACAGAAATGCTGTTTGTTTTCCAGAGGGCTGCTGGAGAGGCTGGAGATGGCCAGGGGAATGCACACAGGAGAGCAGAGTGTCAGTGGGAACAACACCAAGGAGTTTGGGTACAGCACCCAGAAGAATCAATCAGATAATGGCTGCTTTTCCAGATAAGGAATGGTGATTTAATGAATGCAAAACTGATTCATTGATTACTCAGGAAGCTTGCCTTGCTCAGGAGACAGCTCATTCCTGCCTGGCCCCTGCTCTCCCTCACTGCCAAGGGCAGGAATGTGGGGAGCAGGAGCTGAGGGAACTGGCACAGGAACAGGCTTGCTCATGTCTGAGCATCCTCTGAGTCCCATTTCAACAACACCATCCTGAAATCTGCCTTGTTTCTTCTGCTTTAACCATGTGTATTCTGAGGATGGAATTAGAGATACTGCCCTCTGAGAAGCCACCACTGGTGAAAAGGTTCTGAGGTTTGGGATGATCTCAGAGATTTTGGGGAGGTTCTTTCCACAGGCTAGGAACCACTCCCCCAAACCATCCTCCATCCTCTGGCCTCACCTGATCCAGATTCAGGAGAGCTTGAGGTGGGTCTGGGAAGTGACCACACAACCTCCTGGGCAGGTGAGGTTGTCTGTGGTGCACATATTAGTGAGACCTCTCCCTGACTGCTGGGTTCCTGCTGCCTCCACAGGACACCGTCCTGCCCAGTGGCCCAGGCAGCAAAGCTCAGGTGGCAGAGCCCTGGCAGAGCCCATGATGTCTGTAACCCATCAAAGCAGCTCAAAATGTGGCTCTGTTGATGCTGTGCCCCACCTGCAGCCCCCCAGCTCTGGGTCTCCCTGGCCCCCTTGGTCTTCCTCTCCCCCAGGGAATGGCAGAGGCTCCTCCATTATCCCTCACTGTGTCTCCCTCAGCCGCCACCAGAAGGAATGTTTGGATTTCATGCTCAATATTCTGGATGCAAGCCGAACATCAAAACCTCAGCAGGGTGCCTGGGAGCATCTGAGGGAGAATATCAGAGGAATCTGTTCCTACAAAGGAAAAGAAACCAACAAAGCCTCTGTTTGGGGATGGTTTTTTTCATCCTCGGCTGTACATACAAGTAATAACTTTAGACATGGGTTTTTTTATTATTATCACTCTTCCTGATATCAATCTCTCTTTTTCATTATAATAAATATTGATTTGTGCTGTTAGAAAATGACTTCCCCAATCAGCTGCTGATCTTCCCGCAGGCACAACGACGGGGATGAGGACAGTGGGATCGTCAGGATCATCCCCAGGAACAAACATCCTGCTGGTGCCCCCCTCCCTGCCAGGAGCCCCCAGTGGGGGTGGAGTTCAGGGGCAAAGGGGACCATGAGTGACATTTGGGCTCCTCTGGGTGGAGGTGGCTGTGACCTGCTGTGGTGGGGGATGGCTAAAACAGCCCCCCCCCAAATCCCACTTCTTCCTTCTCTCTCCTGCCACAAGGCAGGACAAACACCTTCATAAACCACTAATGACAGCTTTTCTTGTCAGTGAACATTTTCTTACTCCCAGGCATCTTCAGGGCTCTGGCCTCATTCCTCTGCCGTGTCTGTATCGTTCCCAGAACAGCTCTGGGGCCACATTAATTCTCTTCCACGTGGAATTTGTTTTGTGCCTGCAGAAATGTGCTCGGGTTGGTGTAAGAACTGAAATAAAAATAGCTGCTTTCCCCAGAAGAGCTCTCTGGTTATCCAAGATGGATTAAACCCTGGAGCAAAGGGAAAGGTAACACCAGGGGCTGGATTGCAGAGTCAGCCCTCCCTGAGCATCCCAGTTCAGCTGCAACTCAGGATGGATTTGGAAATGGGGACAGTTGGGGGAGCTGGGAAAAAAGCATTGCTTGGGAAGAAAGCACCAGGCAGGTGGGAGGAGGAGGGGAAGAAGAGGAGGAGGGGATGAAGGCAGTTGGAGCAGGGTATCACTGAGCACTGGGCTTGATCTGCATCCAGGAGGAACCTGTGCCCTGCTCAGGTGGGAGAGCCATGGTATTGTAAAATTCCACAATCCTTTACAAAGGGTTGGAAAAGCCCACGGAGCACAACTGTGCCCCACCACTGCCAAAGCCACCACTAACCCGTGTCCCCATGTGCCACATCCACATGTCTGTTAAATCCCTTCAGGGATGGGGACTCCACCACAGCCCTGGGTAGCCTGTGCCGGGGCTGGACCACTCTGTCCATGAAAGAAGTGCTCCTAATATCCAACTAAACCTCCCCTGGCTCAGCTCAGAGGTCATTCCCAGCACCACACACCCACAGAGCTGGTGGGACACTGCTGGTGGCACCAGGAGAGGGGACAGGAGAGTCCACCCCTTGTCTTCCAGGCCAAGCTCTGGCTGGGATATGAGTGGGAAAATGCAATTTTCCAGCCCGGCAAGCCCTGCACCACCTTTGCCCGAGGCTGGGGAGGAGGGAGAGTGAGGAGGGGGTTTGGCAACCAGAAGGTTTCCAGTCCCAGCTTGGCAAAGAACAAGCTTTGCCCTCGGATGTCAGAGCTCCCAGCCTGAACCACGAGTGCAACCAAAATCATTTTCATGAGATATCAACAAGATCTACAGGAATAAAGGAAAACAGTGTTTGCTTCTAATCCAGGGAGCCCGTTTGAGAGCTGGAGCCTCGGCTCGGAGCACCTGCCAGCCCTGGAGCAAACCACAGGCAATTTCTGCCGGGGAACAAACCCACAACCTTCTTGTTTCACACCCTCTCTGTGCCCTCAGGCTCTCCCAAGCTACGCCTGAGCCTGGGGGGCCACGGGGAGGGAGGGAAAACAATTGTGTTGCATTTTAAGAAGTGATTTTTATCAGAAAGCTGCTATTTATCAGTTTTATTAAAGTGCCATCTCCCAGACTCCGAGGTCATGAGTTAATCTCAGCTTTCATTAACTAAAAACACACGTTTCTCACAGTGGGAGCTGAGAAGCTGGCTGAAGTGAGGAGAACCTGGCAATGATTTCTGCTTCCCAGGACCCTGTTTGGGGGGAAAGAGGCTCTGGAGGCTTTGCAGACGATGGAACAACGTTGGGCAATCTGCTGGAGTTCCCAAAAAACCTTTTGGGTGCTGTGCCGGGTGCCTGCCTGTCCTGCAGCACCCAAAGGGACATCACCCTGCTCCCTGGTGTAGTGGCAGCTCTCTGTGGCCACAGGTGAGCTCCCAGAGCCTGGGTACAGCCACCCAGCTCTGAGCAGATCCACAGGAGGAGTTTTTACCCTGTCAGGAGCTCTCTGCCCATGCAAAATCCCAGTGGGAAGGCAGCCCCATCCCAGGCCTCCATCCCCAGCTCCCAGCCAGGCGGGAGTGGGATTTGCAAGCTGCTGACACGGACATCCTGCGTGGGTGAGGGAGGGTCTGCTGTGGAGCAGAGCCCTCGGCAGCCGCTTTCACTCACAGATTTATTGGTGCTGCGAGGAAAACGAAACCATGTGGAGCCGCTGCTCAGAGCCGGGCAAGGAGCTCGGGGAGCAGACGGAAATTTCCTGAAAGGTGAATATGGCAGAGCATTAAAAGACAAATAAATACAAAAGCTTTGCTTTATTCCTCTGTCTCAGCTGTGCTCCAGCTTGCCCCAAAGCTCAGGGAGTAGGAGAGCCCAGGAATTCACTGTGGATAAAAGCCAAACCAGAGCTCCCTGTACCCCAAGCACCCCAATGCCCACAGCCAGAGTCACAGCCCATAAAGGACATTGACAGGACAGCCTGCCCAGGTGGGATATTCCTACCCAGCCCCAGGGAGTCTGGGGATACTTTAGGAGTGGAGGGGGGAAGGTTTATCTCCCCCATGTTTCTCTGCCTGGCAGCTGCAGGAATCTTCCTGGTGGATCCAGAGCTTTTCAGGGCTATTCCTGAGCACTGTCATGGGGTTTATCCCCAAGGTGTTCTCTCCTGGAAGGCACTGGGAAACCAAATCTCCCCTCCCTGCAGCAAATCAAGGATCCTTGGCCCAGGATCTCCTGTCCCATGGAGCCCCCTGGCACTGCCAGGAGGGTGGGCACATCCTGGTCCAAGCTCCAGCCTGGCACAGGGTGAGCTGCCCCATGGATTCCACGCAGGGTTGGTGTTTTTCCTGCACATACCTCTCTCCCTGCACCCATCCCCACTCTCCAGCCTCTCCCTTGCCTGCCACGTTGAGCCCAGATGTCTCCTTTAAAGGGGAACAGCAGAGTTTTGTTTAAAATAACACTATTTAAAAAAAAAATACAGCCCTTCCAAGATGGCCAGCAATTAATCAACTCTCCGTGCAGGCTCCGAATTTGCACACACATTTGAAAGCAAAGCCCTTGGAGCCGAGCTCCCCTGCTCACCTGCCAGCCCCCACCCTGGGATTTCGGGCATCCCCTGCCAGGACCCAATGCAGCCTCGCTGAGCCAGACCTGGGTCCTGGCCCAGGCACAGCTCCAGGAGATGCAGAGGGAGAATTCCAAGGCTGGAGCTACCCTGCTCCTGCATTCCTTAGGCACGGAGCTTTCGATGCTTAACTGGGAAAGCAGGGAGAGCTGAATGCCCTGCTTGCACATTTCCCCTGTGCTCCACTGCAGCAGGAATTTTAGGTCTGGAAAAATGAGAATTGGGTCTTTTTCCCTCATGCATCCCTGTGTGCCTCACCCTGTGCATCACCCCTACAGCAGCCCTGCACAGGCTGTGGCAAAGGAGGCAGCAGAGACCAGGTCCTGAAGGGCTGTTCCAGCTCTTCATCCACACGGGGGAAGGCCCATGGTCCCATCTCAGCCCGGGATGGCTTCCCAAGCCCCAAATCTCTAAACAACTCCCCTCCCCCGTGACCTGCTCCCTGTCCCCCCACCCGAGGTTTTCATTTATCAGGAGAATTATTAAAACAGCCATTTCTCAGCTGTCTAACGTTTCAAACCCTGCTCCCATTCATCTGATAAATATTTACAGAGCTTGACATTGTCTTCAGCTCATTCCCTTCTGCAGCAAACAATCCCAAACACCCGCTTCCCTTCTCTGGGGGCTCACAGAGCAGCACTGCCCACTCCAGCATGGCCAAGCCCATGTGCCCCCTCTTGCTGCCCTCCTCAGGGGTATGAGGGGGGAATTGCCCACCCCAACTTTGGAATCACTTGCTGTCCCTCTGCCAGAGCTGTGGGATTGCCCGTCTAGCACTGCCCACCCTGACCCCATCCAGCCCCATCGGTGTCACCAACTTCACACCACCATCCCAGAGCCATCACCCCCATAAGTGACAGATATCCCAGGTTGCTCCAAGCCCCATCCAACCTTGCCTGGGACAATTCCAGGCAGCCACATCTTCTCTGGGAACCCTGTGCCAGGGCCTCTCCACCCTGGCTCAGCTGTTTCCCCTCTCAGAGCCGATTTTCTGCGGGGTACAGAGGTTTTCATAGCTACTTCTGCCACCCAATACCTGATTATTCTGTGGGCAAAGGAGGAGGCACGAGAAGCTGGAGTGTTCATTTGTTAGACATCATGTAGAATCCAAAATCCACGAGGTATCTCTGTTGAGCTGTGACACAGCTGAACCCAGCCATGGCCACAAGGAGCCCCGTGGGATCTCTTCACAGCCCTGATCTTGACCAGACATCACTCAGGAGCCCACCCCAACCTGTCCTTTGGCTCCATGGGCATCACCTCCAACCAAACCCAGCTCCTGCCACCCCCCCCATGGCTATTAACTTCAGACAACACCCCCTCACCCTCCCATCCCTCACTGCTGCTCAGAGCCTGCTCAGCCTGTGAGTGACAGTGAACAAGGCGAGGGTGGCAGCAAAGCCATCAAGTGACACAGCTTTAGCTGCAGCTGGGGCTTTGCAGCCCTGAAGTGATGTCTCACTGCTCTGCTGCACTGATCGTGTTAAACGCCAATTGAAACCCTGATCACAAAAGAGCCGAGCCCGAGATTCCAGCCGGAGGAGAGATGGATGGCAGGAAAGGGAGATCTGCAGCCTGCCCTTCACTGCAGTGCCATGGAGAGTGATGAAAGGGGCTTTTTTATCTCTCACCTTCTCTCCCCGGGCCAATACAGGCCCTGCATTAACCTCCAGGGCTTCCCCAGCCTAAATTTAAACAGCTCAAGGTTTCCAGCAGTCCCTTTAGGATATTGCTCTGCAGCCTATCGAGCTGCTCTACTCTATGCAGTTTCCCTGGGAGTCAGCCTAAATACTTCATTTCTCACCCCCCTTTGTCCTAATTAGAGCTAGCAAAGTAATGAGAACATTATTTACAAATTATTTGAAGCTGAGGTTTGCACACAGAATTCCGAGCAGCCGGAACACGCTTGCAGGAAGCACGTGTGCCACCCTCAGTGTGTGACATCCAGTTATCACCCACCTGGACCTGTTTGAGTTCACTCCCCAAGGACCTTCCCAAGCCATTGGGTGCTCACAGCCTTCCAGCCCTCAGACAAACTCTCAGAAATGCCTTTTCCACGCTCTGGAGACCAAAACTGGAGGATGGGGTGACAATGCAGGGTACCCCTGTCCCATGGGGTAATGTCCCAGGGTACCCCCTGGGCAGCCTCAGGACACACAGGCTCCTTGCCATGCACCAAGCACAGGGCTTTTTGGGAGCTGCTCTGTCCTAGGATGTGTCTGGAGTTCCATCTCCTCTCTCCCTGGTCCCTTGATGCTCCCCCCAGCCAAATTCTGCCAGAGGAAGGGTCCCTGCCTGCCTGGGAGCTATCTCCAGCAGGACACTGATAGCAGAGCAGGGGTATACTGTCCCTGTCACAGAAAAAAGCCTTCAGAAGAGGCCAAGCAGGATATGAACACATTGCAATCCCCCACGTGCTGCCCTTGAGTGGAGAGGGTCTGTGGAGACTCCAGTTTTAAGCCCCCCTTTCAAAGGCTTTTATTACAGACTTAGTCATAAAACTCTGCCTGGGGCGGATTTGGCACTCGGGGCCTCGGCCCGGAAGCCAAACCCTTTTCATTTTTTAATAACATTTCATGAAAATCCATTTGGCCCTTTGTAACTCGGACAGGTGGGAAAACAATAGAGGTTTCTACTCCCAGCCCTTTGCACAGGCTGGGGGCTGCTCCCTTCCCCAGGACCCTGGGGACCCCCCAGCCACAGCCAGGGGTGGGACAGGGCTGGCTGTGCTGACAGGGACCCTTTGGCAAAGCCCCGAATTGTTGAGGGGTGTGTGAGAGCTGCACATCCAGCGCAGACTCCAGGACCATCTGCTGGAGGCTGGGAGTTTTTACCCACCTAGAGCTGAGATGGGGGGATGCTGTTGCTCCCCCCATTGCAGGATTGAAGCCCCTGGCTCCAGAAAACAGCACCAGGCAGCTGGGAGGAGGAAGGGAAGAAGAGGAGGAGGGGATGAAGGCAGTTGGAGCAGGGTAAGCCCTGTGCCTGTCCCAGCTGGGTACTCACATGTCCCCCCAGCCCTTCTCTCTGAGCCAGGATCTGGATAATCCAGCTACCCATCACTCCAGAGCCACTGTCACCCTCAAGCGACAACGTTCGAGCCGCTGTCACAAAGGCTCAGGATGCTGTTGTGGGGACGGATGTGAAACCTGAGCCTCGCAGGGCAGCGGAGGGACGGCGACATCAGCCTCGGAGGGGCTCCTGGCGTCGGGCTCTATTTTTACAGCTTGTACCTTAATGCTCCCAAAGTTTAGACAATCGAGAGGGAGAAGCAGCTCTGCGGGGAAGAACAGGCTGGGTTTAGCACAGCCAGTGAGAGCTGAACCCTCGGCAGGACCAAAAGCCCAAGCACACGGGCTGCCAGTGCAGCACGACAATGCAGGGCTGTCCCAGGGACAGCGGGGGGACACAGCCTGGGGACCAGGGGACAAGCTGTGCCTGCTGCCTGCACCTGGAAGAGGGATGCTGCAGCCCTGGGAGCTGGGAAGAGGGGTCTGAGTGCACAGGAGTGCCCACTGTGCTGTGGGCTCAGCGCCCTGCAGAGGAGCAGTGTCCCCAGCCAGGCAGAGGGGAGCAGCCCTCCAACACCAGCCCCACGCTGCTCCCCCCTGTGTCACTCGAGTCCCCTCCTCAGAGGGCTGCAGGGGCAGTTTAACACCAGATCTGTGTTTGAAAGGTTGGAGTTATGAGTCTGTCAGCATTTCCATTATGGGCCCTGATTAATTTGGGGGTACAGGGTAGGGTTAGGAGTTGTCATTCCAGATGTGAATTTTTGCTTTAATTCCCCTTAAAAAAAAAGAGGAGGGGTGGTGGTGGGGGGGTGGTGTTTAAATCCTTTAACTTTGTGTTTTCCCTTTCAAAGGAAGGAAAATATGTGCCGTCTGGTCTGTTTTGTTTTTGCTGCAGAGCTCCAAATGCTGTTTGCCAGGTTCATGGCCATGAGGGATTTCACTTGAGCTGGGATCACCTCTGTCCTTTATGGGATCTCCACATTTTTATCAGGGAATCCTAAGTAGAGGATCTCCCTGGAAACATCCCAGATGTATGGGAAGGGACCTCTGAACCTCCTGGGGTGATGCTGAGGCAGTGCAGTGGGTACCTGCTCCCAGAGAACCTGCTGCAATTGCTGGAAGAGGTAGGTTAAGATGGGATATTGGGGAAAAATCCCTTCCCTGTGAGGGTGGTGAGGCCCTAGCACAGGTTACTTAGAAAAGCTGTGGCTGCCCCACCTCTGGCAGTATTCAAAGCCAGGCTGGACAGGGCTTGGAGCAAGTGTCACCATGGCAGGCAGGGGTGTGGAAGAAGTTGGGCTTTTTAAGGTCCCTTCCAACCCAGATTATTCTGGGATTTGATGATTCCCACCGTTGGATGGAAGCAGTATGCTGGCAGCTGAGAGCATGCGTGCTCTGGAAATACATCCAAGGCAGAGCTTTCCCTTCACCCAGGAAAAGTCTGAACGCTGTGGAGGGGGCTCTCTCCAGGCTGCTCCATTCCCCCTGGCCCTTGGATCCTGCTCCTAGCCACATGCTGCAGCAGGATTGGAGGAAGATGCCATCCCTCCCACCCTCCGCTGCTTGGAAACATCACTGAGAGCTCGTGGGCTCAGGATCCAAGAAATGGGCCCAGAGCTCTGCAGAGACAAGCCCAAAACACCAGGACTTTCTGCAGCTGCGTGGGGAGGTGGGGGCCATCCTATGGCTAGGGCCCTTTTAATGCCATCTTTTCACTCGCGAATCTGCCTGGCAGCTTTTCAGCTCCTTGCAGAGACACGGTTGCTCTTGCTGCTGCTGCCAGGAGAAGACTCACAAATAAACTCCCCATTAATGCTGCCTTGTGTCAAATTTGGGATCAGCGTTTTGCAGTGAGGGCTGAAGGAGCTGCATCTGCTCACACAGCCTTGTGGGGCTGTGGGGCTGGCACAGAGCATGAGAATGCCAGAGGAGCCCAGCACCAGCTCCTGCTTCCCCTGTTCCACTCCCTCCCTCTGTGACAGGGTGGGTAGAGGAGTCAGAGGCAAGTCAGAGCCGGAGAACCAGGGTATCCCAAGGAATACAGAGTTGGGAGTGAGAGCAGCTGACAGCAGACCCTAAAACTTTTCTATCTGTAGGGGGCCATTTAACAAATATCTCTAAAACTAATGGCACTATAAGGTGTGTGACCACACAGGGTCCTGCATCCCTAAAAACCTGCGGCATCATTGTCCCCTGTCATAACCTCCACACACATCCCTCCCACAGGCAGTGTCTGTGCTTGTGGGGATCCATGAGGACCCTCCCTGCCACCAGCCTCTCACATCCCACATGTGGTCCTGCCCCATTCACATGTGACACAACTGATTGACTTTTTTCCCAGGGAAATTCATGTTTCCTCATGAGGGACAATAGATTAATTGCTGACATAAAGAAAAACAGCAGGAAGAGCAGAGTTAAAAACCTGAGAGTGATCAAGGGAAAGGAAACCCTGTGCAAACACAGGGTATCTCTGGCAGATCTGGTGCTGCCCTGAGCCCAAAGGGCTGTGCCTCAGCCTCTGTTTGCTGAAGGTCCCAGGAGCAGTAGCAGCAGCAGGACCCCATGTTCCAGGAGGGAATGTTGATGGATAGGGGACTGCTGAGTGGAGGCAGAGGGGAATTCACCTTGCCCTGGAGATGTGAGTGTGCCAGTGCCCACAGCCACGTGCTGCTGTGCCACAGGGGCTCTTCCTCACCTCACTCTGGTCCCTGACCCCTGTTCCCAGCCCCTATCTATGACCCCTGACTCCTGTTCCAGCCCCAGTCTTGGGTACTCCTCTGCCCCCTTCCCCTGCAGGTGCTCAGCAGCCAAAACCCCAATATTCCAGGTTTGCACCCTCCCAACTGCAAAAGCAATTCCCAGGATGATCTCCAGAGCTTTGGGAAATCATTACTTTGGTCTTTGTGACTTGATAGGATTTAGGAGCCTGAATGTGGGAATGAAAGGTCCATGTACCCACTATCCCCAGCTCCAGGCCACAGGATATAGCTACAGCTGATGCCACAGCCAGTGAGTGCCTGGAGAACAGGTCCAGGGGAGAAGTGGGAATGGCTCTTGGGATCAGCACAGGGAGTGCAGGGAGCACTGGGCCAGAGGGTGCTTGTTCTGCACTCTGCAAATTAATACCTGGGCCCTTTGAGGGGGAAGAGGGATGGGATCAGGTCACCTCCTTGGTTTGGGGGCAGCCACAGAGAAAAGGTGAGGTAACTGGGCATTGAGGGCTGAGGGGCTTCCTGACCTCCATCCTCCCCCTGCATCAGGGTATGAGCACAGACCCACAAGGAATGCTCTGATCAGGTGTTGGAAAACTTGCCTGGAAGGTAGTGCTGGGTGCAGTGACAGTCTGCTGCCTTTTCCCGTCTTTCCTTTCTCTTTTCTGCTGTTTTTCCATGTTTTTGCTGTCACAGCTCGGAGTGTGGGGAACAGATGGAGGTGGAAAAGGGTGAAGGGGAGGGGGCTTCTCGGTGCAGATGAAATTAGTCATGAAAACACAGTCAGCATGTGCCTTCGCACGTCAGCCCTCAGTAAGTGTGTGGGGGTTTATGCTTCCCAAATGAGGTTGGGAAGTGGACAAATAATTGTTTCAGGGTTTGGTTTAGTTAATTGATTTCTTATTCTTGTCCTGGCGAATTCTCACAATGCGGGAAGCTGGAGCAGTGGCCAGATGAAAGAACCCTCAGTGAGAGCAGCACCAAAGCCCAGGGTGGGACAGGGTCTCCTGCGAGCCCACCCCTCCTGCGCTGCTGTGCTCCCACAGGGTGGGCAGTGCTGGGCAGTCCCTCTGCCACCCGCTGCCGGCACCACAGCGATGTCCCCGGGGTTGGGGCATGTCCTGGTGTGAGCAGGACCATCTGTCAGCCCCGGGTCCCTGGGATGTAGCTGTGACTGCCCGGAGAAGCCCATTAATTAGCGGGCAGCCCGGGCAGTCGGAGCTGCCGGCCGGGCAGCGTGGGGAGGAGGAGGCACCAGCCAGGGAGAGAAAACGGGTCATTTTTCAAAGTGATAAATGGGAGGAAAAGAAAGTGGAAAGGCAGACAAGGGGAAGAGAAGGGAACTGATTTCCAGATAAAGTTTTCGGGACACTTAAATAAACATCTCAGCCGGCGGAGCAGGGGTGGGGGCGCGGGGGAACGTGTGCGAGCTGGGCAGTGCAGGGAGCACTTCAGCAGGACACTTCAAATAAACAGCATTTTAAACCATGTGCGCTCTCCTTCCCGGGGGTTTTCCTCCGTGATTATCTCTCTGCAATTCCCACTGAGTCTTCAGCTTGGCCCAAAGCTTGACAGCACTCCTCAGCAAGGCAGGTCCTAGGCACGGGGACCCTTGCCATGGCTGAGAGATCTCTCCTTGCTCCCAGCCTTCCTCCCTGATGTGGAGAAGAGTGGCTGTGAATCCCTGGGACCCCATTCCTGGAGAAGGAGGAGTGGAGGAGGCAAAGCCATCATGCCCATCACACTCCACTGCGTCCCGCTGCCTCCTCTTCCTCCCATCAAGAACAAAAGAGCGAAGGAGGGAGAGCAGGAATTGCTGAGCCATTTAAATAAAACCTGAAAGCCCATCAATGAATTAATACAGCATTAAATGTTAATAATTAGGGGATCATAAACATTTATGGGAACAGATTAAAGCCAAGTTCTGCTCCATTAAGTTGTGGTCTTTGCTTCCCACCCACCTCAAGGGAGGAAGAGCCACAACAGGAGAGGAGCCCTGGAGGTGCTCAGTGTTCCAGGGGTCCCAGCAGCTCCAGCTCTCCCCACTGCCCCAGGGACATCCCTGGGAGCAGGGATGGTGGATCCCAGGGACACCATGATCTTTGGTGGGATTAGCTCTGAAAAGCAGAGCTGTGTGTGCTGAGAGCATGGCTGCTCCAGGGCAGCACGGTGGGATGTGGTGAACACCTCAAGATGGGGATGTTCACAGTGGAAATTACATGGTTTGAACATCTGAGGGGTGAAAGCACCACGATTAATCATCCACACTGAGCCCAGTGTTGCTCATCAGGCTTATTTAGGAGGTATTTGGAGTCAGGAGAGTTGGGATGAGGTGGTTAAACACCAAACACAGGCAGAGTATCCCCTGAGCTGAATTTGCCTCCAAGCCCTGCTGCTGTGTGTCCCTGTCAGAGTCAGAGAGTCAGTGAGAAAGGAGGTTTCTACCCCACAGAGAAAAAAGACATTTTATTTTTATCATTTAAGTCTTTGTTCCTTGGGAAAAATTTTCTATTTTCTTCAGTGACAGGATTTTTAAGGACCACTTTTTTCCTAATAATTTTTTTTAATGACAAACCTGTTTTTTTCCAAGCACTTTCATTTTCCAGAAAACCCACTGAAATTTTTGTCAACAGCCAAAAAAAAAAAAAGAAAAATTCTTCAGTAACACACTCTTGAAATAAAGAAATGTCAGTAGCTCCAAGGGCTCTGCAGGGCTGCCTCTGCCAGATCTGATGTACCTATCACTGCTCACTGCTTCTCCTACCAAAATAACCACTTCCAACCTTGTGGTGGGATCACAGAAGGAACAGGAGGGATCTGCACTGCTGGGAACCCTTCCTAGGGGTTCCAGTCAGAGCTGGCAGTGAGAGTATCCCTGGCTCTGTGATGTTTGGGGCAGCTCTGTTGGAATTCCCAGCCATGGGGAAGTGACTGGGGAAGGAGGAAGGTTCCCCACTCTGACACAGCTGGAAAACATCTCAGCTTTGGACTGAAGCCCTGCTGGTGGGAAGCTGGGTGGGATGGTGGAACAGGGCAGCTGTGGCCATTTCATGGGGCTGTCCCTGTCCTAGCAGGGATTGGAGTGGGCAGTCAGACCAGCCATTTGCTTCATCCCTTGGGGAAAGCCCCATGTACAGCTGGAGCACTGCGGGGCTGTGTGTCCGTGGGCAGGCAGTGGGAACATATCTGGGCCCCCCAGAGCCCATTCCAGTGGGATGATGTTGTTGTTGGCCGTGCTGGGGGCTGGGGCTGGGGGTCCACGGCAGCGGGGGCCCTCTGCAATCGAAAGCTTCCTGCTGGGGACCCTTCAAGGGCAACCCTTGTAGCAGATCTAATTATACAAACAATTTTGTTCTGCTTCTCCAAATAAACACAGTGAGGTCTGCGGGACACGGCACGACGGGAAATTAGAACGGAGAACACTTGCTAATGGGCTCCTTAGCTGCAGGGGTAAACAGATTATTTGAAAAGGCCCCGGCCCCTCCGACAGATCCACTCACTCCGCTCCCCTCTCCTCCCACCCCTTGCTCCCCCCCGTCGCACCAAATATTAACCAAGCTTGCAATTTAATCAGATCTCTGAACTGTGAAAGGAGACTTCTGGAGATTTGATTTCAAGGCTTTTCCCTGTTAAGATTTGCATTGAGAAAATTAGATTAAAATCCTGCATGTAAAAGGAAAAAGGGGAGCGGGCATGGAGGGAAGCAAGGAGAAGGAGAGGGGACACAGAGGGGACTTCAAGTTTGGCTGTGGAGTCAGGAGGGGACTGGCAATGGAGTGAGAGAGGGGACGTTCTTCCCTCCCAGTGCCCAAAGTTTTGGGCACAACCCTCCCACTGCTCCCCTTTACTCCCAGGTGGGAGATGCTCCAGATCATCTCATACAGAGAAGTAGCTTATTTTGGGCTGGGAATGGGTGATGCCAGGGACGAGGCTGGGAATGGGGGACACCATTGGCATCGAAGGATGAGAATTCCTCGGTGCCAGTGAAATGGGAGAACATGATCCCATCCACAGCACAGCTGCTCCCAGAGCTGGAGCTGAGCTCCTGGCACAGCCGTGCCCTTGGGATCCGAAGCACTACCAGGCCCTGGTGCTGGGATGTTGAGGATGAGCCAGGGGGTCCCTGGCGTGGTCCCAGGCACTGCTGGTGGCACAGGGTGTCCGTGACCCTCCTGCCATGTGCACACTTTATTGGGATCTATCAACACCCACCACCCCAGCTCCTGATTGGAGCCAGAACCCTGCGAGGGTGCCTTGGCCAGAGCAGCTCTTGGCCCAGACTTTGTTTTCATTCCTGTTCCATGGAATTTCTAATTGTATCAAGCCAAAGAGCTGATTGCTCTGCTGGCCCATCCCGGCCCTGCCAGCACCGGGATGCAGGAGGGCTGTTCCCATCCTGGGCTGTGGGACAGAGCACTGTGCCAGGGCAGAGCCAAGGAATCCCCTGGGATCAGGGGTCCCACAGCACTGGAGCTGACATTGGAGCCTGCACAATGGGAAATCATCCTGTTGTGTACGAGTTTTCTTGGCAGACTACTCCAATTCTGCCCTTTCTGCCTTCATTTCAGTCACACTGAGATCTTGAAATTAAATTTTCTTTTTCCCAGATTAAGAACCTCCCTTTGACATTTCAACAATGGAATGTGTTGATTTTGCTCTCCAAAACCCCTTAATTTTTAAAAAGACCCTTCAATCCTGCTTTTTAAAAACCAGCACTTCAGAACAAACCAAACGTTTCCCTGCAAGTAAAATGTAGCATTTCATTAAACCTGGAGCAATTCCTTTTTCTTTTTTTCATCCCCTAAGCCCAAGCTTTTCCCAGCAGCATCTTTGACCGAGTCCCTCTGCTCTGCCTAAAGCATCCCAGCACGGGAAGCTCCAGGAGCAAAAGGTGTTAGGGACACCCAGGCCAGCAAAATTCAGTGAGAAAGGAAAAAAAAAAAGCAGGGGAAATGGGATGACGGAGGGAAATAGGAGCTGGTAAGGGAAGCCCAGTGTTCCAAGCACACGAGGACAGGCACTGGACCTTCTGCTTCTCAGGCGGTCGAATCCCAGAGCGGAGTGGTTTCCTCTCCACCTCACCGGGGAGCAGCTTTTATGTTCCACTGAAAAGGTATCCTGCTCAGACAGGCGGAGGCATAATGGGAGAGATCCATTAACCGGGAGGAAACGAGGGCATGTTAAACATGAAATATTCATGGGGGCTCTCGCCAGCTTGTTAATGCGTTTGTGTTTGCAAAATACCTCTGGCTGGGGAAGCGGGGAGGGAGAGAGGGATGCGGCAGGTCCGGGCACCCTGGGCATGGCGCGGGCAGGAGGAGAGCAGGCAGGGGCAGGGACAAAGGCAATTTGTGCCTGGTGGGAGAGTAGTTTGGTCGTGAAAAACCTGCTCGATACTGCAGAGGGAAATAAGGGCAGCTGCCTCTCCATTCAGCCCAGCCCTGCCACAGGGGTCCCCGGTGCTGGTGGCTCGGGGGGTCAGGCACTGCTTTGCCTTCCCTGCACACCCTTGAGCCCCTGCTCCCCACAAAGGCTTGCCAGCATTTACACAGGGACCTCACTGTCCCCACAAAACTCACTTCCACACATTTATTGGGATATTAGGAGATAGTATCAATAATTAAAAATAAGCTGCAGCTGTCGAAAGGGGCAATCCCAGTGCATGAGGTGATGGATGACCCCAGCTATGGGGCGGGACTCGCTGAGACACAGATTTCATTAACTCACACCAGGTCCCCCGGTCATTTACTGTAGATTAGGGAAGCTCAATTGTGTTATTCCTGTTGTTGTTATTGTTCTGTAACAGTCTCCTGGGTGAGTGTTGCTCGCCAGAGCTGCCCTCCCTCTCCAGGGAACAGATCCAGTGTCCTCTGGAACAGGGACAAGTCCCAGCACCACCCCTGGGGTGTCTCCGAGCACTGTGGAAAACCCTGGGTTGGGAATTTGCCTCTTCCCAGCATGGGCAGATTTTCCAGGTCTCAGACCTGAGCTGATCATCCTTTCCTTGTCTCTTGTGTTGCCATCCTTCCATCCCATCTTTCCAGGATGTTCTTGTCAGCGCCAACACTTGGCAAAGCTCCACAGAGGGTTCTGTCCCTGTCATGTGAGGCTGCCACCAGTTTTGGTGACACAATTCTGTGTCCCCTGTGGCTCCACTGTGGGAAGAGGAGCTGGGAGAGGGGAGGATGGAGGAAGGACACAAAGGGGCTCTTCACAGAGCAAAGTAATGCACAGATCATGATAAGGGCAGAAGAGAGAAATTGATAAAGAAACAGTTTTAATGATTGTTATTTTCCCCTCCAAATTAGTGAAAGCAGGTTTGGGACACACAAGCAGGAGCAGGGTGGAGAGGACTGAAGTGGCATTGTCACTGATGTCACTGAAAGTGGCCGGTGGCTCCCAGCCCAGCAGCAAAAGGGAATTGATATCCCACAGATCTGGGCTGAGAGGAGTGGAAAAAAGAGCATGAGACAGAACTGTAAAAATGCTGGTTGTGCTGCTGTAAAAGTCTCTGCCCAGAGGAAAAGGTTGGGGAGGATGAGGGTCCCACTGGGGAGTCCCCTAGCCACTGGCAGGGACCTACAGACCAGGTGACAAACCCTTCACAGGGTGAGCTTCTCACACCTTGGGACCTGGGAAATGGAACCCAAGTGTAAAGGGGAAAATGCTGATATAGATTGGGTTTATGCTGTGCAAATACATCCTTGCACTGGTATTTGGGAAACGCAATCCCAGACAAGACCAAGGAGGGATTAGCAGCAGGTTCAAAGGCAGCTCAGGCTGAATATTTGATTAGAAATTGTCTGTTTCTGCAGTGCCTGCCAGACTTTGCTCCCCAGCCCCTGAGAGTGGGAGTCCACCTGAGCCCAAGGCCAAGTACGAGCAGCTTTTCCCAGGCTCATACTGAAGTTCATTCTGCCAAAATCCAACTGGAATAAAAGCCAGAGGGATAGAAATAGCCTGTAGGGTCCTGAGGGGCCGAGAGCAGCCCCTGTCCCAGCAGGGAACACCACATGTCCAGCCATGCTGCAGCTCCAGCCAACCACAGAGCTCATGAGGATCCCAAATCCATCCCCAAGGGTTTCCAGCCAAGCTGAGGGCTCCTCGGGAAACCCATTCTCAAATGCTGCTCTGCTCACAAGCCTGGCCTCTTCTTCAGACACAGCCACATGCTTGGCCCTACATAAAGTTCTGGGCCATTAATTCATCTCCCCATTGCAAACTTCCCAGGGATTTGCTTTGTGAAGGAGAAGTGAGCTGATCATTCCAAATTGATGTTCAGGATCACCGGCCAAGCTCCTTCCCACAGACAGTAACTCCAGCCAGGTCCTGCTCACTCTATGGTCTTAGCTTCCACCAGTCCTCAGAGCTTTGACATCCCCAGGATAGTTTATCCCTTCACCATCCCAAGCAAACTTGATGGAACATTTATCTAAAATTCCTCTCCCTTTTTGATTCCAAAGTTCAGGGCCATGAACTCAGTAGCTGCTTGGAGCAGACCCCAGCTAAAGGCATTAACTGACTGGGGAGTGGGCAGAGAGCTGCAGGCAGAGCAGGGGGGGATGGATGGCTCCACCTATGGAATATGAGGATCAGGACTGGGAGGGCAGCAGACGATGGGCAGGATGTGCTGACCCTGCAGCAGGACAAGCCTCTGGGCCATCCATGAGCCTGAGTCTCTGCTGTCCCTCCTGGACTGGAGTCTCATATCACTCCAGTGTCCCCATCCTGCTCATGGCATGTCCTAATTTCCCTCCTGGAAGAGGCACCACCCTGAGGCCTGGTGTGCCTGGACACCCCTGCTTGGAGCTCAGATGGGGCTCACTGGGAACAGCAGCTCCAGATGTACCTTCAGAGCTCACCCCAATTCCACCCAGGCCCAGTTATTTACTACAGGGCTTATACTTTCTTCTGGTTTTGTTTTTTTTTCCTTCTTTTTCTTTTTTTCCACTGGCATTAGGAGCCTAAAAATAGCCTAAAAATACCCACTCTTCCCAGTGCAGCCGGCAACACAAAACCAGGTTACCAGTGCTGCACAACAGCAGCCAGCTCGTTTGCTCTGAAATCAAATTTGTTAAGGCATTAGTCTCCTGTTCCCTCTCTCCTCCTGCTCTCCCTGATCCCAGCCAGCCCAAGCTTCCCTGCAGCCACTGCCACAGCTGGCTCTGGGCACAGGGGGATGTTGTGGGGTCAGAATGAGGGGCAGCCACTGCCAGGGGCTCAGCATGTCCACCCACAGGCACCTTGGGGAGTCTCATTGCTGGCCATGCCCCAACAGAGCTCAGCCCTCAGCTCTGGGAGCAGCCTGGGGCTGAGGGGATGGGTGGAAATGGGTGGTTCTCCCTCAGGCTGCAGCAGGGAAGGGGTGAGCTGTAGTGCCCAGCCAGGACAGCTTCAGCTGGGGGGTCCTGCCAGCCCCACCCCAGGATGTGAGGAGGAAACAGCTCCAAGGGGAGTGACCCTCAGGCTGGGCAGGGGCAGAAGGCAGCTGGGCAGAGGCAGAAAGCAGCTGGACCCTCCAGGACTGGGAGAGGCTGGACAAGGCTCGCTGTGTGCTCTGACCGCAGGTCGTTACAGACCAGTGGGATCCTTCATGAATTATGAGCCGGTATCGATCGTCTTTGCCAGTAAACACAGAGTGACCTTTATTAAAAATACACGAAAAACTCACTTAGGGAAACTCACTGACTTCTTGCTGCTGACAGATTTACACAAAAAGCAGATTTGTCCCACAACAGGAAACGTGGTGAATGAGGCAGGAGAGGGGAGCAAGGCTCCAGCACAGCAAGCGCTGCATCCCTGCCAGCTCCTGCACACAGAGATCAGCTGCCTGCTCATCTGGCAGAGCTGCCCACCTGGGCGCACACCACCTCCCCAGGGCCTGGAGGACCCCCCTCTGCCCTGGAGAAAGCTGCAGAGCAAAAGATGCCAGTCCCTGATGGATGCAGTCATTTGGAACAGGAGAGGGACAGTGTAAATCTGTGAGTTTGCTGGGAGCTGCCCACCATTGGTCAGGTCTCTTGGGGTTAGAACAATTAATTCTGTGCAGTACAATAGCACAACCATTCCTCCTGGCCAAGGTTAAACATCCCAGTGCTGCAGAACAGCCGTTGTGTTGGCCTGACATAAACCCCTCGTGCTCCCTCAGGAATGCTGCTGCTCCTGATGTCTTGTCCATGGATTAGAGGAAGGAACAGCTGTGGCTCAGAACAGGATGAAGAGCTCCTCACTCCTCAGCCACCACTTGAGCTGTGAGTGACCCCTTGGACCCACCTGTGGGCAAATCACTCAGGATCCACAAAGATCACTTAGTCCAACTGCACACAACAGCTTCAAAATCCTTCCATGTGCCTGAGAGTATTGTCTAAATGCTCTGTGAAGTCTTGGGGCTGTGACCACTTCCCTGGTGAGCCTGTTCCCATGTCCAGTCACACCCTGTGCCGCTGAGGGTCAGAACTGCATGGTCTCCAAGCAGTAGATCCCACCAGCCAGGGAGCCCACAATAGCCACAAGTGCATTTGAGATTTAATTAATTTATAAATAAGAATACATAGCACCACCAACTCTATGGTCTTGGAGTCCCTTCCCAACCTAAACGATTCCGTGGTCCTGTGATCCTACACAGACCGTACTCAAGAATATACCTCAGGAGCTCTCAGCATCCCAGCTCAGGAGTGGGAACCAGTCCCACAAACTGACCTACAGGTTGCCCTCACCTTTTTTTGTAATTCTGTTTTCTAGCTACCAGCGAGAATCTGGCTTTTAAGGCTTGTGGGTATTTCTCAGACAAACAAACAGAAACCAATTGATAAATGCACACAACAATAAATCAATTAATCAATGGCTCAATTTGCACTTGTTTTTTACCCAGTGCTGAGGAGAGCTGAGTGTAATAAATATGTACAGAAATGGAAATGATGGATCTGTTCCCAAACCAGCTCAGGTGTTTGGTTTGGGAAGCTGTGAATACCTGGGGCCATGTTTGCTCCTCACCTTCATGACCTTGTGCTGTGCTGGGGTCCAAGCCAGAGGGACAGGATTTGCATTTTGAGCAAATTTCCCAACTTTGCAAGTTGATTGTGCTCAGCTTCCTGCAGACACCTCTTAGCAGAAGGGCTTTCTGGCAGACAAAAACCCCCTTCTCTCTAGAATCCTTGAAATATTCCATTTTGGAGCAGCCGGAGCAGATGATGGAGGAGAACAGACTCTGCAATCAGTGCTGGGGCAGGAGGGCTGGGAGGGAGCGGATGCGACACGGAATGGGATGTGCAGTGGGATGAGATAAACTCCCCAGCTTGTTTGGGCCCATTATGGCACATTATTCATCAAAACACTCAGCTGAAATCAGCCAGCTCCGGGGTTTGTTAATTCGCTCTGTTTCAAAAAAATCCTCAGGCTCCGGAGGAAAAAAGTGCCCAAAATATCACTTTAACAGACTGCAGCCAAGTGGTCCTAGAGAGGAGCCTGTCATCCCTAGTTATTGCCTTGCTTACATCCCTGTGGAAATTTGGGAATGGTTTCTCTGAGCCGAGAGGGGAGGTGAGGAGCTGGATAACTCTCTGCCTTGTTAAAACATTCGGGATATTTTCCTGCATGGGAAGGGGCTGCCAAGATTAAGCCCTTATCCCAGGAGCAGTGTTATTGCAGCATGCCTGGGTGAATTCCTTGCACAGACAAAGGTGATCCCTGTGTCCCATGGGAGGGGGCCCTCCCGGGAGGGGGGCCCTCCCTCTGCCCTGATGCTGCTGGTGAGAGATAAATGAACCCAAGAGAGAAACCTGGGGGCTCATGAGCAAATCTGGGGTCTGCAAGCAGATCTGGGGTCTGTGAGCAAATCTGGTGTTTGTAAACAAATCTAGGGGTTCATGAGCAGCTCTGGGGTCTGTGAGAACACCTGGGGTGTCTCTGAGCACACATAGGGTGTCCCTAAGCACACCTGGGCTGTCTCTGAGCACATCAAGGGGGTCTCTAAGCACATCTGGGTGGCTGCACCCACTGTCTCCCTGCCTGGTGGGCAGGGATGCTTTCCCAGGGAGGGAAGGCAAGGAGCAGGCTGGGGTCCTGCACAGCCACCCTCCCTCACCCCCCCAAGCCTGTCACTGTCCCATCAGGGGCAGAGGGACAGTGCCAGGTGGGATGGTGCCTCTGATTTCCAAGTGCTGATGGGTTTGGGTAGGTTGGACCTTGCTGGAGTTCCTTAGCAACACGAATGCTGATGTTTTCTCTGCCCAGGAACTGCAGATGCAAACAAAGCCCTTCCATCAGCCCCTCCACAGCATCCACACCAGGACCCTTGGGAATGGCATGGGACCCCTACCATGCCTCAGCAGAGACTCAGAGGGTTCCACTGCAATCCCCCTGGTTTGTATCTCCTTCTGCTATGTTAAAGGGCAGTCTGGAGGGTTTTATTCTGTTGCCCACCTCCCTCCATCCCTGGGGGCAGATGAGCTCCCTTGGAGAACCCATCAAAGCCCCCTGGACATCCAGAGCCCTCCCTGAGCTCCTCGAGGCTCAGTCCCAAATCCAGGTTTGTGAACCAAGAACAAATCCTCTGGCTTTTGTTCAGACTTTGCAGCCCTAGCACCAAGCGTGTGGCAGCACTTGCCAGCTGGTGACATCATTGAGCCCCTCTGTGAACCTCTCTTGTCTCTGCTTGGCTCCCCAGGGCTGACCTCCACTGGTGTGCAATCTCCAGGCTTCCCAGCATTTCCAGGAGAAATCCAGTTTCGTCCTTGTGCTCTCTCAGCCCAGGGATGCTCCAGTGCCACGATTTCCCTGTGCTACCACCCCAGAGATAAGGGATGCCAGGTTTGGACGGTCACTGTGGAACAGTTTCAGTCGTGACCATTGGGATGAACCTGGGCTTCCACAGGGGGTGTGGGCTGGGACTACACGGGAACCCTGAGGGCTCCAAGGAACCCCTCCAGATCCTGGCAGGGCCTGATCCCCCTTGCTAAAAACACATGTCCATGCTGTGAGTGTGGACAAGGCCATGGTGGGAACGTGGCCAGCCAGCCTCTCCTGTGTCCCCCTCGCCGCTCCCCTCGCAGCACGGGCAGCTCCCAGGGGCTGCTGGACGTGCTGAACCCGCTGCAGCAGCGGCTGCAAGATGGAGTGATCTGGTTTCAATAAAATCAGCAGATTGTTTCATGGCTGGATGGGAAAGTTGTGAGGCTCCAGGATTTGCTCCTCTGGCAGCTGGATCCTGTTTGTCCATCGCTGCAGCTCCCACCCCACATCTCTGGAACGGGCTTCCCAGAGAGGGGGTCAGTGTCCAAGCCTGTCAGGGTGTCAGAGGCATTTGGACAGTGCCCTTAACATGCTTCAGCTTCTGGTGATTCCTGAAAGAATCAGGTGGTTGGAAAACATTAATTTTGTCAGTCCCTTCCAGATGAAAATACAATATTCTGTCTTATTCTATTCTTAATCTTAGTCTTACTCTTAGTCTATTCTTATTTTTTTTTCTTAACCTGATCCTTATCCTTATCCTTATCCTTATTCTTATTCTATTCAAATTCTTATTCTATTCTATTTTATTCTACTCTATTCTACTTCATTCTGTTCCATCTCATACCCTCTCATGCCACCCTTGGTGCTGTGCTGCTCAGAGCACAGCACCTGCCCTTAGTCCAGGTGGAAGAAGTGCTTCAAAATATTGCAGTTTTCTAGGTTTTCTCTATACCTTTAAATTCCAAAAGCACTGTGACATCTAAGGGAAAAGCCAAGCCTTTAAAGCTGTAAACAGCTGGTTTCCCTCTTCCTATATAAGAGCAATCTTTAAAAAACCACTAAAAATTTAACAACCTTATTGTTTTTTGAAGTATCTTGTGAAGCTAGGCCATTCCTGGGCTCAGTCTGTTATCCAGGCAAAATGGATAACAGCAGGACATATCCAGGACAGCATCTCCAAGAGCCAGCCTGGCCTTCCTCCCTTGCCTGGCTCTATTGCAGTCCCCAAACTGGCCCAACAGGAATTTCTGCTCCAAATTGAAATGAACTTGAGCCAGTAAAGGAGTAAATGTGTAAAGAGAGGGGTGAGTGCTCTGTCAGCTTGGTGCAGTGGAACTCCTTCACTTACAGCCCCTTTATCTTCTGAGTTCTGGCAGTGGCAGAGGCACTGACTCACTCCCAGAGCCTCCATCCTGCCGTGAATCCCAAACCCGCGGCTGCACTCTCAGCGTTCTGCTCCTGCCAGGACAGAAAAAGCGCAGAGCAGGACAGAGCAGCTGCGTTTCGCGCCCCATCAGCTAAATTTCGATGAAATCATTTTGATGAATTGTTTAGGAAGGGAAAAAGCCCCATTAACTGTACATTTGCTGTTAATTAATAGGCTGCTTTTTCCTCCTCTGGCACAGCACTTCCGAGCTGCCTCACGCTCTGCTCTGAGCACAGCATCCTGGGGGGCACAGGGAGGTGGGGAGGGGGATCTGGGCAGGGTGGGACCTACAGCAGCCTGACACCGGGGAGAATGCCCCAGCTCCATGTCCCCAGCTCCATGCCCCACTCCAAACGTGAAGCATGAGGATGGGAAAAACAAACAGCCCCATTCTTCTCCCAGACTCTGCAGGGCTGCCCCGTTCCAGTCCATGGGCAGCCCCCCAGGCACTGTGCAATGCCAGCAGGGCAGGCGAGGAGTTCCACAGCTTCTCAGCTTTATTTTTTTTAATAAATTCTCTTTTTGTGTATTTATTTCCTGTACGTACCTTGTAAACATCTCTGGAATGTTATTCGAGTGGAACACTGGCTGATATCCCCCAGGAACCAGACGCTGGAGCCACTGGGGCTGAGAACAGGGCAGTGCCCGATGCCTCAGGGCCCTGGGTGCCCAGGGCTTGCACCAGCCATGCTCACAGCAGGGAGCCGGGATGAGTGAAAAGTCTTGAAAAATCATTTTCATTCACAATGATGCTGTCAAAATGCCCAGAGGATGCCAAACACAGGGAGCAGTCACACCTGTCCATCTCCCACACAGCCTCTGGCAGCATGGCTAAGGGGACATCCACAGTGTCCCCAGTCCTGGCCCTCGGTAGCACAGGCAGAGCCCCAGCAAAGACTTCAGGAGGGAGAGCTGGAGGAGAGAAGGTTCCTCAGAGCCCCTTCCCGTGCCTAAAGGAGCTTCAAGAGAGCTGGAGAGGGACTTTGGACAAGGGATGGAGGGACACGACATGGAATGGCTTCCTTCCACCCCAAGACACAAAGAGGAGGGTCAGGTTTCTTCCCTGTGTGTTGTGAGCCCCTGGCACAGGGTGCCCAGAGAAGCTGTGGAAGTTCCCTGGAAGTGTTCAGGGCTGGGCCACTTGCTTCACTACCCGGGCCAAAGAGAAGAGCCCTGTAACTTTTGGTCCAAATTAAAGATGGTTTGTTTTGAGATGCAAATAGTTCGTAATCAGAGGGGGAAAGGTGGAAATAGCCACAACTTAATTTCTACAGTCTAAAATGAATCAGGCATCTGTGGTTTTGGGTTTTTTTTAAATATGTATTTCTTTTAATAGGGTGAGTAACTTTTGTGTGGGCTGAATTAGCTCTAAATGAAAGCAAACAAGGCATAATTAGAAACTGATTCACTTTTTTCCTGGTTTCTTCCCCTCTGGAAGGGCAGCAAGGTGTGCATTCAAGGAAGGGATGGATGAGCCCAGCAGCAGCTGGGGAGGGTGAGGAGGGGGCAGCAGGATCTGTCAGCACAGCTAACACAGGAGCTGAGCACACTCTGGGGACCATCCAGGGGCTTTAAGGCTTCTGGGGGTGCCCCTTCCCAGCTGCCAGCCCCACCAGTGGCTGTGGCAATGTGGGTCCCTGTCCCCACAGCCAGACACCCCTACTGTGGGAACCTGCCTCTGCCTAGCAGCAGGAGAAGGGCTGCTTTGCAAAGGCAGCTCCACATGTAAATCTGGGAAGCTCCCACTTGGGAAGTACATGAGTTACTCATTTAACGGTGGTACCACACTGCATTCTTTCTTTATAAAGAGCCCTCATTTTACTTTAGGCGTGTTTGTACATCTAATTAAAAATGGGTCATGTTTAATTGATTTCATATATCACTACTGCTGCCGCCAGCACAGTCCAGCAATGGTGGCAGTGCTGCATCCCTGGCACAGGCACATGGCTGGGTCCCAGGTATCCCTGCTGCACTGCCCTCCTTCCATTGGCATTGCCACAAGTGTCACCAGCCCCCAGTGTCACCCTGCGAGATCCCCCTGTCCAGAGAAGCACCAGGCTGAGCAGGGCAGGGAGAGCCTCTCCAGCTGCTCCATGGCTTCTCTCCAGCTCCATGGTGCCCACACACAACCACTGTGGGCTGGTGGTTTCCAAATCCTCGGGCTGGGGAGGAGAATGTTGCTTTCAGGGCAAGGCAGGAGCTGGAAAGCTCTCCCCATGACCCTGCCACCCCTGCATGGGAGTTGGGGCTGGGGCTGAGCTGGGGTCGTAGCACTGCCTGTGCTTCCCATCACCCTGTGCTCGATGTCCCCAGTGTCCCTGCTCTGGCACCAACATGGCAAGGGACACACCAGCTCCTCAAGGGCAGGAGCCTCTCCAGAGCACAGGGACAAGAGGACAGCAGAGAGGGGGACAGCACAGGGGGACAGGGACCATCACTGGGGAGCAGGACATGTGCCCAGTGTGTGTGCCCAGTGACTGTGCCCGCCCTGTCAGCTCTGGAGCTGCAGCAGTGATGGGCACTGCTCATCCTGCTCCTCCTGTCACAGCTCTCCCGGGGAACTGAATCCAACTGTCAGCAAAGATGGGATGATGAGTCAGCTCCCACCAAAGGCTACACTATTACCTAGCAGCTTAATAATGAAAACTGTCATCATTCCTGCAATAAGGAAAGATAAATAAGTTATTAAAAGAAGAGCCTGCCACCCTGCCTGGGCAGGGCACTGCGCCAGAGGGATATTAACTGCTGGCCACAGCCTGTCTCTCTGGGGAATGGAGAGGGATACCCTGAGTGCTCCGAGGAAGAGCTCTTTCTCCTTCAGCTGGATTGGAGAGAGCTTGGAGAGAGCTTGTGCCTGGCCACAGTCAGAGCCACCTCTCCTGCTCCAGCCACCTCTCCTGCTCCAGCCACCCTTCCTGCTCCAGCGCCCATTCCGACAGCTCCTCAAAACTGTAAAGACAAATAAATCCCCTGGAAGGGAGATGGGGCTGGGGGGAAGACTGAGGGTGTGGAGCGGCCAGAGCAGGCTCTGAAGATCTGGTCACCCCAAACCCAGAGCAAGAAGTGCATTTGCTGTCTGTAGGATCCTCCACTGCAAGAGCACCAAGGGATCAACCACCAGAGCATCCCTGTGGCAGTTCCTGCAGCTGATACTGTGCAGAGAAGGGGTCAGTGCAGCTTCCCCACTGGACCCTGCTCAGCTCCACAACCAAAAGCACTTTCCCCTTCCTGCCAAGCTCCACTGGTTGGGGCTCAACTTTAGCACCTGTCAATACGTGACACAGCAAAAGGCAGCTCTGATGTGGTGAGAGAAAGGTGTGAAACAGTAAAGAAAGGAGGAAAGAAGTGACCTTCCTTGCCCAGCTGTATTTTACTGGGAGAACATCCACGAGCTGTTCCATCTCTGGCCAGGAATGGTGAGGCCCTGGCTGCTCTGCAGAGCTGAACTGAATAAATGACCTTCATAACACTTTCTCTCTGAAATCCTTCAACTTTCCACTAATACACAATGTGGTTGTCAGGGCAGTCCAGTCACTTTATCTAAAAATTGCTCCTTCCTTCCTCCCTGAACGCTGAACCCTACCGCACACCTTCTCCACCCAGCTGTCTTCTGGGGGTGAGTCGCCCTCAGGCCTGTGTCCCCATCCCCACTGGTGTCACCTCCTGGGGGCATAAAAAAATAGATAATCTATTGTGGCACCCCCCTCTCTCTCTCTGAACTACCTCAGTGCCATTTTTAGCCTCAGCACAGCCCCTGCAACCACGTTTTTAAATCGCTGTGTTTACACGCACCTTCTGGAGCTGCTGAAGTGTCCTGACAAGCCTCTGGAATCAAAGGCTTGGAGCCGCCCCAGGGGCAGGGAGCAGAGAGAAAGAATCACCAGGGCTGGTGCCGTGGGGATGGCCCAGGAAGGGCTGCAGGAACACGCCTGGCACGGGCGGGTGGGCTCGGGGCCACAGCCCTGCCACCCACGGCGGCACAGGCCCTGGCACGCCATGCCTTGGCAGTGCGGCCTGCAGACGCCAGCGGGGACCACAGGCGAGTTAGCACTCCTGGCCAGGAAAGAGCCCGTAAAGTTAGTGAACATCTTAAAAATTAAGCATCTAATGAGGCCCATCCTGTAGCCAAGGGCTGGGTGCCAGCTGGGTGCTGGCTCTGCACCGTGCCCTGCTCGTCCCACAGCACCCGCGTGAGTGTGGGGCTGTGGGCAGGGAGCAGAGGACATGGACACTGCTTCAGTGGGACAGCCTGGGGACACTGGAGAGAAAGTGGGGAAGATCTGGCGTGACACTGAATTGTCTCACCAAAACCCCTTTGCTCTTCGACTCACAGAAATATTTTACTTCCTGAAAACACATTTCGGGTGTTGCTGTCACCGAGTCATGTTTCCTCAGCCACCAAGGGGTGGCTGTCTGGGAAAGGTCAGTCTCCTGTGCCCTCAGGCTAAAGCCAAGGGTTTGTCCATGGTGCCATCCCCCTGATGCCATGGTGACATCTCCTCTGTGCCATGGTGCCATCTCCTCTATGCTGTCCATCCTCACTGTCGGAGCCAGGAAGCAGCAGTCCTGCCTGTGGCCATCTCAGAGGGACCTGAGAGCTGGCCTGAGGGCAATTTGTCAGGGCTTTCCATCCCTTTGTGCTTCCCTGGCTGTGAACAATGCAGCATCCAGTGTGTGGATGAGAAAGCCCGTGGATATCTTGGCTCTTGCTGCAGGAGGGGACAGACTCATCCCAGTGCAGGATTTCCTCTCACATCCCACTAGGCAAACCTCACCAGGGCCATACTCCCTCTCCAGCTACCCCTCCCTCCCCCTGCCCTGTTCTGGCCGTGCTGAACCTGGCCCATCCCTCCTCCAGGTGCTGCTCCCCTATCTCTGCCCCAGCCCAGACCCTGCTTTTGAGGATCTTGGTGCTCCTCTGGAGACTTTTTTCCCCCAGCCTCCCGCCTCCTGGCCAGCCTCCTGCTGTCCCTGCCCTCTACTGCTCTCCTGCCGCCCATAAAAATATATAGAATATAGAACATTACTTTATGATGTACTATAAAAAAAAAAAAACAACCTGGAACTAGGAGACGCGTGCCAAACCTCAGCAGCACATGCAGGAATGCCTTTGTCCCAGCTGTTGCTGGATTGCCTGAGTCTGAAGGCTTTTCAGGACAGGAACCTTGTTTTCTTGATTTATTGATTTTTTTTCTGGCACTGGGCAGCAGTGGTGGCAGTGGCTGTGCACAGTCAGCGATGCCATCTGTCCTTTGGTCCCATCTGCTGAGGCCCTGCCCAGGTGTCCCCAAACCAGAGTTGGGAGTGTGGGTGTCAGTGGAACTGCAAAGTGTGAGGAGGGGCAGGAGCAGGGGGCTCCCTTTGTCCCGAGGATGCTGCTGCAGTTATTGTTCCTCAGCTCCTGTACCTGTCAGAGCCCTCTCCCTCCTTCCTCAGGGCTGAACCAGGGCCCACCTGGGACCCCTCAGCTTTTCCTGGGCTTTCACTGAACTGCTGGTTCCTGCACAGGTGATTTGGGCCATCCATGAGCAGGGAACTGTTTGTCTTTCCTATCAGGCCTGACATCAGACCCTAAACAATCAAGGGATTCCATCCCACACCAATACCCACACCCTGAGGTGCCAGCCCCACACTAGGAGGTGCCAGCTAGTCCTCCCTATTTTTCTTCCCCTCCTGGACTGGTGAACTTTCCTACAGCCCTTCAGCCCTAGCTCCATAAAGCTCCCGATTCATTCCGCAGATATTTCCTGCACTGGGGCTTTCCGCAGCATCTGCTGGTTTGAAGTGCTCCGTTTATTCGTCCTGGGGGCACCATTACTTTCTGCTTTAGCAGTTCTGCCTGCTCTGAAGTCTCTGCCAGGCTCCATCCACGGGAGAGAAAATTGATGAAAGAATAATAATGATGATTGTTATAAATATATATTTCATTGCGGTGGCCCTTGGTGCACGTGTTCGTCACTGATGAGGAGACCAGAGGGTGAGGGGGTGCTCAGTTCCCAACAGGCTCCCAACAGCAGATGTATGTCCTTGCCCTGCTGCCCTCCTCCTCCTCTTCCTCCTCCTCTTCCTCCTCCTCTTCCTCCTCCTCCTCCTCTTCCTCCTCCTCCTCCTCTTCCACCTCCTCCTCCTCCTCCCAAGGCACCCCTCTCTGTTCTTCCCAGAGGGTTGCAAGTGAATCATGTGGCCAGAAGAGCTGGACGTCTCTGGAGACAGGATTCTGGTAGTGCCGGTGGGACATGTCCTGGGCAGACTGGAGCCACTTCCAAGCTTATCCATCCTTTGGGATGGCAGGAACAGGGATCAGGGCAGGAGGAGAGCAGCTGAGTTGGGAATAGAGCCTTACAAAGTGGGGCATGGGGAAGAGATGCACAGCCAAGTCTCCTGGCCTCTGCCTCCATTTCTCCATGGATTTCTGCTCTCATCCAGCTGAGTGGAAACATAAATCACCAATAATTTCACCCATAAATGATCCCCATTGGCACCAGCAGCACATTTCCCCTCTCCTCAGGGGATTATCCAACCAGGGATTCTGTGAGTGAGTGCAGAGGATCTTTCCCCTTCTCTTAGAGGAAATATTTTTCCTTTGTTTCACCAGCTGTGGATAATCCCTTTCCCTCCACATCCTCAGCCACGGCAGACTGAGGATGCTCTGGGCCAGTGTCCCGGCCCTCGCGGCCACTCAACCTCCTCCACTTCCATTTCCTGCTGCACAGAGTTTCAGGTATTTCCTGTAGACACTTTAAAATTCCTCAAGGCCTTCTCCGTTTCACCCGCAGTGGGATGGCCTGGAAGCAGGACAGCAGGAGCTGCCTGGAGTGGGGTACCTGGGAAGGCTTTCTACAAATCAGCATTCCTTGGCTCATTTTCCCACTGGCCTTCCCACTCGGAGCAGCCCTCCCCTCCCTGATCAGACCAGAGAGTTGTACACGGGCCCTCCTGGGTTGGAATATCAGTAAATGCAATTCCATCTGCAGCAGGGATAACGTTACCACTGCTGGCTCATCCCTGATCCAGCCAGGAGCCATCTGTGTGCTGGGGGCTGTGCTGGGACACACACGGATGCACGGACAGCACCAGCCCATGGGGGTACTGTTACCTACAGATGGAAATTCCTCTCTGAGGTACTTGATCTCCCCTAAACTCCTTTGCTGTAACTCTTCCAGAGGACATCTGTTAAATCCCTCCAGGGATGGAGACTCCATCACTGCCCTGGGGAGCCTCTCTCAGTGCCTCACCACCCTTCTGGGGAAGAAATTATCCCTAATATCCAACTGACCCTCCCGTGGCACTGCTTGAGGCCATTTCCTCTCATCCTGTCCCTGGTTTCCTGGGAGCAGAGCCTAGTTCCAATCTGGCTGCACCCTTCTCTGGAGTTGTGCAGAGCAAGAAGGTCCCCCCTAAGTCTCCTTTTCTCTGAGCCTCTCCTGGCTCCCTCAGCCACTCCTGATGCTCCAGACCCTTCCCCAGCTTTGTTCCCTTCCCTGGACACACTCCAGTCCCTCAGCGTCTGCCTTGTCTCTCCAACTCTACATCTTGCTGCCCAGGAAGGTGGGAGAAAGAGATGGAAACACATCAATCACCAGAGCTTGCACAAATGTAGATGCAAAATCTACAAAATCTTCCCTATCTGCTGTTAGACCAGTCATAAACTCTGCTGGAGCCCCCTCCCAGCATGGTCAGAGGCAGCAGAGCCCTCCTTCCCCACTGCCCATGCTGCTCCAGTGCTGCATCCTGCAGAAGGGAGCAGCCCCCTGCAGAACACCCTGCTGTGGCCAACCCAGCCTCACCTTAGATCCTTCCCAAACACTCTGAGATCCAAATGTAAATGGACAATTCCATGGAAAACCCGCAGCTCAGCTCAAGCAGCAGGTCAGGGATGGAGGCTGAAAGGTTGTTTCAGAGTCCAGAGAGAGGCCATGAAGTCCAGAGGGTCTCAGCTTCCCTTGTTTGCTCCTGAGGAAGTTGGTTCTTATGGCAATTTGTGCTTCAATAAACGTGAAATAAAATCCATTCTGCCCTTTCCCTGCTGGCGTCATCCCCATTTCCCTCTGTTTATCACATCATATCCATTGCCCCGGCAACCACGGCAGCCCAGGCAGGGATGTTGGTGGCAGGTGGGGCCTGTGCCAGCCCCACACGAGGATCCTCGAGCCCGGCATGAGGATCCTGCTGTCACACAGGTGTCTCCAGTGGGACACAGCACAGGGACGGAGGGGCTGGGAACAAACCCAAGATAGGAACAAACAGCCACAGAGGAGGATGCTCTTGTCAGCAGCAGGCGCTGGCCCCAGGCAGCACCCACAGGAGTGACTCTGGAAGTGTTTGCCTGTGGGATCTGCAGGTGTGGACATCCACACCCCCATGGCGTGGCTCTGGCTCCAGGATGGACACAAACAGAACGCCCAGCTCAGAGAGTCTGGGAGCGGTTTGGTGACTTGCTCCCAGTGCAGATCCCTCTCTGCACTCACTCGTGCCCTCACACCTGGTGGGGACCATCCTCTGCCTGTGCCTCCCCTGTCCTCTCACGCTCCAAGTTCACCCCTTTGTCCCTGCAGCCGGGAGCTCATTCCCGGTGGATCGTTCCCTTCAGCCCTGTGTGGGTTCGGATTCGGAGCTGTCCCACCGCTCCCAAGAGAGCTTTCAGACCGCACCGAGGACAGCGCAGCCCGCCGGGTTCCCCCTGTTCCAGGTTCGCCTCCATCCAGCAGATATTCCCGTAGGAGCGATAGCCCGGTCCCACCTCCTCCTCCCGCGGTCTCCGCCTGCCCCCGCGCGGCGGCTCCGGGCACGGACAGACCCACGGACAGACCCACACACTGACCCACGGACAGACCCGCACCCACGGAGAGACCCACGGACAGACCCACGGACAGACCCATGGACAGACCCACAGACAGACCCATGGACAGACCCACAGACAGACCCATGGACTGACCCACACCCACGGACAGACCCACGGACAGACCCACGGACAGACCCACGGACAGACTCATGGACAGACCCACGGACAGACCCATGGACAGACCCATGGACAGACCCATGGACAGACCCACGGACAGACTCATGGACAGACCCAC
>CM031880.1:5335762-5408461 GCA_018697195.1 Certhia americana | reverse complement strand
TCAGACACATGGACAGACCCGCAGCAGTCTGAGACAGACAAGGGTCACCAGGAGGGAAGAACGCTGGGAAGGATGGGAGGGAAATGCTGAAACACTGGGGAGATTTACTGGAGAGAGAAGACTGAGACTATTCAGAGCCTGGTACCGATTGCCCAGAGAAGCTGTGGCTGCCCCATCCCTGGAAGTGTCCAAGGCCAGGTTGGATGGGGCTTGGGGCAACCTGGGCTAGTGAAGATGTCCCTTAACTTAAACTTCTCACACCAATGGGGATGGGATGGGTCTGTGTTGGAAAACGAACCTCCCAGGGTCTCCAGAGGCAGCATTGACCCTACAGGCAGCTCTCATGTCTCCCTGCCCCACACTCCCTGTGGGCACCACCAGAACCTGGCTGCCACATGCCCAGGAGGGACACAAGGACTGTCAAGCAGCCAAGGGAGGGGCTTGAATGCTGGGATCACCAAGCCTTGTGCAAGGCTCCACTGGCAGTCAGTGAATGAAGATTTACCAGCCACAGGGAGTTGCTTCACCTCTTATCAGAGAGCTGCTCTTCCCTCCTCTGCAGTGACTCATGCTCTGCTGAGCCCTTCCCACCTCATCTGGGCCGTGTTACAGCCCTGGACCATACTCCCTCGCCATACAGATGGGGATTCTCATGGAATGTCTGTCTCTTCCTTCTTCTCCTCCTCCTTCTCTCCAGTATTTCTGCTTCTCAGGTGTCCCCTGCCCAGATAACACAGGTGTCCCCTAAGCAGGGCTCCTTTTGGCTTGTCCCCACTCTGGAGCCAGCCCTGGAAAGGGCATGCTCCCCAAAGGCTCCCCCTTTCCCAGAGCTGTTCATGCCCATTTCTGCCTGTTTGGTTTGACTGCCAATCCTCCCCCAGGCCAGTGTAACTCTGGGGAAGGAGGCAGACACCCAGATTCCAGGAATTGAACCCAGATCCATGGATTCCTGGTGATGAGCTGCCAGCTGACGTTTCTGAGGAGCTGAGCACGTGCCCCTCAATTGGGTGAGATGTAATTTAACTGTCTCAGAAGCACACGTCTTTCAGAGCTGAAGACAGTGGTGACTTGAGGAGGGAGCAGAGCTAAATCAGATGTCAAACACTGATTCCTCCACACATCTCCAGGGACTGACAGCTGGAGTCACTCACCATCTGTCTCCCCGCTGCAGCCCCCAGAGAAGACACACTCTCTTAGCTGTTCCTCCAGCTAACAATGGAGACAGCGAGAGAACAAATGCACTCATTTCCAGGCCTATGGATTTTCCATTCAGGGATTTCAGGAACACGGTGCATTGGGGAATGTGCTGTTCATCCCAGTGACAGGACACAGTTCCTGTGCTTTGCTGTTACAGGGACACTGACGAACCATCTCCTCCCCATCCCCTGCCCAGGGCACCCTTTGGGCAGGTGTGTCTGGGCTTTCTGATCCTTGGAGGAAAAACTGTCTGAAAGATTATATTTATTGTTCCTCGTGCTCTTGTCCTCACCCCAGGCAAGCTTGGAGACCAAAGGGGCTGGCCAGAATCTTGGGACACATGATAAAAGCATTTTGTCTCTAGATAGGACACATCTTGGGAACGAGTCCAGAATTAATAAACCATCTACCAGCAGCCAAGTGCTTTGTTAACTCAGAAGTAATGAGGTCGTGGTGAATCACCAGGAGTCTGGGATGCAGGGGGAGAAACGAACTCAGAAAAACACTGGATTAGACCAAACCTGGATGCAAACCCTGCTTCTTTCTTCATGACTGAAACCACTTAATAGTTTGAGTTCCTGTCATTTGAGCTCCATCACAAGCTCCCAGGAAAGCAGAAGGGGAAAACCACAAGAACCAACCCAGCCCAGGGGGATGCAGGAGCTGGTGAGGGGTGGGGGGCTCAGGCAGGTCTGGCCTCTGCCTCCCTGGCAAAAGCCCTCTCGGGGATCCCAGAGCCCTGCCCTGGCCCTGCAGGGACCTGTTCCCCTCCTGCCCATGGCTGGGGCTGTGGGTGATGCAGGCTCTGCCAACCCAATGCATCCCAGGGAGCAGGAGGAGGAGGAGGAGGCCAAGGGCACCTTCCTGCTCTCTCAAGTTGTCCCATTCCACCGCAACTGTTCCCAAAGGGTTCTTGTTCCTTGGTGGCAGTGCACTCACAAAATGTGGGCAGAGCATCCCTTTGCAGAAGTTTTCCAGGTTACAGGTGTCTGGGGGCTCTGGGAAAATGACTCCACGGTGGGGTCACATCCAAATCAGAGTTCTCACATTGAGAGGGAGCTGCAGTGCTACAAACCCTTCTCCGAAGCTTTGCATGTTCATTAATCATGATTTAGAGGCTAATCCTGTGCCTCTCCCTGCACCCTGACAGCCTCAGCACCCACCCATACTTGAATCACCTTTTCCCTGCAAACTCTGGCTTAGACCACGCACAGGAGTGCCAAGGCCTCCTCCTACCCCCTGCCCTTGGCCTCTCAGGGGAGCCACCTCCCTCTGAGAGTCACCCAAGGGTGTGGAAAGCAGCTGGGAGTTAACCCCAACTCTGAACATTCCTGTGCATGGGGGGCTCAGCCTCAATCCCCAACCATGGTCCAGCTGGAGCTGTTCTCTGCTCTGCTGTCTCTGCCACACTCTTCCCCAGTCCTTCCTATTCTTGTGTTCTGGCAGGTTTTCCCCATCTTCCCCATCCAGCCCCTCCAGATATCTCTTCCTCAGCCCCTGCAGAGGTGCAAGAACAACTCTTTGGACAGGCACGGTGATGCCTCGTCTTCCTCCTGTCCTCCCTGTGACCAGCATTCACACTCCCACCCCCAGTATTTAGCTGTGCCATCAGTCCATGAATCCCTCAGGCACTGCCTGCAGCAGGAGCATCATTCCAAGGCTGGTGAAAACTCCCAGAGGCTGCTGGATGGTGGGTTCCTGCCCTCACTCCTCAGGCACCTTCTGCCTTCGTTGTGAGAATGCTCTTGTGCAATCCCAACACCGTGGAGGTTAATGCAGGTTCTTGAGCATGAAAACCAAGCAAGAAGAAGGGATCTATCAGCTCTTCAAGCTGCAAGAGACTGCAAACCCAACGAACCAAGGGTTCAGACTCAGAGCAGTGATATTTTATTCAGCACTGATTAACAAGTTTTTGCATTCACAATAATATTGAAATTACTCTGGTTTCCAACAAAGGCAAAACCAGGCTTGGGCGGGATGGGAGGGAGCTCATCCTCTCCCGGCAGCTCGGCTCCCTCAGCATTTCACACTAGAGCAGGGAACAATTCTGCAAACCATGAGCTGAAAAGTGACGTATCGCCCTCCTTCGTTTTCTCATCCATCAGCTCAAATTTTCCTCTTCCCTAGTTCCTGGAAGGCTCTCTTTGTAATTAACTTCCCAGGAACACATGAGCCCCATCGCGCTGTGAGTTCCTGGGCAGCAGAGGAGGCTGAACAGGACAATTCCATGGGAAGCTGCTTCGGGAGTGCCCAGCCTGAGCCTGGTGCTGCCCTCGCCCCTTGGTCTCCCTGGCTGTGTGGACACGGATGGGTCCAGAGAGGGCAGAGCCTGAGCACACCCTGACCCCCGGGGGCTCATCATGCGTCACCCCTGGCAGCTCCCTCATCACCGGGATTTTGTTCAATCCAGGTGCACTTTTTATTGGATTTTGTTAAATTAAACATGTGATCCCATATTATCTGACCCAGGTCTGAAGTCTCCCAGGCCCAGGCAAACTCTGCTGTCTCAGCTTTTCATTTCCATGTTTATTTACTGCCTTTCAGATCGCCTGGGCTGCACGGTGCAGCCTCTGATGAATAAATAACCGGTGCCCTTCCAGGCCAGATTGATTAGATGGATTTAATTAACGAGCCAAGCTCCCCTTGAGGACTATCCCAACTAAAATACTGGAACCAGCCAGTGTGTTACAGCGCCAGGACCTATTGATTTACGGGAATGTGAACAAGGGATCATTTAGTGACTTCATCGATGCCATAACAGGAGGCTGAGAGGGGTTGGGTCACAGCTGGTTCATCGCAGGGAGATTGTTCCCTCCCACTGCTCTGCCGAGTAGTGCCTGCAAACATCCATCCACCCTTCCCAACCCAGCTGGACCTGTGTGGCCAGGGGAACAGGGGACCCCAGAGCAGCCTACACGATCTCAGTGGGATTGAGCGCTGGAAACCACAGAGAAAAAGGCAAAAGTAAAAAAGGAAAAAGGCTCTCCTCAGGAGAGCACGGTGGGGGTTTCTCCACACCAAGGTTAAACCTGAAGCTTTGCCGGGAAGGGGAAGCAGGGCAGGAACACAGAACCCCCGCTAGGCTGGGGGCAGCTGCCAGGACCAGCCTGAGCCCCCGTGTGCCCAGGACCATCTCTCCAGAGGGGACAGACGTGTGACAGGGCGCTCAGCCCAGCTGTCCCCTCCCCAGCTCCATGGCAGACGGCAGCTCCCGCACCGACCTCACCCCTCCTGCCCCGCAGCACCCGGGGGAAGGTGCCGCACGGGTTTATTAATTAGTCCATTAAATTACTGCAGAAGCAATGGGGACCCTGCAGGTCCCTCCCCGCCAGCCGTGACACGGGCAGGAGCCGTGACACGGGATCGGGAGCGTGCAGATAATGAACTGCCATGGGGAGCATCCAGTCCTGTCCCTGTCCCTGTCCCTGTCCCTGTCCCTGTCCCTGTCCCTGTCCCTGTCCCCGTCCCTGTCCATGCCCCTGTCCCTGTCCATGTCCCTGTCCCTGTCCCGGTCCCGGTCCCGGTCCCTGTCCCAGTCCCTGTCCCTGTCCCTGTTCCTGTCCCTGTCCCTGTCACTGTCCCTGTCCCTGTCCCTGTCCCGGTCCCTGTCCCGGTCGGTCCCTGTCCCTGTCCCTGTCCCTGTCCCTGTCCCTGTCCCTGTCCCTGTCCCTGTCCCTGTCCCTGTCCCTGTCCCCGTCCCTGTCCCCGTCGCTGTCCATGTCCCTGTCCCGGTCCCTGTCCCTGTCCCGGTCCCCGTCCCTGTCCCCGTCCCTGTCCCTGTCCCTGTCCCTGTCTCTGTCCCCGTCCCTCCGCCGCCTGGCACGGGCTGCTGCCAGCCTCATCGCGGTGACAATCGTCAGGTTTTAATTAGTCTCCAACACGACTCCTGTCACAAACACTCTGCTGGGGGTTGTTTGTTTTAATTTGATGAGGGCCAGGCACAGAGAGGGGGAAGAGGGAAGGTAATTAAATTTGACTAAAAATCTTGGAATGCCATTAAAGCGGATGTCCTCATTTGCATAATCCGCTCCCCGCGGCGCCCTGAACTGCCACCGGTTTGTTGGCACTCTCCCGAGGTGTTCCACAGCAGCCTGGTGGGGACGACCGAGTCCTGACCAAGGGACAAGGGAGTACTGGCCACGTACTGCTGGGGGCCTCTAGTCACCAGGGGCACGGTGACAAGGCTAATGCACCCAGCTGTGCCTCCAGATCCCAGCCTCGGGAATGCCAAAGCTCCTGGAGCTGTGGGTTCAAGCCCCTGCACAAGGCCAGGACGTGGGGTAGGGTCAGAGCGGGTGTCTCTCCTCATTTTGTAGCCTTAAACAGCAACTTTTGCCCTTTGGTCCTTATCTTTCCCTACTTGTGTTTCCCTGTTTAACATGGAGAAAATGTTGTCTCCTGCTTGGTTGTCCACAGAGCAACACCTTGTAATTATTTCTGCTCATTGCAAGTTGTTACTAATGATGTTTGCTAAATGTTTGATTATTATTATTATTGCAACCGCTGCTTCTGCATCTGGAGTTGGGGCTGGGATGCTGGGGTAGTTTTTGGGAAAAGCAGGTTTTCCAGGAAGGGGTTGTGCTTTATGGAGATGAAACCTCCGTTGGAACCAGAGATTGTGATGCTGTTGGGGTGGGGTTTGGTTGGTTGGGGTGGGTGGATGTTATTTTGATAAAATAACAAATGGGATAAACTCACACCGGGTGACAAACATGAAATGCCACCAGCTCTGGCTGGGCTGCAGAGGCAGCAGCCCCTTTGGGAGAGCACCCACAGTGGAAATGCCTTTTCCAGAGGCACTGAGGGAACAGTGAGAGCAGGGCAGAGCCAGGGCTCTGTTCCAGAAGGAACCAGGCTCACCTGCCAGCTGTCCCACAGCACACATCACTTCAGCAGGTGATCTGACGTGTTCCTGCCCTAGAAAACCTCTCACAGGCACCAGCAGAAGCAGGATATCATGAGTTGTACTTGGGATCAGGATCACGTCTGTTGTTACCATGGATGTGCCCAGGGAATGCCTCCATGCTGCCCAGCTCCGGCTGCAGCAGCCACATGAACTGAGGATGAACCAGCTGGGGGAGGATGGGATCCCCTCCTGACCTCTGCAACCACACTGAGGGATCTGCAGGACATCATCATTCCAGTTAAAACCATGGGACTGACACAGTGACTGTCACTAAAAGGAGAGCTGAAGCATCCACTGAGCACCTTGCCCAAATATCCTTCCATCCTGTTTTGTAGCTGTGCCACTAAACCATCCCTGCTTCTAAGACTTGGTCTCCTGCTTCCTCCAAGGAAGGGAGGGCTTTCCTGGGCTTTTCCCTTGCCACAAGGACTGTCTGACTTCACTTACATACAGGACCTGGTCAGATTTGTGCAATCTGTTTCCAGCATGACTCTGCCTGTGTTCCCTTTTTAACTTTCAAAGTCACATTTAAAGCAGTGTTATCTCCCATTTGCCCACTTCCATCTCTTTTCTGCCTGAAGGATCTTTTCCTGCATCTGAGGACAGAAAAGGAATGCAGAGCCCAATGAGGTGCCTCAGGCTGGGAGCTGCAGATGGATAATCTGTGCTCTGAAGTGGGCTGATCCCTCAGGATTCCTGCTGGGACCACTCACCATCCCACAGGGCACATGGCAGGCGCTTCTCTGAGCTGAGTGTGAGATCCCAGGAGGAGCCGTGTCTGTCAAGGTGCCAATGCACTGCTGGAAGGTGTCATCTCAAGTCCTGGCAGGGCCAGGAGCAGCACACAGGTTCACAGCCCTTTCTTTAATGTAAAAATGAATGGTTTTGTCCCAAATCTCTGTCAGTGGAGTCAGGCAGTGAGGATGCCTGAATTCCCATCTTGTCCATGACCAGACAATGTCTGTTCTGCAGGAATTCAGAGTGCCTGCTTGTGTGACTGCCAGGCCAGGGAGGTGGCGTGGTCTTCATCCAGAGAGGGAGGAAAAGCACCAGAGAAGCCAGGCCTGAGTGAGAACTGAGGGATCATCCCAGTGGCAAACCAAGCAAAAGGAAAAGCTGGCTTTGTTCAAACATTATCCCAGTGGGAAGGGGCCTGTGCGGCTGTGCTGGAGTGAGAGCTGCCTGGGACATATCTGCAGAGCTCTGCCATGGAGGTCACACCTTTGAAATCCCGGGATATAAATCTATGCCATGAGGTTGCACAAGCCTTCCCCGAGCCCCTCAGGGTCTGTATTGTAACATTTGTTGGGCTGCAGAGGCTGAACCCGTCTGGGGAGGTGTCCAACAGCCCTACATCATCCCAGGCTTGGGAGGAGATGCAATCCCAGGAGCTGGACAAGGACTGCTGCCAAAGGGCGGGAAATTCTTGGACCACTAACAAAGCTCATGTTGAGAAATACAACCAGAGTGTAAAGATACTGTGACAGCAGGGGGTGGGTGATTGTACTGGGCATCACTTATTTCTCCTGGGTTTTAGTTCTCTCTCTTCACGAGCATTATAATATTTTTTATATTAATTGCTAAGCTGTTCTTATCTCAACCCACAAAGTTTTCCTTTCCTATTCTCATCCCCCCATGGGGGGTAGTGGGAGTGGCTGGCTGTGGTGCTGAGCTACTGCCTGAGGTTAAAAACCTAATCTGAGTGCAGGAAGAGAAACCAGTTCATTCCTATCCCCTGAGAAAGTTATTCCAGCCCACTGGAAGCCTGTCAGCATGAAGATACTGCTTAAGTCCCCTGGGACAAGAGGTCTCTCCTGGCTGGGGCTGACTTAGGGCAAGGGGAACATTCTGCCCATGAAGACAGAGAGGTTGCAGAGCCACAGGGGCCCTGACCTGGCACAGGTGTGGTACAGACTGAGGTGTATTTGTGAAGGTTCATGCTGGGGAGGGAGGGCAGGTTGGTGTTGGGGGCTTGGGGCAGGTAGACACCACCAGAGAGGTGCTGCCTGTGCACTGAGAGCTGTGGTTGAGCAACATCTTTAAAGCTCTTTCTGCCAGGGCTGAGGTAACAGCCCAAGGATCACAGGGATGGGCAAATGGTCAGGCTGGACAAGCATCACTCCTGTGCCGGGGATGGCCCACACAGCCAGCTGGGATGGCTGCAGCTTCTCTTTGGAAGGAGAAAATGATCATTAATGTTCCCCAGATGCACATTTTCAAGTACCTGTAATGAAAGACAACTGTGCATGTTCCTCTCTGTAATTGGGCTGTTTGCACGCTAAATACAGTACAGCTTCTACCTGACTGGCTAATAAGGAATGATTTTCTCTCCTTTTATCTCTAATTAAGCCAAACTCAGCCTGACATTGCTCCTCTGCAATCATTTCCCCGTGCAGGGGTTTGCTAAATTGTAGGGATTGGCTTTTATAAGGTTTTAAAAGATTAATCTGTAACAACGTGCAGGGAAAAAACATAAATCTCCGTTAATGAAACTTGGAGGATTTCAGTAAGAAATTGATTTTAAATGTTAGTGTCTGCAAAGCAGGGGTTGGAGGAAAACACTCTTGGACTGATCAGCAGATGGTGCTGAGCAGAGGCAGATTTGGGAGTGTGGCTGGGGTGAGCCCAAAAGCCCTGGGATGGCTCCAGCAAGCTTTGCAGAGGCTTTGGGGTGCTGCTTAGTGTCTGCACCTAGCACAGCATCGTGCAGAGGGCTGGGAAACCTCTTCATCCAATCTGCTGGGGACTTGGGACCCCAGGATAGGGACAATGTGAGGCAGGACAGAGTTCCCTGTGGGAGTGGGGGTCCCCGAGAGCTTACACCCCTCCATCAGTGGGATGCCTGCGTGGGTCTGTGGAGTGCTGCCATCCTGGAAGATGAGATGCCAGCATGGCCTTCATCATGGGGAGGGTACCCTCTCCATCCCAGCGCTGGAGCCCTGGCCATGGGAGGATTTGGGATGAGCCAGGGCTGCCCCTATGTCTCTGCCAGTTAGTGTTAAACATCAGAGCAGTCCTGCTGCTGCCAATCCCACACTTTAGCCAAGCTCTGAGAGGGATTTCCTCCTCTCCAGACTTTAATCTTGCAGCCTTCATCACCACCATCTTCATCTACTCCAGCATGCTCCACCCTATTCCCATCACTACTTCCAGAACAGCGGCGAGAGGTGTCTGCTCCAGGGAATTCAACAGCACAATGTTGAATCATTGGTTCTTCACCGGCATCGCTGATGAAGGATGCTCATCTTCCTCCTCAAGGTGCTCTCCCTGCTGCAGGTGGCACTGCCAGGAGAACCCCAAACCCTGGCAAGGCCCTGGAGCACACCTGGATGTGGGAAATGCTGAATTTGTGTCTCTTCACCCACTCAGGGGCTGCCCCAAGGCCACACACTGCTCAGCACTGGGCTGCTCCAGTGCTGGAGAAGCCCTGAGCACAGGTTTCCTCATCAGCCAGCAGATCTTGTTAGTACTTTATTAATTGCACGGATGGGAAGAGCAGCCCCGATCCAAGTCAAACAACTGCTGCAGTTTCATATGATACAAAACAAAAGTCCCTTAAATACAAAATATCCGGCTCTAAGTGAGCATCACCTGGTGCTGAGCTCTGCCATCAGAGTTATATATTAATATTCAACCTGTACAAGTATTTATAGATTTAAAAAAAAAAAGAAACACTTTAAAAAAATATCAGGAGAAAATTCACTCCCCCACATGTTAGTTATATTTTTTTATATATATATATATAAAATACATATATATAAAAACACAGACTAGAGGCTGATTTGTGCTTTTCTTTTTACCAAAGAACAGACAGACAGTTATGGCCAAACTGACAGTGGGGGTCCCCAGCTCGTGGGTCATGTTGCCTTCCAGTTGGAACGACGTCTGGGAATTTGGGTCCCTGCCTTGTATGGAGAAACCAGGTCATCTTCTGGGTGCTGATGGCTCCGGTGAACAGTTCCTTCATGAAGGCAAGGAAGGGGTGGAAAGGGGAACAGATGTCTCTGAAGGCAGGAGGTGGGCATGGGCCATGTGTAGCTTCCCAAAGAGGGGCAAATCCCAAACAACTGCCCCTCCTGCCATCCCTCCTCCCTGTCCAGGTATGGCCCTCAACACAGAGGGCAGCACAAAGGGGGATCTGGGGAGTCTCTCCCCACCTCAGTGCCTCTTTCCAGGCATTGCCCCTTCCCACTCAGGCACAGCTGCTCCAGGGCTGCAGCAATGCTGTGCCTTGTGCACATTAACGGATCAGCTGCTTGAGGGATGGCTTTGGCTTGGAACATGGTCCATTCACCCCTCCTCCCAGTGACACCCAGAGCAAAGAGAGGGCTTTTAGCCAAGGAAGAGCAAGGCATGGGAGTACAGGGCTGCTTCTTCCCTGAATTCAGCACCAATGCTGCAACAGGTTCCATCTGCCCCACGACAGGGGCTGGCACTTGAGCAGTATCTATACCTATGTATCTATAGGCAGCCCCCTCCTCCCAGAACAGCAGCCTCTTCCACTACCACACAGTGACTCCCTGCCTGTCCCCACCAGGTGACACCACACACACAATCCCCCCCCTCGCTGCCCACCCTCCACTTCCCAACCCCGCACTGCGACCTGCAGACACGGCCCCATTTTCCCCTCTTGCTCCTCCCACCTCACTCCATGCTCCTTCACCCCTTCTGGCTTGTGTGGGGGGCCCCAGCTCCTGCCACAGGCTGCATTCAGGGGTTACCCCATGGCCACTCTTTCCCTCTGCTCCCCCACCTCTCCTGTGGAACAGCACATCCTCCCCTCTGTGGCCACCCTGCCCTGCAGCACCCGGGCCACGGCACGGGACTGCCCAGCCTGGGGTGAAAGGATGTTTATAAATATGTGCCTCTGTCTCCCTTTCCACGGGCACTGCACCACACCGTGCTTCCTGCTGAGAGCCCCACTCTGGATACACTGGCAAGTCCGCATCTGAAAGGACAGAGCATCTTCCTGGTGCCTCAAATCTTTGTCTCGGGGCCGTTGGGACTCAGGGCTGGGAAGGAGTCTCGGATCCTCGCCAGTTCCATGGCACAAAGATGGCCAAAGACCCTGTTATACCACTCGGGAGACCGGCCCCTGGAGAAGGGAAGAGGCAGGAGGGGGTGAGAGGGCAGGACAGACCCTGGCATTATCATGGAGCAGCACATCCTGCTGCTCCATCCCCTCCCCGGACGGTCCCGTTACCTGAGGTCAGCCCTGCAGATGTGGGTCACCCGGGAGCGGCCCATGGCGCTGGGCTCGATGAGGTACTGGGACGTCAGCACGATGGCCTTGACACCTCCCTCCACCGGCACCTTGTCGTGCTCCACCGAGAGGGAGCTGAGCAGGCAGGCTCCCCGCGGCAGGTCCGTGCGCCAGCGCCTGGCACAGAGCAGGAGTCACTGCGTGCCCACCGCAGGGCCCCACACAGCCCCGCGAGGAGGAGATGGGGCTGGAGCAGAGGGGATGTCACAAACCCAGCCCAAAACCCCCCGCGGGTCCCGGCCGCCCTCACCGGAGCACCATGCAGTCCCTGCGCGGATGCGGGGCCATGCTGTCTGTCACGTAGTGGTACACCTCCATGTCCTTGTCCAGCGCCTCCACCACCCTGCTCTGCAGCAGGTCCTCGTCCCACAGGTGACGTTCCCGCAGCACCCGGTGCAGCACCGTGGCGGGAGGGGCCTCAACATCCGTGGAGACCTTCCACAGGCGCAGAGGGTGCCCGTCCCCAACCTGAGGGGATGAGGTGAGGGTCACACAGAGGATCCCCCAGTGCTAACCTCTGAGCAGCTTCACCAATGGCTCGCACTGCCATCGAGCAGCACAGTTCCATCTGCTGGCTAGTGAGAGATGGGGTGGGACCTGCTCTGGCTACTGGAGAGCTCACCCCATACACATTTCCCTGCACGTTCTCAAGTCCCCACGAACAGTGGCATTTACCTTTTTGCAGGACAGCTCCGTGTTCAGGGGCCCCGGCGTGCTCAGCCACCCCTTGAATTTCTCTGATGACTCTTTGAGCAGGTTCTGGACGCTCTGCTCAAAGTAGGAGTGTAAATCCTTGCTCTCCCCCTGGCACACCAAGTCAGCCAGGGGGTGGGGATAAGCATCTGCAGCCATATAGGAACTGCTCAGCTGCAGCAAGATGTCATGGGAGACCTGCAAGCCAAAAACATACACATGTTCAATGAGGCAGAGAGATCCTGTGGGGACTTTGTGAGTGGTCCTGGACAGATGGAGAACCATAACTCATTGCCCAGGGAGTGGGGAGGATGGACATACAGCCTGCACCACCTTCTGCCCCAGGACATAGCTGGGCTTAGCTCGAAGGTGAATGGCTGGTGGCTGCTGTCCCACTGAGGGAAGGGTGGCCTCAGCTGGCCTCAGGACCAGCACCTGCTGGCAAGGTCATACCTCCCGTGGGCAGTGCTGGGCTGGGATACCATTCCACCCACCTGGAAGAGCTTCTTGCAGTCAGTGATCATGTGGGAGAGCCCCTGCGTCGCGGCCATGTTCTCATTCAGATCCTTCTGGTCTGGCTTCCCCATTGTGCCCCTCTTGTGTATGGCCCTGTGGGGGATCAGGTCGTGCTGATTCCAGTGGGCACCTCTGGGCCCCCATGGCTCTCATTTGTGCCACAGAGCAGAGCCAAGAGCCCCCCCATGTCTCACCACAGCAGGCAGGGGAGAGGCACTGGGAGCTGGAGCCCTTACCTGGGCGATGTGCTTTCCTTCTTGGACACGTTGAGGTGGAAGATGGAGGGGGCCAGGCACACAGCCAGGTTCCCAGCCGTCATCTGGTTCTCCTCAGCCGAGGCGATGTCGCTCAGGAAGTAGAGCAGGGTCTGCAGCACCTCCCGGTTCTCATCAGGCATGAGGATGATGGCAGCCTGCACCGCCTGCAGCCGCTGCTCCTTGGACACGACTGCGAGCATGGGGCAGCGTCAGTGGGGCATCTCCATGGCCACCACCCACCCATTCCCACCCCCTCCCTCCAAATAGAGGGACCCCTCCACCCCAAAGCCCCTGAGCTGCCCCCAGCCCGGCCCTTACACTGGTAGATCTGCAGGAAGGTGTCAGTCAGCTTGCTGGTGAAGATGGGCTCGGGCAGGTCGCGGAAGTATTGCTTCAGCAGGTCGGCCACGTCGTAGGCTGACTGCCCCGAGTAGTTGACATTGTCAGGGCTGATCTCGTTCATGTGCCGGAGCGCCTGGATCCGGGACTTCACCCCGGACTTGCGGAAAATGCCAACCTGGCAGGGACAGAGCAGAGAGTGAGCAGGCACCGGCCTGGGAGGCAAAAACACTCCCTCCCCAAAGGGATCATCCCAAAAGCCAGAGGAGACACTGAGTGAGGGATGGCCAAGGGGGTGCTGCTGGGTTCTCACAGACAATTCCACCCCCCCACTTCAGCACACACCACAAGAGGTGAACAGCAGGATCCCTAAACCTTTTTTTTCCCCCCCAAATCCCAGTGCTGTTGCCCACAGCAGCCACGGTCTCACCTGGTCCAGGCACTGGCTGCGCAAGTAGCGCATGGCCTGCTGGATGCTCTGGGGCAGCGGCTGCCCCGTCCGCTGCACGTTGATGATGGGTGGCACCCCAAAAACCATCTTGTCCCTGTAGTCAGGGACTTTACTCCGCTTCATGAACTTGGGGACAGTCCTGCAGAGTGGGACACAGAGATACCAGTGCCACGATCAGTGCTTTCAGCATCCCCTCACAGAGAGAGCAGGGATCACACGCACAGACGCCCCCACACATACACATGCATATTTCTGCAGTATTTGGGATACAAAGAAGGCAGCTTCCCAGCAGGAATGGCAGCATTTTTTATTTAGCTAAAATATTTTGATACTTGGCTATGAAAAGAAACTATTGTCCCACTCTTATGTTGCTGCACCAGTTTTAATGCCCCACAAACACCTGCAGCCCCCAGAGTGGCAGACAATGCCAGGATTCCCCCCTGGAAGCCAGGATGATGCCAGGAGTCTGGGGCTCAGCTCTGGCTCACACTTGCCAGAGAAGACAGCCCTTGGTTTAGCTTTGCTTTTCCCCCTCCACACCCCAAAGCTACTCCAGGCTGGGGGCACAGCACAGCCTGCAGCCTGTGGGCCCCATCCTGGTCCCCCTCGCCCCAGCTCACCACGTCCAGGCCTGCTTGTGGGGCACAGAGTACTTCTCCATGATGGCTGTGAGCCGGAGCAGGGAGCATTTCTGGAGCAGGTTGAGCTGGGCCGATGACTGGCGGTTGATCTCCAGCGAGGCAGAGTTCAGGCTGGGCCGGTGCGAATTCTGGAAGCTGTGCCAACGCAGCTTTCTGGGGACACACGGGACATGCCCAGCTAAGGAAACCCCCACTGCTCTCCACTCCTTCATGGAGATGTGTCACTGCCACATCACCCTCTGGCACCAGCCAAACTGGGTGAGGAAAGCCACAAAACGCGGCAACAGCCGTAGCTCTCCTGGGGAAAGCTCCAGGGAATACTGCCACAGGAGAGCCACGTGCCCCCAGCGTTTACGCTTGTTATTAGTTAATGAAAAACCTTTTAATCACGGGTGTGCGCAGGCAGACAGGGCCGGCAGTGGTGGCAGCGGTGGCAGTGGTGTCCTGCGGCCACCAGAGCGCACCAGCGCCCTGCGCTGCGCTCCCCTGCCCGCACCGTGCGGCTCCGGCAGCACTCCGCTCCATCCACCCCGCTCCCCGGCAAGAGACAATGCTCCAGCCCCCCAGGACGGGATCGGGCACTGCTCCCCAGACCCATGGGCTGTGCACCCTCCCTGCTGCAGCAGCCCCGTCCCTGGGAGTGTTGGAGCAATACGGTCTCGTGGAACGAGATGGTCTCTATAGTCCCTTCCCACCCAAACCACCTCGGGATTCTGTGATACCTGCAGGGTCTCGTGAGTGATGCTCCCACCCCCGAATCCCGGCGCTCCCGTGTCTCGATCTCTTCAGCCTCGTTGAGGGAGTTCCCAGTGCTATCAAAGTCGCTGGCAGAGGTGCCAACATCCGACATGGACTGTTCTTCGAAATGCAGGTTGGAGGGTTCCCCTCCCGAGTCCGACTCCTCCTCATCCTCCTCTTCCTCGCCCCCTCCCTCCCCATCCAGGCCAGGCGAGATGGCTTTACACCACAGCTCCACCTTCTGCTGCAGCCACCACATGTCCTGCAGGATGTCGTCGAGGTTCTCGTAGGTGACCTCCCTGTTCTTGCAGAAATCCTCGCTGCTGCCGCAATCATCCGGCACGTTGTCGTAGACGCTGATGCGGCTGCCCAGGGAGCTGCAGGAGCCCCGACGCCGGCGGGCGAAGCCCCTCGGGGAGGACGAGCCCTCCACGCTGCTGCTGCTGCCTCCCCCGCCCAGCCCCACGGCTGTGCTCCCTGCATTCCAGTGGGTCAGGGAGCTGCCAGGCAGGGGACACAAGCTCTCGATGGAGAGGGACCTGGGGAAAGTGCCGGGCTTGTGGTCACAGGGGATGTAGACCAGGCAATCGCCATGGCGAGCCCGGCGCTGGCACTCGGCAGCAGCCCAGGCACCGCCGGCAGCAGCAGTGTCATAGTCCTTCAGGTACACTCCACTGCGTTTGGGGTCAGAGCTCCCCTTGCTGCCCCCGGGGCTGAGCAGGCGGTTAGTCCTGTATGATACCGAGAAGAAGTGTTTTTTGCTGTGGGAAGAGGCAGGCATCCCTCTTTTAGAGGAGTTAGTCCTGGTTGCTGCGAGGTCCCCATTACTCTTCAGAGAACCCCATCCTGGTGGGAGGGTGGCGCTGCTGTGTGGAGCCCCACTCCTGTCTGGGCTGGGTTTCTCCTTGTCCTTCCTCCGCAGGGACTCGATCCGCCTCAGGAAGCTGCGAGACCGTCGCTTCTTCAGCTTCTCCTTAGAGCCCTCTCCCTGGCCCGAGGGCTGCTCTGGTGCAGAACCCTCGCTTTGGCTGCAGCTGGAGGCGTTGGCAGTGGCACGGAGCGGGGATGGGGGCTCAGATAGCACAGCCACAGTGTGCAGCGTGCCACCCGTGCCACCCACGCTGCCCACGCTGCCTGTGCTGTGCAGGGACGTGGCCTCGGGGTTGGTGCTGAGGTCTGTGAGGATGCTCTCACGGCTGGACACCGGGTGCATGGTGCAGCTCAGGGCCTCTGAGCCCTGGGACAGGACATCGGTGGACCCCACCCGTGACCACCTTTTGCTGTCCCTCTGGAAGGCCCAGCGGTTGCTGATGGCACACTGGGCTTCCTCCTCAGAGTCTTCATTCTGCGGGCAGTTGAGAACAAGGGATGATCAATCAGTTGGAGCTGAGGGGGGCCAGCACATCCCCCCACCTCAGAAGGGCATAGCCACCAGCATGGCCCGAGGTGGGGAGGAGAGCAGCGTGTTCACCCCCCCAAACCAGCTCACGACCCCTTTGGCAGTGGAGGCCTCCAGGAGCCACTCTGTGCCCAGGGCACTCCCAGAGCTTACCAGGACACTGCCCCACCATCGAGCACATGATCCCCTGCACCCCTCAGCCTCGAACATGCAGGACTTACCTGTTTACGCTGAAAGTGAACATCCAGCTTCATGGAGGCACAAGTGTTCAGGGTCATCAGCCTCCTGCAAGAAACAGATTGGCTTTATCTTGGTCCCAGCCCCAGTCCCAGCCTTGTTGCTGGGCTTTGGCTTCTTCTATTTTTCCTGCCTTAGAGCCTTGACTGTGCCTGTCACCCGCTGCTGTGGCACCACGGTCAGAGGGACACCCAACTAACAAGGGGACAGTACCAGCAGGTAGCCCAAGCCAGGCCATGCCCGTGCCAGCTGCTGGGGCCACCAGTTCTACAAGTGGGCAGGGGTGGTCTGCTCCAGGCTATTAAAACAAAATCACCTCAGAAGCTCGTGTGCCCCAGACAGGGAATGACTAAAGGACCTGAAAGCTCAGAGAGGGAGGGACAGGCAGAGACCTCCCATCACCTCCTGCCTCACTGCACCCAGGAAACGGCATGGGGATCCCCTCCTGCCCAGCATAGCAGCTTCTCTGCTGGCAAACCAAAAGGAAACTTGTTGGGACCTTGTTCCCACCTCTTCTCTGTTCTGGGTAGGAGGCACAGTGTGAAGCCAGTGCAGGGACAGGGGTGTGATGACGTGTCCAAGACCAAGACAGGGCTGAGTCACTCACAGCACCGAGTGACCATCCAGTCAGTGCCCCACTTTGGATGCCAGCTCTGGCTTGCTCTGCCTCAGTCCCCCACACACTGCTCCCTGCACAGCACTCCTGTGCAGCTCCCAAACCTGCAGCTGCAGCAGCGCCGTGCCCAGGTGGAAACGTGCAGCTAGGCTGTGCTGCCTGCTACTGGGATGGGCCAGCATCACACGGAGCATAAAAACCTGTCGTTTCCCTGGAACCACCCAACTCCAGCAATGCTCCCTGATCTGAACAACTGAGTTCTCACCACAGAGGGAGTGACAGTGCTGGAGCGGGCTCTGAGCCCTGCCAAGGTGCAAGGCAGGCACCCTGCTAAGCCCACCACCCCATCAGACACCCTCCTGAGCTCACCACCCCATCAGCCTGGGCTGCTGCCCTCATCTGTGGCACATCCCTGTGCTGATTCCATGTGCAGGGGGGCAAGGGAACATTACCTGCACAGGGATTTGAGGGAATCCTGGTCCAGGAAGCTGTGGTCTTTCTTCACAGCACTGATGTCAACAGGGAATAACGACTCTGGGGAGGGAAGTGGTATCAGTGGCAGATCCCAAGCCAGCTGCTCCATCAGGGACAAAGGGCAGCAGTGGGCATGGGAAGAGGAGGAGAACCCCAGGTGGCTGAGATGACCTGGAGGTGGTGCATGCTCAGGGCACAGCTCTTCCCAGGTACATTAAGTGAGGGTGATAAGGTGCCCAAGGGCCACCATTCAGTTCCCTGCTCATCCCTGTGCATTCAGAGAGAGCTCTGCTGGGATCATGCATGTGGGACCTAGACCTTCAGCCCCAAGGGTCTCAACCCATCTGATCATGAAGCCATGGAGTGTGATCACCACGGGAAGGGAAGCAGAGGGAAACACTTGGAGCATGCGGGAAGTTCTGTGGACAGAGGCTGGAGAAGTGTTGGTTCATTCACAGACTCCAGCACCAGCACCACTCCTCCCTGCCCAGCTGTGAGCGCTGTCTGGGGCCAGCACCTGGGGCTGTCCCTGCACGTGAGGCCTGCCCGCCAAAATAGGCACTGGCAGCAAACAGGCTGCTGATAAAGCCATCACCGGGGAGCTGGTGCTGCGGGGGGAGTGCCTGGCTGAACAATGGCCATGGCTGTGGCTGCCAGAGCCCTGCTTCCCGCTATTGTCCAGCCAGACGGGGCCAGCTGCAGCCACTGCTCCTCACACCAGCCGGGACCACGACCCCACCACGGCTTCCAAGTAAACACAGCCCAGCCTGAGGCAACAGCCACCACCACAGCCACACTGGGCGCCTGAAATAGGAGCTGGGAGTAGGAATGCCAGCTGTGGGGAATGACCATGCCCCGTGCCCAGGGAGGCATAGGGACCATCATGGTCTGCTGCAGGAAGGGCTCGCTGAGTGTTCAGGAAGGACAGGCTGGAGCAGGACAGGGTTGTGGGAGTGGGGAGGGAAGGAAGGAGGGAGAACATGCTCGCTCTCCACGTTACCCACACTTGGCTGTCCCTATGCTCCCACCCACAGCAAACACTCCCTGAACCTCTTCAGAGCTTATGGCCCTCCAAAGCCTGGCTGCCCTTGGCCAAAGCAGCCGCCCCAGGATTCCTCAGAGCCCTGCCTGAAGGGGAAAAGTTCAGGAATGCAGGGAAGTTAACTGGCTGGTTCTCCAGGCTGTGGCCAAGGGCTCAAAGTGTAACAAACAATAATATAATCAGTGAACAATCCCCTCTGTCCCCTCCTCTCCCTGGAGCTGTGGGCACTGTCCCTGCAGCCCCTCTTGGAATCTGGATGAGATAGAGGCTCTGAGCAGGAACAGGAGAAGGGTCAGTGACAGGAGGCAGCTCTCACCTTCGTACTGCTGGGCATATTGGGGGAATCCTGCTGCCCTGAGCCAGTCACACGCTTTCTTAGCTTCAATTTCTGTAAGAAAGCAAAGTACCAGCCTGAGCCAGCAGGAGCAACACCCTGAGAATGCAGCCCACTCCTCCCAGAGCCGTGACACCAAGCCCATGTTCCATGTGCACAGAGCAGAGGAGATGCACGACTGCAGAGCCAGAGGTCCCACCAGTGGCAGGGCCCTGGGCAGACACAGCTCAGCTGAAGCTCTCTGCTTGTACCAGGCAAAGAGCAGGAGGTGACAGTGATGCCACCTGAAGGGCAGGGCCCTGACAAGTCGAACAAGATGCAGTTTTAACCTTCTGATGAAACGTTTTGTTTCTGAACCCATCAAACCAGTTCTTGTCCAGGCAGGAGAGGAAGACTTATCTTTGTAATCCTAAATTCAGAGCTCATCAAAGCTCAGTGCTGATCACTTCTGCAAACATCCCTGAGCAAAAGCTGCCAAAGGAGCCCTTCCTCCCCACCTTCTTCCCACCACCCAGCCCTCCCCACCTCTTCCTTCAAGCTGGTGTTCGTCCCAATGAACACCAAATCCCTGGTGGGGTTCTTCACCCAGCTGGTTCCCATCCCTCACACAGGGATCAGCCACCGCCCAGATGAGCCCATTCAGCAGCCAGCAGTATTTCCTGGGAAATTCCTCCACTTTAGAGAACTTGAGGGAAAACAGCCCAGAGCTCCCGCAGCCACAGCAAGTCATTGCCAAGTGTCAGCACCCATCAGCCAGATGACATTTCTGCTGCTGAGGGTGACAACATTTGACCTCAAGGGTAGAAAATGCCTTGGCAGCCTCAGGGGCTGGTCTGTCCCTCCCAGAAGCACCACCAAGCACAGAGTGGGCTGAGGTCAGACCCACCCAGCACTGGAATACCCTGATTCCATCCCCATCCACCCACTGCCTCAGCCCAGAGCTCTGGCTACAGTTTGCATTCCCAATTCCAAAGTTACAGAAGCAAAAAAAAAACAAAACCAAAAAAAACCGCTCCAAATAAGCAGCTCAATTCAGGACAGGACTAAGCCAAAGCTCTGGACCCAAATACTTGGCAAGTCTTGGGAAGAAGTTTTGGAATGAGCATCTGGATCTGGGTCCAAACCACACAGCTGTCATTAACCGTGCCATGACTCCTTCCAAAATCCAGGGCTGACCCCTCCTGCCCCCAACAGGGCTCAGACCCAGCAATCCCCATGGGGAACTCAACCCTGGAGCTATCCTGGGTCAGCTGGTCCCTGTGGAGCACCACATCCATCCCAAAGAACCCAGGACCCTGTGGGGATGGCACCCCATGGCTGCATCTTTCCAGCAAGAGGGCACTGAGACTGGTGGTCCCTGGGTGCTCTTTGGCCATGCCAGCTCTGGAAGCAGATCCCTCCCACACTCCTGGGGCAGGTAGGACCCAGGCACAGGCATTTTCCATAACCCTGCCAAAGGACCTGCCACTCCTGCCCGACTCTGCTGCCCCTTCGCTCCCACTGGAAATCCCATGGGGCCCAATGCCCCCAGCCATGAGCAAAAACACCAATCTCCCACCTGTGCCATGGATCCTGTCCCAGGGATGGGTCTGGAGGAGGGCAACAGCAGCAGGGTCGTGGCTAAGCTTACCCCTGCCCACAGCAGGGCTCAACTGGTACCAGAGCATGTCCGGGCACCGACTGGGGCCACACCGCAGCCTGGTGACACCCAGTGTGACCACGGCCACCCCTCCAGGCCGGGAGCAGCCAGGGCCCAGGGCTGCAGCAGGATGCTCTGTGCAGGACTGGGCTCGGCCGCCCATCATCGTGGTGGAAATGCGGAGTCAGAGCACGACATTTCCTTCCCTCCACCACCTCCCCCATGAGGGGCTGGCAGGGGCCCAGGGCCTCCAATCTCCACTTCTCCTCTCTTCTCTGGAGCCAGGTCCCAGGCTCTGCCTGCTGTGGCCAGTCCTGCATCCCCCCAGACCCCCTCAAATAGGGAGAAGCCCCCTAGAGCAGGGGAGGCTTTGACCAGCCCAGGCTGAGCCCTCCTCATTTAGAAGTGCTGTCACAGAAAAGGTTTCCAAGTGTCCTGTCCCAGAGGGAGCCAGCAGCCAGCTTCCTCCTCTTCCCACCCTTCCCATGGACGTGCTTTCCCAGGGAAGTGCAGGAAAGGCCGGGCAGGCAAACACTCCTGTCGTGGGGCATGGCCGGACGCTGGGCACAGGGTCACCCACTCCAGCCGTGTTCCCAGCCCTCCCTGTCACCTCTCAGGAGCCTCACTGTCGGGCAGGGTGATGGGACCAGAGCCCAGCACACATCCCTGGCTGCAGCCTCCTCTGGGAATCCAGCCGGAGCCCAGGGATTGCTGCCCCAAGACCCTCCACCCTCCACCCAGCTCAGCTGAGCCCCAGGCAGTGACAGAGATGGGTTCCCAACATCTTCAGATGTCAGGATTCTCTGATGTCTAATGCACGCTCATCAAGCACTACACCCACTCTCAGCAGGGCATAAAGAGGCTCTCCTTGCCTCCACTGGTCAGAAAACAATTTCCAGGAGCTAATAGCAACTCAATATCTTTGAGATCTGCAGTTTAAATGGTACAGAAATCGTCCCACTCCAGCTGCACAGCAGGAGGAGCAGGCACAGGGCACCAGCAGAGTCCATGCACCCCTGAGAAACAAGGGGATAAATCCCACTGGCTTCCTGACTGCAGGCAGGGAAGGCAGACCAGCAGCCTTGTTATATTTCATGTTCAGAGGAATCTCTCCATGGGAGATGAGCCCTCAGGAAATGCCTGGACAACCCCACGGGGGAAAGCAGCACCAACACCTTCAGTGGAAAAAGCTCCCAGTGGTGCACAATCCTCTGAGCCACCAGAGAATCCTCCCCCAGCAAAGCCTCTGCCCTTGTGCAGCAGCTGTTGAGGCTGGATGGTGTTTCCCAAAGAAAAGGTATCCACAGTAGCTCTCCCATCCCCTGCAGCCAGCAAGGGGCAGAGACTGCAACCCAAGTGCCACCATGGTCCATCAGAAACACCCTGAGTGGGTCGAGCCCCCGCAGCCAGGAAACCCTGACCCCCCCCAACACCCCCAGGAAGGGGTGGAAATCAAAAACAAAGGAGGAGAAGAGGCTAGGAGCAGAACTCTGGCTTCTTGTTCCAGAAGAAAAGGATGAAAACCAACATTGAAGTGTAAAAAAAAAAAAAGACAAAATTCCCCAATCCCCTTCTTGCAGTCACTGCACTGCAGCATTTCCCTGGGAGAACCCACTGGTGGCTCCAGCAGGAATGGCTCCTGGCTGTGGGTGTCTGGATCCTGATAGCTTTCTCTCAAGTGCTTTTGGTGCTCCATCCACCCCACCCTGGCCTGGAACAGGCGTGGACAGGGAAAAGCCTAGGACATTCCATAAAAACTCTAAAATGAGCAACCTGGAACACTGGAGGCCAGCAGAATCACAGGCAGGAAAGCCACTTCCCAGAACCCCAGCTCTGCACTTTCACTTTAACAATCAAAACTGAGAAGTCCCAGGCCAGGCTCTCAGCTTCCCACAGCAAGGTTCCAAATCCCCATAAAACATCCCACACAGCCAATTACTGTGTGAGGAGAAAACCCCGCCACAAAAAATCGCTCGCACGTTACCTCATGGAAAGCTGAAAGCAGCTGCCTGGCACTGCGGGGGAAGCTTCAACTCCAGCACTAAGGGGAGAAAATTGCTCTTTTTTCTTTCTTTTTGGTGCGATTTCTTTCCATCCTGCCTGCAAGTAAAACTGCCTACAACAGGGACTTTCCTTCCCAGCTATAAGCAGAAGTTTCTTGCCTGCTTTTCACAGGAGTGACAAAAAGTCCCAACACCTCTCCTGAACCAGGGGGATGTGCCTTCACTGCTTGAGAACATGAGGAGGTAAGGGAAGTGTCCCATGGGAAAGGTGTATCCTACTCACACCGTAGGAACCAGGGACAGAGGGATTGGCTCTGCCTGGAGAAATCAGAGCTGCCTTCTTGAGCAGGGCATCACCAGATTCTCCCAGTGGGCTTTGGAGGAAGCCCCCACGGTGCCCTCCTGGAGCTGGGAACAGCTGGGACTCACTGCCCACCCAGCTGGGCTCTTGGGGCAGGAGGCACACAGAGCTTCACACGGGCATCTGCCAGCCATGGGTACATCCCACTTCCAGCTCCCAGCTCCACTCAGCAAAGTGCAGAGATTTTGGAGCTGCCAGCACAGACACGGACAGGGCACATGGACAGGAATGAGGAATGCTCTTGGATGTTCTCCCAGACACGGCGTGTTTCCATAATTAACCTTCACACAGTAAATAGGACTCATAAGCTTTGGGAACTGCTCTTTGCTATGCCACCAACCAGGAATTGCTCAAATGCCTCCTTCACCTCCAGCCCTGAAATGTCTGCTCCAAGGGCATCGCTCCCTGGGGATGGCACCTGGCAGGGGGGGATGGCAGCAGAGCCCTCTGCCACCCACTCCTGTCCCAGACAGTTTGGAACACAAACATGAGGGACAACCAGGGGTAAAAATGCTCCTAGAGGTTGCACAGGAACTGCTGGATGGTGTCAGCAAGCACCAGCTGGTACAACCCAGACAGGAACCCCTCTGGCCACCACGGGGCAGGGAGACTGTAGCTGTTGGGTGTCTGGATCAGCTCTGGATCATAATCCATGCAGGCTGGGCACAGAGATCCCCAGAAGCACCATCAAAGCCCCCCAGAGCACTCCCCCACCCTTGGCTGGGCTCCAGGGCTGTGTGTGACCACCCTTATCAGCTCAATGTGGTAGCTCTCATTTCCTCCCCTCAAACGAGCCCAACAGCAGCCTCAGGTCTGGTTTATTCTGTTCTAAAAGCTCAACCAGCCCTTTGCACCCGTTGTGTGCAGAGCTTTGTGCTGCACAACGCAGGAATGCGGCCGCCAGGAAACCGAGGTGATGCTGCAGCACCTGTACACCCAAAAGCAGCTCCTGCCCTCACAGGCCAGCACCTGGGAGAGGAGCTGGGCCCAACATGCACAGAGAACCCCTCTGCTTCCCCAAACATCACTCAGAACAACCTAAATCCAGGTTTGCAGCCAGTGCTGTCTTTATTAAAGACGAGTAGGAAGCTCTGAAGCAGACACATTAGCCACAAAAAAAGACATGTAGGATCATGGAATGGTTTAAGCTGGGAAAGCCCTTTCAGATCATCAAGCCCTGCACTGCCAAGGCCACCACTCACCCAAATCCCATCTTCACACCAACACATCTTCACAGACCCCACGAGGCAGGGCTGAACAGGGGATAGCCATGCTCAGGGACTTCGGATGCACCAGGAGGGAAGGACTGGAGGGCTCTGGGACATGCCCAGATGGACATTGCCAGCAGGACACGGTGGGGTGGCAGAGACCAAGTCAGTGTCCCCTGGCACTGCTGTGATGGCTACGGGAGTGTCCTACAGCACATTACAGATTGCTGCTCCCCCAGCAGCTCCTTGGAGTCCCTTTGGCCCACAGGACACCTCCTCCCAGCAGCTCCAGAGCACTCGGGAGCGGGAGCTCTGCGGCAGCTCGGGGGTTACACATCCCACTGGCTCAGGCTGCAGCTGCACAGCAGATGTCTGGGGGGAATGAGGGATGGAAAAAGAGAGGAACAGAAACAAAGGGCCAGGAAGGTGGGGACTCTGATCTGTCCTTGCCTCCACCACCTGCATTTCTGCAGCTGCTCTGACCCCAGAGGAACAACAGAGAGGGCAGGACTGTCCCCCTGTGCCAGGAGCACACAGCAGCAGCCCCCCATGATCCCCCCATGGAAGACCAGCACGGAGGGAGCCTGGGGCTCCATCTCTGAAAAAGTGGCAAAGCAAGCTCAGAGCAGAGAGAGTCTGGCTCCAGCCCACCCTGTGCACCACCCCAAGGATGTTTATCAGTGCCAGCACAGCCACCAGCCACCGCTGTTGGGTCTCGGCGTGAAGTTTCTTCCTTCTCTTTGGTGCTTGCTGAAGCCAGAAAGAAAAATCCAGAAGTGAATCCCAGAATAGTTTGGGTTGGAAGGGACCTTAGAGATCATCTTATTCTGGTCCTCTGCCATGGGCAGGGACACCTTCTACTACCCCAGGTTGCTCCAGGCTCCAACCAGCCTGGCCTAGAACACTTCGAGGCATGAGGCATCCACAAGGAGCAAGATGAAAACAGCTACTTGGATGCTGAAGAAAATGAACCCATCTTGCCCATCCCATAGTCCACCCTTTCTAAAACTGCACCACGGCCATCCCATGGATCTCACACACACTTTGTTTGAACAAGCAGGCGCCGGCGCTCCGAGGGCAGCCAGCGGTGCCAGAGCTTTGGCAGCACCGGGCACAGCACCCATCACCCTGCACAGGTACCAGCCAGGCTGCACCTCTCCATGAAAAGCCATCACATCTCACGTTTCTCTACACAGACAACAGTCAAAGTCCAGTTTTCACCACCTGGAAGAGCATCAAACCCAGCATGGACTGAGGTCAGCATCCAGAGTACTTGCACGAGACCCAACACCAGCCACCACCAAAGGCCAAGGAAGGCCAAGTCAAAGGAAAACACCAACAGTTCCACTACAAAAACAGAAGCAGCAGCAGCTCTGGCTCTGCAGGGAGCTCTCAACTCCAGTCACCCATTGGAGCATTTGCATCTCCCATGGATGTGACCTGCTGCAGTTGCTCTCCTGCTTCCCACGCTGAGGAACGACCTCCAGCTCCTACTGTTAAATCCAGGCAATAAAGAACAGTTACTTCCTTAATACACGAGGGAATTCCCTCCTACTTTTATGCATTTATTTAGCATAAACACATGCGTTACCAGAGGAACCCATGGAGAAGAATTCCCTTGTGGTCTTGCTGAAGCTTTTTCTATGTTGTACAGAATCACAAACCCATCTCGCTCCTGGCTAAGAAGGCTCAGGCTCCAGTGGCTTTGGTGGGAGCCCTACATGCCCCCAAGGACAGGGAGCCCAAACCACGGCTGTCACACCCAGCCAGTGGCCACTGCCACAGCTCTGGCATGGGCACAAGCCCTCACAGGAAGGAACAGGCACTGAATTCCTAGCAGAGACATGAATGGTTACTTTAGGGCTCTCTTCTTCCCTTCTTGAAGGCTGCAATACAAAAATAACCCCAAATCAAGTATTTCCCAGCTCTGTACAAGATCCTGCCTCCTTCCCCACCAGACTCAGCTTTGGTTTATCGACCAGTCCCTTCTGTCCAGGGGAAGCATGTGCTCCTTGCTAAACTCCTGAAATCCCATCCCACATCAGAAATATCTGCAAAATTCAGGAGTTTAACCCCAAGGAGCCCTGGATGTGCAGCTGGGCACAAGGCCCCCCTCAGCCCATGGGGGTACAGGCACAGAACCCTCATGCAGGGACCCCTCCATGCACACCCACACCACGAGGCATAACCCAAACTCCGAGTTTCAAAATGCAGCCAAGGGACATTTCCCAGGGGGACACAGGTCTGTATGCACAGGGGTAAGATTGTCACCAGCTCACAGGTCTCTCCCATCAGAACCTCCTGGAACCATTTGGGCATCGCTCACCACAGCTCCGGGGGCATTTCCACCCCCACCCCACAGCTCCAAACCCCGCTCTTTTCTCATTCCTCCTCTCCTCCTTCTGAAAACTGCTTTTAAATCATTGAAGAGGTGTCAGCAGGTGATGCCACATCCCAGAGTACAGCTGGCACCATCACACCCCTGGCTATGCCGGCTGCCACCCTCACCACCGGGCAGGACCGGAGGGTCGGGCTCACACAAAAGGATTTTGGCTCAGGAAACCACCGGAGATCAGGAGGAGCTGGTGCTCCCCGTGCTCCCACCCGCTTGGCTGGCTCTGGCAGAAATACACCCAAATATTGCCGGGGCTGAGCGTCTCTTCTCCTTCAGTGGGGAGCAGAGCGGGGAAGGAAAAGCCCCGCGTGGTGTGACCACGGCCAGCCCGTGTTCTGTCCCTGCCATCGCCTCTCTCTGATCCCTGCCCCGCTGAGGCGCATCCCCGGTGCCAGCGCCGTGTCCTGGGCACACTCGCTCCGGGCACACCCGCTCCGGGCACACGCTCCCGCAGGATGGTAGCTGCAGAGCACTTCCAAGAGAAAAGGGTGAAGGAAACTCTGGTTTTCGCGAAAAGAGTAAAAAAAACCCCAACAAACCCAACAATTTAACAGCAACACTAAGCGACACCCCTCTGAGCCCTGCGCTCGCCCCGCTGTGTAAAAGCCAGAGCAAACCGCCCTGCTGCACAGGAAACGCTGCTTCCAAGAAATCTCTAACAAGAAAAAAAGGTCATTTTACAGCCTTTCCCACCTCCCCCGAGAGCGTTTGCTGGCTGGAGCCTCCCAATCCAAACACAGAGCTGGGACACGAGCAGACTCACCATGGCAGGAGCTGTTAATCCCGGCTTTGTTCATTGGAACCCGTGGATTAAACGCAGAAAAAAGTATCAGCATGACCCCCAGCCTCCTTCACGCCCTCCTCGGCCACCCAGCACTGTCCACCGGCGGCAAGAGACCTTCCCAGAGGCACTCAGTCCATGGCAGAGCCGCAGTTTTGCCCCGCGGGGCTGTGCCGAGCCGACGTGTCCCCGGCGAACAGGACATCCCGGCCCCGGGGGCTGAGCGCTGCCCGGGGGTGGGAGCGGCGGGGACGGCTCCATCCGGGACCGGCCCCGCCACAGCACGGCTGCCCTGCCCAGCACGGCACCCCGGGGCCGCCAGGTGAGCCGCAGCTTTCCATTCCAACCGCAGGAATGAAGGGCTGAGAGTAAAGCAGGAGGCATCGTGCCTGCTCCAGGCGCTGGGAGAGGGGCAGCTGGGGAGCCAGGCGGAGAAGAGGGATGGACACCCCAAAACTCCCTCTTATCAAGAGATATCAGCTGCTCAAACCGCTGGCCTCAGCTGAAGCTCTTCTTGGCCAGAGCGGCCAGCAGGTTCTGTGTGCAAGGGATGGGAAAACTGACAGCCAAAGCCGGGCTGTCACAAATTTCCCAGTCCGGCAAGATATCAAAGAGGACTAAAAGCTCAAAAAGATGATTCAGGGACAAGAACAGCACTGCCTGCAGTCTGAGATATCCAGACTAAATTCCCTACAAATTTCTGGTTTGTGCTGAGCCCAGTGTGCTCCACCTGCTCTGGGAATGCTTCTTCCCCATGTAGCAGCAGGAGGCAGCTCACCTCTCAGCCCAAAGCAGAGGGGTCAGCACTGTCCAAGCAAGAAGCTGTGGTTGACACAGTCTCCACAATAAAAAACACATTCCCTGGGCCCACATTTCCCAAACCGGTGCTTTGGCACAAATCATTCCCAGAATGAGATCCCAGAGCTGAGATCCTCACAGCTGAGCAACGCCTCACCTTGCTTCTGATTCCCGGTGAGAAACACCACAGGTCTCTCATCCCTATCCAGGGATACAACATTGGAAAACATCACACCTGGCAGATCAGACCCTGCAGACCCAGGCCCCAGGGGGGACCCCAGTCCATCAGACCTTGCTGTCCTGACAGGCTGTGACAAGGATGGAAGCTCAGGTAATACGTCCAATATCATCCCAAAACCATGGTGGGCAGTGAAACCTGCAGACAGGGGTGGAAACACAGCAGGGACATCAGATTTAGGGAGATCACTGAGTCAAACAGGATCTACCTCTTTCTTTCTTCCCCTTTCTCCCAGCTGGAAGGAGATGTTGTTGGGGCTGGAGTTGAAACTCAAGGTTTCTTGTTCTATATTGAGCTAACAGCAGATGCCAGCACAGAAGGACAACAGCATTTTGAAGCCTTAAAAGATGTCACAGTTTTCCAAAAAGATGAAGGAACATTTCAAAAAAATACAGAAGTCTCCTTGCCAAGAACGTGGGGAATGTCAGGGAATATTATAAAACAGGATGCAAAAGCTGGCCTCAAGCAATATTAGAAACTCTTGCACTGGTCTGACTGTCAAGATGCTGAATCCCAGTGGAAGACAAATCATGGGAATGGCAGTCAGCTTACATGGGTCACATCCATCTGCCTCCCACCAGAGAATCCAGCACATCCAGGTCTGCCTGTGCCCCATTTCACAGCCAAGCCCACCCTGCATCCCAGCATAGACCAAAACGGGGCCCTTTACTTAAAAACCAGCATTTCTGAGGGGTCAAGGCAAGCAAAGCCTTGTGGGACACAGAGTAGAGCCATGGACAGGGAAGGATCCAAGGATGTACAAAGGGATCTGGGCTGCCCTGTGGTGAGAAGGACTGTCCCAAATCCAAGACTTTTGCTGTAAGACAGGTGGAATCCTTCCCAGAGATGGTTCAAACAACTCTTCTTCAATTTGGTTAATTAAACAAGCATTTCCCAGCCTTCTGAGGGATTTACAGGCACAGGAGCTCACACCCTGGCACAGCTATTCCGGCTCACAGGAAGTTGTGACGCTGAACACACCGGAGCCAGCATGGTGGCTGCCGACAGCAGGGTCAGGAGCAGAGGAACAGCTCCCAGGGTCAGGCCAAGGAGAAGCCCAGGGGTCAGCAGGCAGCAGGAAGCCCCAATTCCACACATCAACCGCTTGCAGTCAGAAGCAGAAGCCAGTTACTGGCAGAGCAGTGCCTTTGGCAGGAACGGGCATGTTTGTTCCAGCTTCCCTTCCATGTGAAAGCCCCTCTGTAAGGAAAAGATTTGTCACAGCAAGACCCACTTGGGGTTTTCTTACCATCAACAGCCTCGCTGCTGCTCACAGCCAGACATGGTGAGGATGGGGCTGCTCGAGAGTGACAGATCCCCTCCTGATGGAGGGCTGATGGCAGGGCTGGCAAAGGCTCCAGCCTGTGTTCAGAGCTTCCCAGAAGTGATACTAAGGACACTTTGCTCTCAAGACAGTCATTCTGGAATAGCCACTGCAATAACACAGGTAGGAACCCCCCCAGCCAAACCCCCACCACAGTAGCTGTGCACAGTGGGGCAGCCATCCCCAGCAGTCAGGGCTGTGTCCTTCAGAACAACACTAAAATGCTCATCTTTCCCCAAGGAAACGTTCCTTTCCAGTCCCAGCAGTGTGCAGCAGTTGCCCCACTGCTGTTTCTGAGGAAGCCTTTGCCTCAGCCAAGCTCTCCCCCAGTGCTGCTGGCTGACGTGTTTGTGGTCAGTCAATCAGCTCACACCCTTCTAAGAACTTTGTCCATCTAATTTTATGACTGATTTTTGACTCATGTGAGACTTTCCAGAAGCACACTTCAGCAACCTCAGTATCTTCAGGGACGAGCAGCACCTGCCCCCAGCCCCATCCAAGACAGCTCGTGCCTTGATTTGTCCAAAATCCCAGTCCCAGTGCCTGGACACTTGGCTGCTCACCCAACACCACTTCACTGAGCCACAGCCCTGCACACCTGGCCAGCCACACTCCACTGCCCTGCCTGGCACGTGACAGGTGACACTGACCCGTGACTGCCACACACAAGGACTCGCTGCTCTTCCCACCAGCTGCTCACTGAGTGTTTCATTCCCACCTGCCCACAGGACTGTGGAGTGTCACAAGGTCCCTGCAGACTGAGAGCACTAAGCAGGCCTGCAGGAGCTGATGTTTGCTCTCTTCAGTCTCCAGAGCCCTCCCAGAGAGAGAGGTGGGATATGGCATCTCCTCCCCCTTCCACTGCTAAACACCCCTGGACCTCGGCAGAGCTGGGGATGAGCTGAAGGTGAGCAGTGCTGGAAAAACTGGGAAAGCACTGACAAAGCCACCGGTGCATCACAGGGCTGAGGAGCCTGGCCAAGAAACACAAATGCTCAATAATCCATGGAACCCAGTCTTACACAATATCTTCCATGCTGCCAGGAGCCCTTCACGGCTCAGTCCCTGCTCAAGGAGCAGCACAAACCACCTGAGAGCAGGTAAATTCCAGGTGAAGCAGCTGGGCAGGTGACTGCCCAGGGAACAGCCCAAGAACGGCCTGTGGGTGCTGGCAGAAAGAAGAGACTGGGATCTCCAAGGATTTGAGTTCCAGCCTGAGCCAAGACTGAGCACTCAGGGGGGATGTGGCCCTGCCAAGACAGACGTTCTTAACTCACAGAGTTTCCTTCTGTCCTCCAAGACCACTGATAAAATATCAGTGATAAAATATCAGTTATCAAACGCCAATCACTGAGACTCCTGACCTTGATATCTCTGCTTTCTCCAACCACCCTGGCCAGAGAAACAGAGACACAAGACTCAGGCTCCTTCCCCAGGACCCTGCCTGCAGGACCACAGCCCAACCCTCAAAGCAAAAACTGACACCCAAAGCAGGGAGCTGAGGCGGGGGTGACCACAGCACAGCAAAGTGAGTTTGCTGTGCTGAGAAGGGCAGGAAGGAAAAGCGTCAAACCACGAGCTCAGCCAAGGGTCCAGCACCGCTTCCTGCCGCGGTTCTACAGAACTTCATTAATGAGCCAACAGCTGCAGCTCCCCGGCCTGTAACAGCGTTCACAGAAACAAAAAATTAATTAAAAAACAATCCCTGCTGCTCAAGCAGGTGGGAAGGCCATGGAGAGCAGGAGAGAGAGGCACCCTCACAGTGTGGCTGCAGCACTGCGGCCGTGCCCGAGCTCCAGGGACAGCATGATCCCCGCCACGGCTTCCTCAGTCGGAGGAAGAGATTTGGGCACACCCAGCTCTTCTCAAAGCAGGCTCTGACGGTGGGGAAGGATGATCCACCCAAAACTCACCAGGTCCCAGCCTGCTCCTGCTGCACCTCCCTGTGCCCAGGATCCTGCAGCTATCCAGAGCTGGCTGAAGCCGCAGCTGAAGGACCAAGGTCAGGGGCAAGGTGAGGCATGAAACTGCAGCTCACCAACAACCTCTGACTGTTACCACTTCTTCAATCCCACACCACATTCCACACCTCCACAGGGGTCACAGAATAACAGAATCTTGGAACTACAGCATGGTTTAGGTTGGAAGGGACCTTTCAGCTCATCCAGTTCCACCTGCTGCCATAGGCAGGGACACCTTCCAGGTTACTCCAAGCCTCATCCAACCTGGCCTTGAACACTTCCAGGGATAGGGCAGCCACAGCTTCTCTGGGCAACCTGTGTCAGGGCTCACCACCCTCACAGGAAAAAATTTCTTCCCAGTGCCTCACCAGCACCTGAGGGTCACCTCTGAACCCCTTCTTTGCATTTAAACACTGAAAAATAAAAATTTAAATTAAAAACGTGCGCTGCTTCTTTTGTGCGGGGAATTGTTCTTGCCACTCCAACCAGCACCACCTCATTTTATTTACCCCATGGCTCCCTGCCATGCAGACACCATCTGTCAGACCAGCACTACCTCTGTGCCTGGCCCAGCACACAACGACCCCAGTTTGCAGGTGATGTTTGCAGCCAACCGAGCCAGCACCATCCAGCTCACTGCCTTTAACCTGAGGCAGCCCCAAGGAGCCCCCCAGGTGCTTTCAGAGGTTGCCTACAGAGCACCAGTGCTCCCAGTCCAACCATTCCATGGCTGAGACCCCCGCTCCTCCGGCTGCCGGAGCGGAGCGACACCCCAGTGCTGCCGGGGCCAGGAGCCAAGGCAAAACAATGGGAACCATTTACAGGGCAGGAAGCTGCATCTGCTGGATGAAACGCTATCTTCAAACAAGACGTGTTTGGATAACTCCAGTTTCATAACTCGCCTCTTCCGATGTTAGGAAATCACGGTAATAAAAGGAAAACGAAATGGGGGACAAGAAATTTGGCATAGAAAATTGGTACATCGGGGAGCAGCTCAAGGTGCTGCCCTCGGGGTCTGGCTGCACCCCCTGCCCCAGGATCAAAGCCTGATCAAATACCCTCAGGGAAAGAGTTAAATCTGCACTGCCGACCCCAGGGGCACAGTGAATGTTGGTGACCTGGTGCATCAATTCCAGGCTTCTTTGACTTTTCTATGGCCATCAAAGCCATCCTGGGGGAGGGAAGATAGCCACACCAAGCACAGGATATGGGGTTCAGCAGCTCTTATCATCATCGTCTTAGAGATAACAGAAGGGATGGCCTGAAAGCACCCTCGATACCCTGTGGATGCCAGCTCAGCAGCACTGCCAGGGCACATGTAGGATCCTGAAGGATCCTGCTCCTCACCCTGCTGGGACAGCCGGCCCGGCCCGCACCTCCTGCAGCTGCCACCTCCACAATTCGGGATCAGGAGCCAAAAGCTGAGGTCACCCGGCTCAGCCACGGACCCTCCCCAGCACCCACCTCCTCTCCCCACCCTCCCCAGGCCAAATATAAACTTGCTTACAGGAAATGCCTTAAAGAAAAGGCACCTCCCTGCGTCCCGAAGAATGCCCAGAAAATAAACTGTCTCTGGACATGAAGGAAATGGCTTTTTTTTTTTTAAATCACACTGCAAAGCAACTTTAACCCTTTCAGTCCCTGCTGCAAACGCAGCCCCTGTGTGCCTCAGGGAATCTCAAGGTGTCTGGACTCTGGGTTGGTGATGTGAGAGGAGCCTCTTGCCAGAGGCAATCTGTGGCATCGCCAAATCCAGAAAAAAATACTACAAAATCCAGAATCCAAACATAAACTCTCTGTCTGGCAAGGAAAGCATGGGACCCTTGAAAGGGGCTGATGGCTGGGGGCCCACCCTTGATTTCACAAAAGCACTGGCTCCATTCCCAGAGCCATTGGGCAGAAGGGGAACTTGCACAGCTGCTGGCATTGCTGGAGGTCCTGCACTGCAGCCAGGGGGGGCAGGGGGCTGCACCTGTGCCCCCCTCCCCATCCTTTGCACAAGGGCCCTGAGCGGGGTGTGTCAGTCACCCCCCTCCGAGGGTCCCTCAGGGGGTGTGCTGGGATCTCAGGCAGATGGAAATGTGGCTCCTCAGCTTCCTGTGGAGGGCAGGGAGGGGGTACCCCAGCAATGCAGCCCCCTGCAGCCCCCCCAACCCCATGCCAGCCCAGCACTGCAGCTGCTCCAGCCCAGCAGGCACACACGTGGAGGCTCAGGAAGCACAAACGCTGCCTTCACACCAACGTCCTGACACAAGGCACAAGAAAGTAAAAAGAGAAGAAATACAGGAAATCCAGGACGTGGTGAAGCAGCTGCCTCAAACAGTCAGTCAAGGACAGAGCAAAGCCAACAGCCCCGTGTGGAGAGGAGAGCTCACTCTGCCCGAGCCCTCCACCGTGGGACAGCACAATAAATAAAACAATAAATAAGCTCAGTGCCAGGATCTGGCAGCGTTCCCGCGCACTCACAGGTCACAGCCACACAGAGGGTGATTCCATTCTCTCTGTACAGCAGAGGACATCAAAACAGGGGCAGTGCCAAGGGCACAGCCAAAGTATTCCCTGTGTCACCAGCCCCCCAGCAGCCCCCTGAACGTCCCCTTAATAATCAGGCACCTGGGGCTTTCAGCCTCAGAGGCACTACATGGTTTGATCCAGTTCAGCTGCTGCTGCAGAACGCCTCCAGTGCCTGCTGTGGGTTGGAATTTCTCGGCGCTAGAAGAGCCGTGTGGAGGTGTGAGGCCAGGCATGGGAAAGGGAAGTGTGGGGTCAGCTGCCACTTGGCTGGGAAGCAAATGTCTGTCCAGAGCAGCAGCCAAGGCTCAGGGTTCAACAGATCACCTGCCTGGAGAAGAGAGTTAATTTCTGCCCTGTCCCTGATTTTACGCTATGTGTATGTCCATTATTTTTAGCTGGGGAGAACCACTGCTTCCTACATCCTTGCTGCTCCCAAGAAAACAGCACCACAGCGCCCAGGACTTCATCCCAGGAGAAATCACACAGCCACAGTCCATGTGTGGCCCCCAGTGTATCTGTGTCCAGGAGGCTCATGCCAGTGGCTCTCACCATGCACCAGCCATCCTGGGATTTGCTCAGGAAGGTGTCTGGAGGCCATGGGGAAAACCAGAGCTGGAACACCAGCCCTGGCTGCTCAGTCATCCTGCTCTTGCCCAATGACACTGATGAAATGAGGTCAAGTGCATTCTGCGTCACCACTGTGGGCACCGTCCTGCAGCCTTGTGACACCTCTGCCTGCCCCTGCCCAGGGTCAGTTCCAGTTTCAGCAGGAGCAGCAGAGGGAACAGGCTGCCAGCCAACCCTCTCAAACCCCCACATGCAGCCTCAGAACCATCCCTTCCCCCAGCCTGGCCCACTGCCCCAGCCCAGCCTTCAGTGCTGGCAGCAAAGCCTCATCCTCTTGACTCCTTTTCCTTTTTTCTTCCTTTTTTCCTTTAAATGCCAGCCTTCTTGTCCTCTCACTCTGCACATGCAGGGTGGGAAATCCCCCAGCTCAGCCAGGCTGGGGCACACAGGACCCCTCGGGTTCAGCACCAGAATGCCCAGGGGAAGCCACCAGCTTCTGCTCTTAAGCAACGGGACTGAGCCTTGGCAGCAGCACTCATGGAAATCCAGATGTTCATCCCAGGACCACACCAGAAGCCAGATGTCCCAGGATTTATCCTGAGCACCCCACCAGCCTCGTCTCCCCTGTAGACCTCCAGGCTTTGACACTGCACCCCTGCTGGGATTCCACGTGCCTCCAGTGCAATGGGATAAGAACTGGCTAAGCCCCTGGGGAAGGTCCCCTGAGCTGTTAAAGTTGTCCCCAGCACCAGCAGTTAACGTTTACTCTGCCTGTAACTGGCACGGGGTGACAAGTGCCCTGTGGTGATAAGAGCTCTGCAAACAGCCTGGCCAGCACCCACGTGGCACAGGGACCTGGCAATGATTAACCCAGCCACCGCAGGGGACAGCAGCAGGCCACCCATGGGTGTCACAGCACCCAGAGGCAGGGGACACATGGGGACCCACGAGGAGCCACATCCCGTGGGATCAGGGTCACACCTGCATCATTGTTGGGAGGGTGATGAGCATGGAATGGGGGCAGAGTGAGGCCAGCACAGCCCCACACTGACAACGATCCTACTGCAGAACCTGCAGGTAACACACTCAAATGAACCAGAAAGCAAACAGGTAACAAAAAATCCAGAAGCCATCACCTTCCAGCACCAGAAAAGTATCCTCTTACTGGAAATGTAGGGACATACCCTGTCTCTTTAAATCCCCACGCCCTGCCCCGCAGGCTGGAAAGGTTCACATGTTCCCGAGGTGCCTCTCCAAATGGCAGGAGCCAAAGGGCCATAGCAGCTCAATCATTAACCGTGCGGAGACCCCCGGCCTCGCTGGAATGTGCCGTCCCCTCTGGAGCGCTGCTCAAAGGTTCACAGGCACTCCTCTGCCCTAGCCATCAGCCCCTGGAGGCTCCGGCTGCTTTCCAGCACAGCTTTCCCCCAGTGCTAAATCCCCCCGAACACCTCTGTCACACGTCCCGGCAGGGCTGGAACACCACGTGCAAGAAGGGGAGCTGAGAAATAAGAAACCCCAAGTTTCAGGGAGATATTGCCATGCTCAGCTCGCCCATGACATGTTTTGGGGAGCTGTTGCTCCCCGTGGCTCCTCTTGCCATTGCTGCTGCAGCAGGACCAGCACGGGCACAGCGTGGGATGGGAAGACTGGCAGAGGAATGGCATCCCAGCTTTTACAGCCCCCACGCCACTTCTAAAGCTTTTTACATGTACAAAACCAGCTCAGCTTTCATCCCTGGGCTCTGGTAATCCTTGTCACCAAATCCAATGGAGCAACATCTCTGCTATGGGGCTGGGGGGAGGAAAGGAGATTCCGTGTTAGGGGATGCTCTGCTGGGCCAGGGAGATGAGCCCTGGCACAGGGCAGGAGCCCCACCACACCACAGGACCCCCCAGTTCCCCTTGCATCAGGGCCACAGTGACCATTCCAAAGGCATTCCCTTCCCCACAGCCCCGCTGCCAGCACACTGCCCGAATTTGGGGATTAAACTCCCACAGACACCAAATGCAAAAGCCCTTCCAAAGCCACACTGAGGGCAAAGGCAAATCCCAAACCCCTGCAACAGGCAAACTGTCTCAGGCTTTTCATGGGGTGATTACTTGAAGGAAGGAGACTTCATTCTTCTGTCTGCTGGCAGTGATTTACCCTCGGCACTGCCTGCACCCTTCAGTGCCAGCCAACTTCCAGGCTTGGTCCTTCTGCCCAAAGTCACGCAGCAACCTCAGCATGCCCTCGGGGAAAGGGCGACCTTTCGTTCCCCCACTCACTACAATTGACTTTGAGAACCTTCAAATCTTTTTGAGATTAGTACAAAACCAAAGGGAAGTACTGACGTGCCCTTGGGCACAACCACATTTTGTTCTCTTACGAAACTGAACCGCTGGCAGCCTGTCCTGTGAACACACACTGGGGTTTGGGCATTGGAGGCGATGCAGACAAGGAATGCTCAACGGAAGCACGGCTGGATTTATGCAGTCAGTCTTTTATCACAAAAGGATTTCTTGGAGGAAGCACGAGCATATGGCATGAATGTGAGCTGCTCCTCAGGAAGAGCTTTGATACCTGCTCTGGGCTGGGACTTTGTGTTTTGCCACACACAGAAAACACTGACAAGCTTTCAGGATAAGGGTGGGAGCTGATTTTTCCCCTGCAAGAATGGAGGGAGATTGATGGGATGCTGATCCGTGGCCCCTGCTCCTGTTGGCACACGTGTGCCGAGGGCAGCAAGGGGTGGCTGCACAGCCACCACCCCAGCTGGGCTTTGGTGAGAATGCAAACAGAAAAAGGCACAACCATTGATAACAATTCACGTATGCAAGTGGAAAAGAGTGTGGATTTCTGCCAAAAATTCATGATATGCACTCCAACACCTAGGGACTGTACAAAGGTCCTTAAGCAGAAGAGGCTCTGCTGCCCTTGGCACACGGAGCTTTTCAGAACACAAACCACAAATCCAAACGCACAAAGAGCTGGTGTTTGAGCTCGGCACATCAAACAGCCCCTGAGGAAGCAGCCTCTCACCTTGGCAGCACGCTTCTCCACAGCAGGGCTGGGGCACAATGTGAAAAACAACAGGCACAGCAAATCCACCCGTCCCTACCAACGACAACGGGCTCCAAAGGAGCTGCAAACATGTGCCCATGGCACTGAAAGCCAGGACACAGAGCCCAGCCTCCCCCAGTGCAGCGAGAGGGCCTGAGCCGGAGCCTCCTGACATCAGCACAGTATCTCCAAGAACTCACTGACTCTGAATCAGATGGCAAATCCGTGTTTTCCCAGTCACTGGGTTACTTGCACTAATCCCAGGCAGAGAAGGTGAGGAGGAGCCCTGGGAAAGCCCAGGTGGCCCAAACCCCACACCCCTCCTGAACCCCGCCAGCAGCGTGTGGGTCAGCACAGTCGAGCTGGGAGCTGAACGTGCCAAACCCAAACCTGGCTGCTCCAAAGACATTGCCCACACACTGCCCTGACTCAGCCCAGGAATGACAGGAGAGGATCCAGTTACTGCACGAGGCTGTCAGGAGCTGTGTACCCGCTCCAAGCTTCTCATCCTCCCTGACTGCAGCAACAGCCACCTCACCCAGGCACCGTGTCCATCCCGTGGGTGCCACAGCACACACATCATTCACACCTGGTGGCATTCTGGTGCTGTGGGAGGCAGCGGGGCTGAGCAGCGTTCTCTGGAGACACAGGTGAATCACAGAATCACATTTGGGTTAGAAACGCCTGCTGTGACCACCGAGCCCCACTGTTCCCCCGGCACTGACAAGGCCACCACTAACCCATGTCCCCAAGTGTCACAGCTACAGAGCTGTTAAATCCCTTCAGGGACAGTGACTCCACCACTACCTCGGGCAGCCTGTGCCAGGACTGGACAGTCCTTTCAAGGAAGAAATTGTGCCTCACATCCAACTAAACCTCCCCTGACACAACTTGACGCCACTGTCTCTCCGTCACCGCCTGTCTACTTTCTCCATTACACACAGAGCTGTGAGTGATTTCAGGAAGGGGTTCTGCCATGCGTGTACAACATTCGGAGCACAGCCCGGTCCGAGCCTAGGAGCAAAGCCAGCAGATTGCTGCGTGCTTTCTCCCAAAAATCCACCTCCTCTTCTGCACTCACTCCCCGCACCCAGCCGCAGGTTCCCGATTTACCTTCAGGCTATGCCCCGTCCAGCCGCGCTCTCGGGGGACCTGTCGAGGGAAGGGGAGGAGAAAGGGGTCTGGAAGAGGATGGAGGGTGCAGAGGGGGATCCCCGGTGCCCGGTCCGCCGCGGGCAGCGGGCGGGCTCGGGCAGTGCCAGCCGACGCTCCGGCTGTTGTCGGTGTGTGAGCAGGTGCGGAGCTGTGCCGCGGCGACCACCCGGGATCCGCCCCCCACCCGGGATCCGCCTCCCCATCCCCATCCCCGCCCATCCCGGGGCCGGAGGTGTGCGGGCTCCCCGGGGCCACAGCGGCCGCTGCTGGGGCAGGGGCTGCCGGCACAGAGGAGGGACATGAAGATGCTCCGAGGGCTGGAACCCCTCTGCCATGGAGCCAGGCTGGGAGAGATGGGGGTGTTCACCTGGAGAAGACTCCAGGGAGAGCTCAGAGTCTCTTCCAGTGCCTACAGGGGCTGCAGGAGAGCTTGGGACAAGGGATGGAGGGATAGATCAAAGGGGAATGGTCTGTTATGGAAAAAGAGAAGGGTTCAGTGGGATATCGGGGTGAAATTCTTCCCTGTGAGGGTGGTGAGGCCCTGGCACAGGGTGCCCAGAGAAGCTGGGGCTGCCCCATCCCTGGAAGTGCTCCAAGGCCAGGTTGGATAGGGCTTGGAGCAAGCTGGGATAGTGAAAGATGCCCCTCCATCACAGAGGTTGGAATGAGATCCCTTCCCACCCAAACCATTCTGTGATTCTGTGCCACATGTGAAACCCAGTGGAACCCCAAACCCCATCCATGTCCCACAGTGCCCCAGGCCCCCGTGCCCCCCCCAGCTCAGCCATCCCAATCCCTCCACTCCCAGACCGGCAGCAGCAACTGCAGGGCCTGGCCTGGCCCGTTGGACTGCAGGAACGGGACACCAGCAGCTGCCACCTCCCTGCAGGGCTGAGCACCCACAGGGATTTCTCAGGCTTTCCCCCCACAAAGAGGCGCCCCAGGACAATTTCTGGTCACACCTGGCTGTCCCCAGCTCTCCCTGTCTGTCAGACCCAGCGGGTGGAACAGCTGGGGTGGAAGCCACATCGAGGCATTGAGAGGAGCAGTGGGGCTGCTCGCAGGGGCTTGTGTCCTCAAAAATCCCCTTGCACTGCTCTGTAGTTACTATTCCAACAGCACAGAGTGAGGAGGATCTTCCTTACAGCACAAACACCTCACAGCCTGGCTCTGGACCACACATTCCTGTCACACCAGAGGGGCACAGCCACAGGTGATTTGCAAGAGGGGAAAAAAAATACTTAAAATGGACTTGGAGGAAATTTTTGTGAACAATGAGAGGTGAAAGGGCTGGAGGTCAGGAAGCACCAGGCCGAGCATGGAGGGAGAGGCAGAGGAGGCAGAGGGTGAGATGGACACAGGCAGGGATCTGAGGTGGGATGACCAGAAAAGCAGGAGAGAAACCAGGTATATTGCAGGGATGCCAGAAACCAGCTTTCCTCTGGAGATCACTGCTTGGAGGGATGCCCAAGCTCCCAACATGGGAGAATCAAGTAAAAACCAGGATTTTTTTTCCCCCCATTGTTTTCATAGTCTGAGAGACACATCTCCTTCCTTCCTTCCCAAGCTCCTGTCTCTCCTCCCACCAACCTCCCTCCTGCCTCTGCCCCGCCGCAGCCCCCCCTGCCCTGGCTCTCACCACGGAGGGACTGGACTCCAGCACAGCCTGCTCAATGCGGCTCTTGTTGGCTGCAAAGTCCTCCCGCAGCTTTGTGCGTGACAGCCCCTCAGCAGCTGGAGCCCGGGGGTGGCAGGGGGGTGGCAGGGGGGTCAGCCCCAGAGAAGGGAGCAGCTGTTGACGCGGGGGGGGATCGCTGGAAGGTCATTTAAGCCAGAAGTGAAGGGCTGTGAGCACCCGAGGGCAGAGGAAGGGTCAGGGGGATCCGGGTGTCAGGAGCCAGGCGAGCCTTGACCCCCACAAATCCCAGCCCCGCCAGAGTCCAGCTGCCCGGCTCATGGGGAGGGGACAAAAAGGGACAGCGGGCGAGCAAAACCTCTGGAAACACGATGAGTGCAGAGCCTGAGCGTGCTGACCAAGCCCCCAGCCAGCACTCCAGGGGACAACCGGGATGGTTGTGTCACCCGGCTGGTCCCAGCACGGTGACAGCCACCGGAAAAGCGCCGGGATGAGAGGTTTCAAGCATTTTTCCGCTCGTTCCTTGCGTGGAGCGGGAACAAGGGCGGGTGTGGAGGCAGAGAGCAGGAAATCTCACGGAGACGCTGAGCTGGGAGGAGGCGGCGGCGGCGGCGGGGGGAGCCCGGGGCTCCCAAAGCGCGACCCTGGATGCGGCTCCCTCTGCTGCCCCCGGCACCTGAAACCTCCCGGGAGAGTCACGGCAAGGAAACGGCGGAATGGGACAAAAACTACCCCGAGTCCGCGGGAAAAGCACCTTTGCTCCAGCTGGGAGCCCCCCGCAGGAGGGGAACCCACGCACCACGGCCTTTTCACTGCTGCTCTCTTCCAACAACACAAATAAATGGGGAGGGCAGGGGAAGGCTGCAGTTTTCTTTCAGCTATATAAATACAGAGCCCAGAAAGGCATCCATAGGCCCTTCGGGTCTGGGGCATGTGTGTCACACCCAGCTGCCAGGGGATTCCTGCTCTGCCACTGCATCATCTATCCATGGCTCCTATTTTTCCACTGCTGTGGATGGAAAACAGGAGAAATTCATGTTATTTTCACACAAAGGGTGTCATGCCCTGGCAGAGCTGGCCCAGCCTGTACTGGCACCCTTGCCCACCTTGGGATGCCCCATTTATCTCTGTCCAGTCACCCTAGTGCAGAACACTTGTTGCCTTTTCCCAATCCCCAGCCCTAAAAGCATCACCCAGGCTCTGCCACTGCAGCCCTTCCAACCACAGGGCACCCAGCAAATCCCACAAGGAGCCCCAGGCCCACAGGGCATTCCCAGCACCCCTGAGAATGGTGAATCTGCAGCACAGAGAGCCCAGAAACCACCTCTTCCCCATCCACCTGGAGCTTCCAGGACCACAGTGGTGTTTCAGCACTGGCCTCAGCACTGAGTCTCACACCAGCAAACCAGCTCCAGGCAAAAGGAGGAGGATGGCTTCCTATGTCCTTCATGAGAGGGAAATCAGGGGAAAGAGGTTGACTGGCACACCCGAAATGGCAGCTGGAGCCGTGTTGCCAGCTGCACGAACACAGCAGGCGGGATCTCACCAGTGCTGAATTCCCCGGCTTCCAGAGGAGGAGGGTGAGAGGGAGGAAAAGAGAAGCTCAGAGACACACACAACAGCATCATTCATGGGAGCCTGGTTTGTGCAACAAGGGTCCTGTGTCTGGCTCGGAGCTCCGGGCAATTAAAACAGCAGCCACAGATCTAGGAGAAACAGCAGGAATTTATCCGAGGAATCCGGATTATGTGGCCACTGCTGAAGCAGAGCAGGAAGCCCCCAGCTCCTGGAAGGCAAAACGCTGGCGAGTGATGAGCAACCAGCTCCATTATCCAACTGTTCCTGCCTCACCCACCCGAGTCAGAGCCTCCTCTCCCCACATCGGGGGTGTGAGGATTACTGCTGCTGGTCCTGCCTCCAGACAGTCCCACCAAGGAGAGGGTGAAGCCCACACGTGGACCTCGCTGAGACAGGCAGGGGCACAAGGGGCTTGGTGCTGCAGGGCTGCTTGGGGGACACATGACAAGCCAAATGGTCTGTGGTCCCAAAGATAAGTGCAGTGCTGTGCAAGTCTAAGAACGTGGTTTTCCATTCTGGTTCATCCTTGGAAGCATGCACAGGGTTACCAGCACATGTGAAAAGAGACACAATGCTGAGCAATCTCATAAGAATCTTCCTGACAGGGCTGGCTCCTGGAAGCAACCACAGACCCTCCAGGAGACCCCAGAGAGGATCTGTGTGCTCCCTGCTCTCATGTGGATAATCCCAAAACAATCTCCTGCCCCTTGCAGGGATTTTGTCCCCTGATCTGTGAGGCCAACAGCCCTTGGCTACAACTTGCCCCATGTGCCAGCCCTGAGCCGGGCAGTGTCACTGGCACGGGGTCTAGCAGTAGGAGATCTTTAAAGAACTCCACTTCCCCCTTGCCTACAACAAATTAAGCTTATCTTCTCATCCCTACGGAATGGCCCCTGTCCACCCAGCATGTTTTGGGCCATTCATGAAGGGATCATTTATCAGCAGAAAGAATGAGTCTCCAGGTATGAGGTGGAATTGTTCGCTAAGCACCATGGCCGATGCAAGCCAGGCAGCAGCAGTTCCACCTTCACACAACCCAAAATAAATGGCTTTCAAGATCATTACCCACACCCTGTTATCACAGGCATCTTTACAAGCCACATCAAACCAGTTTTAGCACTGGACTTCCAAATGAGCTCTTTAAGCATTTTCACAGTCATCTTGACAAGATGACTGATACAAACATCATTAAAACATTATCAAATACAAAATAATGCTCTTTCTCTGAGGAAAAGTGGACGTTCTTTTCACCTGATGACCCTTGGGCGGATGATCTGCTTTACCATTCGGCTCAGAAGAGTCTCTGCTTCGGCTTTGGGACCGGCATCACTCAGCTACGACAGACAGCTGGGCACGGTCCAGAACACCACCAAAATCGCTCAGGTTTGGAAAGAAAGCCGAGACCCTCAGCCGCATCCCCTGCCCGCGCTCTGCTCTTTGACAGACACGCACGGAGCCCTCCCTGCGCCAGCCGCCTGCCCCTCGCCGTGCAGCAAACGCCATGTGCCCGCACCGGGCTGACCCCCGCACCGGGCTGATCACAGCCCTCGCACCGGGCTGATCACAGCCCCTGCACCGGGCTGACCACCGCAGCCCCGCACCGGGCTGATCACAGCCCCCGCACCGGGCTGATCACAGCCCCCGCACCGGGCTGACCCCCGCACCGGGCTGACCCCCGCACCGGGCTGATCACAGCCCCCGCACCGGGCTGATCACAGCCCCCGCACCGGGCTGACCCCCGCACCGGGCTCACCCCCACAGCCCCGCACTCACCTGCCCTCCCGTGCCGTCCCCCCCCGCACGGAGCCGCGGCGCGGCGGAGCCGCAGCCCCAGGGAGCGCCCGGAGCCCCGGCGCGGAGCCGCGACCCCGGCCCCGTCCCGGCGACCCATCGCTTCTCCGGCGGGACGGGCGAGAGCGGCGGCTCCTCCCCCGCCGGGATGCCGGCACGGCACCGGGGCCGCTCCCGGGGAACGCCCGCTCCCCTTCCGCCCGTTCGCCGCAGCCCCCGCGGAGCCTCCCCGGCCGCGCCTCCGGCCGAGGAAGCCGCTCGCCCCCGGTGCTCCCGGCTCCCCCCGCCGGCTCCCGCAGCATCCCCGGGACGCTCTGCTAGGGACCCCGCTCAGCCCCTTCCCGCAGGGTCGGGCATCACCAGGGGCCAAGGTGAGGGTGATGCTGAGCCACGTGTTCCACCTGCATCCTCCCAAAAACGAGTCACCCCCGCCCCGGTGCCACCCCGCGCCTGGGCGCGCTCGCTGCCGCCTCCGCTCCCGGGGGTGTTCAAAGCCCTGCGGACGCTCCGGGCAGGGTTCAGGGGCTCCTCATTAAGACGAGAAGGAATTAACGTGATCAGACTGGCCTGCCAACACCTCACACTGCTTTTTCCCCATCTGACCTCTCGGGCTTTGAAAACAAACTTCCGTGAGCATCACACAGCCCCAGGAGGCTCCCACAGCCCCATGCCTGCTCCCTTTACACCCACTTTGCCCAGAAGGACAGAGGGGTTACTTCAGGTACAGGATTATCTTCCTGTGCATGTTAAAGCAGTTTGCATGTCAAAGTTCTGACCGAAGAAAACCCATTTCCCTGCCAAACCTCTCTGCCAGTTTTTAGTGTATTTTCTCATGATAATTTCAGGGAAATGACCCCACTCGGAACTTCCTTCTTGATCCTTTCAGTCTCATGCAAACCACTCGAGGATGCGGATAGAAATGTACTTTCCTGCCTTGCAGTTACTTTCCAGTCAGTCTCAATCAGTTTTTGCTGCCATGGGAAAAACTTGGGGACACTCTGAGCACGAGGTGGATAAAGGGGCCTTTTCCCAGCTCATTCCCTGCACTTCCCACATGCTCTGAAGCTGACCAACACAGAAAAACCTTCTCTCTAACCCAGGCTCTTCCTTTCTGGCCTTCAAAGAAAATCCCCCAACCTGTGAGCGGATCCTGCTGTCCAGAGGGGGGAATCTGTATTTTGTTAGCTACAGGAAACAGGAAAACTTCCAGCCCTGGAATTAAAGCCCAGAAGGAAGGATCTGAGCTGGGGGAGGGGTCTCTGTCACTGCAGCAGTCATCAAGGGGTCAGAGCTACACAAATTTTACAGGCAGAGGGACACAAGAATGAGAACTGGTGATTCACCAGCCAAGTCTGAACCCAGGGAGGCAGGGATGAGGAAGAGGAAGGAGCAGCACAGAATCCCCTCATCACATGTCCCACTGAAACCACAAATAATCACATTCAGTTCAGCTTTTCTACTTCCCACACCCCAACCCCGTGACTGCCTTTTCCACCAAATCAGAGCAGCAGTTTCTCAATGAGTTCCAGAAGTGTCCAGAATGGGGCCCTGCTGCCACATCCAGCATCCCACTCTCTCCATGGGTCCCCTCTGATCTCTGATGTCACAGCCAGAGCGTGGCCCCAGTGCCAAGAGCAGCAACACTGGCCCCTGCACACCCACATATCCCAGGACAGACCCCCCCCCCCTGCCAGCCCCTGGCCCCTCTCCAACACATTCAGACAATCACAGAACCAGATCCCAGTCTCTGTTTCTTCCCCCAAACACAGGGAACCACAAGCATGGGCTCAGGTCAAGTGAGGAACAGGGGCCTCATGTTCAGGCCACAAACCCACCAAGTCAGTGCAGGAGATTTTTGTGCGAGGAGAGAAGAACAGCTCAGCTGTGACAACACATCAACAACAGCTAAATTTACCAGGTTATTTTCGGTAATCCAGATGCTGGGTAAATACAACCTTATTATTTCATGCAGGGGCAAAAGTTCAGCCGAGTCCCTCGTGCTGCTTTTCCCTGTTAGTTCACCACATCCAGCCGCAGGAGCCCACCCTGAAATGCTGCAATGTCACCACTGTCTGGCTGTGCTGACCACCTCTGTCCCTGTCCTTCAGCAGTAAGAGGAATCACTGCTCCATGACCACCCAATCCCTTTTGGAGGGGCCTGGTGCTGCTGTTGGTAGGAATTTATTCTGAGGACGCAGTTTTCAGGTGCATGGCCAGGCTGTGAGCCTTTCCTTTCTTCAAGCTTTTCCTTTCTGCTCAGTCCAGAACAATACATGGGAAGTGAATGCTGGAGAGGAAGCAGAGGGTTAGGAAATCCATGGAAACCCGACCCAGCTGGGATTGTTCCAGTGGTTTGGTTTGGGGCTGTGCAGGGGCTCTGTGTCCCACCCATCCAAGGGTGCTGCCCGTGGGGACTGCAGGGTGGGCCAGGGAGGGCTTTGACATGGGGCAGGGCAGCAGGAGGAAGAGTAGGGACACAGGAGTGAGTCCCCACGGCTGAAACATCACCTCCAAGAAGGCAGATGAAATCCAAGTTATTTTTCACCATCACTGCTGCAGGAGCTGCCATGGCATACCCAGGTATTTTAATGCTGGGGGAAGCCACAGTGACCTCATCCAGCCAGCGTTCATGGAAGGGGATGTGGCAGCACAACCACAGCTCCAACCAGAGGGCTGGGAATGGGTCTGTCCATGGTCTGTCCATACCTGGAAGCAGCTCAGGGGGTTTGCCAGGTGTGCAGCAGTGCTGAAGGGGGAAATTGATGGAAGAGACACTTTGCCAAGAGCTACTGGGATAAACCAGAACCAACTCCACCCTGTCCACCCTGCCTCATGCCACCATGTTGGGAGCTGAGGTCCTTGTGCCACCCATCCAAAGAGACTAAAAATCGTCATAAGGGAAGGGAATGGTGTCCCTCAAATCCACGGCCTGAATGCCCCCTTTGTCCGAGCATCTTCTGGGGACAATGAGTGAAGAGGACTGCAGGCACCTGCCCTGGCCCCTTCCCAGTGGAGGGCACAACCCCCCTGCAGGTTTGCTCCCTGTCCAGTGTAAAGGGAGAGCTCCAGCCTGCCCCAGGCACCGTGCTGCTGCAGGTCACAGTGACACCAGGAGCCACTATGGCCCCGTCACCACACCAAGTCACAGGTGACAAATCCCACAGTGAAAAACTGTGCAGCTGCTCAGGACACAAGGCTCCTGCTGCCCCCAGAGCCCATGGCTGCCCAGCATCCCTCCAGCAGCCAGAGCTGGCACAGGGACATGTGACAGGCAGGTGTCAGCTGGGGTCATGTGAGTGTCATTGAGCCTTCACCAGCAGAGACCTGGATTCTACAGGCAGTTTTAACCAAGGGGAAAACACCTACAAACATTCTTTGCCTCAAAATCCTGGTCACAGTGTGATCCATAGGAGCCTTCTCTGCCCCTTCCCCTCCACAGGGCTCTTTAACTCTTTTTAACAAGCTCTTGACATTCACGTACTTAATCTCTCCAGTGCAAGGGCCAGAGACCACCCAAGGTACCTCTGGGGCTCTCTCACAAAGCACCTTTTGTTACCCAGAGCCCTCCTGTGCTCTGGGCTCTCACCAGCCACACTCAGAGCTCACTTCACCCTTACATGAAAACAAGAGGCCCTCACAGCATCACCCTTCGGGCAGGGAACTGCCTGGAGATGCCCAGGCACATCCCATGGGCTCCCTGCATGATGGGTTTCCCTTTCCCCACTTCCCCCACCTCCGACACCGGAGCTGCCATCCACAGGGCGTGCCCTGAGCCCTGTGCCCAAAGCAGCAGAGCCACCTTGGCTCCAGGTCTCTCCACTTCCAGGGCCACCAAAACCAACAGCCATGGGCTGCCCTGGGCAGGATGGGACAGGTTTGACTCTGGGGGTGTCACTGCACAAAGATACCCATGGCACCAAACAGTGGGATGATGAAAAGCGGGACCTCTACCCCCTGTCACAGCCCCATCCCTGGTTCCTGGTCCTGCTGGCACACACCTCCTCTTGCTCCCAGAGACCACCACCAGCCTCCCCAGCACCCACGAACCCCTCGTGGCAGGGCAGCCCCAAGCCCAGCCTTGGCAGAGTTTTGATCAGGGCAGAAGCAGCCGTGCACAATCCCCATGGATCAGCCTGCAGCTGCACTGTGAGTCCCTCCTGCCCCACAGTCATGGCTGAGACACTCCATTCACACAAAGCTGAGGGGCTCCCAGCCAGGGGTGACCTTTCTGCCCATGGCACTGCACTGCCAAGGCTCTGGAGCTCCCCATGGGATTATCTGTTGAGCACAAAGCTGCTCACCACAAAGACAAGAGGACTTGAAAAGGAACCAAAGTCCCTTTGTAAATATATTCTCTTGAAAATAACAGTTTTGGGGGGAAATCACATTGCTGGCAGAAGAACCCAGCAAGAGGACATTTCTCTTTTCGTGACCCCTGCTCACCCCACAGCAAGGACACTCCTGCCCCAAAAATTATTGCTGCATCTTACCTGCATCTTTTTTATCTTCTAACAAGGTGAATTTCTGTGAAGAGAAAGAAAGAAAAAAAAAACAGAAATAATTTTTTAGTAATTTTGATTCTCATATTTGTGGAATGCTACCCCTCACATCTGGCCTTGGTCCCTGCTCCAGCCTCCCCTCTGCCCAGAAGTTACCTGAGACCAGCAGTGCTGATCCAGAGCTGGGACCAGCAGTGCTGCTCCAGCCACAGGACAAGCAAAGGCTTCTCCCAAGGGCACCAGCCCCACCGGTTTTTAAACACCATCACCGCTCCCAAGGGCCCTGAGCACTGGACAAACACGGTGTGCCCAGCACAGCTCCTGAGGGAAGCCACAAGAAATGGGATTCACAGCAGCAGAGCCTCGGCAGCACTTGGGAGACAGCAGCAATTTGCAGAGTGAAGGAGCAGCAGCAGGTCCCCATTCCTGGTGCTGAGGTGAGCACAGAGCCTGGGACACTCCCGAGTCTCTCTCTGGGTGCAGATGAGCCCCTCCAGCGCCGCTGCCCCACAGACAGGCCAGAGGTGCTGGCGGGATCACTGCAGGAATGTGCTGTGCTGCTGAGATGGACTTTCCCACGGACCCCCGGGACCCCTCTTCCTGCCGGGGCAGCAGGGCTGAGGATGACCCAGGCAGGACAGACTTAACCATGTCCCTGCTGCCGTGCGTCCTACAGCACTGCCTGCCTGAGGGGGGCCATCACCAGCGCTGGAGTCATCACTGCCACCTCACAGCGTGCCCGTGTCCACCTAGCTCCTCTGGATCCTTTGGCATTGCCCAGTCTGCTCCCACACCTTCCTCTTTCCACGAATTCTTCCACCAGCCACAGATCCACCTCATTTAACCTGGAAAATTTTAATCCCACAGGGAGAGCCCAGCACCAGCCCTGTTGAAGAAATTCCTCAGCAAGGAAGGTGAGAATTCCTCGCCTGTTTGTGGTGAGCAGCTGAGCAGCACTGGCATGGGGAGGAGAGGAGGTCCAGGCTGAAGCAGAAGCCTCAGCACTTACAGGAGGCCACTGGTGCCCACTGAAGGCAACCAGGAGGGTGGTGCCCTGGCCAGACTCCATATTGGGCCAAAGATGGGCTGAAGCCAGTGGACTGCTGGGTGCTTCCAAGGAGGTTGAAATCCATGGGCACCAGAGTCTGTGCAGGCCAGGCTGAAGCCATCCCAAGCTGCAGCTCTGCTGGTGGCCATGCAGGACCCAGTGTCCACCAGTATGATGGCAATGCCAACACGCAGCACACAGGGACAAGCAGGGTTAATAAGGACAGCTAAGCTCTCCAGAGACAGTGGGGACGAGACAGCAGGGACAAGACAGCCACTAATATTACCAATGAATTTCACAAATGTCATTTTTAGACTCAACTATTTTAAGCATTGCACTGAAAGCCCGGGGGACAGCGTGCATTCCACATCCATTTCACCACAGCAGATCCACTCACCCAGCACAGCCCGGTGTACAGCACTGCCCGTAAAGGCAGTGTAAATTTCACCACCTTTCCCAACCTGAAACTCCCAAGATTCACACAAACTACAACACCACAACCTCCGCAGCTCACCTCCCACACTGCATAGGCTGGGACACAATGAACCAACAGTGATCAGGAGCAGGCAGGCAGAGTCATTCGTCATTAAGGTGACAGATGAAGAATTAAACCCTAATGAAAAATCTCGGATGCCACGCCATGAGAACTCCTGCTGCAGGAAATTAAAAACTGGGGGCCCTTGGCCTCGCTGCTCCTTTGTCATCCTGACACTCCAGGTCGGCTGTGGTCCCACAGCCACGCCACGAGTGACCTGAGCCTCTGGGCTCTGAAGGATGTCCCAGTCCAGGCACAGCAAGGAAAGCAGGCACGGCAGGACCCTCCTGGTGCATGCTGAGCACATCGTGGGGCTGAGTGTGCACACACACAGAGACACACACACACAGAGCCCAGCGCCCCCCGGGCACAGCCCCCTGCCCACCCAGGGCAGCCAGACACGGTAACCCAGTAAAGGGCAGCAGCTTAGGGCACAGGGACCAGCGCACCTACACATGGCCCAGCCAAAATTAAAACCTCTCAGAAGCACATGGGGCACGGGCACGACACCCCCCTAGAGCACACCTTGAGCGAGCTGAGCCTCACCGGGGACTCGCCCGCAGCGCCCCTTCCAAAGGCTTCTCCTGAATCCGGGGGGTGTCAGGGGGACCGACACCGCGGAGAAGCGCTCCCTTACCTTGGCTCTTTTGAAGCAAGCCCAGAAGAAATCCAGCAATGGCATGATGTGCTGGCGGGGTCCCAGCAGACCCCCCTAGAGCACGGCGCTGTCCCCGGCCGTGGGGAGAGCCGTCCCCGGCAGCCCCATGGCAGCGCTGGGCGGCGGAGCCGGGCACAGCCCGGAGCGGGCAGGAGCCGAGCGACGGGAGGGAGGAGCAGGAGGCAGCGGCGGAGGCGGGCCAGCATTCAAACCCTGCACCGTTATTCGGTTGGTTGGGAACGGGCTTGGAAACGATTGAAATTCTCCGAAGATTGCGAGTTTTAAACAGCTCCGGGCTTTCCTTCCTGCCTGGAACGCACCGAGCTGCTCCCATTCCCTGGCAGTGGGAAGGTGAGCGACGCTCCCGAGCAGGAGAAGGGGGGATTTTGGCTGTCAAAGGCATATGTAGGACGTTAGAAACCCAAACCCTGGATGGTTCAGATTGTCGCTCCGGTCCTGCCCGAGCTGGCTGGCAGCTCCCGGCGCTCTCCCCTGCCAGGCTCGAGGTGTACCCAGCCACGGTGCCATCCCTGGGTGCCCAGGTGCTGCTGGCCCCATTGCGGGCACAGCAGGCACCCCCATCACAGAGCAAGGGCACCCAGGGCCAATCTGCTGGTGGGGAGCAGGGCATACAACATAGGGGAATCCCCCCAGCCATCAAAAATGAGCCACACACTCCAGCTATTCACAGCTTCGTATCTGCCTTCTGCAAATATCATTCGTTCACAAGCACCACAATAAAAGGTCACATCACAAACATTTGTGCCAACCCCTCACTCGGAGCCCCCGGGCCAGGATTCTTCCTGCAGGACACAAGAACTCCCCACAAACTGGTGATTTGTGTCAGTAGTTCGGAAGGGGCAAGGACAAGCAGATCCACAGTGATGCCTGAGCTTGGCTCTGCTCCCACAGGACCCTTCCTGGCTGTCACCCACTCTGGACTGGCATCAGGCTCTCCAGTGGCATCGCTTCGGCCCACTCCCCATCTTGGGCTGGTGTCAGCTCCACTCTGACAGGTCCTGCAGGCAGGAACACTAACCAGAGCACAACGGTTCTGCTCACGATGTGACAGGTGTGTACCCAATCCCCAGCAGTTGGTGCCTGTGCCAGCTGTGTCCAGTGCCACGTGTCAAACAGGGCAGGCCAGGATGGGGTGCTGGGGCCCCAAAGCATAAGGATAAGGGGGATAAGGCAAGGACAAAAAGCACAGAAGGCCACAGCACAGCAGAGCTGGAGCAGATGCCTGGACAGGATGGCATAAGGCACTGCCAGCATCCAGCATGCAGCAGAGCTGAGCAGCACCAGGGCCCGGGACTGGCAGCAGTGGCACCAGCACAGCTTTGCTGTGGCCCCGGCTGCAGCTCACAGGCAGCATCAGTCCCGGCGCCAGCTCCAGCTGCCTCCTTCCATCTCCCCCTCAGTCATTCCTGGCACTGCTCCCAGCCTTGGCACCAGCTGCAGCTCCTCACCCTGTCCCCTGCATCACTGGTGTTACTGGGCCAGTGAAGCAGGGTTTGGGTCACCAAGGCACAGCACAAGCTTTGTACATCAATCCCTTTTCTCCTCCCTTAAAAACCCAGCCCTGGGAAGACAGTCGCAGCTCTATGGCATGTTGCCCACCAGGGTCAGGTCTCCTAGTAAGGATTTTCCCCACAGGATTTAAAGCCCAAACGCTGCTGCCCAACAGCCACCCACCCTCTGTAACTCACCCACTGCTGCCTCAAGGGTTGAAGTTTTTCCCCCAAAGACTTGCAAAAAATAGTCCCCTGCAGGGATGAAGGCAGCTGGGGCACTGCCCACTGGCAGAGATCCCCATTCAGCTCACTGGGCACTGCTGTCACGCTGTCACAGGGCTGAGGATGCCAGGGGACCACCCCTGGCCAGGACATGGAAGGGCACTGCCAGCACAGGGTCCTGTGAAAGGCTCTGCTATCATCATTCCAGAGAGTCCAAGGGGACTCCAGTGATTCTACAGGCTCTGGAACGTCTGGGTCTGGGCTGAGGCTGAAGGCAGCTCACAGGAGGGACTGTCCCCTCAGAGAGGGTGACACTGCCAGGCTTGGTGGCATTGGGATCCTCTTCCCATCAGGGGCTCACCCCTCAGCACCATGCATTATTCTGGAGCAGGACAGGCCCTGCTGCTTCAGCCATAACCCTGCTAGGACCCAAAGAATTGCCTCTGCTTGCTCCAGTGGCATCGGGTCCTTCTCCCACTTCCTCCAAAAGCCAAAAAAGCCAAGCTAGCACAAATAGAAGCAGGCTGTCTCCTTCCCAGGCCTGGGAGACAAACCACAGCGGTTTCTGCATACTTGTGTAGCTTCTTCCTACCCGGTCATCCCAAAAGCATTCCAGTAATGCTACATCTTGGATCCTTCCTCAGCATGCCAGGACACTGTCCTCGGCAGGAATAGCTCCTGGGGACTGGATCCATGGGGAAGTGGCAGAAGCTGTGCACACCAAATGGATATTTCTGCTGAGTGGCAAAAGGACACAGACCTCACTGCTGCATTTGGCTCTTCCCAAAATTCCTAATGTATCCACTCTGCAGACAAGCTTACAGGACAAGAAAAAGCAATATCAATTTATTCTATAAATAAATAAATATGTGTGTGTGTATGTGTGACTATCCTCCTCAGACCCACATGAGAACCCATTTTAAACTTCAGTTAATTTCATGAAGCTGATTCTAAGGAAAACATCACCCTGTACACATTCACTAAGAGCTTCCCACTGCTGCCTGCAGCGCCCGGAGCTGGGACAGACACCAGGATGTCACCAACCAGCCCCAGCACTGCCACACACATCCCGCGTTCTCCGAAAGTCATGGGACACGGCCGGTATTTTGGGGGACAGGTACAGCCTCTTCCCACAACAGATCATTCCCTGGAGGATCCCATGTCCCCGCGGCCGGAGCTATTTCTGTGCACTGATGAGCTATTGCTGTGCCGGCTGTTGCCCAGGATCAGTGACATCTCATGCTGGTGGCGGCCAGGCCGTGTCCCCGCAGCCCCTGGAGCCAGCAGCTCTGGCTGTGAGCGGGGGGCTCCCCTCGGCCAGCCGAGCCCGAGCCGGCAGCACACGGGGATTTTCCACTTTCCGCCGTGCACAGGCATTTCCCGAGGCTGGGAAGGGCGCAGCTCCCGCCGAGCTGGCGTTTCCCCATTAGCATAGCGAGAACAGGGATCCTTTTCTTCTCCACGGGGCGGGTGCTGGCGGTGCTGGGGCTGTGACACCACGAGGGCGGTGAGAGAGGGGACGGGGGCAGGGAGAACACGAGGAAACTGCAGCCCCCGGGAGCAGCAGCGGGGAGGCAGAGAGGGCAAGGACAAGGCTGAACCCCCTCCATGTGCCCCCGAGCGAGGGGCAGCCCCTGGGAAGGACCAGCACACAGAACCCCACAGAACCCTCCCAGCTCCCCAGGGTTGGGGCTCCACTGTGGGGCTCAGACCTCGGTGCCCAGCTCCAGCCCAAGAGCCCAAATGTCTCTGCTGCCACCAAAGACCAGACCACAAGAAGCCAGCTGAGAGATGTGATTTGCTCAAGGGCAGCACAAGACACTCCCCAGCTCCCTGCAGTCCCACAGCTGCCCCATACCACCCGTGAGCACCCTTGCCACCACCACTTCTCCGTTAAAAAGTTCCTCATTTAAAATAACCCCGACGTGCCTCCGGTGGCTCACAGGTGGGATGTGCTGGGCACGGACACTGCCTGTGAGGGTGCAGGACACACGGGGCTGTCAGGACTGCCATGCAAACCACAGGCTGCAGCGGAGCTCCAGCGCTGAGGGAAAGCTGCTCTCTGGGATGGACAATTAGGCAATTACTTAATCCCCACGTGCAGTTCCAGCGGTAGAAGGAAGCGCTCGGGTGAGCAGGGCAGTACCACAGAGCCTCCTGGGGCCAAAGGCATCAATGTCCCCATCCCACAGGGCTGGAGCAGCCAGCCAGTGCCATGGCATCCCCTCAGAATGCCCCTTCCCGAGGGCTGAGGCAGCGCAGTGGGATGTCCCCTCTCCCAGGCCTGGTGGCCCTTGTGTCCTGCTGAAGCTTCACCCTCCAAAGCCAGCGACACTTTTGCTTTGGACAGATGTGCACTGGACTCCAAGAGACAAGCCAAGGGCTTGTGGCCTCAGCCAGGGCTGCAGGAAGCCCCCTGCACTCCCTGTCCCCAGAGGGGTCCTGGCACAGACAGGTCTGTGCATTTCCCCACACAGGATGCTCCAGTTTGCAAACACCAGTGAGAGAATTCACAAACACCGACTGATTTAGCACACACACAAAACCAAACAAACTTTGCAGCTGACTAATCCTCACAGACTGGCAAAACCTCCCAGTTGCACTGAAAAAAAAAAAAGCAGTTCCATGATAGTTTTGGGGAATTTTTGCTGCACCAGCTGGGGGGGTACTCCTGCCCCAACTCCCAGAGCCACAAAGCTTGGGAAGTTCACCAGGGGCCTGCATGGGGCTATTTAAATGCACTTAAAAGAGCATAACTGATATTGTGACATTTTTGAGACACTATAGACAAGATATGCAAATTACAAATAGACACAAGTGATACAGAAGGAAACTCAGTTTTTTGGAGAGCCATATTCCCATTCAATTTTAACTCCATTTGTATTCAAGCATGCAAGAGTTTCTGTCTGGGGTCATCTCCATGCAGGACAGAACTCCAGCAAAAACCTGCTGCTACTACTCTCTAGTTCCCTTCAAGATGCCTTTGTGGAAAAAAAAAAAAAAAAGAAATATAAATCAGGCTGCATTTTTAAGTACAAAAGGGGACATAAGCAGAATGCTCACCAGGCAGATTTTCCTACCCCCTGGGAATAGCACTGAGCTGCTGGAGCCTGGCTAGGACATTAATCCTGGGACATTAATCCCCTGCCCCCAAGGCAGACACCAGAGCAGCCCAAGGAATTGCAGCAGCTCTTATTATTAGCTGGAGCAGGGGGGTGAAACGTGAGCACAGCACGGGGTGGGCTGGCAGCACACGTGTGTACTCACACTCACACACTCAGCCCTGGTACCTGCCACTGACAGCACACTCAGCAGCTAAAAAACAACCACAGGCCACAGGGACACCTCCTCCTCTGGCTGGCACGATGAAATGCCATTTACAAATACATCTGAACTACTTGGGTATTTTTGCACATAGTTCTGGTGACAGCTGCTGTCTGGGGAGGATCCCGGCCCTAATTCTGGCCAAGGGTTGGGATTAACTCCAAGGACAGAGGAATCTTGTCAGGTGCAGTGCTGGCTCCCTGCGAGGGCAGGTGTCTGCAAGCTAAATCCCTGGCATGAATTCATACCGGCCTCCTCTCACTCGTGGAGGGTAGGGCCATTCATGTACCAACTTTCCCACACCCAAATCCAGAGGTAAACCCTGTCCAGTGCAGCTTCTTGGGCAGAACTGGGGACATGGCAGCAGGACTTGGACACAGGATGAGGGACTCGACAGCTCCCGGGTGTCAACAATCAATTCCCCTGATAGCTCCAAGCATGCAGCCCCAGAGCAGGTGGGAGCATGGAGGTGACAGGACCCAGGGGTTTTTGCAAGTCCACCAGTGCCCAGTTTGTCACACTCTGGCACTCTGGAGTCTCTGGATGATTGCCACCATGACCTGGCTCCACCACAGTGCACAGACCAGTGGTAGGAGTCCCTCCCCAGGTGCCCTCAGGAGCTTGGGGTTGCTGTCAAACCCCACCAGAGCCAGGCTGGTCTTGTGGGCACCCCGACAGCAGAGCACTGCAAAGCTGAGGGGGTTCAGGGCATGGACAGGCAGCAGCAGTGAGGGCTGGCAGGAGCACGGTGCTCCTCCCTGTCAGGAGCATCAGAGCAGGGTTTACAGCAAACAACATCGGGCACATCTTCCCTTGACACCTGTTCAGTCAAAACCACTGCCCAAAGATGTGCTTTCCTTCAGGCATGGACGAGGAGAGACATTCCATGCTCAGGGACACCAAGTGCCCATCCCATGCCCATCCCGGGCACTGAATCCCAGGATATTTCCAGCCTGGACAGGAGCCACGTGCCACTGCCAGCCTTCTTTGGGGAACGCCAGGAAAGGCAGCTTCAGAAAACCCTTTATGCCAACCCTCACACACACAAAGCCTCATTATGTGACAGTGAATTCTTTTCACCCCCTGTGGCCGTGAGGGCTGCCAGGCTCGTCCTGGAGAGGGATCCTGCTCCCAGCCCCACGCCACAGGGCTGAGCTGCAGCCACGTGCTTCCTCACTCCAAAGGGAATCAAGAAGAGGTTTTTTGGGGACAAAAAATCCTGGCTGCAGGCAGGGTGCAGAGCAGGCTGTCCCCATACCCTGTGCTGGGCTGTCTCAGGCTTCTTTTCCTGCTGCTGGGAAGAATTCCAAAGCCCTGAGTGAGAAGAGGCAGCAGCCCCAGCCCAGACCTTAGCCCAGTGGGTTTCACTAAGGGAGGGCTGAACTATGGGGAGAGGAAGGATGTAAATCAGTGCCCAGGATAAATAATTGCATTTTCTGTTTATGATCCTGAGACAGAGACACAAAACACCAGAAAAAGACTTGAAAAGAACCAGAAAGCACAATTCTGGTGAAATCCAGCCCTTCTTGCTGAGCTCTGATATTCACCCTTTGCCTTTCTCCTGTAGATATCAATGAGCTTATCAGGCTCCTGCCTTGGAACAGCAGCTGTGGAAGGAGAAGAACAGAGATAGGGATAGGGAAGCACCAGGAGGACACCCATGGGGATGAGACTGCTCCAATGGCTCCACTGGCCCCCCACAGCTACTCTGCTCCAAGGGCTCCAGAGCCTGGAGCTCTCTGCAACCAAAATAACCAGCATCAGATGTCTTGAGAGCCACTATGCTCACACGAGTTTGTTGTAAGCACAGGGACTCAAAGGGGTACAGAGATGTCATTGGGACCTGACAAACAGGCTGCACAAGGAGCACAGACACTGTGGTGAGGGAGCCCAGCCAGGGGCCTGTGGGCCCACGGGCACAGGAGGGGCTGAGAGAAAAGCCCACGATGCCCAGACCAAACACAGAGGAAAACAGCCAGTGCCAACTCTCCTGTCCAGGGAGGTTTGTTCTCCCTGCAGAGCCTTGGGAGAACACATTCTGCCCTCAGCCCCTGGCACACTCCCTGCTCTGCTTGGCCATCACCCCAAGATGGACAGAAATCCAGTTCCTATTTGGGTAGAAACCCCTCAGGGTAGTAAGATCAACTGTTAAAAGATACAAAGGGAACTTAACACACTGGATTTGAACTGCACATCACAGCCTGAAGCAGGAGTTTAGAGTAAAAGAGAAGACAAAACATCCATGTCTGCCAGAGCATCCCATCCTCAGGACCAGCTGGGCACCTCTAGGGAGCAGGGAATGGGGCACAGGGAACAGGCACCCACAGCCACCATGTGGAACACTTACCAGATGTCTAGGACATGTCTTCACTTTCCCAGGAGACACAGAGCAGGCATTAACCTCATCTTCCTCACAGTCTAGGGCATTATGGGCTCTCCCCAGGTCTGCCCCAAGCAGCCCTACCATATCTGTTTTGTTGTGCCTGAGCACGTGCCCAGGCTTTGTCTGGGAATGTTCATCAAAGGCCAACATTTTGCTGCTGGAAAATTTATTGTGGCCTGTAGCATCCCTGCTGTGCCCTGCAGGCTCCTGTGGGAGGCTGATAAATCTTGATCGGTGCCTCCTGGTTTTCCTGGGAAAAGATCCCCAGAGGACTGGCAAGGATTTATCAAGGATCAGCTCATAACCAGGCTCATCCTCAGGACAGCACTCGCTGCTCCTCAGACAGAGGAAGCCATAGACACCTTCCTCATCTTCAGCTGATGAGGAAGAGCGTGGGGTCAGGGGCTCATCCTGCTGGTCTGGAGAGGCTGGTGGCTTTGCTTGGTGCTCAGTGCTCCTTGGCTGCATCATCTGTGGATGGAACCCTCGCCGCCACTGGCAAAGCTGGCAATGCAAAACCATAACTCATCAGCAAGAACCACACAGGAGACAATGTTTATTTAGCTTTTCCTCATTTTCCTTTCCATTCCGTTTGATTAGAAAGGGTGTTACGGTCCTTACTCTAGGAACCTCCATGCTCTGCTTACCAGAGCATGCAGACCCACAGTTACAACTCAACCAGCTGGGTTTGTATTCTTCATTTCTCTCTTAAAATCACAAACTCCCAAATGTGCTTCACATCCTGCCCTTTTCACTGCTGGCAATGCAGCGCTGGGGGAAGAGCAGGGGTTTGCAGGGGGCTCATTGGGATGGATTTCAGGTGCTGCCTGAGGTGTGTTTCAGGCTCCCGGGAGGAGCTGGGGCGGAGATGTTTGCACAGGCAGGGGAAGCTTGGCTGAGGCAGGGAATTGCTCTGGTCTCCTCCCACCCGGGCAAGGCAGGGAAGAACAGAGTTCCCAGGTAACAGGACCCTGCCTGCCCTCATGCCCCACTGATCCCAAGGCTCTGACAATGCTCCCTTGCAGCACAAACAGAAGCTGCTCAGACACAGAGGGCTCAGAGAGCAGATGTGACAAGGTACCAGGCATAGGGAAGCTGTGGCACTCCAGAAAACTTGCCCTGTTCCCTTCCCTGAAACGTGGGCAGAGGGGACAAGGTTCAGGGAGCATAACTGGGGCAGAAACACCAATCCCGTCCTTCCTGCATTAGGAAGTGCACTTATTATTGCTTTTTATTCCAGCTAGGATTCAGATTAAATAGAACAAACCTTCACTCTTGTCTCCCAGACACCCTGAGCCCCCCAGCACAGGCATTGCCCCGAGAAGGTGACAGCAGAACAATGCAGCAACCCCTGTGTCTGTCCCAGCAGCTGTCCCCAGTGCTGGGCTGTCACACCCACCCTGGGTGATGCTCCCCCTCACACCTCCACTGAGGAGCCCCCCGTGCCGGACACAGCCTGTCCCCTCCCACCCATCACTGCCCTTGCATTGAGTACCTACAACCTGGAGATTCCGCAGCCTCCCGCCTTGCTTCCAGCTGCTGCAGCCATGTCACCTGGTTTTCCTGCCAGGAAAGCCAAAGGTCAGGAATCAGGCTCACTGTCCCAACTGTCAACAGCTGCACTGTATGGGTTGCTTCCTGATTTTACTGGGAAAGTCCCTCCTTCCTTCCACTGTCACTTGCCCCAGTTTTTTGCCCTGGGGTACAATTCAGCATGGAGAATGTTTACCTTAAAAACTTAGCTTGGGGGACAAAAATGCTAAATTCGAGCTTTATCCAAACAAAGCATAACTACTACTTCCAGCACTTGGGAACACCTTTTTTGAGCGGAACAGGTGCATTTCCAGGACAGGTAAATTATCTTTTTTTAAAAAAAAAAAAAAAAATGCCCCTTGTTGAATGAAAATGCCTTTTGCCCATCACTGCACGTGCAGAAACCCTGCAGCAGGGCCAGGTGAGGAGGCACCACAGACCGAGCTGGTGGTGGCAGCTGAGGCTGGCAGCTCCCAGCTCACCTGCCGGGGCTGCCTGCGGGACCGAACCCCCGAGCTGCGCTCCCCAGAGCTCCCGGGGACACCGCTGACCACGGGCTGGTGACAGCACAGCTCCTAAAGGCTGGCGCGGTCCTGCCGCCCTCTGGTGACCTTCCGCAGCCCCGCAGCCCGTCTCGGCACAGGGACAGCGTGTCCCTGCTGCCACCAGCTCCGGGCCAAGGCTCCCTAGCCAGGGTTGTGCCGAGGATGTCCTCACTGCCAGCCCGCCGCAGCGCACGGATAAACTCCTGGCCACCGGCGCAGCCCTTGCTGTAGCTCAGGGATGGGTTTAATTGCCATGGGTTCATTAATTAGTCAGGAATGGGCCTTAACATCCATTCCCCCATCCCCTTCCTGCCAGGTTTCTGCTGCCCCATCACCCCCGGTGAGCCCTGGCCAGCACTGCTGAGGCTCACACAGGTCCTGTGCGTGGCTCCTGAGATCTCCCGGCCCTGAAGACACTGGAACCCCGATTTTGGGGTACACCAGCACCACTGCTCCTTCCTGGAGCAGTCTGTGAGCCCCAGTAGGATCTGAGCCTGGCCAGGGCAATGTCCCCACTCAGCCTGTGGCACATGTGGCACGTGTGTCCTGCTCTCCGTGGGAGCCAGGGGACACGAGGGGAGGGAATGGGGATCTCCTCCCTCCTGCCCAGCCAGGCCAGGGAGCTGCTGGGACTGCAGGTGCCACAGGTACAGAGAGCACAGAGCTTCCATCCACACATCACCTTGCCCACGTGGCTTTCAGCCTGTTTGAATTTTTCAAGTTAAAACAAATAAATTCTTTTCCTCTTTATTGGTATTAAATAGATCAAACTTATACATACACAACAACTTCTGCTGATAAACAGTATTAAAAAAATCCTAGTAGGAAAGAAAGCCCGGTTTGTGCATTGGAAAATCAGCCATTTCTCTGCAGAGCAGTTCAAACAATCCATTATTGGCAACACAGCTGCTTCTCCTTGTGGCTCATCCCCACCAGCTTTAAACAAGAAGGAAAAGCCTTTCTCCTTGGAAAGCACAACAGTTCTTACCGCAGACATTTCCCACACAAATTAAACCTCTCTGTTGTGGTGACAGGGATCACACCCCTGCAGGGCCCTTGGGAGGGATGTGCTGCACACCTGGCTGGACAGGATGAGGGACATTCAGGGAGCACTCAGCACTCACAGGTGACACCAGCACTTTAAAGGACGATCAATCAATCAGCAGCATTCATTCTAGGCATCTGCAAATACCAAACAAGCTCCAGGCCTTTTGTTTCCCTGAACCAAAACGGTTCGGTTGTGTTTAATGTTTAATCCCCATGTCCCATGGGATTTGGGACCACCCTCCCACCAAGGGATGACTGGTTCTGTCACAGCAGGAGCTCTGCAGGACCTCCAGGGGTGGCTGAGGAACAAACCCCAGCTTGGGCTTTTTTTGACTTTCTGAAGTCATGTTAAAAAAAATTAAAATATTACTGGATCAATTAAATGCCACTCCAATTATCCTTCAGATAGAACAGCAGCTGAAGTTGCAAGACCCAGAGAGAATCAAACCATTTCTTTGAAAGTGTGGTTAAATTCTTGTAGGACAGAAAGGTTTGGCTCAAGGAATCCCACCATAGCCATCAACAGCTTTACCATCCACTTCCCTTGAATACTTATTTTCAGCTTCAAAAAGCTGAATTAACATTTAAATGAACAAAAAAACTGCACACTTAAAAGAAAAACCACATTCCATACCAGCAATAATTTAATGGAAGCTTAAAAATTCCCATTTCCATAGTTCCCATGTCTATGAACCACCACAGCTCCCTTCCAGCCCCTTGGTGCCAGAGCCAGGCCCTGCCACACACAGCAGCTCGTTATCCACAAATGCAAAAATGCACTTTTAATCTGAAATCCAGCAATTTCCATCCCAACTCCCACCCACCGCTAGTGTTTACAGCACAGACTGCTCTTGCACACAGCACTAGAAATCAGGCACATTCACACCTCAGCAGAACCCACAGACCTCAGTTTTAGTCTGTCTGCACAAATGTAGGAAAAAGGACATTTTACAGCAGCTTTTTCACCCCAAATATTTCACGGATTGCTGACTGAGAACAACAGACAACAGGAATCATTTCTGTAGTTTCCAAAAGCAAGTCCCAGCTCCCAATGTCTGTGCCAAAATACACCTGACTCTTGCACGCCTGTACCCAGGAGAGGTACACAAACCTGCAGTGACTGGAAGAGCCCTCTCCCTTTTATTAAAGTATTAAGCAAAATTAAAACCCCTCAAAACAACCCACAGAACAGTGTCTGACATCTCATGGGAAATACAAGGGAATAAAATGCACATTTGCACACATTTCTTTGCTGTCCCCATGAACAACCAAAGGAACAGTCACACGGAGGCAGGTGAGAGCAGAATTCACATCCTGCTTCAGAGCAGCCAACACCTCTAGTACCATTTACTTCCCTTCCTTCAAGCTGTTTTAACACTTTAGGGCCCAAGCCCTGGTATGGTTTTTCAGACCTAAACAGCCTGTGCAGCAAAACCTCAACTTCCTGCACAGAACCCCTTGTTTTTATCATACATACACATTCACGGTACTTTCCAAGGAATTTTCACTTCCCAAACACAGCGTGAGAGCTGTCCCTGCTACCGAGCAGCCTCAGCATTTCAGCAGGACTCTGAGCTTTGTTCCCTGTGGTCACAGGTCAGTAACTTGCAGCGAGCCCACAGTCCCCTCACGGCTGCAGAGCTGAAGGCACCAAGCTGGAACCCTCTTTCCTGCCACATGAAGGGATGGACACACACATCACATGGACATGGGCAAAAGCAACTCCCTGCCACCAGCTCCAACTCCCTGCAAAGGGACCCAACTGAGTTTTGACTGACTTTCCTGGGAAAGCCCCAGTCCCAATGCCCTGGGTGTGCATCCCACCACTCTGCAGGGGAATGAAAAGGAGCCAGACACGTCTCTTTTCTCTCCACACAGCACTGCAGTGAAGTTCTGTGGTTTGATAAGGCATTTTTATCTTCAGTGAGAATCCAAGCACAGGCAGGAAATCTGCCAAGTTGTGTGAACTTCATCTCCCAACAGCTTGAAAATCCAGGATCTCCCGCTCTCTCCTCAGATGGAACAATCCCTGTCCCAGTGGGCATCGTTTATTTAACACCAGTACAGAACAGGGCTAAATAAACCCCTCAGCAGCTGGATTTTAGTATCTTTCACAAAGAGGGACACACAAATGAGCACTTTTTGCAGCTCCCTGGCTTTATCCCACAACCTGCCTTTTTACAGTATCCCTACATATAAATTAGAAAGAGAGAAAGCCAGGGATTCCCTGCAGCATCCATGAAAAAGTCCAGTCCGTGTAGCAGCCCCTCAGGATGGTGCTCACTGCGGGGTGAAGGTCAGGATCATCCAGCTGATGACAAAGTAGAAGAGGAAGATGGGGTACACGACGAGTGCCTTGCGGTTGGGGGGCTGGCTGTCTGCCAGGAACGCCGTGGATGCTGCAGAGACACAAAACACATGGAGCAGGAGCTGCAGGAGCCTCACAGCCCCCAGGGCATGGAGCAAACTGCAGTGAGGGTCTGCACTGCAACTGTGTTGAAAAAGAAAGCACTGCTCAAACCAAGGGGCTGCAGTCACCAAGTGAAACTTCCTTTATCATATGGAAGTCATAGAATCATGGAATCACAGCATGCTTTGGCTTGGAAGGGATATCCTGTTCCAACCCCTGCCACAGGCAGGGACACCTTCCACTAGCCCAGGTGGCTCCAAGCCCCGACCAACCTGGCCATAAATGCTGATTAACACTGTACAATGAGAGCCAGACGTACAGATAAAGAACAGGAGATATCATGCAAATGCGTCTCTGTAAAATCAGCATTTTCCATTAGTATTTATAACATAATCACAGATTAATCCACCAAACAATCTCACAGAGTTTAATACTAAATCACCATCCTGCTGCCCAAGGCGATTTGCATATGACCATGGAAATCACCAGGAGCAGAGGCTGAGGTTCAACCTCCACTAGCTCAAAGATCAGAAGAACTATTCCTACAGCCCTTCAGCAGCCCAGGGACACCTTAAACTAGAGCATTCCTTGGTTTTGCCCGAGGGAACGAACAGGGATCAAGCTCCCCAAGCACAGGGTACACGTGAGGGACTCACCCAAGGTGGACCAGCCGAACATGGCTCCCACCACGATGAGGCGGATGATGAAGCTGACGGTGCCCGCGCCCGCCAGCAGCACCAGCCTGCACACCAGCATGGCCACGGTCAGCGGCATCACACAGTACCCCAGCACACACAGGCTCTGGAAGAAGGAGCTGCACAAGGAGCCAGCAACAGGGAAACAGCAGTCAGGCCAGAACTCCGTGCACAGGAGAGGGGGAACTGCCCCGGAACTGCCCCGCACTCACATGGTCCCTCCCAGAAGTTTGGAGTTGAGTGTGATGACAACGGCCCCAAACCAGATGATGACAAAGACCTCGGCAAACTGGGGCCCTCCGTCATCCTTGCTGTCTGCAGAGCCACCCTGCAGCATCCTGGAGTGGGGAACAGGGAGAAACAGCTGCAGTGGGGAACAGACACATGGAGGAATCAGCACTGATGGAGTTTTCCCAGACTGGAAACGTGTCTCAGAGCAGGAGCCCCAACACTGATCCCAAATTACACTGCAGGCTCATAGTTTTTCATCCATTTTATTATTTTCATTATATTCCCTCAGTTTTGCACAGGAAAGGAAAATGGTTGTGGTTCAACTGAGGTGATTTCAGTCCAGTTGTTTCTCTGTTTTGAGGGCTGCAAAAGCATTCAGAAGGGAATCAAGCCACGGGCAACAGGCTGAGATGGAAATTTAAGTACCAATGTTTTGGTACCTCTCAAAGCAGCAGAGTAGTGTGCAATTGAACAAACCAGCCTCAGAGAAACCTTGGAATAACTGTGAGAGGGAGGCACCACAGCTGAACCAGGACAACATAAAACACATTCAGTAAAATTATTCCTAGGCCAGGGGACCAGGAAGAGTTCATCCTTAAATCCTAAATACAGGGACAGGAGGTGCTAATGGGCTTGAAGTGTCACCAACACGTTTTATCAGAGAACCCAACCAAGCAGTGCTTGCACAAGACAGAGAGGGACTAGATGAAATTGATCTTAACACATTAATTAGTAATTTGTAACGTCTCATTTCCCTCATGCACCAGGCTACAAACCCCCAAATTCCCCCAGAATACTCACAGAGCCAGGGAGACACACAGCACCAACGGGCCCCACAGATCCCCTGCAGGGAGAGGGAAAACTCATCACAAAAGTCACTGAACCATCTCAGTTCTGCTTTCCTGGGAGTGACAGAGCCCCTTGCCCAACTCCCAAGGTGCCATTTTCCACATCTCACTGCTTTATAATTTTCTTATTCAGCATCTTACAGCATGACTTCTAATAAAATTCATGCAAGACCCAGCAGTTGCTGAAGTTCCACCCATCCTGAGGTTGTTGCTGAAGTTCCACCCATCTGTCCCAGAGCCCTGGTGACACCCTGGCTGTCAACTCTGCTGCTCAGGGTGTCGAGCACTGCTGAATCCCTGTCCCCCTGGATTCTGCCTCTCCTCTGGAGGTCACGAGGGCCCCAGCACGTACAGTCCCTGAGGAGTGCGCTGCTCTTCCTGGGATACATGACATGGACAAACTTCTTCCCAACGGCCTTCAGGTCCCTCATCTGAAACACAAACACAAAACACTTCAATTTATGCCCTCACAAAAAATTACAGCTCCCAGCTAGAGTAAAAAGACAGAGGTTAAGGAACGTGGATGGTAAATCAGGAGAGGATCCAACCCAAAAAGTTCTGTAGCATCCTCTGCCACAAACAGTGACTACTTTTCCTACGTTCCTTAACAGCCACAGCATCACATCCTTTTCTTTAAAAACCACAATATTGTATCTTTTAATAACACCAGAATATAACCAACAATTTCTTTGCTCCTCTAGGAAGGGAAAATAATGAGAAATACCTTCAGTCAGTAGAGTTTCTCACAAGCTCCCACCGAGGTCTCTGCCCTCACACTGATTTCAGGATCACAGAGAAACTTTGGGCCACAATTCAGACACTTTTTGACCCACAAGAATTTGTTTTACTTGAGGAGTTCTAAAACAATCTCTGCTGAAGTACAGGTTGAGCAGAGCCGTGCAAAAACACAGGTTTTGCACAACAGCTGCCAAAGACACCAGAAAACCTGAGTTTTACCCCAGCCACGGGCTCAGACTCACAATTGTGTCCTTGACTGGCTCATCCAGTGTGGAGTAATCCTCATCAGGAGAGTGAGATCCCACAGGGACAGTGATCTCCCCTTCCACTGGAATATCCTGGGATATGGACACATCCGCCAGACCTGGGAACTGAATGGGTACAAACCTTTAGGAACAAACTCAACCATGCACTTCAGATGGGGTGGAGATGGACAGAGCTGCTCAGAATTCAGGGATACAATCAGAATTCAGGGATACAATGAACACAAGGGGTTCTGCAGCAGGGCCAGGCTGTCCCTGCCCGATGTGAGCAGGTCACAGCCTGCAGAGCTGAGCAGCTGTGTGTCAGCCTGTCCCCTGTCACCCGCAGAACCCGCCCCCTGTGCTCTGCACCGCCAGCAGTAACTGAAAGAAGTAAAAAGCTGTGTTTTAAGGGAGGCCATGCCTGAGGGCTGCACAGCCGCACCACCCCCCGAGTATACCGTGCACGGACACACACCGGGACTGCTCAGGGGTCAGGTTTAACCGGGCTGATGGGAGCCCCGACCGCGGGCAAGGAAAGCTCCCGGGTGCCCGGAGGGCAAGGCAAACAGGGTTCACAGCCCGACCGGTTCTACGGCAAACGCTGAGGCAGGGAGACCCCTTCCCTGTCTTTTCCTGTCGCCTGCCTCCTCCCTATCCTCGGCCCCTTTCCTCATCCCCGCCCTTCGGACGAGCCGCCGCCCGCCCAGGCCTCCAGACCCCGCTCCGCCTGTGCCCGGCACCTGCCCGACTGCCTGGCCCTGCTGAGGAAGAAGGGGAAGCCGGAACTCCCCCGTCCCTCCCGCCGTCCGGTCTCTGGGTTCCCGGGCTGTCCCCCCCGGGCTGTCCCCAGATCCCCCGCCCGCACTCACCAGGGTCCCCACAGCCCCGCTCCCCTCCGCCGCCGCCATCTTGGGCCGCCCCGCCGACGTGGAGGCCGCTTGACGTCATCACCGCGCGCCGCCGCGTCACGCGCCGCCGCCGGGGCGTCCATGGCAACGCGTGCGGGCCCGCAGCCCGCGACAGGGGCGCAAAAGTCGGAGCGGAGGGTCGGAGCGGAGCGCTCGGAGCGGAGCGCTCGGAGCGGAGCGCACGGACGCGGGCCGCCGCGACGCGGAGCGACGGAGCGGAGCGCTCGGAGCGATCGTAGGTAGAGAGCGGACGCTTCGGAGCGGAGCAGCTCGGGCCGGAGCGGATCGCCCTCGAGGGGAGCGAAGCGCTCGGGAGCGTCGTAAAGAGAGCGGAGCGAGCGGAGGCGGGCCGGACTCGTCGGAGGGGAGCGGAGCGCTACGGCAGCCGAATCTCTCGGAGCGGAGCGGATCGCTCGGAAGCCGGATCGCTCGGCGCGGAGCGGAGCGGATCGCTCGGAGACGAGCGGATCGACGGAGCGGAATCGCTCGGACCGGGATCGATCGGAGAGGATCGCTCGGACGCCGGATTGCTCGGAGCGTATCGCTAGGAGCAGGATACGCTCGGAGGACGGATCGACTCGGAGCCGGATCGATCGGAGCCGGAGCGCTCAGAGCCGGAGCGCTCAGAGACAGGAGCGCTCAAGAGACGGAGCGGATTGCTCGGAGCGGATTGCCCGGAGCGGAACGGAGCGCTTCGGAGCGGAACGGAGCGATCGGAGTCCAGACGAGCGAGGCCACGTAGAGGGTCGGGACGGGCGGTGACATGGGCCGGGATTGGTTCGCTACCGTTCTTTACGCTGCATCCCCACTCACGGATCTACACCTCCGGCAGGAGCGGGCGGCCGGAAGCGCGGCGGGCGAGCGGCGGGGGTCCCTCGGCCGGGGCGCGGAGGCGGGCAGGGGCCGGGGGGCGGGGGGGCCGCGGGAGGATGCCGGCGGCGCCGGGGGGGACGGGGCGGCGGCGGCCGGCAGCGATGCGTAGGAGCACAAGCGCGGCGGTGACGGGCCCGAAGCCGCGAGCCATGGGGCAACCACGCCCGGAGGTTTACAGCGATTTTACCTGGGACAGCCCCGATTCCGAGAGCGCCTCAAGTCTAGTAGCAGGAGATGGAGCGAAAAAAAACCAACAAGTTCCTCAAGGAGGTGATCAAGGACGGCACAACGCGCTCATCGACGACCTCAGCGGTGAGCGGGGCGGGGACGGGTGGTCCGGGCATGGTCGGCGGTCCTGGGGTGGTCCGTTCCTGGGCATCGCCGGCAGCCCAGTGCTTGGAAGCCGCCTTTGAGCCCGTGCCCGGCATCGCTCAGGGGAGGGTGGCGCTCCCCGGGCAGCGGACTCAACCGCACACCCGTCCCCGGTTGTGTCACCCTGTCGCTGCATGCCACCCGCGGGGCCACCGAGCTGTCCCTCACGAAGAGAGGGACACGCCCGGACAACCCGTCAGCAGGGCTGCCACCCGGCAGCGGGGGCGAACTTTCCCAGGAATCTGATGCGGCTTTGGCTGGTAAGTGATCCCTGTTCGAGGATGACGCTCCCGTTTTTCCGCATCTGCCGAGCGCCGGGGGGAGCGTGGCGGGTTCAGCACGATGTGCCTCTGTCACACACACTGGGGACCAGAGAGGGGACCGGCCCCTGCTGGGAGTCCTCCTTGTTGTCGGTGCTCTGGGCATTCTGGAAATAACGGGTGACTTTATTCCCAATGGAAATGTCGATTTCAGTGTTGACTCCTTGCGGAGTCGCCTGTTGCAGGAAGCGCTGACCAGATACACCAGAGCACCTGGGCCAGGTTGTGTTCCACAATGAAACCTCCAATCCCCACGGTTTGAACTGACCCCTCTGAGCTTCGGTTTGTTTTCCCTCACCTCAGCTGGCTTCACACCTTCATAAGCACCTCCTTGTTTCATCTCCCTAAGCTTCCTGGACTCATGCATCCTAAAAGTCTTTTCCAACAAAGTGATTCCACGATTCTATGCCTTTATCAATGCCAGTAGTAGATCCAGGCCCAGGGCCACCAGAGCATCACGGGCGCAAGTGGAGGACACAGGAGGATCCACGTGGTCACACACGCCGTTTTCCTGCCAGCTGGTTGGTTTCAGTTGGTTTTAATAGGTTAGTGCTGCCCGTTTGTTCAGAATAATTTCCAGAGCTCCGGGTATCGAGGGCCGTGGTGGAATAGCCACGGTTTGCCCTCTGGATAGCAGGCGAGACAACAACGGTGGTGTGACTGAAACTGGCCGACGTCAACAGGGTCTGCGGAGATCTAACGTGGGTAACAAACCCACAAAATCCTGAACAGTCCCAGGAAAAAAAACCAAACACAAAATGGGACATCAGGGATTAAAAACACACTGATCACTAATGGAAATGTCTTTATATCACTTTGTGTCAACAACCATTTCCTTTTCAGTGTTGTAGTGCAGGGGATGTGAGGGTTTTGCGGGGTCAGAGACAAGGCCCAGGGCGACTGACGAGGAGGAAGAGCAGAAGCAGAAGAAAGCAGAGCACCCCGACAGCACTGAGACCCCCCCCCAGGGATGAGGATGCTTGCCCGAAAGTGTAGCGGTGGGTTTTTTGTAGTGCATCAGCAGGCCTGCCCGGGGAGGAGCTGGGGCCAACTCCTGCTTGGCTTCATCAGCTCCCTGTGTAGATAACGAGACTTAAATAAATATGATATTCTCTCGAATTTCCCTGTGGCGCTGTGGGCTGGGAATCTTTGGCTGCTCCACTGGCCATGGCTCACACGAGAGCTGGCGATCCAATGTCCACGCTGCACAGGAAGGGACACTCCCTTAGTGGTTTTTCCCTTGACAGGGGGTATGGGGGGAGGTTGTGCCCTCAAGCGCTGGGATGCAAAAGTGGTGGTGGTCCCATCAGGAGAGTGAGAATACCGTGAGGATAGGGGGTGGGAGTACCCAAAGGGGGCTACAAGGCAAGGGAAGAGGCTTTGGACAATGGGAGGAGTGAACAGGACAGGGGGAATGATTCAAACTGATAAGAGAGCAGAGTGAGAGGGCATAATGGGGAGAAATTCTTCCCTCGTGATGGTGGTGAGATCCATGCAGAGGTTGCCCCAGAGAGGCCTGGAACGTTTTCAAGGGCCAGGGTACCATTCTCCACCAGCTGAGGTATCAACAGCGGAAACAAATAAAAATTCATGGGGTAAAGCTCTCCAAGGGCAACCTGCCAGATAGTGCCATATCCTGGGGGATGGACGATCATCCTGCAGTCACAGCTCCTACCAGTGCTGACCTCTTGAGTGTGGTATTTTCTTTTTTGACATGAACCCCATCAACAGATGAGTAGTCACAACACGTGCGACACCTAAGGGGACAAAGTTCATTTTTTATTTATTTAAGGGACAAAGTATTATTCCAGTCTTGCCAAGGGGGATATAAACTCACTGAAGCAGAGATAATAGTTCATTTGTAAAACAGTCTTGTGGTTTGTTGTTGAAAGCATATAGGAAAATAATACTTGAGTCAGAAATGAAAATTATTTTGTTGTAGTGGCTGAGGGTCCCTGTGGTTTGTGCCAGGAGTAGGAGAATCTCTGGCAATGCCAAGTGATGATGCTGGTCCTTACACGTTGTACTGGCAGTTGTGAGGACCCTACCATGGCTTCCCTGGTCAGGACAGGTGAGAAAGGACTGGGAATTGTCTGTCCCTTTATGTGGTGTGGCAGGATCGGACTTGAGTGGGGCCACGGGGGATTTTCCGTGGCTTCTTCCATGCCCCAGAGCTCACTGGCCAGCACTGGGTGACAGTGAGCCTAGCTGCAGGGCCACTTGCTCTGTGCCCAATGGGGTTTTTTTTTTTTTCAGAAGTTGTGGCTCCATGCCACTTGGGGCTGTAGATGGCTGCTTACAGCAGTTTTCTTTCTGTGTTTCAGTGGGGGTTTCTTTAAGCTCTCTGTCACTGTGCTCGCTGTGAGTTGATTAAAGCAAAAAACCTATTGCCCAGGGTCTTGATCTTTCTCCCAATTAAATATCAAATGGAGCGGAGAAAATGTAGATGGAGGTTTTTCTCATAGTACCTGGAGTGCTTTGTGGTGGTAAAAATTGTTCCTTTAAGCTCCAGAGCATGGAGTGTATCATGCCAGATCTTGTTCGTTATTTATTTGGCACTGATTTCTGCACAGTTGCCTGGGACTCATGCCTGGCAGTTCCAGCCTCCACAACCTGTGAGCACTTCATCCCAAAGGATAAGGTAATAAAAGGGTTGTGTAGGACTGTGTGGGTTTCTGTAGTGAACTGGGTTTCCTGGCACCCAGGAAGTCCCCAAAACCCATCATCATCATCATCATCAATCTCATCATTCATCATCATCATCATCATCCTGTGCAGGTGTCTTGCAGCGCTGTGTGGGGAAATGGCTGTGTCCCTGAGGGAAACTCTGAGCCCTCAGCATGAGCAGACCTGTTCTGAAGGTTCTCTGTGCTGTCAGTGGATGTGTCCGAGGGTAATGCTGAGGAGTGTGGGAAGCAGTTCTGGCATGGAACAGGTTATTTTAAGGGGATTGAAGCCACCCAGGAGCAGCCTGTCTGGCCCAGTCCTGCGAAACCATGCCTTATTTGTGGGGACACATGGCTGGAATGTTCCTGCGCGTCTGTTTCAGCCAGGTCCTGGAACTGTGTCCAGTTCAAAACAACCCTAAAGCTTCCCATTGGAAAAATGGGGAAGGAGTCTTATACCACACCAGGAAGAGCCTTGCAGCTCTCCAGGGCAACGCATCAGCTGTGGTGGGCAGGCACAGCTGGGCATTGAGTGCTGCAGTGACAGTGGTCCTGTCCACATGACAGCTAGCCATGAGCAGTGTGGAGCAGGAAGGGACAATGACATTGCTAGAAAATATCATCACTCTCCTCCCCAAGCCATAGGTTGATTTCTTGTTGCTTGTCAGTCCATGCTGTCTTCCTTCATACCTTGCTGGGGATTTCAGACAGTAATGGGCACAGTAATGATGGAGCTTGTAAAATTGTCTCCTGTCCTTCCAGATCTGCTAGTCTCAAAAGACGATCACACCCATGGCCAGAACCCCAGACTCACCCAGGGAGCATCTCGTGACCACGACCCCAGCTCACCTGGAGCATCTGTGCCTGCAGGCATTCCTAAGCACAGGTGGGAGAGGGGGTCTGTGAGCCAAAGTGTCGATGACAGCGCTCGCTACTGGACTGAAAGCTCGAGACACGCACCCAGGGCCCAAGCTGATGCAATCTAAAC
>CM031880.1:5318874-5335201 GCA_018697195.1 Certhia americana | reverse complement strand
GTTCACACCATCTTGCCCCCGGCACGTTGAAAGTGTTCCACTAGCCAGGTGGCTGCCAAGCCCCGACCAACCGGCAATAAAGCTGATTAACCTGTACAATGAGAGCAGACGTAGAATAAAGGACAGGAGACATCATGCAAATGTGTCTCGTAAAATCAGATTTTCCATTAGTATTTCTAAACATACTCACAGATTAATCCACCAAACAATCTCACAGAGTTTAATACCTAATCCACCATCATGCTGCCCAAGGCGATTTGCATATGCCCATGGAAATCACCCAGGAGCAGAGGTCTGAGGTTCCACCTACAACTAGCTCACAGCACAGAAGAACTCTTTCCTACAGCCCCTGCAAGCAGCCCAGGGAGACCTTTAAACTAGAGCATTCCTGGTGTTGCACCGAGGGAACGAACGGGATCAAGCCCCCAAGCCACAGGGTACACGGAGGGACTCACCCAAAGGTGACCAGACACGAAACATGGCTACCACCACGATGAGGAGGATGATGAAGTGACGGTTGCCCGCGCACGCCCAGCAGCCACCAGCCTGCACCACCAGCCATGGCCACGGTCAGCGCATCACACAGTACCCCAGCACAACAGGCTCTGGAGCGAAGAAGAGCTGCACAGGGAGCCAGCAAACAGGAAACAAGCAGTCACTGGCCAGAACTCTCCGTGCACGGAGAGGGGGAAAGCCCCCGGAACTTGCCCCGCACCCGCACTGGTCACCTCCCAGAAAGGTTGGAGTTGAGTGTGATGACACCGGGCACCCAAACCAGATGATGAACAAAGACCCGGCAAACTGGGGGCCCTCCGCATCCTTGCTGTCTAGCAGGAGCCACCCTGCAGCATCCTGGAGTGGGGAACAGGAAGAGAAAACAGCTGCAGTGGGGACAGAACCATGGAGGATACATGGCACTGAGGAGTTTTCCCCGACTGGAAACGTTGTCTCCGAGCAGGAGCCCCAAACACTGACCCAAATTACGCTGCCAGCTCATAGTGGGTTTTCATTCCATTTTTTATTTTCCTTATATTCCCTCAGTTTTGCACAGGAAAGGAAAATGGTTGTGGTCAAACTGAGTGATTTATAGTCCAGTTGTTTGGTTTGAGGGCTGCAAAGGCATTCAGAAGGAATCAAGCAACGGGGTAAACAGGCTGAGCGGAAATTTAAGTAACCAGTGTAGTTTTGGTACCTCTCAAGCAGCAGAGTAGTGTTGCCCTTGAATAAACCAGCCTCAGAGAAACTTGGAATTAACGTGAGAGGGATGGCACCACAGCTGAACCGGACACCCATAAAAACACATTCAGTAAATTAGTCCTAGGCCAGGGGACACAGGAAAGAGTTCAGCATTAAATCCTAAAATAGGGACAGGAGGTGTAATGGGCTTGAAGTGTAATGCACCCAACACGTTTTATCAGAAACCAACAAAGCAGTGCTTGCACAAGACCGAGAGGGACTAGATGAAAAATGATCTTAACACGTTAAGTAGAATTTGTAACGTCTCATTTTCCCTCTGCACCAGGATACAAACCCCCAAATTCCCCCAGAATCCTTCCACAGCAGCCGGGAGAAACATCAAGAACAACGGGCCCCACGTCCCGAAGGGAGAGGGGATAAAAATCATCAAACAAAAGTCACTGAACCATCTCACTTCTGCTTTCCCTGGGAGTGACAGAGCACCTTTGCCACAACTAACCAAGCAAGGATGCATTGTCACAATTCTCACTGCTTTAAATTTTATTATTCAGCATTTACAGCATGCTTCTAATCAAATCATGCAAGACCCAGCAGTTGCTGAAGTCACCCATCCTGAGGTTGTTGCTGAAGTTCACCATTCTGTCCCAGGAGCCCTGGTACACCCGGCTAGTCAAACTCTGCTGCTAAGGGTGTGGAGCCCTGCTGAATTCCCTGTCCCCATGGATTAGGCCTTCCCATATCGGAGGTCACGAGGGCCCCAGCAAGTTTACAGTCCCTGAGGACCGTGCGTGCTCTTCTGGGATCATGACATGGAACATAAACTTTTCCCAACGGCTTCAGTCCATTCATGCTGAAACACAAACACAAAACACTTCAGTTTATGCCCCACAAAAAAAGTACAAGCTCCCAGCTAGAGCAAAAGACAGAGGCTAAGGAAAAAACGTGGATGGTACATCAGGAGAGGATTCCAACCCAAAAGTTCTGTAGAATCCTTCTGCCACAAACAGTGACTACTTTCCTACGTTCCTTAAAAACCACCAGCATCAACTCTCCTCTTCGTTAACAACCACAAATGTATCTTTTAATAACACCAGAATTAACCAACAATTTCTTTGTCCTCTAGGGAAGGGGAAAATAATGAGAAATACGTCAGGTCAGTAGAGTTTCTACACAAGATCCACTGCGGTCTCTGCCCTCACACTGATTCAGGAATACACAGAGGGAAAACTTTGCGGCCACAATTCAGACACCTTTTTGACCCCAGGACTTGTTTACTTGAGGAAGTTCTAAACAGCTCTGATGAGAGTACAGGTTGAGCAGAGGGGCCGTTGCAAAAACACCAGGTTTTGCCACAACAGCTGCCAAAAAAGACACCAGAAAACTGAGTTTACACCAGCCACGGGCTCAGACTCACAATTGTGTCCTTGACGGATCATCCAGTGTGGAGGAATCTTTTCATCAGGAGAGTGAGGACCCACGGGACAGTGATCTCCCCTTCCACTGGAATATCCTGAGGATATGGGACACCATTGCCAGACCTGGGAAATGATGGGTACAAACCTTGGAACACACTCACCCATGCACTTCAGATGGGGTGGAGATGGAACAGAGCTGCTCCAGAATTTCAGGGATACAACAGAATTCAGGATACAATGAAACAAGGGGGATTCTGCAGCAGGGCCTAGGCTGTCCCCTGCACGATGCTGAGAGGTCACAGCCATGACAGAAAGCTGAGCAGCTGGTGTGTTTCAGCCGGTCCCCTGTCACCACCAGAACCCGCCCCCTGTGTACGGCACCGCGAGCAGTAACTGAAAGAAGTAAAAAGCTGTGTTTTAAGGGAGCCATGCTGGGGCTGAACAGCCGCACCACCCGGTCTATACACGGGCACGGACACACACCGGGATGCTCAGGGCGTCAGGGTTAAACCCGGCTGAGGGGAGCACCGACTGCGGGCAAGGAAAGATCCCGCGGTGCCGGAGGGCAAGGCAAAAAGGTTCAACAGCCCGAACGGTTTACGGAAACGCGAGGCAAGGGAGACCTCCTTATCTTTCCTGTCGCCTGCCTTCTCTACCTATACCATCGGCCCTTCCCTCCTCCCGCCTTCGGACGAGCCGCCGGACCCGCCCAGGCCTTCAGACCCGCTCGGCCTGTTGCCCAGGCACATGCCCGACTGCCTGCCATGCTGAGGAAGAAAGGGAAAGCCGGACTCCCCCGGAAGCTCCCGCCGTCCGGTTATCTGGGTTACGGGCTGTCCCCCACGGGCTGTCCCAAGATCCCCCGCACGACAATACCAGGGTCCCCACCGCCACGCTCCCCTCCGCCGCAGCCACTTGGGCACGCCGCACGAGCACCGTGGAGCCGATTGGACGTCTCCACGCGCGCCGCCGGTCACGCGCCGACGCCGGGGCGCCCATGGCAACGCGTGGCGGGGCCCGCCGCCGCCCCGACGACAGGGGGCGCTCGGGAGCGGAGCGCTCGGAGCGAGCGATCGGATCGGAGCGCTCGGACGGAGCCGCTCGGAGCGGAGCGATCGGCAGCCGGAGCGCTCGGAGACGGAGCGCTGTAGAGAGAGCGGAGCTATCGGAGCACGGAGCGGATCGGCGGAGCGGAGTCGCTCGGAACGGCAGCGCTCGGAGCCGGAGCGGAGCGCTCGGGGCCGGAACGGAGCGCTTCGGAGCGGAGCGGAGCGCTAGTAGAGAGAAGGCGGCGGAGCTTCGGGCGGAGTGGAGCGCTCGGCAGCGGATCGCGCGGAGCGGAGTGAGGATCGCTCGGAGCAGGACGAGGATCGCTCACACGGAGCCAGGATCGCTCGGAGCGGCGCGGATCGCTCGGAGCCGATTGTCGGAGCGGAGCGGATGTCGGAGCCGGATTGCTCGGAGCGGGCGGATGTTGTCGGAGCGAACGGATCGATCGGAGCGGACGGAGGCGCTCGGAGACCGCACCGAGCGAGCGTACGTCGGGCGGGCGGTTGACAGGAGGCCAATCCCGGACTACACCTCCGGCTGGCTCGCGGCTCGGACGGAAGCGCGGCGAGGCGCGCGGGCGGGGGGTCCCTCGGCCGGGGCGCCCGGCAGGCGGGCGGGCCGGGGGCGGGCGGGCCGCGGGATGCCGGCGGCGGAGCGGGGCGCCCGGGGCGCGGCGGCCGGCGGGCGGCGGCCAGCGCTCCCCCCCCGGTAGGAGCAGAGCGGCGGAGCGGGCCGAGCCGCGGCCATGGGGCACCCGCCGCTGGAGTTCAGCGATTGCTACCTGGACAGCCCCGATTTCCGAGAGCGCCTCAAGTGCTACGAGCAGGAGCTGGAGCGAACCAACAAGTTCATCAAGGAGGTGATCAAGGACGGCAACGCGCTCATCGCCGCCATCCGCGGTGAGCGGGCCGGGGCGGGGGTCCGGGCAGGGCTCGGCCGGTCACTGGGGTGTGTCCCGTTCCCTGGGCATCGCCGGCAGCCCCGTGCTGGAGCCGCTTTGAGCCCGTGCCCTGCATCGCTCCGGGGAGGGCTGGCGATCCCCGGGCAGCGGCCGCCACCCGTCCCCGGTGTGTCCCTGTCGCTGCACTGCCACCCGCGGGGCCACCCGCAGCTGTCCCCACGCAGGGACACGCCGGACCCCCCGTCCCGCCGGGCTGCCACCGGCAACGGGGCCGGCCGAACCTTCCCAGGAATCTGCCTGCTGCTTTGGGGCAGTGATCCCTGTTCGGGGATGCCGCTCCCGTTGTTCCGCATCTGCCGAGCGCGGGGGGAGCGTGGCGGGTTCAGCGCTGTGCATCTCGTCACCCACCCTGGGGACCACGAGAGGGGACCTCCGGCGCCCTGCTGGGAGTCCTCCTTTTGTTGTCGGTGCTCTGGCATTCTGGAAATCACGGTGAGCGTTCTTCCCAATGAAATGTCGATTTCAGTGTTGACTTTGCGGGAGTCGCCTGTTCAGAAGCGCTGACAGATCCACCAGAGCACCTGGGCCAGGTTGTGTCACCTGAAACCTCCAAGTCCCCACGTGTTTGACACTGACCTTCTGACTGCTTAGGTTTGTTTTCCCTCCCCTCAGCTGTGCTTACACCTTCATACGCACCTTCCCTGTCTCATCTCCCAAGCCTTCCTGGACTCCATGATCCTAAAAGTCTTTTCCAATCCAAATGATTCCATGATTCTCTGCTTTATCAATGCAGTAGAATCCAGGCCCAGGCCAACAGAGCATCCACGGTGGCAGTGGAGGGACACAGACGATCCACGCTGGTCACACACGGTTTTCTTGCCAGCTGCTTGGTTTCAGTTGGTTTTAATAGGTTTAGCTGCTGCCCTTTTGTTCAGAATAATTCAGAGCTTCCTTGTTATCGAGGCCGTGGCTGGAATAGCCCGTGTTTGTCCATCTGGAAGCAGCAGAGACAAAAGCTGGTGTGACTGAAACTGCCGACGTCACAGGGCTGTGAGACCTAACGTGGGTACAAAACCCCAAATCTCTGCACAGTCCAGGGCAAAAAAAACCCCAAAACAACAAAATGGAAATCAGAGGGATTAAAACAAACCTGCTTACTAATGGAAATGTCTTTCTTCATCACTTTGTTCAAAACCATTTCCCTTTTCAGTGTTTGTAGTGCACGGGGATGTGAGGGATTTTGCTGGGTCAGCAGACCCGGCCCAGGGAGACTGACCAGGGAGGAAGAGCAGAAGCAGAAGAAAGCAGAGCACACCCAGACAGCACTGAGACCCCCCAGGGCTGAGGATTGCTTGCCCAAAATGCTGTAGGGTGTTTTTGTAGCTGATCCAGCAGGTTGCCAGGGAGGAGCTGGGGCCAATCCTGCCTAGGCTTCCATCAGCTCCCTGTGTTTAGTCAACAGATGACTTAAAAAAATAGATATATCTCTGAATCCTATCCCTGTGGAGCTGTGGGTGGGAATCTTTGGTGCTCACTGGCCATGGCCTCACCACGAGCAGCTGGCAGATCCCAATGTCCACGCTGACAGGCAAGGCTGACAATCCCTTAGTGTCCCTTGACAGGGTGGGGTGGAGGTGCCCTCAGCTGCTGGGATGCAAAAGTGGTGGTGGTCCCATCAGGAGAGTGAGATCCAGTGAGGATAGGGGGTGGAGTACCCAAAGGGGCCTACAAGGAAGGTGAAGAGGGACTTTGGACAAGGGATGGAGTGACAGGACAGTGGGGAATGGCTTCAAACTGAAAGAGAGCAGAGTTAGATGGGATAATGGGGAGAAATTCTTCCCTGTGATGGTGGTGAGATCCTGACAGAGGTTGCCCAGAGAGGCTGGAAGTTTTCAAGGCCAGGTTACCATTCCCTCCACCCAGCTGATGTATCACCAGCTGGAACAAATAAAATTCATGGGGTAAAGCTCTTCCAGGGACCTGCAGCTCACCATATCCTGGGGAAGATCATCCTGCAGTCACAGCCCTACCAGTGCTGCCTTTGAGTGTGGTATTTTCTTTTGTTGACTGACACCCCCTCAACAGCTGAGTAGTCACAAACACGTGAGACACCATAAGGGGACAAAGTATTTTTATTTATTTAAGGGGACAAAGTATTTATTCGGTATTGCCAAGTGGGGAATTAAACTGACTGAAGCAGAGAATAATATTGTTCATTTGTAACAGTCTTGGGTGTGAAAGCCAATAATAGAAAATAATACTTTGAGTCAGAAATGGAAATTATTTTTGTTGTAAAGCTGGCTGAGTCCCTGGGTTTTTGTGCCAGGAGTATGGAGAATCTCTGGCAATGCCAAGTGATGATGCTGGTCCTACACGTTGTACTGGCAGTGCTGAGACCTCCATGGCCTGTCCCTGGTCAGGAAGGAAGAAGGACTGGGAATTGTCTGTCCCTTTATGGTGGTGCTGGCCAGGATCAGGACTTGATGTGGGCACTGGGGATTCAGTGGCTTGTCCATGCCCAGAGCTCACCATGGCCAGCACTGGTGTGACAGGAGCCTCACTCAGGGCACATGCTCTGTGCCACAATGGTGTCAGAAGTTGTGGCTCCATGGCCACTTGTGGCTGTAAGAATGGCTGCTTTACAGCAGTTTCTTTCTGTGCTTCAGTGTGGGTTTCTTTAATCTCTCCTGCTCACTGTGCTCTGCTGTGAGTATGATAAAGCAAAACCACCTATTTCCCCAGGTCTTTGATCTTCTCTCCCAATTAAATATCAAATGGAGTCGGAGAAATGTCAGATGGAGGTTTTTCTCATTAGTACCTGTGAGTGCTGTGGTGGTAAAAATTGTCCTTTGAAGCTCAAAGAGCTGTGAGTTCTCATGCAGATCTTGTGTATGTTATTTGCACTTGATTTCTGCACAGTGCCTGGGACTATGCTGGCAGTTCCCAGCCTCCCCCACTACTGTGAGCACTTCATCCCAAAGGATAAGGTAATAAAGGATTGTGTAGGGATTGTGTGGGCTTTCTGTCGTGAATGGGGTTCCTTGGACACCCAGGGAAGGTCCCACCATCATCATCATCATCATCATCATCATCATCTGTGCAGGTTCTGCAGCACTGTGTGTGGGAACTGGCGTGTCCCCTGAGGGAACTCTTGAGTCCCTCAGCATGGCAGACCTGTTCTGGACAGGTTCCTGTGCTGTCAGTGGATGTGGTGCCTGAGGTGTAATGCTGAGGAGTGTGGGAAGCAGCGTGGCATTGGAACAGGTTATTTTAATGGGATTGAAGCAACCCAGAGCAGCCTGTCTGCCCAGCTCCCCAGAATCCCATGTCCTTATTTGTGGGGACAATGGCTGGAATCTGTTCCTGCAGTATTTTACAGCCAGGTCCTGGGGACTGTGTCCAGACAACCCTAAAGCTCCCCTGAAAAATGGGGAAGGAGTCTATCCCACACCAGAAGAGGCTGCAGCTCTCCAGGCAAGCATCAGCTTTGCTGGGAGGCACAGCTGGGCATTGAGGTGCTGCAGTGACAGTGTCCTGTCCCACAATGACAGCTTAGCCATGAGACAGTGTGGAGCAGGAGGGAAATGAATTGCTAGAAAATACATCACTCTCCTCCAGCAATAATGTGATTTCTTGTACTTGTCAGCTCCATGCTGGTCTTCCTCATCCTTGCTGGGATTTCAGCCAGTAAGGGCACCAGTTACTGCTGGGAGCTTGTAAAACTGTCTCCTGTCTTCCCAGATCTAATAGTCTCAAAAGACATCACACCCATGGCCAGACCCCAGCTCCCCCTGGGAGCATCTGTGCCCTGCAGGCATCCTCAGCACAGGTGGGCAGAGGGGGTCTGTGCAGCCAACAGCTGCTGATGAAGCAGCTTCTGCTCCTGGACTGAAAGCTCTGAGCACACAACCAGGGCCCCAGCTGATGCAAATCTAAACCAGACACGCTTTAATCAGGGACTAAAACACAATAGCAGAAAAAAGAAACAAAAACCCTCCCAAAAGCCAACTCACCCCCAGCAGCACAGCCATACCCTCAGTGCAGGCAGGGGAGACAAGAGGCCGGCACAGGATCTACCAGATCCAGCTGTGAGTCAGGTCCCACCCCGTGCTGGGGGCTTGGGATGTGTTGGCTGGATTTTGCTCCCCCTGGAGCAGCTCCCTGGCTGGGCAAATTGTCATTGTTGGGTTTGCTCTGCCAGTGGCTGAGGTGCCAGGCTGGGATGGTTTGGCTGTGCCGTGATGGCCTCAGGTCTGACTCTTTGTCCCTCACTCCCTCCCTGCTCCCTGGTTCTGAGGTCCAGGTCCTGAGCTCCCCAGCTTCTGGAAATCACTGGCTTCTGCTGGTTACAGCTGCTCCATCCATGCCCAGTTGTGCCAGGGCTCCATTTGTTTTAGGAAGCCCAGGAGTGGCTGGCAATGGTATTCTGTCCCTGCCAGCTCAGGGGCTGGTGGGAGGGCTCTGGACCAGTCTTGGTCCAGTTTAAACAAAGCAATGTGTAATATTTTGTGATGGCTTTTTCCAGCCCAGATATGCTTCCCAAGGACTCGCCTGGGTACAGTGGCACAAGGGGCCGGGACAAGAGGCAAAGTCATTTTCGTGTGTTTAAGGATATTTTTTCTTGGGCTGCACATGAGGCATGCAGGGAGCTTTTCATCCATCTTCTACTGCCTTTTCTGGCTCCTTCCCTGGGAGGATGTGGGTGTTATCCATGTTCTGTGTGTCTCACAATCCACAACTCTCAGCAGCACTGCTGCTGACCTAAGAGTTTCCTCTTGAGTCATTGTATGAAGACTCAGCTTTTCTGGCTTTTTTCTTGAGGTATTGTTAGAATCTTTTATTTCCTAATGCTGTTGGTGGCACACTGGTAACTACAGATGTGCCATCCCATGCTTGCCCCCAGGCTTTTCACAGGTGGTTGCTGTCCTGCTGGGTGCCAGCCTGGCTCTGGGGAGTGACAGTGGTGTGCCCACTCTGTTCTGCTGCAGCATGCAGCCAGACACCTGTGGCACATCCTGGCCAAGCTGCATCTTCCTGCCCACACAACGTGGCTCTGGCACTGATCCCTGGCTGCCCAGCCATGGATCTGGGATGCAGGGAGGGTGTGCACAGCCAGGCTGGGCCATTCTCCAGGGACAGAGGGGCAGGTGCTGCTGTGGGGGCTGCAGTGTCTGGAATGCTGCTGTGCAGCACTGCCTGGCAGGAACACAGAGATTTGGAGAGCTGTGGGTTCATAGGAAAAAGCTCTGGTGAACAATCAGCACCATTTATAGGTACTGAGCCCCAAAATGCAGCAGCTTTGGAACTGCTGGAGAAGTTCAGGAGGCAGGAGTTATTTTTCCTTACTCAGCATTAAATCAATCTTTCAAACACGTAAAGCTTCTGTCTGAGGTTCTGACATGTATGAATGAGAAAGCTTTTGGAACCTTGTTGTTTCTGTTCTGGGGGTGGTGGATTGTCCACAGTGGCCTCTGTTGTGTCTCGCAGCCTCCTCAGCGCTGCTGGCCGAGCTGTTCCAGTGGGAGCAGTGATCCCAGGCTATGCTGGATGTTTTCTCCTGGGGCACACGCAACATGGCTTCTCTGCCCCGTGTTCTTTCTTGTCACCCAGTTCTCCATGCAGGTGAACGTGCGGTCATGAGTTGTTCAAGTGCTGATAAGAGCAGCAGAATAGCCTGCGATAAAGTCTATAAATATAAGTGCAGCCCAGAAGTCAGTTGCTCTCTGAGTCTGATCTCTCTCCTTTTTATCCTGTTTCCCCAGCCAAGCCTGATTTTGAAGAGAGCGGGGATGTTTAGAGCAAGAATAGATTTATTAATATTACTAAACCTTTTAGCTGTGAGAATGGAGAACAAGGGACACAATCTGTTCCTGTTTTATCACAGGATGAACTGGTGACTTGCAGAGCATCGGGGGACCCTTTGAGGTGGGAGCACAAAGCCAGACCCCCAAGTCCTTGCAGAGGAGCCCAGAGTAGGGGTAGCTCTTGGCAAAGCCCCCCTAAGTGTGCTCTGCAGCTCAGGCTGCCCCAGTGTCCATCAGGTCGACGGTGCCCAGGAATGTCCCGGGAGGTGCCAGCTGGTGCAGGACAGGCCATATCCACGGCTGGCATCGTCTCCCAGCCTGGATCGCGAGGGATGCGCATTCCTCCCCGCACCGAAACACTTGGGATGGCTGGTAAAGCCGGCGGCGATCCCTCCCTGGCGGTCTGTGTGACTCAGCTGGCCGCCTGCCCAGCCTCGCTGCGCCCTTATCGAAGGAAACTCTGAAATCATCCCTGCTTGGAGCGAGAGCGGCTCCCTCGCCCATCGGAACCTGCCCTGCCTGGGAAGGGGGGCTGCAAGGAGATGCGTGTGAGAGCTCTGCAGATCATGAGATGTCTCTGTGGGGATTGCTCGTGCTCTGCCCCGGATAAGAGTTCCGTTGTTTTCATGTTTGTTTTCCCTGTGTCCGTCCTGCCTGTGCGGCGGGGAGCCGCGGATTTTGGAGCACGCCCTCTCCTGCCGCTCACGCCGGAGCGCCGTGCCAAGAGCCTGCTCGGCTGCGCTCGGAGCCGGGGGCTCTGGGTGGCCTGGAGCACTGCAGGGATTTCTGCAGCTCTGCCCTCCATCTCCTGATGCCCCTGGGAGAGCGGCTGCTGCCCCTCCCTGACAGCTCACTCCTCCCAAGGGAGGGAAAAATCCATTTGTTTTCCATGGCTCAGCTTCGTGTATTTTTATTTTTCAAAGAGTCTGTCCTTCATTCCCCAGCCCGAAGACCTGTCCCCAGGCTGGTATTCTGAAGGCGGTGACTGGCTTCTGTGGGACAGTGATGTAAACAGGTGTATAAATAGGTGTATAAATAGGTGCAGCAGCCAGAGCCACCTGCCAGCCTCACCCTGCTTCCAGCTGGCTGCCTGCTCAGCTTCCAGCCCCGAAGTGCCACCCAGCTGCCACAGCTCGCCTGGCACTGCCATCCCCAGGGCTCACCTGGCCATCCCTGCTGCAGGGGCAGGCATCCAGCAGCCTCTGTGCTGGGAGTTCTCAGGAAAGCTGCTGGGTGCTGCTGTCCTTGGAGCCTGCCCAGCACAGGAACTGCCCACCATGTCCAGCAGCAGTGCCAGTGCCTACAGAGCTGGGCACTGTCCCCCCAGCTGTGGCTGTCCCTCCTATCCTTGGATTCATCGTGCTCCAGGGCAGTGCTGAGCAATTCCCTGGTGTGCTGACAGTCGGACTGGGACACCAGGTGGTCTGAAATTCCTGCAGGTGTGGCAGAACCCACCCCATGGTTGGGCTTGTTCTGTGATGAACCAAAGAACTCTGATGGTGTTTCCTCCTTCGTGACTCTGCCTCTGCAACCCTGATGAATTTGTTTAAAAAACAGTCACATTATTTCTCACTGTGTATTTCACCACTTTTGCCGATTTCTAAGGCCGCTCATCTTTTCTTAACTTCCATTTCAGCTGGCCACGTGTTCTGGGCTGGCTGCCCTGTGTCTCTTTCCAGTTTCACTGAAGCAACTCCTCCAGCTTTGCAGGGCTGCAAGGTTTTCAAAGGCCCGCAAAATGCCAAAGGGGAAAAAGCTATTCTCTGAGAAGTTCAGGCTTCCAAATTGCAGTTTTACCCATGGCTCATCCTGAGGAGCACTAAGGGAAGTGCTGATGCCAGCAGTAGTTTTGCTGCTGTGGGGAGAGGGGGGTGCCCTGGCTGAGCTCAGCCAGGCAGGAGGCTGTGCTGCAGTGTCCTGTGCTGCCCTTGTGTTTCAGAAGCAAAAGTCATTCAAAAGAATTCATCCAAAACACTGTCCCTTATAAAAATATTAAACATACAACCCAAAGTGCCGCTCTCCAGGAAACCAGTACAAGCCAGTGAATGTCACTGGGAGAATGGTGTGTTCCATGTCTTTGCTTTGAAATGTGGTTCTGCTGCATGATTCTCTTCCTGATCAATGGATCTGTCACTGTGGAGGTCTTGGGAAGAATCACAGAATAACCAGGTTAGAAGAGACATCCAAGATCATCGAGTCCAACCCATGCCGTAGCACCTCAACTGGTCCATGGCATCACGTGCCACATCCAGTCCTTTTTAAAATATATCCAGGAATGGTGACTCCACCACCTCCCCAGGCAAAGCATTCCTGTACTTTATCACTCTTTCCATGAAAAACTTCTTCCCAATATCCAGCCTGTATTTCCCTTGGTGCAGCTTGAGCCTGTGCCCTCTGGTTCTGTCAGTTGCTGCCTGGTGAAAGAGAGGAACCTCCACCTGACTACAGCCACCTTTCAGGAAGTTGTAGAGAGTGACAAGGTCACCTCTGAGTCTCCTTTTCTCCAGGCTAAACACCCCCAGCTCCCTCAGCCTTTCCTCACAGGGTTTCTGTTCCAAGCCCCTCTCCAGCCTCATTGCCTCCTCTGGACACATTCAAGCATCTCAATGTCCTTCCCAAACTGAGGGGACAGAACTGGACACAGCACTCAAGGTGTGGCCTCACCAGTGCCAAGTACAGGGGAACAATGACCTCCCTGGTCCTGCTGGTCACACTTTCTGATACAGGCCAGGATGCTGTTATGCTGGATAACTTAATCCAAGGGAGGATGAGAGTGTCCTTCTCCCAGAAGCTGTATCCCACATCACTCACTCCCAGTTTTCTCCAAAACAGACCAATATACCCCAAAACTTTGTTGTCCTTCCAGTCTTGCCTGATTGCTTTGTGTTTTGGTTGGGGTTTTGGGCTGATATGTTGCCAAAGTTCCAAGCTGTTGGTGAGGAGACCCATGATTTCCTTGTGCTCCAGGCATCCAGGAAAGCCCCTCTGCCTGTTCAACTGCCTTGAGCTTCAAGGTGCAGCCTCATAACCTTTGCCAGCTCTTATGGAGCATGGCAGGTTCGGCAGAGCCAGTTTCCTTCAGGCAATGAGGGAGATAAAGAAGGCGTGAGAATTTTATGATGAGTGTGAACCATTGCTGTGTGGGTCCTTGGGTATTTTATTGTACAGTAAATAAGAAAATAAGCCTGTCAAGCACGTTTGGGCACTTTCCACAAGACTGGCTGGGCAAGGAGAAGAATTTATAAGAATTAAAGATTGAAGTTTAGGATAGCTAAGAGAAACTGTGGAGGGTGGGGGGGAGAGTGGGAGGGGGATGTGTAAGTGGAGGTGATGGTCCAGAGGGCAGGTAACCAGTTTGCAGAGCAAAGGGTCACTGGTTAGGGAGAGATACTGAGAAATGTTTTTACTGGGAGCACAGCCCTGCTCCTCTGGGCTGGATTGGCTGTGAAAGGGAAGTGGCAGCTTATGAACAGTTCAGTCGATGAAGGGCTGATTAGGAGAGGTAAATGTGTGACAGAGTGTGAGACATTCAGTAAATTCCTTTGCAAGAGATTTGTAAAGCACAGCTAATTATAGCAAGTTATTTTTAGCAGTTCATGCTAGCCACTTACTCCTGGCAAGTGGAAAACCCATGTCAGTGTGGGAAAAATGGCCTTTGTCCAATGTGTCAGGATTTCTGAGTCCCCACAGAGCCTTCAGGGGCACTTGCGGACAGCTTGCCCTGGGTCAGTGCCAGGCACTGCCTGTCCTGGACCTCTGGAATTCCCTAGTGGTGAGCATCTCTCCTCTGTGCAGCACTGAGAGGGCTGGATTCCTTGCAGGATCCTGTGTGGATTTGGGACTACCTAGAAGGCTGACCGGAAGGTTAATTTTTTATCCTCATCTGAGAAAATCAACATGTTTCTGTGTTTGAGCAGCTCTAGGGTGTTTGGGGGTGTTCCACGACTCCTGATCCTGATGGCACATCTGGGCACAGCGGGGGGAGCTCATGGCTTTCCAGGCTGAGGTATTTTGTGGGACAGAGACTGGGGGACTTCATGCAGGTAGTACACACAGTGTAAACCCAACAGCTTGGAGCAGAGTCTGGCCCTTTGGCCACTTACTTTGTGTGTTGACTCCTAAAACTCTGCTGAAGGACAGACAATTCCCAGGAAGCAATGGGTCAGGTACTGTGTCCAGAACCTGGTCACCAGGGTGGTGATGGTGATCAGCTCCATCTCCTTAGTGATGCAACTCCCTGGGGAATTCTTTGGCAGGAGCTGGTAACAATGGGTACATTATTTTCCTGTCAGGAATCACATCCCTGTCCCTGCATGCTGAGAAAAGTGGCATTTCTCATGCTGTACGTACACACAGCTCTCCACCAGGGAGGAGAAAATCATCCATAGGGACCATTGACAGGAAATGTAGGTGTGTCCTCAGCTGCCATGTATCAGCGTCTTGCAACGTTTCCCTGACAAAAATGGATTTCCAGGGTTGAGATCCAACCCGAAAATTTCCGTGTCTTAAAATGCTCTTGTTTAAGAGCAGAGTGAACTTTTATTGTTTGCTTATTTGAATAAGGAAAGTGCGTGGCCAGCTTTGATAGTTCTGTTTTCAAGCTGGAGAAGAAAAAAGCAAAATGCAAAGATAGAGCTCCTGCTTAGCTTTGCTCTGGTTATTTGCACTGCCACAGTCAAACCCAGGCTGTGTTTTCCCTGTTGATTTCTTATGAGTTTTATTCATGGGTTGCTGAAGCTGTGACTGAGTTGCTCTGCCACTGCAAACTCTGGGTTGGGCAGATGCAGAACCTCAGGAATTGCTTTTCCCCCATGGAAATCTCTGCTGGCTGCACTTCCCCGAGCTGCCCATGTGTAGGTGCAGGCAGTAAAAGTCACTTCCCACCTTCCAGTGTGGGCCGGGACACCTTGTCCCTTCCCAGGAACAGGATAGGGATGCTACAGCCCTGTCGCTGCTCAGCTATTCATGCCTTCAGCTGGATCAGATTAAACTCAGGACTGCCTTTGCAGTGGAAGTTTCACTGGCCAATGATTGCAAAGATGATGAGGTTGGGAAGCAATTTTGGTTTTTGAGTTTTTTTCCTCCTTAATTTGCAGTGTGATGCCCTGGGAGCAGCGTGTGATGGAAATTAGCCAAAGGGCTGCTGAACCCACTGCTTGCTCTGCCCCTTAGCAATTCCCACCTGGCTGTTTCCTAGGAAGGAGCAGAGTGGTTCTGTGTATACCAGCTGCAGCACAGCCAAGGAGGGCTGTGTAAACAAGGGCCATTTAGGTATGGATAAGGGGGGTAAGTGTGCTGCCAGCCTGGCTGATGTGATGTGTACCTCCACACCTACTCTCATGCACAATTGGAGATGTTCTGTTGGTTTTCAAAGTGTTTATTTCTAAAAATCAGGCTGTTCTTCACACCTGTGTCACACCCAATGTTCCATTGTGTCCCTGTGGTGTTAAATGAGGCAGCCCAGGCAGGGCCCCTCCTGTCCTGGCTCAGAGATCCTGCTGGTCCCCATAGCTGTCACCACTTGGTTGTCACGGCCATTTCTATTTCTGTGTGCTCAGGGGCATGCTTTCCTCTCTTGGGAACACAGGACCATTGCAGTGACACAGACTGCGATCTCTGGGTTGCAATTAGTAAAGCTAATTAAGGATGTGCACCTGTGACACCTCAAGCATTGCAGACTCTCAAGCAGCATCTCCGTGCCCCATTCTCTGGCTGTGTCTGCTCACCCTGTTCCCCCCTGGTTCTCTCCTGTGGTGATGGTTTCCTTCTGGTTTAAATTCTAAGCACTGGAGGAAAGCCCAGCCTGGTTTGAGGCTCTGTTTGTGTTTGTGTTTTGTCAGAGACCTGTGGCCTTTGCAGTGGTAGCAGCACTTTTTTGTTTGTGGTTTTTGGTTACCTGTAGTTGCTGTCAAAGGTTGAAGTGAGACTCGTAGGTCCTTACTGAGCAGGCTGTGAGGCAC
>CM031880.1:5273149-5318864 GCA_018697195.1 Certhia americana | reverse complement strand
GCAGTCAGTCAGCCCTGTGCTGTGTCCCTGTCACACCCCAGAGCTGTGGCAGTGCCACGACAGCAGCGATGCTGTCCCGTGCATGCACACAGAGCTCTGTCTGGAGCCGGTGTTCAGCCAAGGCTCGCTACGTGTGGGAGTCGAGTTGTGTTGGTCTGGAGAAGCCTGGTTTCCATTAAGTGCTCCTCCAGAGCCCGCCAGGCACGTGTGGTACAGGCTCACGCCCCCTCTCCCTCTCTCCCTCCTTCTCCACTGGGCTGACAGGGACACATGGCACATGGACACCCTCTGTCCCTGCCAGGTACCACCCGTGGGACCTGCGTGTGCTGCCGTGCTCCCGGCTCACGGGTACACTGCAGCCATGGTGGGGCCTTGTCACCTGCTGCCAGCCAGCACCCATGGAGGGGACAGACAGACAGACAGGCAGATGCTGGCTGAGGGTGCTGCTGCTTTCAGAGGGTCTCCAGGACACACACTGAGCTGGGAGGGGTGTTTGGAGGGAGGGACTGAAAATCACCTGTGCCCAGCAGCAGGGAGGGTGTTGGAGCAGAAGGATGAACAAAAGTTCCCCTGAGTGAGGTCTGAATGGGCCTCCAGCCTGGTCTGAGTGAGCACTGGGGGACTGAGGGGGAATTATTTGCTGAGGTTTTCCATCAAGTCAATGACATCGTTCTGTGTGAGAGTTCACCCATTTACGTGCTCCAGCCCCTGGCAGCTGGGGCTAAATAGCGACATTCAGGCCTGAATCTGCCCATTCAGGAGCAAAAGTTTGACCCTTCAGAGGGAGCTGCTGAACGAGGCTTTTGAGGGAGAAGTCTCTGAGTCTGCCCTGGGGACCTCACATTTCCCCCACCCCTGCCTGCCCAGGAACCTTGGGGAGGGTCAGGAGCTCCTGACCTGAGGACAGGGAAAGCAGGGCCAGCATTCTGGAGACATGCTGGTATCCCACACGGGCCGTTTGGTTTCTGTTCCCCAATATTCATTTCAATGTTCCTCAGTTTTTCTCTCCCCTTCACAACAGTATTTCAGAACATCCCATGATTGCCACCACAGTAGTAAATTTTATTTTCAAATCAAATAAACCCATCCATGTACACCATGTTCCTATATACAACAATTAGGGTGCTGGTTTGGCAAAGCAGTGGTGGGAGCTGGTTTCCCATTAATGTCTGTGCCATCACATCTTCCCCGCTTGTAATTTCATTAATTTCTGAAAGTACCATCTCTGTGCACCGCCACAAAGGAGTCCAGTCTGGGACTGTGCCTACAGCTGGAATCCCAAATTAGGGAAAGTAGTGATGTAAATCAGAGTCTAACATTATTCCTTTGCTTTTCCTTTTGTCACCTACATCCTACTCCCTGAGGTCAGGCAAGTGCAGCCTCTGTCTGTTTGTATCTCAGGAATTGTTCTAGCTTTGTGCAGGATGATGTGGTCAATCCAGAGAGTGTACTGTCCCTGCTGGCCCTGGGTCGGGCTCTGTTGTGGTGTCACTGTCACATCCCAGCGCCCCTCTGCCAATGCCAGCAGACGCCGTCCAGCCGTGTCCTGCAGCCACACAGGGTGCAAAGACACAAAGCATCCTTTGGGCCAGAAACTTCTCTGGAAGGTCCAAAAATAATTTGGACTGAGCCTCAGAAAACATCAGGCAATTTCTTTTCTTCCAGCTCAGACTGTTCCTCACCAGCAGCAGCAGCAGGTCCCAAGGCCATCTGTGGGTGCCCAGGCAAGCCCAGCTGAGCTCCCTGGCTCAGCTCTGTGTTCTGTGGCACTGTCCTTCCCTCAGGGCCTGTCTCTCTCCATGACCCCACAGAGGGACAGTTATTTTTAGTCCTGCCTTTTTCCTCACATTTATTTTCTGACTCTACAGATTTTTCTCCCATGTTATGAAACGATTCCTGTGAACAGTGGCCAGCCTGTCTGACAGCCCCTGTGCTCCAAGGAGCTGTGCTGGTGCACACAGAGCCCTGGTTTTCCTGTAGGGAAGTGTGTCAATGTCCCTTCCTGTATGTGGCTGGACACAAGGCCATCGATCAGTTGTTGTACCGTGTGGTGCATCCATTAGTGCTGCAGAAGCTTTTTCAGAGAGAGAAAAAACCCAAATCCAATACTCTCTGCAGCCTCTGAGGGTTATTAACGCTGCAGCATTTTCTGCAGGGCTGAAATTCCCAGTGCTTGTGGATTTTCATTACTACCTTCCTATGGTCTTGTTCCATTCAGGATAAATTGCTAAGACACGCAGCCTCTGCAGAACAATTGCAGAAACCCACAGCTAATTGCTCTGTCCTTTTCCAGGGTACTCCTCAGCAGTGCAGAAGTTCTCCCAGACTCTGCAGTCCTTCCAGTTCGACTTCATCGGTGACACACTAACAGATGATGAGATCAATATTGGTGAGTTCTCTGCTTTTTGAAGCCGACTTCCAGTAACTGGAACAGTCTTCCTCTCTAGGAATTAGCCTGCCTGATGGTTTTTAAGTAGCCTCAGGAGCCGGGTTCCAGGCAGCTCTTCCACAGCTTATTTTATGAAGTTGAACAGTCACGGGTCGAGTTTCACATTCCCAATTCAGCGGATGATTTGCTGAGGTTTTCCATGGCTCCAGGCCTGCTCGGTGCTGCCAGGTGCTGGGGAGGAGGCGGCGTGGTGCTGACCTCCCAGCCAACCCCTCTTCCCAGGGCTGCAGTGGAGCCCAGCGGGTGCTGCTTCCAGAGCTGCCTTTGCTGCACTGGAAAGGCCTCACAGGAACAAACTGCCCCAGGCTGCCTGCAAAGGCACCAGGCTGCAAACTGCTGGGAAAAAGGGTTGCTGGATGTGTCTCAGATGGAAAACAATGGCCGTCTGTGCCCTGAGCAGCCTTGCAGGGCTGCTCCCTGCACATCTGCTTGGGGATTAGTGATCCTGGAGCTGTGTTACATCCCTGCCCTCCCCAGCACAGCTCTGGGAGTCACTCAGCATCCACGGCCCCAAGGGCTGAACCAAAGGGCCTTAATGCCCCAAACCCCACACATTTCACATGAATCTGCTCTTGGCTTAGCAGGGTGAGTGGACCCTGCAAGGGAGACAGGGGGCTGCAGGAGGGACAACAGGGGATCCTCAGCCCCCGAGGTTCTGACCCACTTGGGCCACCTGCCTGGGCTGAGGGGCTGGGGCTGCCCATAGGCTCACAGGGGCATTCTCCAGGCAGAAACACAGGGCATTTATGGGGTGGGCAGGGCGCAGGGTCTTTTCCAGGCTGTTCCTGAGCGCTGCACATAGGGGACAAAAAAGAACACCAGTTTTTGTCAGGCAGTGGTTGAGGAGTGGCAGCAGTGTGACATTGCTGGTGTCTGGTCTCCCAGTCTCTGTTAGAAGGGGAAGGAAGTAGAGCCTGTTCCTTGGGCTGTTGTATTTAAAGCCACGTGAAACAGATTGCAGCCTGCCCCTCCAAGGACTGTTTCCTTTATGGAAAGTCTCTGGGTGAAACCCACTGGAAATGAGTCAGCCTCCAAATCTAATGGCAGCAGAGGTGCTGAGCTTCCAAACACACGTGGGTCAGGGAGGGGAGAACTCTACCATGTAAATGCCCCTCCTGGAACCTGAGGGGTCTGAGGCAAACAGCCATGCAAGGAGAGGAGTGTCCCTCCTCTTGGCTGGAAGGGATAAAGCTCCAACAACCAAGCAAGGCTTCTGGGAATGGCAGAGGTTGAAAAAAGGGATTGTGGGATGAAGGAGGGAGAACAAGAAGAGATCACAGCAATCGTAAAATCCTCTGTGGTAACAGGAGCATGTTTCCCTTCAGTTTTGCTGAGGAGTATCTGTTTTGCTTTTTCAAGAAGAGTTCCCCAGTTTCTCTGTGAAGAAGCCTGGGCTGTGCTTCTCCTCCCACCCAAGCCCTGGTGTGCCTGCAGGGGTTGAGGCTTCCTTATTCCTGACACAGCAGAGGGGCGTTGACATCTCTGCAGCAGCTTCCATCTCCTGCCAGGGTGCCAGGGATCTGCGTGGGAGTGCAGAGCTTGTCTGATGTGCAGGATATGGGAGTGAAGCAGAACACTTACAGGCACTTCTTATGCACTGCAAGAAAACGTGTTTGGGTTGTAAATAGAGCTAAAGTCAAACTGCTCTCTCATTGTGTGGGCTCAGAGCAGCCCAGCACCCGAGCAGGTGGCAGCAGGGGCACTGCAGGTGGCAGTCAGGACACTGGGTTGATGTTGTCTGTGAGCAGCACTTTCCTCTGGGGATGTGAAAGGTCGTGGATGCACCCATGTTACCCCACAGCTGCAGCCCCTCCTGTGCTCCCTCCTGCAGCTCTTCCACTGTCACCTCATGGGACCCAAATCAACATCTCCTGCAGAGATGAAGGGGGCAGTGAAATGGGATGGCATGTTCTTCCCTTCCAGGCATGGGAACCTGGAATCCTCTGGCTGTAAGGACCTTTCTGGAATGCTTCTAGCTGCCCAGCAGAGTCACTCTGGCATTTCCAAGTGTCATTTCCCAGGTGTGGCTGGGCAGGCAGTGGCTGCTGGTGGCCCCCCTGCTCCACACTGCCCTACAAGGGCTGTCAGCTTCTGACCCAGGCCAGTAGCACAGATCCACCCCACTGCTCCCAGACACTGCTGGGCTGGCAGCAAGATCTGAGCCTTGTGTGTGGTGTGGGGTCAAACTCCACAGTGGGCTGCTCTGTGACTGGAGCCAGGAAACATGTTCCTGGGCTCTTCCTGTAGAGCAAAGGGGAAAAAACAGCTAGGGAACATTTTAGGCACTGACATATTCCCTGTAAGTTTGGGGCTGGAATCTGTTTCTCCCTGTGATAATTCTTTTCCTGGCTCAGGCCCCTGGTGTCCATACACTCCAGGTTTCCCATCATCCTGAGGAGCCACAGTGACAGCCACGTGTGGCCCTGGGCGTGAGCACCATCAGCTGCAGGGCCACTGCATTGCTGGGTGCTGGAGCCCTCACTGCAGGAGAGCTCAGAAGTTCCTGACTCATCAGGAAGCTCTGTTGTGCCACTGCCTCAGCTCGTGTCACAAGTTGTTCCCTTTTGGGCAGCTGCAGAATGAATCCTCACTGGATTTTAACAGGACCGGTACCTCTCCCAGGGTGCTGCTGTGGATGAGGGGAGAGGGCCCTCAGCTTGCACAGAGAGCACAGGAGCACCTCTCCCTCACCTGCGGGACAAGCTAATCCTGTGCCTGCCTTCTGTACACCTGCTGTGCCCCTTCATGTGCTGCCTTGCCCGTCCCAGCGTGCTGCAGGGAGGGAGGGTCTGAACTGCAGAGCTCTGGGGTCTGACAGAGCCACTCTGGGCTGTTCCCACCAGGGCAAGAGGGAGCCTGGGACCCACCAGACCTGTCCCATACTGTGCTGAGCAGGCTGGAACTGTGGGAAACTTTCCCAGCTAACTCCCAGGTAGTTCCCAGGTTCGCTGGGATAATCAGGTGGTTTCCTCAGGCTTCCAGCACACAGCCACATTGCCTGCATAGGCAGGTGTTTTCCCAGCTTTGCCTTGAAGCCGGGAGAGATAAGACTTTGGCTTGGCACTGTCAATGCTCTGCTGCTGAGAGGTTTCCTCCCCTGTGACAAATTCAACCCCTTCCAAAGTTCTTCAATGGGCAGGGAGAGGGGCTGCTTGTTCCCCCCTGGTGTGGGGTCACCTAGTCCCACCTAGTTTTTTATTTCCCCAGGCTAAATTATTCTTGTTTCAGTTTGTTAAAGGAAAGGTTTCATGCTATTTTTATTGTAGCTGGACTCCAACTGCTTATCAATGAGAATCTTTTTGTTTCACTTCTAACATTTTGGGGAGTGATGTCAGTGTCTGTCACCATGCCTACACCTGCTGCTTTTCTCCTGTGTATGGACTTTGTGCTTCCTAGTGCTAAATGTGATCTTATTCCAGTCACACTGGGGTGTCCTGACGTGTATCCCACACTCTGGTGCCACATCCCAGCTCCACTGACCAGCCTCTTCTTTTCTTACAGCCGAGTCCTTTAAGGAGTTTGCAGAGCTGCTGCACGAGGTGGAGCTGGAGAGGTCCATGATGGTAAGGAGATGGGAACTGGACCCTGTCATTCCTGACACAGCTAAATGCCAAAACCACAGCCACAACACCATGTGCCTCGGTGATGCTTCTCATCAGAGGGAAGCTGGGAGCACCAGGAATGTGCTTGGTACTCATCTGTTCCATGGTCCCATGGCCGTGGGCTCTGAGCATGGGGCAGGCACAGCAGTAGGTGTGGGGGGCTGTGTCTCTCCCAGGCAGTTCAGGCAGACACAGAACCCCAGGCCCTGCAGCTGGAGGGGCTGCAGGGTGTGCGGGCTGCTCACCAGCTGCTTCTGTGGGGAAGGGTTAAAGAATAAGAAGTTTTTGCTCAGTGTTTGTTGGGTGCAGGAAGGCAGGTGTCCCTGCCCATCTGTGCTGGTCCAGCTCCTGCAGTACAATGCACCACCATCAGCTTCCTGCTGCCATGTGCCCTCAGCCTCTCCAGGGCTCCTCCAGAGCCAGTGCTGGCTTCCCATTTCACTCCTAATTCCAGGAAAAACATGAAGGTTAGGCTCGGTGGAGAGCTTACAGCATGCCAGGAATGTGCTGCTTGGCTCTGCGTTCCCCTGCCTCGTGCAGCAGCAGGAGCTCCTGCCAGGCAGGGTTGGAGGGTCCATGGGCAGGCAAGGAACAGCAGGAAACCAGGAAAGCATGGAGATACTTCTTTATTATTAATTACATCCCAGGTATAGGGGCTCCTTTGGCAGTGGGGGGAGCAGTGGAAGGTATTGTTTCAGGGATTATGGGCACTGTCCAATTTTGGTGTTTTTTGCCCTCTACTTGTAGGGCCAGTTCTGCTTTACAGCAGCTCCCTCAGGAGATTTCACACTCACCATGTTCATCAGCTTTAAATTCCCTGAAGGGCTGTGGTTGGGTGGTGTCCTGTCCCCTTCTCTTCCCCTCTCCCTTCTCTGGAGCTTGGGACAGAGCCTGTCAGGGAAGTGGGGATGGGAGGAGACAGCACGTGGTCCCATTGGCAGGCTGGAGCTGGAGCCAGATACAAACTGGGATGAGTTTTCATGTGGATTCATGGTAAAGGTGTCCAGGAAGGGGTCTCTCAGACATGAGACAGGAGTGGAAGAGACACAGGCAGGCTTTCCCTTTTCCCTAGCTGCTCCTGTGACAGATAACCTTCCAGCTGAATCTCAGGACAAGGGAAGTCCATCCTTTATTTGACAGTGGCCTTGTTAGATGGATGTGAGGGACACCCCCTTTCATCCACAGGATGCCTCCAGAGCCTCCTGGGATGTGGTTGGGGTTTGCTGTGTGTTACTGATGCAGGTACAGATGGTTTAAGTGAATTCACCTACAGACAGAGAATTCTCCAGCCAAAAACATTAAAATCTCAGAGTTCTTGGCTTCTAGCCCTGTTCAGCTTCTGTTTAGGAGAAAATTGATCAGCATCCTGCAATTAAAATGCTTTTTCTTTGTACTGTAGGTGCAGAATGCAAGTGATTTGCTGATCAAACCTTTGGAAAACTTCCGGAAGGAGCAGATAGGGTTCACCAAGGTAAGGCTTGTTTGTTTGTTTTCAGTGTAAACGGGTTTGTTTTCTGTTACTCTGTTTGAATTCAGATTTTTCTCCTGTTGTTGTTAACAAGCAGACAGTTGCTCTACTGCATTCTGACTTGAGGCACTCAGAAACTCCCTGTTCAATGCTGGCTTTCAGCTGCTGGCAAGAGGTTCGTGCTGTGACTTATAGTCTGATTTTTCAATCATAAGAGGCTCCAAAATCTTTTCCTGAATTCTCTGGGTTCTCTCCTGGCCTGATTCCAGCACTGCCTCTGTCTTGAGCAAGGAGTGCTTGTTTCAGCCAGGAGATCCTCCTTGCTGCTTTGTCTCCTCTCCCCTTTGTTCAGTCAGTGCTATTGAGAATAAAATACTTTCTGCAGAGAAGTGTGTGGTGGAGTGGGAGGGAGGGAGAGAGGGAGGGAGGGAAGGAGGGAAAAAGAGAAGGAGGGAAAGCAGGAGAGGCCAGCAGGCAGAACCTGATTATAGTCATAGGGCTTTTGTTATGAAATATTTACATAAAGCGTCTAATGAGTCTTTCAGATGGACCAAACTTTTAAAGAAATAAGCTATAAAAAGCAAATTCTGCACATGTGGAGCACAAAAGATCATTTTTCCCTTGTCTGCTATCAAGAAGTCCAGGTTCCATGTTACTCAGCGGCAGCTTAAAATGGGGCTGGCTCTGACCCAGCTCCGAAATGGAGATGTTTTGGAGAACACTTGAGGCTTGGATTCAGCCCAGCCCATCTGGAGGCTTTGACGTTTAATAAATACAGGGTTTGAGAAGAGATACTTGATGGTCCTCCTGCCCTTTGCCATGCCCTGAGGGCTGGTGTGTGGAACCCTCTGAAGAGCTTCAGCATGGCAGAGGTGCTGCCCACGGCCCCTGCTCTCATGTCCTTCAGGCTGTTTTCATCCCAGAGAGCCCTTAAGGTTAGGGCCACTTTTCCCACATCCCAGAGTGTGCTGTGCCCCCAGAGCCAAGCTGCCCGTGGCACAGGGCTGGTGCCATAGCCCCAGCATTGACAGGGATTCACCTGGCAGCCTGCAGCCCTCCCTCAGTCCCTGTGGATAGGCAAGTGTCCCAGGTGGAAGCACAGGGTGGTGACAGTGGCAAGATACTGCTCAGAGCACCAGAAGAGGTGGCAGAGAGCAGGGGGTTTTTGCAGGTGGCTCAGCCATTGTAGTTTGTTTTGGACTTTTGTTTCTTGTGAGGAACACGGGCTGCCAGGGCACTGCAGTGGGCAGAGGGCTGTGCTGTGGCTCAGCACAGGTGCTCCATGCAGGAGCTCACAGGGCAGCACTGTGCCAGGATCCAGGTGTGCCCAGGCTGACAGGGATGTGCAGGAAGGTACCACTGTCCCCAGTGCCACCCCAAAGCCTTGAGAGGGTGCGGGTTTGGGAGCGAGCCCCAGCCACTCCAACCCCTTGTCCTCAGCTCTGATGCTTCCCTGACAGGAGCCTGTGCCACACTGCTGGTGGGCTGCACCCTCAGGTGTCACCTCGGGCACAGAGCCTTCATTCACCTGCCAGCCTGCAGAGCATCCCCAGGTCATCCCCACCCAGCAGCAGAAGGTGTGAAGTACATATGAGGCTCCTCACAGCAGAGCTCTGTCAGTGTGGGTTCCTCCCATCACTGCTGGGCCTGGCATTGCCCCGTGGACCCTTCCTGATCTGCACCAGGGGCAGAGGCTGAGGCCAGGCTGTGGAACAGGCTGGAGACATGACACAGGGAATTTGTGCCCTCTGCTTAGTTTCCGTATTTTGGCAGCGTTGCCTTCTGTGAGATGTTTTCTGTTCCTTTTGCGAGCTGCTGGAGCCAAATAGGAAGAGCCCTTGAATCGGGGCTTTGTGATGCCTCTGGCTGGAGCACAGCCAGTCTGACCAACACATCTGAGTCTGCATTCACCCGTTCTCCCAGGACGAATGGAGTCTCCTCAGGAGGGTGTGCTCCCACATAGGGCACCCTGGGCTGTCACTGAGACCCCCTCCAGCCACTCCCTCCTGTCACAGCCCCGTGGGGTCACTGATTTTCCTGTGACTTGCTGTGCTGTGCTGTGCCACATCACAGATAAAAGGGAGGATCTGGGACCCCCTGAGCTGACCCATTTCCCAGCTCTGGCACTCATGGCAGGGGGGGAGTGTGCAAAGGAGCTGGCACATGTGGAGGCCCCATCCCTCCCACTCCATAGCCCTGGGGCTCAGCTCCATGCAGTGGGGCTGGGGGCACTTTGGGAAGAGCCTGGCCACACTTACTGAGTCAGGGAAGATTTGAATAGGAAAGTTTAACTCCAGTTTGACTTGGAAGGAGACAGCTTTATTTTAAAAAACACAAAGCCAACAAAAAAAAAAAATCAGAGGGAAAAGCTTGTTTGGAAGTACTGTAAGGGCAAGAGGAATGCTGAATAGCTGCAGTGTTTGTCAAAATTTATTCCATAGGAAATAACATATTCCTAAAAGATCTTAGTTAGTCCTGTTATTAATTTCATTAATTATAATTTTAAAAGAAAAATTAATAACTTCTACTTGCTTTCATCTCTGGGGGAGCAGGGCCTAAGGAGCATTTGAGAGAAAGCAGTGGGTGAAGGAAAAACACCAGGATGAATTGAGTGTGCTTTGATAGAACTGCTCTTTCTACACCCCTCAGCTTTTTGGAAATCTGTTTTTGGATTTACTGCTGCTGCCTCATAAAAAGGAGCTATGATGATCCTCCATCCACTGCTCTTGCACCCAAACCCCTCAGGTGTGCATGGAGGTAGGGGCTCCCTGCAGGAAAAGTGCGTTTCATTCCTTATGGAGAGGAGAAATGGCCCATGAGCTGGGATTCTCACTTGCCACTCACTCCACCTCTCCAAAGACAGGAATTTCAGAGGTTCCTAATGAGCAAATAATGGTTAAGGAGGAGTTTTCCAAGTCTGCTTGCCCCTTTGCCCCTGGTGAGCTGGACCCGAAGCTGCCGCGGGGCTCCGGTGTCACCCCAGCGCCGGCGGCAGTCGGGGTGCAGGCAGGACCCGGCACACACAGAGCAGCCAGAGCTGCTGCTGGATCACCTGCCACAGCAGGCAGCCAGGGCTGTCCCATGGCTCGTTCCTGGGCGCAGCAATGCCTGTCAAAGCTCCCGGTGTGGGGTTTTTGCAGAGCACCCTCCTGCCTGCGCTCGGTGGGATATGCCCAGAGCCTCTCAGTGAGCAATAAACAGAAGGTGGGTGTCTCTTGGACTTGGCAGACCTTAATGGGAACGTGGTGCTGCCCTTTGCTGAATATTCATGAGGAGCTAATTTGTGCTCGTGTTTCCAGATTGTGCTTCAGTCGGGTGATTTTTTTGTGTTGTTTTTTGTCTTGGCTTGCTCTGTTCAGCAGCCAACTCAGAAGGATTTGTAGGTCATCCTTCTGCTGTTCAGTTATATGCTAATTAGCCAGAGTGGGAATGATTGACGAGCTCCCTCTTAGTGGCCCAAAATGCCATGCTGCACTGTAGTGCTGTCGCACATGGGTCTGTCTTGGGCATCATTCCCAGTCCCTTCAATCCCAGAAAGAGCCCAGTGCTCCATGTCCCCAATGCAGCCGTGTGTCCCTGCCTGCTGTGGGCACTGGCAGAGGAGGAGGCACTCCCCAAAGGAGTTACTGTCTGGTTTCCCAGCTCCTGCTGCAGAAGGAGCTCCCAGGAAGAGCTCTTCCAGGCTCTTCCTTTCTCTTCACCAGTCTTTCCCTGAGCAGAGGTGACCCCTCTTCCTCAGAACCCACCATGTCTTCCCACAGGGAGCTGCCCACCAGCTGGTGACAAAGCTGCTGCCTGGTGGTCTGTGGTTTCCCTGTAGCTGCAGGCTGTGTCCTTCTGTGGCCATCTGTGTGGAGACCACGGCCACACACAGCTCGTGGCCTCCTCCATGGGTTCTTGTGGCCATCTGCACAGGCACCACAGCCTCCCACAGCAATGTCACCTCTCTTGGGGACAAGCCAGGAGCCACGTGCTCCCAGGCTGCTGCATCCAGAGGCACATCCCCCTGCCCATCCCATCCTGCTCCCTGTCCATGGGCTCTGATGTGCTTGGCCACGGTAGCACCAGGCTCTGGTGGGCAGCTGTTCCCTTGCCCCGTGCTCTCCCACAGCTCCTGGCAGCCTCCCAGATGGAGAGCAGGAGAGGTTGGTCCCAGCTCTGGCCTGGAGTGTGGCTGTCTTCCCTGGTGGCCTCTCCAGAGGGTGGGGACAGCTGAGTAGGACACTCTACCTGTGCTGTCTGCTGGTGGTGAGAGACACGAGAGGACACCTGGAGTGGGCTTCAGCCCCATTCCTGCTGTGTCTTCAGCTGCTCACCCACAGCTCTGCTGAGGAGCAGGGATGGCTCCATCCCTGTGCTGCCACCACCACCTCTGCACGCCACCTTGGTGGAGACAGTGAAGCTCTTGGTTGGGTTTGGAGTTAGCTTTCCATGGCAGCACCTGCTTTTCCACCTCGGGACCTGCTGCTGGCACAGCCATCTCCTCTGAGACGTGAGGAGGTGGCCACAGGAGCGCTGTGCCTGCAGCCCCACAGCTCTGCTTCCCTGCACTTCTGTGGCATTGGGGTTTGGAGGCTCCTCGTTAAGGAAATGGAAACAAGGCAAGTTCCTGGCTGCATTAAACAGGGCATTAATGGCACAGACAGCCTGGGAGTTTGTGGAACTGCTGCTCCACAAACACTTTTGCTGTGCTGGCTTTGGGTTTGCTGATCAGGGCGTTAGTCACGAGGGTGGGGGTTTGTTTTGATTGTCCTTCCTGGCCTCAGCCCTGCAGTTGCTGTGCTGCTTAAATTAGGATTCACCCTTGGAGGACTCTGCTCCTCTGGATTTGATGTAGATCTCTCTGTTCCGATGTGTGAGGCTGCTAACACTGAGTCACAGTACCTGATACTGCAGGGGGTGATTCCAGAGGATGTACTTCCCTACAGCTGTGCTGTAATTCCAGGGTCTGCAGGGCAGGATATGTAATTGCTGAGATGAAAAGGTTTGCTGGGCTAAGCCTGCCCTGCTCCAGACACATAAGCAGGGGTAGTCAGGTCAGTGCCACTTCCTCATGGTATTTGTGCTTTTACAGCCATGTCAGGACTCCTGTGGGGAGAGAATCCTCTTCCCTGGAAGACAGCTGGCAGGAAGTCTTGTTACTGTTATTGGGAGCCACCTGTGCTGAGCCCAGGGGTTTTGGGAGCTCCCAAGCATCCTGCTGCAGGACATCCTGACAGACAGATGGAATAGCCTGCAAGTGGATGCAAGTGGAATGGGGAAGCAAAACTTCAGGCAGGGGAAGCTGCGGTCACTACTGAATTCATGAGGAAAATTCCCAATACCCAGCAGTCTGGCAGAGTCCATCTGCTCTGGTTTGTGGTAGCACTGAGATATGCTTGCTTATCCATGCATTTCTGAGTGGAGGCAAGAGAACAGGATTTCAGGGCTTTTCAGGAGACAGATGTCGAAAGATACCTGTAATTCCCCAGGAAGCTGGAACTGCTTTCCACTTTCTTGAGCTTTCAAAAGACAGACAGAGGATCTGGGCATCCCATATATACCTGCACTGTGTGTTCACCAGCTCTCAACTGCTTGGACCTGGCACTGAGGCTGCTGCCAGGCTGGAATTTCCTGATTTCAGTAATTTAGTTGCCTCCCAGGAATTCCTGATATGTCAGATACCATCTGAAGTGGAAATTTGTCAACCTGACCCCTACTCTGGTTGTTTTGTGATCACCAATGTCACAGCCAGTGCAAGGCAGGAACCAACAGTCTGGTGCTCAGTTCTGCTGCTCCCTGCCTGTTCTCAGGGGTTCCTTCTTGAGTGTCTCTGTTTGCTGCTCTCGTTCATTTGTGCTCTCTTTGCACCACTGCTGACGGGCAGATGAGGATTTCCTACCTGCCTGTCGACCTGCCAGGCTTCTGCTTTCCTTCTGATACTCATCAGAAAAAAATTTTAAACTCTTTAGAACAGAAAGTTGCCAAAATCTAATGAAACTTTTCTTGACCTTAATGTGTCTGACATTGCAATATTTGCCCAATTGTTTCAGGGCTGTGCAAACAGCACATCAGGAGATAGGTTTTTGATGTATGAGTACATCTTCAGTTTACTGCATATTGAAAAGACTGAGAGAGGGAACAGTACCTCATCAGTGAGGCTTTTGCCATGATGTTGGCATGAAAAAATACTTCTTGTGCCACAGAGTATTGCTAGACTGGGTCTTGAAGTGTAACTGCATCCAAGGTAGGCAAGGGGCTGTGAAAGCAGAGCAAATGAGAAGTGGCCTTCTGTTCTCTGGCTGGCTGGACCAAAATTTGTCCATGGGAATAAAGAATTGCAAAAAAGATGTTGGTGTTGATGCATGTTGTTATCTGGAAAATTCCAATAACTGTTTCTGCTTCAACCTCTTGTATCTCCAGGAAAGAAAGAAAAAGTTTGAGAAGGATGGTGAGAAGTTTTACTCTATGCTGGATCGCCACTTGCATTTGTCTTCCAAAAAGAAGGAATCTCAGTTACAGGAGGTGCGTGTGGAATTTCTCTCAGAGTTGGGTCCAGAAGCAACAGCACCAGCTGCTCTAAGTCTTAAAAAGGGGGAGAGGAATTATCCCTTCCAGTAACCTGTTGAAACTGATAATCAATTAAATCTACCCAAAGCCTGGATTCTCTGTAAGAGCAGGGAAATCAGGCTCATAGTTCTCCTGTGTCTGTTGGATGCTGGTAGTGGTTTAGACATTGTCATTGCTTGTTGTCACCTTGATGGTGAAGGGCAGTGACACTGGCACATCTGGGGACAGGCCACCCTTTAATCTGGGGAAATATTCTGGCTGAAAAACAACCAGTTATTATTCCTTTTGCTGGCCTGGCATTCTGCCTTGCTGCTGGTGCTTTGGGGTGGCTGTGGGGGCAGGCAGAGGAGGGGGGTTCCTTCCAGCTGGTGCTGCTGCAGGCATGTTACAGCAAGGAAGGAAACCCAGCTGTTCCAGCCCACACCAGCGCAGCTGGATCTGGTCAAATCTGTCAGACCAGCTGTCAGATCAACCTACAAGCATCTCTGCAAGGCAGACTGTGTGTGAGCTCTGGGAGCATTGTGTGCTCCTGCCACTGCTGTAGCTCCAGAATTGCTGGTTCCGGGACACACATGGAGCTGGGCAAGAGGGTGGTGATGGTGGCCTTGTCAGGAGAAGAGGTGGAGAAGAGGTTTGTGCTAAAATAATAAATGAGCTTTGGGAAAGCCTTGTCCTTGCAGAGTGAGAAGAGGTTTTTGATCCTTGAATGAAAGGGAGACAGAAGCGGGCAGACTTAGAAGAATATCCAGTGTTCCAGTTCACTGGAATTCATGGGCTGGACACCAGGCAGGTTTTTAGTGTGGACAGAACTATGTGTGGGCTGACAGACAAAAGCGAGTCAAATATTTTCAAACTGCATGTGATGTATTTTATTTTTCCACTTTTCCCTCTTTCTTCTAGGCTGACCTTCAGGTGGACAAAGAAAGACACAATTTCTTTGAGTCCTCCCTCGAGTACGTGTACCAGATCCAGGAAGTACAAGAAAGCAAGAAATTCAGCATTGTGGAGCCGGTAGGAGCTTCTTTTCTCTCAGTCTCATTGGTTGATGCTCAGATGTGCTGGCAATGGCAGGAAGGCATGAGTTGCCAGGTTAGATTAGGTCCAGTGGGGCAGGAGTTAACTCTGCATCCTTGGCTTGCTGCAGCTTGATAGCCTTGGTGGTGCTTGCTGGAGCACTGAGAAGCCCCAGCCCTGTTTCTTCTGGCTCTCTGTGGATCCTGAGGAACAGGTTGGACACTGTACAGAGCTACAGATCTTGTTAGGGCTTATCTTGGCCCCCTTGGGTTTGGTAAGTGCTGTCTGACTGCAGAGGGACAGAGGCATTACCTGCCCTGCTCACCTGTCCCAGCCTGGCCCGCAGGGGTCCCAGACTCTGGCTGGGTGCAGGGACCCTGTCCTGGGTGGTGGCTCTGCCCCAGTGCCAGCTGCAGTGGAGCGTGGGATCGTGGGATCCTGTGGATCTTGTGGATGAGCACTCTGCAGATCTGCTCTGGATCTCCCTGCAGGATCTTTCATTCTGGGTGTTTTATTCAGACAGAGGTGTGGGTGGTAGCTTGGGCTTTAGGGATGCTGTGGTGGAAAGCCATACCAAGGAGGGAATTCCAAAGCTGTGCATTAAAAAGTAATTGCATATGTCATTTCTGAAACCCCACACTCTGTCCATCTTTCCTTCCATTATAAACACAGAAGTTCAGTGTGTCCCTTCCCTCCATTGCAGGTGCTGGCATTTCTCCACAGCCTCTTCACTTACAACAACCTGACAGTGGAGCTGACACAGGATTTCCTCCCATACAAGCAGCAGCTCCAGCTCAGCCTGCAGAATGTGAGTCCCTGCCCAGCTCAAGGGCACACTTTTCTGTGTGACTTCTGTTCCCATTTGGATTTACACACCTCTGCTTTCCACCCAAGCAGTCTGGCCACGTTTGCATTGTTGCAGATCCAGTTATTTCATTCTCAGTTGACATGGGTTTTCCTCTCTCCTGCATGGGAGAGTTCACAGGTCTATGAAATTGTTTTCTCTGGAAGGGGCTACTGCAGTTGCATCATTCAGCCTGGTGCATAAACAAGCCTGAAATTTTCCTTCAGTTTCACAAGACTGAAACTGTACTCTAAGAAGGCCTCTAACCCTGGTCTTAATGGTATTGGCTTCCTACAGGCTTGCTATATGCTTTGGTAAGCTCCTGTGTTGGCCAAGTGTGTTCATGGGGTAGAATATCTGAGTCCTGTTTTCTTTGTCCTCAGTCTTTCCTGACTGGCCTTCGTGTCTGTGGAACAGCAGCCATGAACCTGAGCCAAGATGGTTTTACTGTTGGCTCATTAATTGGTCCAAGTAGTATTCCATCAAAATGTCTGGATTTTGTACCCCCTGTTGATGTGACACTTTCATGCTGAGCAGTGATCCTTTGGGAGTCAACACCTGTGAGAGAAGAATACGCCTGTTACCCAAGCAGTGAACAGGAGCTCAGGTGCTGCCTGTGCTCCAGCCAGCCTTGAAATGTGCTGAAGTTCCTTAATTAAGGGAAAAAGTGGCCTCCCAGCTGTGGCACTCTAGCACCATCTCTGCACATGATGTGTCTCTTCAATCATCCCTTAGAGCTCAGTGGTTCTTATGGCCAGTTTCCGTGTGGATTTGTGGAGTTGTTTCCATGTTTTGTACCTTGGGAGACAATTCATTTCTGCTACAGCACCTCAGATTTATCTAGGAATAAATAACCTTCAGCTCACTTTTTGCTCATGTTCAAATATGCTCCTGTTTGTTTTCTGTTACCAGACAAGGAATCACTTTTCCAGCACGCGGGAGGAGCTGGAAGATCTGAAGAAGAGGATGAAGGAAGCGCCCCTAACCTGCAAGCTGCCTGGGCAGCCAACCATCGAGGGCTACCTGTACACTCAGGAGAAATGTAATGGCTTTGGGATGCATCTGGATGAAATAGGGAACATACAGGCCTAGGCTGCCCTGGCATAACCCAGCTGTGGGCTGTAATCAGCTCCTGTGCCCAGGCCAGCCCTGCTGCACTGGGTGTCACTGCTGCCAGGGCACAGCATTCCTGGGGTGTCACCTTCTGCCAGTGTGCTCAGGGTGTCCCTGCCTGCAGTGCCTGGGGAAGCACCAGCAGCCCTCAGCTGGCAGCTTTGTCAGCAGTGGCACAGAGCTTTGTCCAAGTGACATATCTGTGACAACACAGGGCTAATTGCCCTGCGCTGTGAGGAGATGGGATTTATGACTCCAGAGCCTGGAGCTCTGGCAGGCTCTGCCTTGGCTGTGTTTTACCAGGATGAATCTGGTGTCCTGCCCAGCCTCCCTCTGGCAGCCTCTGCAGGCAGCTGAGCACAGCCAAGGTGGAACCAGTGCTGAGTTAAGTGAAACCAGTGCTGAGAGCGAAACTTGGAATTCTGAGCAGAATCAAATCAGACCATATACAGCTTTTTCCAAACCCTGACTGCACCTCTCCCTGGCCATGCCGTAAGAATGCTTAAGGGACATAAGTCTGTGCAAAACTGTGACCTCTGAGGCTACAGACAACTTTGTAAGCCTTCATTTTTAATCCTATATAGAAATCTATTTATACATATGTTTGTATGTCTGTTTATCTTGCTTTTAAAAAAAAGTGCACTCAGTAATTTTAGATGCCAAATGTGGCATGTTCCTGCAGGCCAGTGGCTATTTGCTGCTTCTATTTAGGCTTCCCTATAAATAAAGTATGACAACTGCAACTTAAAAACAAATTACAGAAAAAATACTAGTTGAATTATTTTCTATAAAGGGATTCAGGTAAGAAAACAGGGAAAAGTGACAGTGAATCCAGAAATAGAAACTTCAGAGTATTTTAAAGCTGCTGTTGTCTTTATTATTGAGTTTTCACCCACAGAAAAAAGTAGTGGGGTTTGTGAAACAGACATTCAGGACATGTAGGATCCTGCCAGTTCAGGTCTTGGCTGGGCTTGGCCAAACCAGCCTGGCTTGTGGTCAGAGTCCCACAAATACCCTTTCACCAGCAGTGAGTTGGGAGGGTGCTGGAGGCAGCTGCTGCCTTGTGTTCCTCTCCCTCTCTCCTCCTCCCCTCCTCCTGCTCCTCCTCTCCTCCTGCTTCTCTCTTTATCTCCTCCCCTTTCTCTTTTCCTCCTCCTCTCCTCCTCTTCTCCTCCTGGCTCTTGCCCAAGTAGACACCTGCAAGGGAGATGTTCCCCAGGTCTGTCAGTGTCCATCCCCTGAGAAGGGAGGACACGTGGACAGCGCTGACCATGCCTGTCAGCTACAGCCCTGTCCCTGATTCTGGCCTCTCATGTGTTCTGCAGGGGCACTGGGCATCTCCTGGGTGAAGTATTACTGCCAGTATGAAAAAGAAGCAAAAACCTTACGGATGACACCCATAGACCAGAAGCCTGGAGCTAAGCAGGTGAGTTGGATGTCTGCAAACCAACCCCCAGGCCCACCTTCCAACCATGTATGGTCCCCCTTCCTGTGACAGCTGACCTTGCAGGTGCCACAGAGCAGAGGGGTGGGCTCTGTCCCCTCCCTGCCCACACAGGGCAGTTTGGTGTCACCTGGAAGAGGCACCCCCATGAGGAGAGGTCTCACTCCACTCTGTCCCCGGGAGCCCAGGCTCTGCAGGGTTTGGCAGCAGACGTGTGTCGTGTGACATGAGAGACACCAGACAGTGCTGGCCCATGAGTTCAATCTGGGGTGAAGCTTGTGCCTCTCTGGACCAGCTGATGTTGATCCTTCCCCGTGCACAGGGGCTGAGAGCCACAAGAGCTGTGGCAGCCACTGAAGTGCCTGAATGACTCAAGTTACTACAGGAGTTACTGCTTCCAAATGGAGCATTTCTTTGCCTCAGCATGTGCTCACAGCACTGGTTTGTGGTTTGATTTCCGCTCTCAGTACTGGTTCTGTGGGACTGGGACAGTGTGGGGAGAGGAGAGGGCAACAGTGCAGCTCCAAATTGCGCTAAGGCAGCAATTTGGGTAACTACTTCTTCCACAAAGTGCTTTGGTTTACCAAAGTCTGGGAGTTCCCTCAGTCCCTCCGCGTGACAGGGGAGGGGTGGGAGGATGGAGCACAGCCAGTGCCTCCAGCTGAGTCCCCCGCCCTCCTCTGCCATGGAGCAGGTCCCCAGGGCCTTCCCAGCCAGACCTCTGTGCTCCAGTGTGTGAGCTCATGGTTTGGTCTTGGCAGGGCTCTGCACACTGCAGCAGGAAAATAAAATAGATGTTTTGCAACCCCTTGGCAGACAGCTGGGCAAAGAAATATCCAAACTATTGTATGGAGAGATTTGTTGTCATTTATGCCATAGGCATGCAGGCAGGGGCTCGGAAAATTTAGTGCCTTTCCCAAACACTGGCAGACTGATAGCCTGCACCATCAGGTGACAGCTGGCCACGAACCCACAATCAAATTATAAATTGACTCTGCTGTGGTGCACAGGGACATGAACACCCAGGGCCAGAGCTGAGCCTCTCCAGAGCTCATCTGCTTTATCTGGGGTGAGGAAACATACATCCCTTTGCCACACAGCGTTTGTGTAAAGCCGTTTGGATCATTGGTGATGTGGGTAATTGGTACTGATGACCAGCCCTGATAAAAATAAGGATCTAGCTGTGTCAGAGCACGGGTGAGCATGGTCCTGGCCTCAGAGATCAGGGAGTGCCTCACTGGGCTGGTTGGAGCAGTGTTCCAGCACTGTAGGGGCAGAGTGCTGCTGTGTGGGGTAGTGCTGTGTAGTCCAGAACATTCTCTGGCTGAAAGCAAGCCTGGCACTCAGAGGTCTTATGTCTGCCTGTGATGATGGTGGGAGGACCACCTGTGCTCCTGGTGCCAATGCTATCAGAATGTCAGCACAGGCACCGTGGGCAGTGGTGGGCTGGGCTGCAGCTGAGGGGACCGAGGAGCCAAAAATCTCCCATGTTTCTGTCCTCTCACCTTGGCTTTCATGTTCTCAACTAGGGCACGTTGGACCTGACCCTGAAATCCTGTGTAAGGAGAAAGACTGACTCCATAGACAAAAGGTTTTGTTTTGACATTGAAACTAATGAAAGGTGAGAGGCTTCACCTCTGGTGGCCCCAAACCCCACGGGCCTGCAGCAAATCCCTCTTTGCTGTCTATTAAAAACAACTTTTCTTCCTTTGCCTGCCTGTCCCTGGGGGAATTCTGCGCAGGTCCGGGACCATCACGCTGCAGGCGCTCTCAGAAGCCAACCGAAGGCTGTGGATGGAGGCCATGGACGGGAAGGAGCCGGTGAGTTTTCCTGGAGCAGTTCCCAGCTGGAATGCGCTGCTGAGCAGTGTCCTCTGCCGGTGGGTGCTGCTCGGGATCAGTGCTGCACGATCACCATGGGCTCCTTGCTGTTCCTTCAGCTCTCACTGGGGATTTTGGGTTTCCCCCTTATATCTCGGGATGTCCCCTCACTGTGCCAGCCTGCCTGAGGACCGGCCTTAACGAGACTGGTTCACTCCAATTCCTGCTCCTCACTACCTGCTGGAGATGATGTTTTGTCTGTCCCTGCTCTTAGCCACCTTTTCAAAGGTGTCACTGCCCACCCTGCATCCATGTTCTCCCAACTTTCTGTGCCTCCTGGTGTTCCCTTCCTTCAGTCTGAGCAAAGCTCAGAGCCCTGTGGTTTGCATACAGAACAGAGAATTTTCCTGGCAATGGGTGCCCCACTGAAATGCAGGGAGGCAGCAGCAATTCCTTGATTGTGCAGATAATGGGTTCTTGCGTAATTATAAAATGAGATTTCGATGGGACATTGTCCTTTTGGCTGTGATTGCCTCTGGGTAATCTAGGGGTGGTTTATGGGGTGCTGCATTTTCTTTTGGAAATAAATATCAGATCATGCTGATGATGTTTTTGCTTCTCCCACCTCCATTCCCTCCTCTTTTTCAGATTTATCACAGTCCCATCACGAAGCAGGAAGAAAGTGAGTCACTTCTGTTGCTGTTCTTCGGGCTTTCACAGCCTCGAGGCCAGGCAGGATTTTCCTTGTAGATACACTCATCCTCAATTCCTGCTGAGTAGCACTGTCCCCGCTCTGTGACAGCAGTGTCACTTCTGTTCTAGTACCACAGTGTCTGGCACTGAGCCCAGATAAGAACGAGTTGCACAGAACTGCAGTGAGCAGCTTTTATTTAGCCAGGAGTAGTGGGATGTGAGGTTCAATTTGCACCTCCAAGCTCCAGTGAGAGATTCTGAGGATGTGTCCCTTAACAAACGTTGTAATAGGGCAATAGGGGTGGAACTGAGTTCCCTGGATCTCCCACCCACCACCATGTTCCGTGTACCCCCTCTCAGCAGTGGGGTGTACCCTGCAGAGCCCTAGAACACTGAGACAAACTGCAGGGCCCTGAAGCCCCTCTGGGGCTCTGTTAGCTGGGGGAAACCTGCATTCTGTCTCAGAGCTCACTTCATCAGCACTGTAACTAGCTGGCTCTAACAACCAAGGGGGAGCATTCCCAGAAGCATGAGTACTAACCTGCTGTGTGGCTGCGTTCACATCACCCCTGGGAGGAATGTGAGTCAGGGTTTCATTGAATAAACATTCTCTATTTGTCATAGATTAGAGGTGGTAAGAATTTCAGTGGTATCATAGCCCTCAGGGTCAAGCACCAGGTGGGTCTGTGCTTATTCCTGGGGTAGGGCTAAGAGACGTCTGAGCTTGATGTTGCTGTTGCTCAGAGCAGACAGAATCAATATAAACAACCTGCTGAAAATGCAGGGATCCCATAGGATCCCCCAGCTCAGTGGAGCAAGCCCTGTGCTCAGCCTTCCTCAGCATATCAAGCTGGGTTGGTTTTGCTTTTTAATCCTAGTGATGGAGATAAGCAGAAATTACACCGTCCATGATGAGGAAGAGCTTTACCTACAGATTTTGCTCTGAAAGTGATTATTGAAGTCTTTATGAGACACAATCCAAATAATTTACACTGTTATTATTATTAAACACCAATTTACAGTGTTATTATTGATGACAGAGAGGGGGTAGGGAGCAGTGCTGCAACTCAAAATATATTAGAGGAGAAATGGGAGAACATGTGGAACTAATAACTCTTTGTCAGGATGTCCAGAATGCCTGTGTTTCCTGAGGGGGTAGGGGATGTGGGTGCAGGTGTGAACACTCTCTATGCTGGGGCACTGCAGCTCTGGGTGTTGAGAAAGGCTGGGGATGGGGCTGGGGGGGTCCCAGGGGTCTCCAGGAGTGCTCAGGCAGCTAACATGGCTTCCTTGTCCAAAACAGTGGAGCTGAACGAGGTGGGCTTCAAGTTTGTTCGGAAGTGCATCAATGCAGTGGAGACCAAAGGTGAGGAGCTCAGCTGGCCTGGCCTGCTTCCCATGGCCTTGGGTTACACTGTGTTTCTTGCAGTAGTGTTAGCCACTGACACAGGACTTCAGCTTTTAGCTGAGGAATTAAATCTTAATTAATTTTCAGTTAAATGCGTGTTGTTCAGGAGCAGAAATCCCACCTGGTTCAGAATGTTGTACCAAGTCAGTTGGGGTTAAACTTCCACATTTATGCTGTTTTCACTCGTGGTTTTCTCAGTTTTGGCCCTGAGCACACCCAGTGTTGGGCAGGAGAACAGCTCTGGCAGCAGGGCCAAGGGGTGGCTACAGGCTGCTTCAGCCCCAGTCTGTGAAGCAGCAGAAGCAGGTGGAAGGGTGGCAGCTCATCCTCGGGGCTGTCACACAGCATCCAGCCTGCACCAGTGAACATCACCAGTGTGGGACAGGGGCTTGGATTCATCTCCAGATGTGGGGCTGGGGTGCTGGGGCTGTGGCAGCCAAGATCCACTGGAGTGGGGAGCAGCAGGGGCACAAAGACTCCTCTAGACTCTCCTAGAGCTAGGAGAGACAGTGATTCTGCCTGTCCCAGCACTGGGCAGTGTTTTCAGATTGTCTTCTGTGGGGGGTTGAGCAAATGCATGATAAAGCAGCTCCCCACAGAAATGGGGTGTATGAGCTGGGGTGTCCCACACCCTGGCTGTGCTCACCTGACTGTGGCATGGTGACCACAGTGGTGCTGGTGGCCTTGGCTGCTGGGGTGAGCAGAGCCCCTGCTGGCAGAGCCTGGGGTGTGGGACAGGGTCTGGGTTATGAAACGGGGCCCAGGGTGTGGGACAGAGCCTGGGGTGTGGGACAGAACCCGGTGTATGGGACACAGCCTGGGTATGGGACAGAACCTAGCAGCAGGGAAACAATTCCACTAGATGGGGCTTTTGAACCACCAGCAGGAAACCTCGGCAAACATTCTTGGCTTTGTCCTCTTAGGAATCACTACAGAGGGCGTGTACCGGACTGTTGGCAGCAATATCCAGGTGCAGAAGTTACTGAATGCCTTTTTTGGTAAGAATTAATTATTCTGTGCAATTACAGTGTCCTATTCTTGAATTGTTTGTGAGGGACAGAGAGGATTGGGTTCCACAGTGAGAAATGTCCAGCATGGGTTTTGGTCCCTGTGACCACTTGAGGCTCATTTTCCGCTTCTTTCCTGGGACAACACGATGAGCTGGAATGGGAAGGTGGCCTTTGTAGGGAGCCCTCCAGCCTAGTGTAAGGTTTTTCTGTGGAAGGATGGGGACACCTCACTGTGTGCAGTGTGTACGATAAGGACCCGGTGTACGTGTTAAGAAGTCAGTGGACGTGTTCCTGCTGCGAGCCTTCCTGTGCCTGGATCTGTCTGTCACACAAGCTTGGCAACTGGGGACAGTGTTTGCAGCCTTGGCAGGCTGTGGGTTTCAGCAGCTCTGCTTTGTGCCAGGACAGGCCCTTCTGGGCTGGGCCCTGGCTGAGGCCATTGAACCCTCACCTCATGTCACCTGTGAGCCTCTCCGGGGACCTCTGAGGTTGATCCCCACCTGCCCAAGGCCAAACCATTCTCCCCAGCCCTGCCTGGGGCTGGAGCACAGGACAGGGATTGCATTCACCTCACTGTCTGCGTGCCTCGGGCTCACGCCAGCTCAGACATCTGATATTAATGCAGCATTCAAAGGCTTTGGCTGTTTCCTATTGCTTCTACTCTGGATGTTGTTTATTAAAACCCTGGTTCGTATTGGTGTCTGGCTATGCCAAATTCTCACAGAGCCATGACTTTGGGCATCTGCCCAGCTCTGCTGGCCTGTGACTCATTGCTGAGCCTCAGGCTCTATTGCTGCTTAATTCTCACCCTCCCTGTGAGCAGCTCTGGTTTTCTCCTCTGAATCCCACCAGTGAGTGGCTTTTTGTTTTGTTTATCTGCATGGGTCTGCATAACCACTTGCCACCCCACTGCATGTGAAAACACAATGGAAAGTCCAACGCCACAGAAATAACTGCTGCAGCAGGATTTCATCTTTAACCACTCAGAGGAGATTTTTTTTTTTTTTAGTTTCTAGTCCTATTTATTTTCAAAAATTAATCCTGATTTTTTCTGCTTATTCTGTTTTCCATTATCCTGTTTATTTCTATAGTCCAGTTTCCCCCTATCCTACAACTACATCCTTCATTTTGTGGCGCCACAGACATGATGTGGTTTATCGGGGTGGAGTAGGCAGGAGCAAATTGTAATTCCATGCTGCTGGGCTTCCCCTGAGCTCCCTCCTCTCTGTGCAGCAAGAGGGAATGCTTCCAGAACAGCCTTCAGGGAAGTAGCTGCAAATGAGGGATTTGAGCTGGCATTCAGATTACTTTGGATGTCAGAAAGCTTGTCTTGGACCTGTTGAAATGTGTTGTTCCTGCCAGCCTTGGGAAAAAATAAACTACAGAGAATATGCTCTCAGTGACTTCTCAGCACTGCTTAAATTTTACCTTGTGCTTCCCTCTTTGTCGCTCATTAGCACCACTCCTCAGCCTCTCAAAAATCCTGACACTGGTGCTGTTTTTCTGCTTTTCCCAGCCACAGGAATTAGGAGCACTCTTTGTGTGCTGCTGTGGCTTCATGTATCTTGAAACTCCCACCCCAAGCAGACTGTTTATTAGCAACCTCTAAATGAACTTTATACTAAAACCTTTTCATTCTTCTTCCAGATCCAAAATGCCCTGGGGATGTGGATCTCCAGAGTGGGGATTGGGACATCAAGACCATTACCAGCTCGTTGAAGTTCTATCTCAGGTAGCACTGCAGGTCACACCTGCCCCAAAGAGGCAAAGGGGATTGGGGCCAATCCAGATGAAAGGTGAAATAAACTGCCAGATATTCACATCTGGCTGTTGAAAAGGGCAAAGTGACAAAGACTTTGGGAAGAGGAATCATAAGTATGGGTGTTGCAGACCTCCCTCAATCCCATGGGGAGGGCTCTTCACTGATATTGACTGCAGAGGGAAATGCCACTGGGACTTGGTGGCACTGAGGGATGAGCCAGTTTTCCCATCCATCTAAGGTGGGTCATGAGTGGGTCACAATGCCCTGCAGAGCTCAGTTTTCTTTCTGGTTGTTGCAGGAACCTGTCTGAACCCGTCATGACGTACAAGCTCCACAAAGAGCTGGTCCTGGCTGCCAGTAAGTCCCACAGCTTCCCTGCTGATGGTCCCTGGCCCTGCTCTCCCCAGCCAGGGTCCATCAAAATCACTTGGCAGAGCTCTGCCAGCCCAGCTCTGTGGTGTCCAGCTGCTTCACCTGAAGGAGCAGTGTCTCTCTCCTCCAAGTGTTGATCTTTGCAGGGGATGTGGTGCTGGATGTTCCCTTCCCTCGCTACTGCAGTGTCCTTCCCTCAGACAGGGTCTTGTGCTCTCCGGGGGTCTGGAGAGACAGAGGATGTCATTCACTTGCAAGCAGCACAAGTCTGCCATAAGAATTGTTTCTCCCTAGTATTGATATATTTATTTTATGTGAGGGAATGGAATGTGCTGTTGGCCACCCAGATAAGTAGGTGTTTAGGTTATGACAGTTGTCCTGGGACGTTGAAAACAGAGTATCTACCAGTACATGGAAGACATTTCCATGCTGTAGCTGTTGGGATTAAGTCACAGTTGGGAATAACAGAGGTCAGCCAAGAAGCACAAATGTAGTTCCAGGGCATCACCTCTGCTGAGCTAGCTCTTCCTCCCTTGGCTGTCACCTCGTTGTGGCCATGCAGATAAGCTGTGAGAGCTGTGAGCCAGTGCCCTGAGAGTGAAACAGGGATGCAGGGAGCTGGTCATCACCCTCAGCATGGGAGTGCTGGCATTTGGAAATGTGTGGCATTAGAGCATCCCTCATCCCACTGTGCCTCCAGAAGTCACCAGGAGTCTGGGAGGGTGCCCACTTCTTCTTCATGTGTCCCTCTGGAGAATGAATAACACCCATTCTTTCTTGGAAAGGGAAATGTTCCATTGCTTGCTGAAGGTGGTCAAGCCCAGGATCTATTAGTTTCACAGCTGGTTAAGCCCGTGGTGGCTGATGGGTGTGGGCAGCACATTTATCCCTTCTCTGCCCTCCCTCAGAAAGTTGTACCATTGAGCTTCCCAGCCACTCTGACCCCGCACCATTCTTTTTACATTGAGTATTTTATTGTTTCCTGACTATTTATTCTTCTAAGGGTGACCTCTTTGGGTCAGGGACTCAGGTTTTTTCCCTGCAGGATGTTTTAGGTGTTGTTCAGTGTCAGAGCTCTCTGGGCTGATGGGACTCCCAGAAGGAGGCTGTGTGCTGCCAGGTGTGTGGAACAAGGATGCAAAGGGGAGGACCTGCCTATGCCCAGCCTGTTTTGGAATGTGCCCTGGGCTCCCTTTCAAACTCTGTTTCTTCCTCTTTCCACTTCATATTGTTTCTCACAGTGTTCATCCTGTTGCTGTGAAATCTCACTTCCCTCTGTTCCCTTTTGCTCCCATGCTGCACAGGGAACAGCTTCCACAGGTTTCCTTTGGCTTTATATTTCCCTGGTGTATGTAGTTTGAAAGTGTTGGGTACAAATTCTTCTTTGTGTCTCTGCTTTCCAGAGTCCGAGAACCTGGATTACAGGCTGGGAGCCATTCATGCACTGGTCTATAAACTGCCTGACAAGAACAGGGAGATGTTAGAACTCCTCATCCAGCACCTTGTTAAGTAAGCAGATGTTTTCTTCTAAAACCAAGGAAAGGGGGAAAATGAAATCAGCAGAACAAGTCTTTTTTGGGGAGGACGGGTTTGCAAAATTTTACCCACCATAGTCCCCTTGGGAATTTCCATGTGGATAACACAAAGGGGGTGACTTTTCATGCTGCTCTCTGCATGAAGTGATGCTTCTCTTTCTGGTTGCATCCCCTTTCAGACATGCACAGAGCAGGAAATTATTTAAAAAGGAAAATACTCTCTGAGAGCAGGGGCTGTAAATTCAGAATTTTTTTAGAAACCACCTATTGTGCTCCCTATATTCAGTTCTCTTCCTTCAGAGAGAGGGAAAATTAAAGCCAGAAGTCCATCCTGGATAAAAAGGATATAGGATTTAAATGATTCCTTTTGTGCATATGTTGTGCAGATAACTTTTGATTGCAGAGTCAAAGAGGAGCTGGGAGTGGGAAGAGATGAAATAAAGATGCTGTCAGCACGTTGCTCTCTCCAGCATCTGTCCAAGCCAAATCTGTGTGTCAAAACTAGAGCCGTGTTTGTCACTGCTGGGAAACAAATTCTGAACCACAATGAAGATAATTAAATGACTGATTCTTAGTGTATCCTGGGTTTTGTTTTTGTTTGTTTTTTTTTTTTTTTCTTGGACTAAGATCTGTTTGGAAAGAACCAAACCAAACCAAAGTCTATTCCTCCTTCCCCTGCTCTCTGCAGCGTCTGTGAGCACAGCCGGGAGAATCTGATGTCACCGTCCAACATGGGGGTGATCTTCGGGCCCACCCTCATGCGAGCACAGGAGGACACTGTGGCAGCGATGATGAACATCAAGTTCCAAAACATCGTGGTGGAGATCCTGATAGAGCACTTTGGGAAGGTACGGGGCAGCCCCGGAGCAGCTCCGGCTGCTCCAGCCTGCTCCTGCAGACTGTTGCTGTGGCAACACGGCAGCACTCCGGCTCCTTCTGGAGTCTCCTTGGGCTGCCTTTATGTAACACACTGCTCTGAAAGGCTTCAGGAGGAAGCAAACAGTAGCAGGTGTGTTCCTCAATGTTGCTGTTATCTGGTCCCAGAGCAAACAGCGGGTCTGGGCATTTTTGCCTTTTCTTTTTAAATAAGGAGAAGCTTTATTGAAAAAAAACCCCTATTGTATGACTGGATATTGCAGGACTTCACACTTTCCTTTGCTAGACAGGAGCTAAGCCAGAGCAGAATTGGCTTTAATGGGCACAGTCCAAGATGAGACATTGCACAACTGTTAAATCAGTGGAAAAAGCCCAGAGCAGACAAGTGTTGAATGGTTGGTGAAAGTAGTTCAGCTGTGGTTCAGATACTGGGGCAGTGTGAGGATGGTATGGGTTCTCTGAGGGAAGTGCTCCCTTGACTGAGGGGGAGTCTGAGGGAGCTGCTGCTTGGGATGGAGCAGTTGGAGGAGCTGAGGCCAGTGCCTGTGGTCTGGGCCATGCTTTCACAGGACTGAGAGCCCTGGAGAGCCTCCACTCTCATCTGCCTCCCATGGATCTGTGCTGGGTATGTCATATTTCAGCCTGAGCATCACCCATGTGCCCAGCCAGGGTCTGGTTGCTGGGGTGGTGCTGGAGATGCACGTGCAGACAGCAGCTTTGTCATGTGGAGCTCTGTCTTTGGAAAGGAGAATATTCCACTGTGTCCGTGCTCTCACTTGCTCTCAGCGATACCTGACACCAGCTCGGGGGTGTCAGGTGGCTAGGGGATGACAAGAGCTGGGTGTTGATATTGAAAGCTGGGGCAGTGTTTGCATCCAGAGCAGCAGGTTACTGCCCTGCTAACAGCCCTGGGTTCCAAGGAGTGAGTTTGGTCCTCCAGCTTTTCACAGCAGAGTACACAGTATCCAAACCCTTAGAGGCAGGAGGTGCATGGAGCTGTTCATTCCGCTGTTGAATGCTGCTGTTTGCTGTGAGGGGGCTGGGGCAGCTCCCAGCATACAGGGCAGCACACGGGCAGGGGCAAAGCTCCCTTTGGAAAGGGAAGATTCAGCCAAGCTGGAACAGAGCAAGGTTCTTGCAACAAGGATGTGGAGCCAGAGCAACCAGGTGGGGACCACATGGGGGTGTGGGACCAGATGAGGGGGTGGGAGTCAGCTGTGATGCCAAGGATTAAAACGGGATAAAAGAGCTCAGAGAGGCTTCTGGGTAGTCACACTAGAAGCTCGTGGAAACACCAGCAAATTCCTTTGTAGGTCTCTAGGAACACTTGTAAAAAGTTCCCACAGAAAAACAGGGACTTATTTGTGTTTGGGATTTCACATGCTTGCTCCAGAGATGAGGCTCTGTGCTCCCCTCCTTACAGCCTGCAGCACAGTCTGAATCCACATACCCCGCCACCTCTGAGAGCTGGGATGACAGTTTTAATTAAACCAGATGTCCTTTTGCTTGCTTTTAATTTCTCCAGCAATAAGGTTAAGTTAGTCACATTTATTGGATTGAGTTTATAAATTCAGCATTGGACCTGAGAATGTCTTCAGCTCACACATGAGCAAACAGCTCGGATGAGTCTTGGAGGAAGAGAGGATGTGGGGTTTATGGTGCAATCTGAAGACTCTGAGGACAAAGTAACTATTCATGAAGTGTTTGTGTGTAATTGCTGTTTCCACAGCTCATGTTTCAATGCCGTGGTTAAATTAAATAGGTTGACTGTTCTGGAAACACCTTCTTCCCTGTACAAACCTCCTTAAGGTGAGGGTCTGTCAATATCTTTGTACCTTTAAGTTATTTAACTTGGATATTCAATTAGAAGTAAATCAGAGCCTGCACCCACCTCTTAAACACAGTAATTTGTAGTTGGTTTAGCTTGGGTTTCAGGTGTTGAAAACAGTATTCTTTGATATCTGTATAAGTGTCCATGGGGATCTTAATGCTTCTTTTAAAAGCAGGATTGGATTCTGCTCAGGGTATAGGGATGAGGTTTGTATTTCCAAAAAATTTCCCACCTACAGGCAATCCTTTGCTGTTTTACTAACACGAGCTGCTGCTTTTAAGTCATGTGCTGCTATGTCACAGCAACAGAGCACTCCAGACCTTGTGTTTTGGAGTGGGGGAACAAGTCTTGCCCCTGCCCAGGGCAGAGCCCTGCAGGCAGTGGGCCAGCACCCGCCCTGTGTCACCAAACCCTGAGTGTGGGGTTTTTTCCCAGAGTGGGTGTGTAATCTTCTCTGGGGAACTGTCCAGAATACTCCAGAACTGTCTGGATGCAATCCTGTGCCGTTTGCTTTAGGGAAACCCTGCTTGAGCAGAGAGGATGGACCAGATGACCCTCTGTGGGCCCTTCCAGCCTGAACCACTCTGTGATTTTGTGTTGTTCTTCCCCTCCTCGTGCAGAGTGGGCCAGGCTGTTGGGAGCAAAGCCTGGTCCCAGCACATGGATTTATCCAAAGCCAGCCCAGGCTGGGCCAGAGCAGCCTGACCGTGAGCTGTGGGGAGCTGTCTGCCACTGCCCCCCCCTTCCACACTTGGGACCAAGGAATTTAACCTAAGGACATGTTTTCCTCTCTCATCCCACATCTTGGTCTTCTAGCCCTGCTCTTTCGCCCAGAGAAGAAGGAATATACTTTTGGTTTGAATTACCAAAATAAGGCATTTAATCAAAGCAGAATGTTACATTTCTTCGTGTTAAGATTTTTCTGGGTGATGCAATAAAGCTGTTTTTCCATATCAAAGTGTGGCCCAAGGGTGTGGTGACCCAGCATGCTGGTGGGGCTGGCACAGCTCTCCTCCACTGGGATGGAGCCAGAAGAGACCAGCTCCACATCTCCCAGGACAGGCAATTCAGCCTCTGGGCTCAGCAGCTCAGGCCACCTCTCCATAGTAACTCAGGTTTTAAAGCCTGATAAAATTTAATTAACATCCCTGGGAAGAACACAGGAGCACTGCTTTGGGCCTGGATAAGGTGTTTCAGCTCTTCAAATGTATTTCTTTTTCAGTTCTTAAAAAAGCCCTGACATAAATGAGAATGAGAACCTCTCAATTAATCCCAAACAAATAGGTGCCACATGACCAGTGAGAAAAGGAGATAAAGCTTCTCAGTAGCATTTGGTTTATGCCAGTATTTCATCCCAGGTAATTCCCTGGTGCCAAATGTGTCATTGTAAACCAAGAGCTGAAGGGTTTTAATGTTGGATCTGAAACAATGCAGGGTTGGTTTGGATGTTTCTGGGATTGTTATCTCTTTGACCATGTGAATCTTGATCTTAGTCAGGAGCTGTCAGCTCCAAAGCTTCAAAGCCTCCCTCATCTGCTCCAGGGGAATTTGCTTCTACAAATTGTCTATGTTTGTGATCTTCCTGCTGAGCCACGGGGACAGTGTTGGTGGTGGGGACAGAGTCAGTGATGGGGACAGTGTCTGTAATGGGGATGGTGTCGGTGATGAGGATGGGGTCAGTGATGGGAACAGTGTCAGTGGTGGGGACGGGGTCAGTGGTGGGGACGGGGTCAGTGGTGGGGACAGTGTCAGTGGTGGGGACAGTGTTGGTGGTGGCCACCATCCCCCTCTGTGCTGGGCAGGGCACCTGCAGTGAGAGGTGAGGCAGTGGTCCCTTTGTCTTGGGTCACCTGAACGTGTCTCCCTTTACAGATCTACTCGGGCCCCCCAGAAGACACTGCAGCCCCCCCAGTGCCCCCACCCAGGGTGGCTGCTCGGCGGCACAAACCCATCACCATCTCCAAGCGTCCCCTGAGGGAAAGGCCTGTCTTCTTCGATGCCTCTGTGGAGGAGAGTGGAGGTCAGTCTGCCTGTTCCCTGATGCCTTACCTGCCTCTCACCCCTCCTGCTTCCTGTCACACCTTTCCAGGAGCAATGGAGGTAACAGCAGCAGGGCTGCACTTCCCACATCCAGGACACAGCAGACAGTGAAGGCTGCTCAGAGAAAAAGCAAAGCCAAAAACACTCATACATTGGTTGCATCGTGTCACAAGTCAGACTTTGTAGGATTTGGGTTTTTCTGGTATCTGCTGCATTCTTGTTAGCTAAACTAAGGCTGGTTCTTGGCACAGGAGAGGCCCAGAGGAGAGTTTTTGTGGCATCAGAGGCAAGAAAACTGTATGGAGTGTTGGTGGGATGATAGTCAGGGAGGGCTGTGCTGCAGGAGGTCCAGGGAGGTCTCAAGCTGGCTCAGCTGCTGGCAGTTCCACATCCAGAGCAAGAACTCCAAAGAACTTTTTCAGGACGTAGTGAAGGTATTTTCTAGGCCAAGTTCTACTCTGACGTTATGGTAAGGGCTTTCAGCATTTCCTTACAGTCAGCTGGATTAACAGCAAAGGGCACATCAGCTTAAAGTCATGTTTCTGCGCCTGATTTGCTCTAATTGTGGGCTGTGCCCTGATTCCACAGTCACCAAAGAGATGGAAAGTCTCTTTCTCCATTAGTTTTCAGAGCTCTGATGATGTTTAGGTATAAAGTGCACTTTGTGACACTGGCAAAACATGATTGATTCACGTTGCTCTTTAAAACCCCCAGACTGCTAATGGAGTCGGGGCTAGCCTTGCATTTCAATGCATCCCTGACCTGTGAACAGAAGCATTTACCTTGGACCACCCCAAAGCTGCAGGGAGCAGTCGTGTTCATAGCAGAGCTCCTGCTCCTGGGTCTGTAGCACAGCAAGAAGGGTGGCACATCAAGTGCCACACAGCTAACCCCATGGCTCTCTACCCTCTTGTCTCCACAGCAGAGTGGCTCAGCCAGACCCCCAATGGTGGTGGCATGGAGGCCCCCAAGCCCCTGCACCGCAGCCGCCTGCCCGCACCCCGGCCAGGGGGGGACGAGCCGGGGCGTCCCCCTGCTGAGAGCCGGCCCCAGCTGCGTGCTGAGCCCGAGCTGGGGAAGCTGGGGAACAGGCTGCAGGATGGAGGGGTGAAGCCACCTGGCAGGGCGACCAACGGGGTGGTGACCAGCCCTGCCCTGAGGACTGCCACGCTGCAGGCCAGGAGACCGGCACCCCGGCCAGGCATCTGTGGCAGAGAGGGTGAGTGTGTGCCAGGGGCCTGGCCAGAGCCAGCCAGGAGAAGCCCGAGGTGCCTGAGTCAGCCCTGCCTGGGGTGGTGGGCTTCTCTCCTTGAGTCCACTTGATGTAGCTCAGCAGGAAGAGCTGGAAGACCAGAACAGCCTAAGGTGTGGGCACGGGTGAAGTTTGACACTCATTCCTTGTTGACTTGACTCTTGAAGACTTTGAAGGGTAAAGTGAATAGCAAGGTTGGCTGAATCTTGGGGAAAAAAAGCAGCCAAGGAGAGGACAGGTAATGTCACTGTCCAGGATAAAACGTCAACAGCAGGAGTCATCAGCTTGTGCTGTTCCTCTCTCTTTCACAGAGCAGCACTGCACAGGTTTTGGTTAAGAACACTTGTAATTCCCAGGAAGTATCAGCTTCACAGTTAGCAACTACATTGAGTTTGTCCTTGCAGGTCCAGCTCTAGCCCCTGTTTCCAGTGCCAGGAAGGCTTTTCTGGGGCAGGTAGCGTGGAAACTTCCTTTCCCTGGACTCTATCCCTCTATTCTGGTTGTTGGCCACTGTCAGTGAGAGAGTGTTGAGGCAAAGGGACAGAACGAAACCCAAGGACCTGTTCAGTGCCCCTGCATAAATATCTGGCCTCTGCCAAAGCTTCCTGCTCAGTGTTTGTCATCTCCATCCCTGCAGGTGACTGTGACGGTGTCCTTAAGCCACGTTCCCATGGTGATAAGCCTGTGATAACACGTCCCCCTGTGAGACCTCCGGATCCACCGTGCCGGACTCCCATCCCTCCAAAGCTGGAGCAGAGGCCAGACCTGATAGCAGGGACAGCAGAGGAGATGCCCTCATCTGTGTAAGCCAGCAGCCTGTGGTGGGTGCATGGTGCTGGTGGGGACACCTGGGGGCTCAGTGGCCGGAGCCTGTGGATGTCCCCTTGGCAGTGGTGCAAGTGCTGGTTTGAGTGTCACTGGGAAAGCTGAGCAGAGGGCATACCAGGGAGGAGAGTGGGACCACAGCGAAGGCAAACACAAAGCTTTGGAGCTGCTCAAGCACAACCCCAGGGCTGAGCCTTGCCCCATCCCCTTCCCTGCTGAGCTGAGCCCCTCCCTGCCTGCCCCCAGCAAACCTCTTGAATGAGACACTTTCTGGAGCAGGACAAGATCCAGCTTGGATCTGCTTAAGGAAACTGGATAGAGTTCATCTCATCCTCAGATTTCTTTCAGATTTTAAGAGAGTCAGAAACCCTGCTGGCTTTAGTGGGAATTAAATGAAAGAAAACAAAAGGTGCTGGTGAGGGTCAGCTCTGTGCCAGAACTGCCTGGGAGAATTTTCTTGAGCTTGGGCAGGGGCACATAAACACTGAAGGAAAGACCATAAAAGGGATGGATGCACATAGGATTATATGCAAGAGCGCAGAAATAATGACTGGATGTGGCACTTGGTGCTATATTTTAGTTGGTATGGTGGGGTTTGGTTGAAGGTTAGACTCCATGATCTTGGAGATCTTTCCCAGCCTAAATGATTCCATGATTCCATGGTTCTATAAGAAGCCCAGCCAAAGCGCTGGCGGGTGGTGTGAGTGTGTGCAGAAGGAGCCCAGCTGTGCCTTGGCACAAGAATGGTCAATTGAAGGTGATCTCTGCAGTTCTACCAATACTGCAGCTCATTCCCCGGGCACAGAGCAGATCTCATTAGCAAATTGCCAGCTTGAACCAGAAGAGAGACTTCTCCTGTTTTCTTTGCAGGGTGGCCTCTAGGACCAAGTTCTTCGAGACAGCTTCCCGAAAAACAGGCAGGTAAGGCTGGCACAGGGAAGGTGGCACGTGGATAGCAGCAGCCCTGCAGCACAGGGTGCTCCCTCTGAGGCAGAGCCAGCACAGACAGCCCCAGCCCCAGGCCTGCCTTGTCTCGTACTCACAAACAGCAGATGGGGCTCAGCGAAAATGCTGAAACTAAACAAAGAGCACAAAGCATAAAATGTGAGTCCAGAGACAGACTTGATAAGTTTAATCTGCCAAGTGAGAAACATCCCTGTGGATCCCTGTTACCATGTGTGTGGATCTGCATGGTGTAGTGCCCGTTGCACTCAGGCCTTGTGGAAAGATCAGGTCATGGGTGAGGCAATGAGGGCTGGTTAGGTCCCGGCAGCTGCTGAGAGAGCATGGCTGGTCCAGCACAGGGGTGTGCAGACAGGGAGCTAGGGGGTTATGGAGACACAGCGTGGGCAAAGACCTTGACTCCAAGTGGCAGCAGGTGCCATTTGTGATAATATTTGCCCAAATAAGCCTCAGCTTTCTGCTCTGAAAAGCTGCCAAGCTCTACCCAAGAGAGAGCAGGTTTGTATGTAAGTCTGAGAACTGCTGCTGCTGCTGGTACTGAGAGAGAAAACATTTGTTGTATTGCAAAACAGACCCCTCCCTGCTCATTACCCAGCCTCGAGGAGCTTGTGGAGCTGAGTTGGAGCTTGCTCCTTGCACTCATTTTTTTCTCTATTCTTCTACTTAATTTTATCCAGTTCTTCATCACCACAAGGCAGGATCCCAATTGATGAGAGCTGAGGCTAAAGGTACGTGTTTATGACAACAAATCAATAATAAACTGAAAGCAGATATGTAATATAAAGTCAGCATTTATGGGGTTGTGAGAGTCCAGTGGTTCTGCCATTACTGGTGGATTTGCACTGCTGCACAGAACACAGACCTTGTTTTTTTTCTTCCAGGCTTTGTAAGCACGCCTCAACCCAGCTGGACCCAGGAGACTTTCTGTGCTTGTGACCCAGGAGTCAGAGTTGAGCCAGCCCCAGTGCCCTGGAGAGCAGCTATCTTACTGGACAATGATTTTCGAGCCACATGCGGCTCAAGAAATTAGGAGAAGGAGACCACGATGGAGAGCAGGTCCTGCCCACACATCTGTGTTGAACTGTTCCCTGCGCTCCCACCTCTCCTCCCTGCAGGCTGTGACAGTGCCCGTGTGTGCCTGCGCAGGTGACAGCAGCATGGGCAGGGCTGGAGGACACAGACTGCCTGTTCACCTGCTCACTTTTGGGAAACACACCTTGAAAAAGGTATTTGGACAGCACGAGGGCTGAATCCCTGTGTTTGGATGCAAGGACAAAACAGCTGCAGTCCCGCCTTGCTCTGAGAAGCCCCTTCTTTTGTGCTTGTGACCTTCACTTGGTGGGTGTCAGTGTGTGGGACAGCCATACCTGGTGAGGTTGCCCATGGTAATGATGGCTTGGCAAGGACAGGGGAACCACTGTGCTCAGCTCTGTGGGATGTCTTCTCATCTCCTCCTGGGCATCCCTGGCCTGGGACACCACACTGACAGATGTGGCTTGGCCAGGGGCTTGGCCTGAGCCATGGCCACAGCCTTGCCTGGGGTCAGCTCTCAGGCAGCACCCTCGGGTCAGCAGTGGGGAAAGGGGGCAGCAGGTACTCCTCTTCCTCCACTGCCTCCTCTTTCATGTGAGCCACACCCCCACCAGATCCACTTCTCACAGGCCCACCAAGAAGTCTCCATCCTGGGTGATTGAGGTGGCGAGCACAGAAGTGCTGAGGATCTGAAACTCATTGTTTGTGGGTCAAACCCATTGTTTTTTTAAGAACTGCCCAGTTTCTTGTTTGCTTGTTTATTCATTTCCAGTACAAGATGCCTAGTCTGTCCCTCAGCCATGGCCCTGTGGATGATGTCTGTTGGCCTGGGAGGTGTCCCTGGCCAGGACTTCTGTAGCAGTAGAGGCTTGTCTGTTGCTCCAGCTGCCACCAGGGCTCAGCTCCAGGGCTTTGCATGGCATAGAGCTGCTTCCTTGCATCCTCCACCCACCTAAAGATGCCTCCCCCCTTTTGAATGGTTTTCTTTAGGTGCTGAGAGCATTTGCAAAACAGTGGCCAAACATTCCCACAGCTGCTTCGGTGCTCCATCCCTCCAGCGTGCTATGTCCTGCCCGGTGCAGGTCCTTCCCACCTCCTGGTACTTTGCCTCTGTGTGACCTCGTGTCCCTTATTGCTGTATGGCACTCACGTGTGTCATGTCCATGGTGCTCTCACTCCCTCGGCTTCAGCAGTGCCCCAGCTGCTCCCTCCTTTAGGTCTGGTCAAGTAAGTGGCTTTAAAACCAAACCAGCCCTGTGCTGTGGCAGTTGAGGCTGTGCCACGTGCACTGGCAGCACCTGGGGTTGTGCTGAGCCCCTCGGGCTGTGGCCTCTCCCCAGGGGCTCAAGGACAACACACAGTTGTTCTGATCAGGGATCTCTGAACAGGTAAGATGGAGCTGAAGCTGGAGCAAGCTGCTCTGACCATCCTGGCAGTGGGGCCACCTGCCTGCAGCACATCAACCCCTGACCCTGTTGAGGTGTTGAGCCTGTGGCTCCCACATAAAAGGCCAGCATCTCCCAACTGTCTTTCTTTGAGCTGCTGTTTGGAGATCCCTTGGGCTGGTCAGTTTGGGAAGTTCCTTGGGTTCTGCCAGTATGTGTGGCTCTAGAGGTGACATTATGTAGGAGCAGTGGCTTGTCACATCTTCCTCCTGCTCGTGCCCACTGCCAGCACAGACCCTAAACAGAGCCACAGGGAGGATCCATGGGTCGTTGGGTTTCACTCCGACACTGTGAGCAGTGGGGAGAGGCAGCTTCTTGCAGACTATTTCATGGTGTCCTTTTGAAGTTCTTTGTTACTTGTATGCCTGTGCTAATTTTTCCTGTGCCTGTGGGTGCAGCTGAACACTGGGGACCAGCAATTGAAGTGGTGGGGGATGCTGGTTGTGCTGGCAGGGGGCTGTGGGGTCCAATCCCTGCTGCCATGAGGCACAGTCCCTGCTGCTGTGGGACACAGTTCCTACTGCTGTGGGGTCCAATCCCTGCTGCTGTGAGCACAGTCCCTGCTGCCAGTGGCCCAAGAGTGACAGCTGGGAATGCCAGGATCACCCTGTGCAGCATGGCAGCCCCCCAGCATCAACCCTGGAGCCATTGTGATGTGTACAAGCTTAGGTTACTGCAAGTGTTTATAAAGTTTATGAAGTGAAACAACCATCTCAGTGTGTTTTGTTCCTCTTCACCCCAGGCCCAAGCACTGCAGGCAGGTCCTGCGGTGGGGGCCCAGCTCTGTGCCCCAGGGAGGCCTCACAGGGCTGTGTGTATGGGATTGGGAGTGCTCTGGGCTCTGCCATAGCCCCGCTCTGGGTTTGCAGTCCCCAAAGCTCGTTTTCTGCATTTTTCTCACTGAAGAAGCTGCCAAACCCACCAAGTCTGAGTATTCCTATGCTGCTACAGTGCCTGGACAGCATCCTGTGCCGTGGGACACTGAGACTCTGCTTTCCCTGTGGCCACCAATGTCTTCTTTCCATCTACCCAGCACTCTTTTCCCATCCTCACAGCTGTTTTCCCCCACCTTTTGACTCTGACATCATGCACCACTGTTTGCCTTTCAGGCCTCTTGCTTCTCTTTAACAGGGACCCCTCTCTCAGGAGAGAGCAGCTTCTCTCTCTGAGACAGAAATCTTGCAGCCAGCTTTGGGACCCGGATTTCTGGAGACACCTGATGGAGGTGACCGCTCCAGAGGGTCAGGGGGCCCAGGGACACCGAGCTGCTCCCACAGCCGTGAGGGTCCCCAGCTGGAGAAGGGGAGCATTCCCACCCACACCCTGCTCAGGGCTGCTCGCTGTTTTTGGGATCCTCCTGCAATTATTTTGTGTGTGCCCGGCCCCTGCCCGCGGGCTCTTTGTGCAGCACGGGCCAGGTTTGCCAGCCCAGCGAGGCTTGTGCCATGCCCTGGCTCCAGGCCCAAGCAGCCCGAGCAGTCCCAGGGCAGGCATGGACACAATGCACCTGGAGCAGCTGCTGGAGGGTTTTCTGCTTGTTTTTTCCAGCTTCTGGTTTCTCTCAAAAGTTTCCTTGTGGGGCTCTAATTTTTCGAGGGCTGGATGCATTCAAAACAGCAGCGTTTGGGGAACTAAGCTGTTTCCTTTCCTTACTAGGCTTTGTATAAAGTGATAATGAACTGGAATGAGCATTGAGGTGCTGACCAAACATTCTTTGTCTCCCAACCCACAGGTGCCTGGCTTGCTTTCTTACAGAAAACATTTGGATTTAATATGAGCAAGAAAATTATTTTCTAGCACAAGTAAAACTTTTCAGGTTTTTATAGAGAGAAGATAACAAAACAAGCAGTTCCAAAGCTTGAGCCTGGGTCTCAGTGAGTTCTTCCCAGAGGAAGATTTTGAAAAGGCCAAAGTCACTGCAGCAGACGCATCTGTGTGTTAAATTTAGAATTGAAATATAGTTAGTGGAGCACTGACATCTGAAATTTATGTGCTACACAGAGACCCATGTAGACCCAGAATCCACCCACGTGGGACTCCTTGGAGAATCAGGGCTGTAGTTTTCAGCTCTGTAGTTCTCCCTGACCCATCCCACTGCACCATTACCCATCTGGATGCTGCAAACTGGGAGCAGATCCCTGCACTGGGCGGGTTCCTGGCAGCCCTTAGCAGGTTTCTTGGCCCATACACATGGCTGTAAATCAGGTCAGGCCTCCAAAAAATCCTGTGATTGGCTTAAACAATCAGGAGATGCTTTGAACCAGTAAAGGCCATAATGTTTTCCATTTTCTGTGTTTTCAGAAGTCTAAGAAGTGCTTTAACAGCCTCTGCCAGTGTCTCTAGGAGCTCCTGCAAAGCAGAAGTTCTGAAGATTCTTGAAATTCTGTATAAAATATGGCCATGCCCATGAAAGCTCAGAGAAGAAAGTCCCCAGGAGCTCCATCCTCACACAGCTCCATCCTTCCTCACTCTGTGTTCTGCACACCCCAGCTCCCTTCAGAGTCTTGGCCCCACAGGCTCTCCTGGTGGCCCCCACACCATGCCACCACACCGTGCCACTGCACCCATCCTGCTCCTTTGGGATAGGACATGGGCCATGCCAGGCAGGCCCTGTTTGCCCTCCCCTTGGCTGCCTGCCCACCGCTGGCAGAGGGATGCAGCAGCAGTTTCAGGTAAGGGGCAAACCCCAGCGTTGGCTGGTGTCCCTCGTGTCAGGGCACTCAAGTCAGCATGACCCTGCTGAGGTCTGTGGCTGCCACTGGCTCGTCCTGGGAGCACAGGCACAGCCCTGACACCATGGAAGGCACTCAGAGCTGGCTGCCAGCACAGCAGGGTCACAGTGCTGGCACTCCCAGGCCTCCAGGGAGGGGAACTGCTGCCGAAAGGGCTGTTTGGCACAACTCGTCAGTATTTTAAGAAACAGAACTTTTCTGTTTTAAAAATATCTCACTTTCTGCTATGAGGACAAGAACAATTAAACTACCTTAAAGCATGGGGACATTTGGGGGTTTTCATGGTGTTTCCATGTTTTCAGTTGACTTCTTCTTCATCGTAACTGGACTTTGTCCACTGAGTTTGAGATACTGTTCTGCTGGGGAGCCAAGGCATCTCTAAGGGCAGCTCTGGAGCCCACTGGCGTGTGGTTCATCCCCAATGCTGGCATGGTGGCTGTCACCACGCTGCCAGGCCCCACAGCTACAGCAGTTAGGAATGATCAGGGAGGTCAGCAGCTTCCCTGTGACCTGTAGGTCCTGGTGAGCTGTGCAGTGGGATGCAAGGGTGTAGGATGTGGGATGCAGGATGCAGGATGTGCAGCAGAGGTGGCTGGAGCACAACAGGGCAGAAGGAGTTGAGTGAGGTGAATTTGTCCTTTAGCTAATTCTGACCTGCAGCCCCCAACCAGTGGCCTCATTGTCCTCCCACAGTTCAAGCCACAAAAGTTTGGGGCCATCAGAGACCAAGGCCAGCGTAAGCCCAGGATGTGTAGCCACTGAGGGACCAAGTCTATCATCCCATGAGGTGCTGTACCAGTGGCTCCTAAATGTCCCTGTGGACATTGGTGTCCAAGTGGCCATTTGGCAGGGGCTGACATGCTAGCAGGTACCCAATATGCCACACCAGCCACAAGGAGCTGAGGCCTGCTCAGTGTCCATTAAGGGTGAATTTTGAAAATAACACATTAATTTTTCACTGTGACTCAGAGCAAGGGATGGGATCAGATTCCTTGCAGATGACAAACTGGTTTTTGTTCTCCAGTTCTTCAGCTCATGGGGCACGGTGTGTGGATTGCTGCTGTGCAATTACACACCAGGCATTGCCAGCTATTTCTGGCCCAGTGAGTGCTCTTTCTTTTTCCCAAGCTCTTTGCTTTGTCTCAGTGAATCAAATCTTGGCCCTGGGCAGGATTCACATCTGTGCCTTGAATTAACAAGTAGCTGATAAGCGTCTTCTTTATTACTTGGAGAGCATAGGTCAATTTTATAAAGACGTTCCAGAAGAATGGATTTACAACTGTTCATAAAGATACCAAAAGCAATGACAAGAGCAGGAGGACACTGGCCTTTATTAGCTCCTTGCTTTGAGAAATACATTAATCAACTGAAATTCAATTTAGAAGACCCAAAGAGGACTATATGAAAGGATTAGCCAATTGATATGTAATTGAATTACGAGTTCAGACATGATTAACTGAATTACAAGTTCTGACTGTGAAAGAAAGTCTACAATGGCCCAATGAACAGCCTCATCTACTGGCAAATGACCCACTGATTTCCAGCACCTTTGCTTGCTGGCAGCCAACACACCCACAGCAATTTCATGCACAAAATTGACACAAAAGCCAAATGCAGGCACACGGTAGAGCTCCAGCAAACCGGATTCTGCATTTATTGGACTCAGAGCAACAGCAGATTTTCAGGTTACAAAAAGAACTGAACACCAAGCATGAAGGGTCACCCCGTGGCATGGCTGGGGGCTCAGGTGGGCCCCAGGCATGGCTGAAAGAGAAATGAGAATTTTTATTTACCCCCAGCGTGGTGCCATTGGTTTCTTTACCTGGGTGCCAGGCAGGCCCCTCTCTTTGGTTACACAAATAAACATCCTTCAGTCCCACATGAGGACTTGTGAGTTGCAGTTGTCCCCAGGGCATCCTGCACTGCACCCCATCAGCCCCAGCAGCATCTGTCACCACAGTCCAGCCCCCATAGTAGCAGACCACTCTGGGGCTCTTTCTTCCTTATCCAATTCATTCAGCTCCAATTAAGAAACAAAAAAAACAGCTGTGTTAGCAATCCACCAAATTCCTTCTCTGGGAGAATTTACCCTCAGGTAATGCTATGATTTGGGCAAAGCACTGCGATTCTGAACTGGGCCAGACCAGGTTGTGTGCACTGCACCTGCATCACGCGGTTTGTGGGGTCTCCAGGATCACAGTCCCAGCAGAACAGGGCCAAGGTGTCCCCAGGATCATGTTCAGCCCTCACCCCGGAGCCAGGCCCCAGGAAAGAACCAGCATCATACCCCAAAGTCTCTCTGCTATTCCAAGGCTGCTGGCTGTTTTTCTTCTGGCAATGCTGTGGCATTGGCTTCTCTCTTTCCCTCAGCTCTGGTGGAAGGAGCAATTGCAGACGCTGGCCTTTGTTACTGCCAGGAACACAACTGTGGGCTGGGAGGCCCCCCCAGGCAAAAAGGCACAAGCAATAAGCTTTTTGGCTTATTATAAAGAAAGTAAAATATATCAAATAGAGAACTCTTATTATTACAGAGACATGTTAACAAAGAGAAACAGCATAAAATTGCCACAGAACACCAAATATCTGGCACAGAGAGCAGCTTTTATCCACTTGCTAAGGGTTTATGTGGGTGCAGAGATTTACTCTGTGAGTCACAAGCACAGCTTTTCCCTTTTCTACTGGAGGGAATGAGCACAGGGAGCAGGCACCAGTGGGCAGGGGAGGCTCTGACCCACCTGAAGGGACACCCTGCCTGCCCACAGCCATCCTCATGCCCACAGCCAGCCCTGGGCCTGCAAACAGGTAGAACACAGACACTCTCTGTAATCCCAGCATTCTGCCCAAATGTGCGAGGACACTTTGTGCAAGTCAAAAGGCAGAAACGAGGGACACTCCGTTGTTCCTCAAATGCAAACGCTGTCCCCAGCTAACCTCAAGAAGACACAGGAAAGCTGGAGAAGCTGATACCGAACCCAGCCTATGCCTGTGTGTGCTCTGTGTATGCCACAAAATGGGAGACCTTTGGAAACTGGGCAGCACCCAGCCAGAAAAATAATTAAAAGTCTCCATTAAATTGGCACGTTCTGACTCATCTCCTGCAGAGCATCCAGTACAACCAGAGTGTGCAACCAGAGAGGACTCTTAGAGCATGTCACTAAATAGATATCTTTAGCAATAGAAAATGGGCCATGCCTTTATTTTATATAGAGATAGATAATTTTAGCATACATTATGTTACTGAAACATCCAGGGCAAGAGCTCAGCAAGGGGAGGGACACCACAGGGACTGCAGGGCTGGCCGATGGTGGGAGGTGACTGTGAGGGCAGCAGCTCTTGGGCTGGCTGGGAAGCAGGTGACACCTTGGGTACCCCTCAGCATTCCCAACAGACCACAGTGACAACCCTATGTCCCAGAGCAAGGAGTGGTACCACAGGGAGGGTCCTGCCCCAGCTTCACCTCCCTCACTGAGCAGCCTGTTCCCTGAGCCAAGCACAAAGGGCCTCTTGGACATTGTGGCAGTGGCAAATGGATGCTGCCAGTTCTCCAAACTCAACCACAGCCTCTCCAAGCAGAGAACTGCCATCCTGGCTCTTGCTCCTGCTGAGCTGAGCTCCCTGCTGAGGCAGAGGGTGCTGGCAGGAGCCTGTCAGGCTCAGGTGGGCACAGGCCAGTGATCCCTGCCCTGGGAATGCTGCATGTCATTGCACCGTTTGATCTGTCTGACTGTTTCTGACATGACACAGGGCTGAGGAAGTGTCACTCCTGCCCTCACTAAAGGCAGGATCCTTTATCCCACACCCTCTGTTATGGAATGGTGCCCATCCATGCACAAACTCTGCTCCCAGGGAGATGCCAATGTCTGTATCCCTTGTCTTCCATCTGCTGCCTTGGGCAGGAGCTGATGGGCTGAGCCATGACCCAGACTGAGGCAGCTCAGAACCCCCCAAAACCTCTGAGATGAGCCAGAGCTGAGTCAGGGAATCCACAGGGGAACATGGAGAGATGGTCAGCTCTCATCTGTGACACTCCAGGGCTCAGCCAGCCTGAGGAGAGCCTCAGGGACAGCTTCTTTGGGACTGTGAGCTCGGTGAAATTCTCCTTGCTTTATTAAAGCAAAAGTAGACAAAAAATGCAGAAGAAAACAAAAAAGCATAAAGATAAATGCCAGGAGTTGGACTTTGGTATTTCTTAAAGCCCCTTCTTCCCCAGTTCCTGGAGCAGCTCATGAAAATCCACTTGGAAACAGCATTAATTCCCCCAGCAAATACACACAGAGGTGTGGTGAGTCCTGGCTCCCACATTTCCTGGTAATTCTATTGTAGAAACCCAACTTTTCAATGAACAAATTGCAGAAGTTTACAGTGATACTGAAGAGATAGAGAACATGACCTCAATGCCCCTGAGTGCCCCTGTGTCCTGGGCTGGGGGTGCTCCCCGTGAGCTCCTGCCCCACTCAGCACTCGCTGTCCAGAGCAGCTTCACACTGGGTGACACACACGGGGAAGGTCATCCACAGGCAGTATCCTTTCCCTGCTCCCCCACTTCTCATTGCATGGTGCACCAGCAAAGCAGGGTGGGCAAATCCCTCTTAGGTTTGGCCTCTTTGCAGTCTCCCAGCAGATGAACACCCAGCAGGACACTGCCACACTCATTAGCCAACAAAACCTTCACTGACACGAGCCTGTGTGAAGCACAAAGTTCTCCCAGATTGCTGTTCCAACTGCTTGGATCCATCCTGAGCTGATAACAGGGACTGGGAATCACCACTCATCTGCTCACTGAGCTCTGCTGTGAAGAGCCAGGGAATTTTCCAGAAGACAAAGATGCACCAGCTGGAACACTTTACCAGTTCATCTGCAAATATCTGTAGCTAACACCAGTACTGAAAATGCCATCAGCCCCCTGGCCTAGGGGAGCCTCTGAGAGCAGCAACCCCCAGCCAGAAAGTTCATCTATGGATTCTGTTGCTGCCTACATGAGAGGATTTCAGGAGGAGGAGCAGGATCACAGCCACATCTAGCAGAGGAAGGAAAACCATTGCAAAGAAAGATCCTGCCCTTCAATAGGGCCTTTTTCCCCACTCCTTCATATAATGAAAATCCCATCAAAAGGTGGAAAGTATCAGGGAAATTGTTTGTTTTACTCCAGGTGTGTAAAGGAGCAGCTGCACCATGACAGCATTTCCTGGAGAGCTGGGCACAGGATGGGATCAGAGCTTCAGGTGGGCACAGGGCTCCAGGTGGGCACAGGGCTCCGTGTGGGAACAGGGCTCTGGGTGGGCACAGGGTTCTGGGTGGGCTCACTGCCCTAGGAGGGTGCAGAGTTTGCTGTTTGTCTGAGCCAGCACAAGGATCCCTTGTAGATGTTTGGGTTGGTAATGCCAGACCATGTCACAGCCCATGATGGGATGTGTGACCCTGGCACCAGTGTGTGCGGTCACTGACAGCTCGTCTGGGTCTGAGCAGGTGGTTTTGATGTACTCAGGGTGTGCAGGAAGAGGGGAACTAAAATCCCACAGGGCACATAGGCTGCTGTGTGTGTGCTGGGGCCAGGCTGGGTGTGTGCGCCGATGTACGTGGGATTGTGTGTGTGGGTGGTGTGTGTGGGTGGTGTGTGTGGGGTTATGTGTGTGGG